>OZ017742.1:76122164-76722164 GCA_963969285.1 Odontomyia ornata
TCTAATTGCTTTAGTTGTCCCTGCGTCCTTGCTTGCCATTGCCTAGTTTTGCTGTCTTTTCTGTTATTAACATTCGTTTTATTCAGATTCACTGCTAACTTTTCATTTGCACGTCAACTATAGATGTGTTGTGTGTGCTGAAGATTTTCTGATTGCCACTCAGTGATCTCCACTAACCTTGTTATCTCGATTGCTCTATATGGCGTTACTCTCTCTGTCTCCAACATCTTTTTCTGTACAGGTTTACCTGCTACGCCAATGAAAATTCTGTACCTAAGCATTCTGTTCCTCTTGCTCCTCTTCCTAAAAATCGCATTAGTATAGTACAGTAGAATTTGCCAAAAATGAAAATCGAAGTTCTATCGGGTCCATCGAGTGCACATTTGTTATATCGTTAATTTTCATTATCTACTAAGGGTAAATCCAGTATTCATTTTTTTTACCTTCAAAATATCGTTTTAAAAAAACTAACATTTTATATTATGTTATTTGTAAAGAACTTTGCAACAAATAAAGATATGGAGATGCGATTTCGATATTGTTGTTTCAGGTTATGATCCGCAAATTTTCAAAAATCTTGCAGTATTCTAGGACACCTAGGAGCGGAAATAATGAAAATAAATTATCATAAAGCTATGCAAATCGAAAATTTATGTGAAACGTCATCTGTCAAAAGATAATGAAGATTACCGATAAAACAAAGAAAATTAGCACACATCGGGTCCTGTATGACAACGGGAACTGGGTTAATCTGTGGTTTACATTAGAGACAACTTTAATGAACAAAAAAAAAAAATATTTTGTAAAAGGTTAATATTTTTTTTATAAAGTTTTGACTGAAACTCAAGGGTCACAAAAGATAGAATAGTGAAAGTTCAAGCATCTTGGTATTTTTTTATGTAATCAAAAATCTGTTTTTTTTTTTGAAAGCCGTTAAGCCTTGCGTTTTTAAGTAAGCAGACGCGTTTCGAGTCCTTCGAGTCATCTTCAGTATCTAAGGGATGTGTGGAGGGGTAATGACTTTAAATAGATGTAGGATGGGTTAAGCAGGTAAGTTCGAGTTTAGGCCAGGTAGAGGAATATTAGGTTTTTGTTTATTGGGTTATTGGATGTCCGTTTGTTCTGGTTCGTCTCGCTTACGTTTTCATCGGAGGTTGTGGTGTAGTATTGAGAAAATTGCATAAGTTAATGAAATCAAAATTTTTTTGTAAATTTGCGAGGTTTTTTTTCGTTTATTTAAACGTTAGTAGCTGATTTAATGTAGCAACCCTAAAATTAACGATTTGGAGTGTTTTAATAATAGTACTAAAACTGTTATTTCGCTGCGGTCGAAAATCTCTGAGTTAAATAAAAAAAAAATCGATTTCGCACCCATTTTTTCGTACGAGACCGTTTAAAAGATGTTCCAGGTGACAGATATTTAAATGGCATACATTCCTCACCCAAATATATCGATTTTTCCGTACGGTTTCCTGAAATAAATTTTAATATGCATTTTTGCTAATTCTACTCTATTACATGGTTTTATGAGTTCTGCCAAGTAGGGGAACGAGACGGGTTGGCAAGACGGGGTCCTTAAAGTTTGAAAAGTAATAAAACGGATATTTTTATGTAATTTAAATTTTTATTAATTTTAAATGACTCCTACATAATTCATCTTTGGAAATAAGGAACTTTTCACTCATAGAAAAATTAGAAAGTGGCCAATTATGTCAAACATGTCCAACACCCCATCTTACCCTTTACGATGGATAAGACGTGGTATCCTATGGGGCAACATGGGGTATGGGGGACACATTCTATTTTTGTGTGCAAAACTCGCAAACAAATACTGCCTTGTCATCCTCGTTATGTATGCCAGCACAGCTACAGTGTGCCGAATTCCCGCAGAGAGAACAAGCGGCCCATCCTTCATTTTAATCTAAACATTTTCCAAGACATTAAAAACAAGTGATATTATTTTCATCAGTGTCATTTTCTGATGGAGAATTTAACTTTTTTTTGGTTTCCTTTCTGTTGTTTTTCTTTGGCAATTTGATTTTCTTATTCTTTTTTGCTCTTTTGCGTGCCTGCTTTTCTTCTTGTTATCTTCTGACAGTTTCTTTTTTTTCATTGTTTCTTCCAATTCATTTTTAAATGGGGAAGACGTTATGATAGCTGAATTACCTCGTTTCCTTCGCACGCGCGAAATTTTGCGAGTTGCAGGATAAAGTATCACTTGCTGAGGGCTAACAACAGAAAAAACTGATTGCTCTGGTGGAGTAGTTGGCCTGTGGTCTATTTCGATATTTCTCGTCCAAGTCGAGCATCCCGGCTCAGGATTCATAAAATTTACAAGCATTGAGCTAGCTGTTGTGATAGAGCGTGTCAAAGGGACAACAGGCTCGTGAGATGGCTCTGCTTCAATATCAGATGGTGCTGTAGCAACAGGCATGGTATCTATCAGTGGTTTATCAATATTTTCTTTATCAAAATCTCTAACTGCCAAAATTGAATTTACTGTTGCAGCCGTTACCATCTCATGAAGAACGATTGGTCTATTTAGCTCAGTAGCTCGGTTGTTCGTTGTTGTTTCAGTCAATCCTTCATTGATGAATAACCTGTCTGTTTGTGGGATATCAGTCGTCAATGATGGAGCAAAGTCACTGTTGGAAAAAACTGTTGGATCGTATGGCTAAATGTACATTTCTTGAAGCCATTCACTGCCGTTGCCATTGTAGAAGTCTGAATAAAGGCTTTGATGAAAATGTCTGCTACTTGCCGGATAGTTACAATCATCCCTGGGTTGCTGCGAACCCCAGCTGTGATTTGTTGGCCGTAGTATGTGCTCAAGGGTCTCATGCATGCTACATTGCATGAGGAGGGAAACATAAAATAATAACCCCATTGGTACGAGCTTCATTAATGAGGTCCAAGTTTTGTGTGTGGATGCTGTGGCCATCTAACAACGACAGTAAAGGTCGATCAATCGTTGCCCCACTAAACTCAACAAATTTCTCAAACCAGCCAAGGAATAATTCAGCTGTCATCCAGCCAGAATCGCTGCAAACACCCCAAGCTCCAGGAGCAGCATTGAGCATTAACTGTGGTTCCATTCTCTTTCGTGGGAACACCAGCATTGTAGGCATGTGTTGACCATTCGCACTAAAATATAGTTCCACAGTTATTGTCGTACCTCTCTCCGCAGAACTTATAGATCCCACTTGTTTTCTACCTTTTCGTGAAATTTTTTTGACTTGGTTTTTGATACCACTGAAACTCCTGTTTCATCACAATTATAAATTCTTTCTGCCGAAAGCTTATGCTCATCACAAACGTTGCCGAGAAAGTTATAATACTGTTTAACAGCTTGTTTATTAAACCCAGGGGCACGTGCAGCTAAAGTGCTTTCTGGTTTTCGTACCGACAATTCTGGATGCCTGCTTAAAAGCCGCTGCACCCAATCTTTGCCGGCTTCTTTTCTTTCAGATTTGAAAATATTTTGCTTCCCATTTTTTACTACCAGAGTGTGCGCCGTGCCCTCAAATCTTTTGTTGTGAGCCCGTAAAGGCGACTCTCCATATCCATTATATAGTTGCAAAGCTCTTTCTCTTCATCATCTGTTAACGTTCGCTTTTTTGGGCTTAAAGAAACTTTAATCGGACTTGCAGTAGTAGCAGCATCTTCTAAGGCTGCACAAACTACTTTAACTTTTCGTTCAAGGGTCGTTTGTGGCACAAAATATGTTTTCGCCGCTAATGTGTACCCCATTTTCCCTTCGATTACAACATCTACCGCATTTTCCATACTCTGTTCACTCCAGTTTCCCCTCTCCGACTTTTTTTATAATTTTTCACCATCCTGTAACAAGCTTAAAAACAAAGAAGTTATGAAGAAGAATAAACTGTCATAAGGAAATAATTGAATTCCTTCGAGGGGCAAGATGTTGTATTCTATACCCCATCTTGTCCTCCAATGCTTATTTGAATAAAATAACATGCCTTTAATGACCAATTCAGAATATGGACACAAACATGTTCTTACCTGCTAGTGTAATCATTGATAAAATAGAATAACCTTCAATTAGTTCTAGAAAACTCATAATGAGGTACAAAATATAATCGATGTACGAGTATAACGCGGAAATCACAACTAACTTGACAAAAACCGAGTTTTTGGCGCCAAAGAGAAAACGCGTGGACTTATAAACTGGTCACTGCGCTGACTGATGAGTAACATGATGCCGCATCATTGCAAGCCAGAGCCGCTGGGATTGATCGTTTGTGTGGCCGTTAAAACGCGTTGCCCCGTCTTACCCGCTACCCCGTCTTGTACCCCCCTGTGTAGACGCTAGAGCTTAGTACTGCAGTCATCTTCGCAAAGGATATAATCGTTTGAAGGAAGAAATTCGGAAGGAAATTTGAAAATATCGAAGTCACCCCTTGAGCAGGAGCATGTATTATGTGATCCATGTCGCAAAGCGTTTTTTGAAGTCTCTAGTGTACAGTGTCTGGGTTCCACAAATATTAACCTTTAGATATTGCTTGGATCTTGTCAAAAGCGCCTATTTAGCAAATCTGTAATTCGTTCGTCCATGAACGAAAACGTATTGTAGAAAAAGAATCAGAAACGGTTTGGAATGAAAAAATATGGCCAATTTTATATTTATAAATTATTTTAATGCGTTGGTAGTTGCGAACGAAAGATTTTCTTTTATTATACATTCATTGTTTTCATCTAATCTCAAATCATAAACCCCTGAACAACTTACATAAAATGTCTTGAAAGCCCATTAACATAATCTCTCTGAAAAAGGGTACAACAATCCCATCTGGACAGTAATATTAAACTTGAGTATCTTCTTCAACAGATTTCAATGTATCTTAGGACCGTATACGAACCAGGTGTTTCCACTTTCAACTCTAAAACGTGATCCTCATTAAAAGTTCACACTATACAATGTGCGGTTGAAAGTACATTAAAACTGTCTCGCCATCATCACTACCTTCTCATTCTTATTAGTGAAGCATGTAAAGGACATTAAAGTATTTTTTATTGCTATTGTACGAGTGCAAGGCCACATGATGCGTACTTTTGCATTATGAAATTTAAGAAAATTTGCCAAAAATGGGAATAAAATTCAGAAAAAAATATTCTCCAAAAAAGAAAAATCCCAGACTGTTTGATGCTAAATGTGGGTTTTACTTTTTCTTTTGCTTAAAACATAGTCCCAATAAATAATCTCTCTTTTAACCATCATTTGCCTTGGATCCCCTGCTTGTTTCAAATGAAATTTTCAAGGACCAAAAAGCAAAATCTTGTGCTTGAAAATCCTCGAGGGTTTTATGTAGCAAATTCTTATAATGCAAAAGTAACCTTGAGGAGAAAATCTTTCATTTTCAGACTGGAGCTCTTTTCAGTCTGTTTTTAACCGAAAATCTTGCTAGTCGCTATGTACATGAACCACGGATTTAAGATCTTAACGTATTTTCTTCTACTCCAAACCCACTCCTAGATAATCCAGACTAAATTAATGCATATATCCACTTGAATATTGTTTTTTTTTTCTTTTTCCTGTCCGTCTGTACTTCTCCGTAGCGCAAAAGCCTGAAGTAATTACAAGTAATATTTATGAGAGTTGAAAGTACATACAATAAATATATGACTACTAACATATATACGAGTATACAGAAGATGTTCTGTGCTTAGAATGCACTCAACATGAGGTTCTTCGTCGCTAGCACACGCCAATTCACGTAAGATTCAGGTGTAAATTTCTCCATTCGCCATTTTTACGTTTAATATAATCCTCATAATCATCAGCTTACTACCATCTTAGACCATCTTAAACTTCACAGCCTCATCGTTTTAGTGTCGTTAGTTTAATTTATTATTATGGTACCTACAAGATACCTTAAGATTTCCAACATTATCTTATTTCAACATGCACTGATAATGCTTACATATATTTTGTAGACAAGAAATTGGAGGGTTTAGGGTTTTCGGATGTAAAGAGGTGGAAAATTGAAAGTATGTTTTGACTCTTGGGGAGAATGTATACCAGTGTATTCGGGGCCAAAGACATGAGGTAAATGAGGAAAAAAAGTGTTTTAAGTAGCATCTAGAGTGTAATAAGAACACTCACTCAATGGATTAAGAAATTGGAGTTTGGAGTTAAAAACGGTACGTTATGTGGTTTTTCCTGATTTTTAAGATAAGATTTGCAAGATATTAGATGGGTGGGTTGGAATAAATTTGTATGAAAGTTAATGAAGAAAACACTTTTGGGGGGGGTGACTATTAATAACATGCTTCGTATATTTGCTATAAGGTAGAAAAGGTGAAAGCTTAAAGGAAAGCTTCGCACAAATCCACGAAAATCGCACGGAGACTTTAAACTCGGAGAAATTTCGCAGGCCCAGAGAAAAACTTGTTTTGAACGAAAACTGAATAAACAGAGTAATTGATTTTATAATAAGCGCCCGAAACCGTGTGGTTGATTTGAGTGAAATTAAAAGCCGTTGCCTTACTTTCGGGGTGTATTTATTGTGTGGCTTGAATAGTTATCGATTGGCTTCGTAAAAGGGACGCCCGATACTGAGAGGAGTAAATTGACACTACTTTGTGTGCCCATATTTCAAAAACTGTTTGATGTATTGTGGTGAGGCTTTCTTTATTAGATGCAGTATATGATCAACTTTCTGCAGTATTATATTCAAAGCAGTTGGTTAAGTATGTGCAGCCATTCAAAAGTACATACATTTTCCACTCATATCAACGAATGACGAAAATCTTTCTGTTGACGATCCACAACTTTTATTTGATCAATACATAAATGTTTTGCCGAAACAGGGATCGCGAACAATACGCACAGAAGAGGCAATACTTATTTCTTTGGCAGCATTACAGGAGAAGCTCGATCCAAAAACGACACCACCAGAATTCAATCGCGCACGTAAACAGTCCAAAAAGTATCAAAATAACAAATGACATTATAACCATAACAAGTTGGGACTGCTGTTATCGATAGTGCAGATGATTGTGTGAAATAAAAATGGCCATCAAGTAGAACTGGTTTCGAATCCAAGGAAAACGCTGTAAAGTTGAGCAGCCGTGGTGGTTGTTGTGGCCTTGAACTTGGATTCTTCACCTCAAAAAAAGAACCGTTGCGACAAGTTAACATAATAAAAGAGCCAACAGCGGTCGAAGCGGTCTCTTTTACGGATTCTTTCGACGACGAGAAGGACGATCTTGCTGAAAATTGGGTCATCACGAGTGTAATCATGGCCATCACGATAATTGAATTTGACAGCGAACAGCGCTGGAAATTGTGCAGAAGCAGAAGAAGTGGAGGAATCGGAAGGTGTTAGGATTTAAGAGCTGCAGCTTGGCCATAAATTACATTTAATTTTTCCATTTGCAAGTTATATCGAATATAAATATTACAATCACGCTTAAAAGTCATCATTGATACTCGATATAATTGCAAATGCAAAAATTAAATGTGATTGACTTAAATAAAAGTTCAGAAGTTACGAACATTACTTAACATCTAAATTGAGATCATGCTAATCCATCGAAGATAGAGCTAGCATCTGATAAGTACTTCAATGACAAAATCTCAACAATAATTTTTCATGCATTTGCTCCTAATAAATAAAAATTAATAAAAAAGTTTTTGTTTCTTCACATAGGATAGAGAGTACTCGACTCGGAATGAGTGTTAGTGATGTGCTGCGTGAAATTCGCAATAAATTTTTTTAGTTACTCGTAAACTCAGTAGGCGCCCAAATTTGATTACGCTATAGTCATACCTTATTGGGTGTAGTTCCTCAAGAAGAAAATCTGTTCGAACTCGCGAAATTCGGGTAAATTTTTTGTATCGGGCCGTGTGTACCTTCTTCTTCTTCGTAGCAATACAGCCCTTTTCCGAGCCATCACTTCCTGCAATAAGCGCCTCAAACTATCTCGGTCCATCAGCCGCGTCCTCCAAGTTTGAAATCCAACCAGCGATGAACTGTCTTCGTCGACCGAGCCAGACTAGCGTTTCCTCCATACGATTTACATGGCCAGCCCATTGCAGCTTCCGCAGTCTTACAATCATTGCGACCTGCCCATGGGGTATTTCTCTGCTTCGAATGGCGCCATAATTTGAGTCGCGATATGTGGTCTAGTGAAAAAGTTGTGATTCCTGTCAGTTTGTTTGATTTGAATAACTTTATATCCGGATGCATTGAGTTTCTTTCGCATTTTGATAAAATCCTGATGGGTTGGACAAGATATTGACATTTAGATTCCACTTTTTGCTTGTGTAGTATGTCCGATTTGAAGAGTTGGAAGAATTTGCTCTGTTCATATTTTCTGATATTTGGAAAAGAGAAATGTGCTTAAACTTGCTTTTTCCTTACCTTAACGGTTTTGTTATCAAAAAAGCGTGCTGGTACATCGAATTTCAGCCCAATCGGTCCAGCGGTTAAAATTCGGTAAAAAAGTGCTACAACCAAACTTTTAGACTATAGCCATTTTTGTTAACTTTTCTGAAACATCTTTTATATATGTTTGTTGACGAAAACTACATTTTCGAGAGATGTCAAAGAAAATCTTGAAACGTGACGACAATTGAGTAGAGAAGTAAATTACTCAGTTAATTCAGGAAATTTTCCATGGATAAAAGCGTTTTCACGTTACGAAAATTTAATTGATTTACGAAATTCTGAAGATGAAACTATTTTTTCAATCACGACACCGCTCCGCTGTCAAATTCTTCTTCTTCTCCGTAGCACTACAGCCACTCTCGGGCCTTCGCTTTCTGCAACAAGCGCCTCCAACTGTCTCGGTCCATTTACCCCGTCTTGCAATTTCAAAATCCGAGCAGCCATGAACTGTCTTCGTCGACCGAGTCAGACCAGGCTTATCACGGTTTCCCCACTGTTCTCTGCCCTTTAGTTCTCCCAACAAATACCTGTTTGAGTATCCATTGTTCTTCCATATAATTGAAATGGCCAGTTCATTGCCGCTTTCGTTGTCTTACAATAACTGCGACCTACAACTTGCCAAAAATTTCCTACAGCTCAGTTGTATCGAATTCGCTATTAGTCCCCATCTAGTTTCGCTCCAATTATCTCCCTCAAGACCCGTCTTTCAAACGCCTTCAATATGTTTGCGGATGCTTCAGTTAAGGTCCATGTTTCACAACCATAGCATAACACAGGTCTTATCGCAGAGTTTTACACTTGAAGCTTATTTTCCTGTGTATGCAGCTGGTTTTTAAAATCGTCAAAACTGGATAAAATATTTTACTGACGAGCTATATTCTTCGGCATATTTCGTCTCTTTCATTACCGGTTCCCGTTATTTACGCGCCTCAATATACAAATTCGCTTACATTTCGATACTGTATTTTGTGTATTTGAGGTATTTTTCCACGACTGCGACATGAGTTTTGTTTTATTTTCATTGATTTGTAGCCCTACTAGTTTTGCTTCGCTGTCGAGTTTCAGAAAAAGTTCTTTGGCAGTTGTTAATTTTTTTTTTTTCGCAGCACTACAGCCCGCCTTTATTCCCCTTCCGCTCCTTCGCCACAATCACTTTGCACGGTCAAATCACAAATTTGGCTGAATTACACTTAGCAATTCTTTTTTTATTTTTTTTTATTAGTATATATCATCCTTCCCATTCCTTTCAAAATAATGTAGAAAACCTTCTCTACAGGCTGTTTCATGTTTTTTTTTTCGTAGCGCTAGGTAGTTAGAGTATCGCATTGTCATGATCTAATGTATCGACACTCCGCAAGATGATATTATTATCATCATGCTTGGCCGTTTGGCCGTCCACCCAGCTGCGATACGTTCTGATTTTAAACCAGCACGTATCACAACTGAACAGGCTTATAGCCCGTCTGAAGGACCACTCGAACTAAATCTTGTTGACGCCAACGAATCTTGAACCAAAGACCTTCGGCTTACGTGCTTAGTGCTCTAACCACTAATCCACGCGGACTATATGGCAGTTGTTAATGACCGTGACAAAATGTTGATATCGTCCGCATAGGCTACTACTAGCCTCGACTTGTATAATAATGTACCACGTGTATTGACAAATAGCTGTCTTATGACGTGTACTCCAGAGCCAAATTGAATAGCAGTGGAGCCAGCCAATTTTCCTGCCTTAGTCCGATATTCGTGTCAAAAGCATCGGTGAGTTGGCTATTGATGCGGTCTTGGGAGGTTGTCGACGTCATTGCCATTTTGGAAAGACGGAATTATTTGGCTGGGATATCAAACCAAAGTTTTATTTGGCGCAGTAAACACACTAATGTAGTCCCTGTAGAGCTGTGGGTTAGGGCACACTCCGCTTGCGCAGCAGCTCCCAAGTTCAAATCTCGGTCACGGCATCGAGTTTGCCACCCTGCTGTGATGGGTACTAATTGGAAAATTTGGTAACAATCACATAGTCGGTCATGATATTGACCATATCACATCGAATTCCGTTGTGTTCGTGGAATGAGATACCCTAACAATAAATCTCAACGTCTAGGTTCCGATTTTGACTGTTGTGCGATGGATTATTATTATTATTATTAAACACACTAATGGTGTGCTTGTGCAGGCTTTAGATTTGACCAAATTTATTTACGGAAATAAAAGTTGCTTGGGAAGTCTAAAACTGGCTTCATTTAGCTGTTTGAGGAACAGGTAATCCTAAACAAGACATACTGGATCGATGGAGAAAATCGCCTTCAATTTAAACTCATGCAACTAGCTTCTTCTCGTTATTTTTACCAACATCCCAGAATAGTCGTAATTTTAGTTCTCCTTTTCTCATTTTTACTCCCAGTTCGGCTGCCTTTATTCTACAAAATGAATATCGGCCACGCCCCATTGCTGGTTGTCTTCAGTGTCTATGTATTGTGGCCATAGTTGTTAGGCTTCCTGGCCTTAAGGAGAAATTGAGAGATGATTTTCATACTCTTATGGGAAATTGAAAGCTAATTACTTGTTGCATAGCTGAAAAAGGAGTTTGTCCGTACCGGTCGTATTTACACATTAAAGAATAATGAAACGTCCCCTGTTTTGTTTTCTTCCATGGCATTTTTTGTGAATGTTTTACCTGGAAGACGCTTGAAGAACAAAGCCGTTTCATCCCCGTTGTAATTATTCTCTGGATCATATACTTCTAAAAGACTTGGTACATCTTCACATTCCACGGCTGCTTTTTTGAAGGCTGTGCTATGACGCTTTTAAAATCCCTCTAGATCTGAATTCCCAATTTTGTACCAACTTTTTTAGATTTTTGTTTATATAAGGGTCTATCTATGGAAATTTCCTTATCGAGGGTTGGTCTTATCCATTCTGAAAGGCAGTTTCAATATTGGGAAACTTAGAAAGTTGATATCTCAAAGTACTGATACTTTATAAAATGTTTTCATTTCATAAAAGGTCGATTCTTGTAAGCCAAATTTAGTCTATATTTCATTTTACAATTTCCCACACTCAACCGTATTTACAATTTTACGTTTATCTCTTAAAAACAAGACTTTGATGAATTTTCGTTTTAACATTGCGTCTATGTCGAACCTTTCTTTACGATCTTCAACTGTAAAAAGTTCAAAAAATAAGTTGGTACACACGCTCATGTGGCCATTTAAATAAAAAACGATCCAAAATACTGCTAATTTCACAAAATTCAAAAACAAAAAAAAAACCATTTTAAAAATGATTCGTATAGAGCAAATGTTAAATACGCTCGACTGTCGCTTAGACAGGTACAGGCAAGTAGCAGTCTCAGTTACATACGTTAACGAGTGATATATTACTTTCTCATAGGAAAGTTTCTTTTTCTCATTTATAGAAGTTTTAGAGGGTTGAAATGATGAGACCTGGCAATCGCTCTCAGTTATACGAGTATATAGTATACCTATAGGATTTGCTCGTTTATCCATTTCTCACTTACTCAGGTTTAATTGTAGACAGAAGGAAAGCTTCGAACAAGCTCGCGCGAATCGCTTAGAGTTTGAAATCGCTGAAAACTTGCAGGCCCATATAAAAACTTGTTTCGAACGAAAACTGAACAAGTAGAGTAATTAATTTTATAATAGGTACCCGAAGCTGTGTGGTTGATCTGAGTGAAATTGGAAGCTTCCCTTCTGGATGTATCTATTGTGGGGCTTGAATAGTAATCGATTGGCTTCACTTTAATTGGAATGAAAGGAAAAAAAATAAAAAATAAATGTTACCCTAACTTGGTATTCGTAATATTCAGTACAATGTGTATGTATAGATATTATAAACATATGCTCCATTTGCTTTTTAATCGAAGCCTTTACTTATGTATCATTTTTCTCCCTCCACAAACCAAAATACAATCAATCTTAAAATTTAAGACTCTAATTCCTTCGAAATAAAAAAATAAAACGCCTTACCCACATATTAAATAAAGTTGACGTTCTTTCATTCTCCAATGTTCTCACGTTCCTAGCAAATAGAAGCCAAACGTAGTACACATGTTTGTCTGGATATCTTGTAGAAACCTTCATATCGTAGACACAAACAAATAGATTTTACACAATTTTACTATTTATTTATTTTCCATCTTCAATCGCATTACGATAGTATTGGATTAGTTTTGTCTTGATATAGTGGTCAATATTATAAATAAATTTTATTTAGCCAAACGACGACTCAAGTTTATGTACATTCTAGTTAAACAAACTGTCTCCAATCGAACGAAATCCAATTTTCCCTTGGATTGAGGGCTGTGTAGGGGGTGAGAGAAAGTACAATTGGAATGGTGAATATATAAGAAAATGGTAAATTGGACGAGTATAAATATTATGTTACCATATCTTTCGATACTAGTGAGTTCGCAGACAATAAACGAATGATAAGTGCTTTAGTCTTCTCTGCATTTTGTAGGTTTTATTTAAAATGTATTCAATTATTGAATCTTATTCTTAATAAAAATTAATATTTCTGATGAAGATTACAAATTGATACTAATATTACTTTTTTTTCACTTTTCAGGTAAGCATTTGATAAAATTTTAAATGACTCAGGTATGTTTAATAATGATTGACCAAATATTTATCCATCGAAAAACTATTCAAAATAAAGGTAGTATGTATCTTGAAATTGTTTTCTTTAGTTTTCTTTTAGTTTTTCCTTGATCAAATCAAAGTCACTCAAATCATCCTCTGAAATTTTTATCGAAAAATTTGTATAGATATTTGATTTCTATAGTTGATTGTATATTAGTGTTATTCGTAATTCAAATTTAAAGAGTAAATTGTTTGTTGATTTAATATCCGCAGGCCAATTCTTTCTATTTTTGAAAAGCCATCGGGTCTTGCTTTTTTGAATGAGAAGACGCGTTTTGACTCCTTTGAGTCATCTCCAGTGTCTTTTCTTGCTTTCATCGCAAGGCTAGAAATTTTTACCAAATTACGGTTTTGTCCGCTTTTTGGACTATTGTTCAATGTTTATTAAGAAATACCGTTTTGTCCACTTTTTGGACTATTGTTCAATGTTTATTAAGAAAACGATTTGAAACTTTTGACTTTGGCAACCGCTGGGCCATGTAGCAGATGTTTCAAAAAGTAACCCAGAACCATTCAAGATTTTTTGGAACCCTAGAAAACTTTGAAAACAAGGTCGTTCCTTAAAAGACAGTGTACACCCCTTGCACTAGAAACTTGTGTTTCAATTACAAGTTTGACGGTAATGTGAGACACTGAAGATAATGTTAAAAAAATAAAATTATCAAATTTACTCTTGAAAAGCCGTCGGGCCGTGCTTTTTTGAATGACCAGATGCGTTTTTACTCCTTTGAGTCTTCTTTAGTGTCATACATTGAAGCAAGGACCGAAGGCTTCAACATAAATTGAAAACGTTTGTTTCATTGCAAGGATTGATTTGAATTATATATAAAATAAATTTAGGTGTTTAGAACTATCACAAATTCAAAGGTAACAATTGACCACCCAGTAGTCCTGATCAAACTTTGGCATTACGATTTGATCGACTCAATTTGTGATCTAGCGGTAACTTAGAAGATGTCACGGTCGACCGCATAGTTATTATCTGATTTTGAACCAATATATCTGGGTTGAACTTGTTATCGCCAACGAATCTTGAACCTCCGAGCCACTACCAAAGAAGTAAGGAGTCTAATTTGAATTTGTATATCGACCTTTACTTTGTGTTGCAAAGCTAAGATTAAGGGTGAATTCGTTTTCTAATGTTTTCTTTAAGTTCCATGTGAGGCAGTTATAATTATTTCGCAGTGCCTATATACCGTAATTTCTAAGACAAAACTAGCAAACCTATCCTCCCGAGCCTATAAAATATTGTAGATTATTTTCCGTTTTAGAAACATTTACTTTCATGACGGAAAGCGAAAAAAATTGAACCTCTTATCAACTCCAAAATATTTAACTTCAAAATATCCAAGTCGAAGACAATAAAAAATAATTTTCAAAAAAAAACCGGCTTCAAAGTGCCCTGAAATATGTGAAATAAATTTCAGGGAAGCTGTGCTAAATCCTTTCCCCGTTTCAACATAACACTTTCATAAAAAATTCCCACTATTTATCGGGCACTCCGAGCTTCCATTTTTTCAAAAGATAATATTTATTTCACTTTATTTAGTCGTTATGTTTTTTTTCTTTCATTTTTTTTTGCTTTTCTTTAGCAGCACAGCCTTTTTTTTTGTTTTTGTGGTAGCGAAGTGAATGCCCAGTCACGGACAGAATATGGGACTCGTTTTGTACGCCGTGAGGTGCCTTCCAGCTAAGGGATCCATCTTCTAGTGGGAGGGGAGAGGGGAAGAAGAAGTACCAGACAAGCGATCCTCCAGCCCCAACACCCTCGGCTGCTGTGAGTCCCTTTTATCTTTTAGGACTGCCCGATCAAAATGTGCCACCTGGTCCAATTTATCAACCGATTCAAGCATCACCGCAACTATATTATCCGGAGTGAGCTCTCCCGTCTCCTTGCAGAGGTCCCTTCGCAGTCTGTCTCATTTTATGCACACACAAAATGTGTGGCAGGCGTCTTCCTGTCCTAGTCAAAACTGATAATGGGGGGATCATGACTTACCAATCTTGTGCAGGTAAGGCTGAAAACACCAATGCAAAAGCTGGGCCGAATAGAAGTTAGTCTCATCATGCCTTCAATTTAGCCAGGGTCTCACGTCCGGGATGAGGCGCGCAGTCCACCTCCCCTTCGTGCGATTCACTCAAGACTGCTGCCAATCGTTGAGTGAGCGTTGTCTATCCTCGCGGACAACCATCTCCCTCGCATCCTCGTTCCGACGTAGGTAAATAGCGCGGCGCTCTCTAGCAAAGAGGGCAACAGGTATCACGCTTGCAATAACTCTCACCACCGAATCAGAGACTATCGGATTCGAAGATGCAATTCCCAGTGCTCCTCTTCCGTGTACCTCTGCCAAGCGTTTTTGGTATACCTCCCTACTGAAAGCACCGCCCCATATTTCTGCTCCGTACAGTAGCACTGACCCTACAGCACTCATCAAGAGGCGTCTTCTTGATGGGCTGGGTCCCCCTACATTGGCCATAAGTCGACTCAGAGCCGATGTTCCCGTAGCAGCTTTCTCAGTCGTTGCCCTGATTTGCTCAGAAAAACTCATCTTTGAGTCGATCAGTAGCCCCAGGTACTTTACCGCTGGCTTCGATTCGATTAATATGTCTTCAACACTAATCATGCTTACACTAGGGATTCAATTTTTTGTCATTATTATTATTCTAAGGATTCTCTGCTTTTCCAAAATGACTACTTCGGTTCTCTGCAGTGAACTGAACCCTCGAGCAGTCATCCAGTCTCTCGCTTGGCGCATTAACATACCTAGTCTAAGTTACGCTTGTTCAACGGTGCGCCTAGTGACCAGAGTCGCAACATCATCCACGTAGCTGATCAAGCGCGACTCATCTGGCATCTCCAGTCTCAGTAGCCCGTTGTAAGACACATTCCACAGGTCCGGACTAAGGATAGATTCCTGGGCAACACCTGATGTAGCATCCATCCTTCGTTGGCCATGTGTCGTATCGTAAAGCAGGCTTCGGTCCTTTGGGTATTTCCTCAAAAGCTGCATTCGATATTCTGGAACTTGAAAAGGGTTTCCCAGCGTATCCAGAATGTCCGCCCATCTATCGAAATTGAAGACGTTCCTGACCGCGTATTTCACCAACAGGACAATCCATCGCTTGGCGCGACTATATGCCCCTGTGTTTTAGACCTTGCTGACCACCTGTATCCTCCGTACTAAGGATTCCGAGGCGAATGTCACGTCCGGTATGGTTCCTTCACTGCCACTACGGCGGAAAGTCGGCGTATTCCCGGATTTTAGTGCGACAAGCGTCGTCCTGGCTGCCATCACTAGGATCCGTTTTCCCTGCGGATCTGTTTGAGGCATGCCCCATTCGAATGCTTTAGCGCTGAAGTCTCCCTAAAGAGCACGTTCTCGTCTGCGTTCGAGACAGCGCCCTCCAGAGCATTAAGCTTGGCATGGAAAGTTGATATCGATTCGTTTGGCGTTAGGTACACACTAAAGAAGGTGTTCCCTGAGCACCGAAGCCACACAAAAGCATCCTCCCGTCCGCAGCTCTCTGCTTGGCATAACTATTTCGAACCCAAATGGCGGGAGTACCAGTTTCATCAGGATACCATGTCCCGAACTTTTATCGTGGTTTTGCCCACTCAGCAGCATAAAATCGGCTTTAATGTCTCTTGCAAACTGCCCAAGGGTGGTTGAACTGCGGTGCAGGCTTAGCTGCAGGATGTGGGTCATTTAAGTTGTGATTTTGCATTAGGTAGGGCTTTCTAGAAAACCCGGCATTTTCCAGATCAGGTCTGGGATCAACATCTTTGCAAATAATACTGTGTGCCTCCTTCGTACACGCTTCCCTTTTATGTCCCATTTCACCGCATTTGTAACATAGGGAACTCCTATCGAGTCCTTTGCAAACTTTTGCGTTGTAACCATAGCCAAGACATTTGAAACATTGAAGAGGCGTTGCTCTTCGCTGTATCCTACAGGCAACCCACCCTATCCGTACTTTGCCCTTATTCAAAAATTATTCGGCGTCCTTTTCAAGCAAGTCAATTGTGGCCATGCGTTTTCGCCTTTAGTTTTGTGGTGTCAGCCACGCCTTGATTCTGCCTACGCTAGGGAACTCCCTTCTGGTGGCCTCTTCTACCTTGGCCAGATCGGTCACGCAGTCAATGTCTCTTATTCCGATCATTGCCATCGACTCGAGCGAGGCTATAGTTGCGCTTTTGCCGAGGACTTTCTTTACTGCGTCGCAGAATGCTTCTCTATTGTCTTCTCTCTGTTTGCTCTGGATTCGACTTTTATGCGGCCCGACCGAGTTGATTGTACTGCTTTAATAGCACTGTTGATATCTCCGGGCCTTACGTTACCCCTGATGTCCCGTAGCACCTCCTCATATGATCGACCATCTCGGGGTTTTACGAGCAGATCTTTTTGCTTGTTATGTGTCCGTGCGAACTTTGTGTCAACCGAACCCTTACCACCAACCCAAACTTCGAACGTGCTCCAAGGCCTGTCAAGGGTTTACCGGAACGGAGACGGTATGAGAGTTGAATTAGAGCCGTTCGACCACGCTTGTCGCCTTGGCGCTACCGTGCAAAGCAACTAGGTCCAAGCCATCGTATCCGCCAGCCCAAAGCATCAATACCAGTTCGTTGTTCAAAGCGTAGTCCAGATCCAGTCAGGGTCGTTACCTTTGATCCCAGGATGGAATGCTAGCCTTCGGCAGTTCTCTTGTCGCTCGGCATTCCCCCTGCGGGGATTTCTTTGGGTACGTGGGATTGGAACTCCCCAAAGAATGCTAGCCTCCAAGAGTATTATTGCCGGCCAGCATTCTCCCTGCGGGGCTCCCTCGGGTACGTGGAGATGGAACTCTCCAAAGAATGCTAGCCTCCAAGAGTGCTCCTGTCGGCCAGCATTCCCCCTGCAGAGTACAGCCCCTTTGGGGTCTGCGCTTAGAGATAGTCAAAGTATCACATTATCTTGACGGAATGTATTGGCACTCGAGAAGGTGATATGGTCAGTACCACGCTTTGACCGTATGTCCGTAAAACCCAGCTGCTTTATGTTTTGATTTTAAATCAGTACATATCATACTTGTAAATGACCGTGCTCATAGTCCTTCCGAAGAATCACTCGAAACAAATCTCTTTGTCGCTAACGAGATACGAACCCGGGACACTCGGCTTACGCAGCGAGTTCTCTAACCACTACACTATGCGGAATTCATTTGGAATCTATTTAAATACAGTTTCTTCTTTAGATTACACCATAATCCTCTTGATCATCTATGAAAACTATCCCATCAAATCTATACAGTATAGAGAACTAGCGCGTATATGTCATATGAACGTATTCAAAAACTTAATGTATTGACTGCAATAGACACTTGCAGAGCGCATAGGATTCAAATTTTGTTCCGATTCATTTTAGTCTGGGATGTTGTCTTCCAAATGCAACCACAATAATGAAAACATCAATATATAGTATATGGATCAGTTATGCCAAAAATCACCCCAATAGTCGCTCCTTGGCAAAAAGAGAACCCCTCAATCCATCTCTAATTAAAATTTATACCCAGACATACGACAAAAAGTAGGAAAATGTAATATAATCAAACTTAATCGCGGTGCTCGCTGCGTAAGCCGAAGGTTCTAGTTCCAATCCCGTTGGTCACAACCAGATTTGTTTCGTGATTCTTCTTATGGACTATAAGCCCGTTCGATCCATATCACCTTCTCGAGTTCCGATACGTTCGATCAAGAAAATAGATACTCTAATAATCTTTAAGCGAAGGCCCGAAAGAAGCATAGTGTGATAGCAAAAAAAAAGTACTTAAATCCAACTCTCCTTTAGGACTTGATTGTTTGATAGCATTTTTGTAAGAATTGTGCTGAAATTCATTTTTTTTACTTCAGAAAATGTAGTATTATTAATACCTCCCGAGTCTGGTTCTTTTCGAACCATTTTAGTCCCATATACTGTCTACTACATATGCAACACTAATGATGAAAACATGTATCGATTAGTTAGATCGTAAAATCTGGGCAACAGCCAGAATTTTTCATTTTCGAAAAGCGTCCTTTACCATTGTGCGATTTCTATGTCCTCTAAATGGGATCTAACGGAAAACAAACCCAACATTTTGGCGAAAACATAACTCGCCTACCCATCTTCAGTCAAAAGTTATGGACATACATAAAAACAAGTCGAAGGAGTAGAAGAATGCTTCTGTCAGAAGGGTTTTTTCAACAAATTAGTAACTCAGGCAACATCTTCTGAATACCAAAACTTGGCTCATATGGGGTTTTCGTAAATTGAGTTCGAAAAACTAAATCCTGGTTATGATGTATTTAAATTCGCCATCACAAAGTGTGCACGTCTTTTGTTTTCATTGTGTTGACCTCATTGCTTGAGTAGTCATGATAACATATCAATCTTGCAAACCATTTTTATCAAAATTCTTATCTGTCTGTAGTGTCTTGTTTCTTTGCAAAGATGCCTCTCCCCAGTATCACGTATTGTTGCTGCTGCAATTGTTAAATATTCAATCGGCCGCAACTTAGTTGTCTATGGCTCGATTGTTGTGAAATTTTCAAGCCGTATACAAGACAAACTTAGATACGAGTTTTTGGTAAATTTAAGGGTCAGCTTTTGATTTTTTAGGTTAAAACATACAATTTATGAGCCGAACTACGACTTCTGAGTTATTTATTGGCCTTGTACTCATAAGGACCTACCTCCATGATTTTTTCAGATTTTTTGCAACAAGTTTTTTCATCCAATCGTGCGGGGGGGGGGGGGACGCACAATTTAAATTTGCTCTCCTCCTGCGCCCCTCGAAGCAAGAAATGTCAGTATAATGCTTATGTTGCAAAGTTCTCTTCAAGACCTTTCCTTTGATACCCATATTGGCTACCTTTGGTAAAAATAATTTTTTAAGAGTCACCTCCTAACATATATGTGAAGACCCCTCTTAAACACCTTATTGAAGAGGAAATTCAAAAAGGGCACGACTTTGCACCTTCTTAAAGAATTTTAGACTTCTAGCTTATGTAGTTTGCGAGAAAATTTGCTGTGCCGCACGCACGGACAGTTAGGCTCAGATGTTAGTGGAGTTTTGTAGAATTATTTTGCAAAACCCTAAAAAGCAACAAAAAAATAAACGGATGAAATACTCGTAGATAACCTAGTCTCCTATAGAAAAATCAGTTAAAAATAGAAATATTTCTTTAACACTGGAAAAGCTGAAAAATGGCATACCTACAGAGACGGCTAGGGTCATTTTACTCCACAATTAAAAACGGTTATTTTTATCTACTTTTTATAAATATCGTAAAAGAAAGCAGCAAACTAAAGGGTGTTGTTTTAGAGGAAGAAAACTTTTAATTGAAATAAAACACGTGACCGCCGCGGCAAGTAGTAGCGTAATCTGGAGGGCCGATTTGTGTTTCGACAATAACCCGTGTAACGTTGGTTTTCAAGTGCTCAATTGTTTCTGGTTTATTGGCGCAGACATTCGACTTTACATATCCCTAAAGAAAGTAATCTAATGGTGTCAAATCGGACGAAGGTGGTGGCCAGTTGACAGGGCCGTTTCGTAGAATTAACAATTGTATCGCGTGCTGTGTGGCATGTGACGCTATCCTGCTGAAACCACATATCAGCAGCATTTGCATTCCAATTGAGACATTAAAAAATTAGTAATCGTGTCTCTGTACCGCTCACCGTTGACTGTAACATTGTGACTATAATTAATTTTGAGGACTGATAGACCAATTAAACTTTTTCTGGATGTAGTTGTGTTTCGACAGCTGCATGAGGATTATCACCGCTACAAATGCAGCAATTCTCTTTGCTGATGTAGCCAATTAACCAAAAGTGTGCTTCATCACTGAAAAAATTTTTCAGATGAAATTGAACCGTGTTTTTCAAAATAAATTTGAACAATTTGCAAACGCTGCTGCGGCGTGAGTCTATTCTGATCAATTGCCAAACAGAACCAACCTCAAAACAACCACGACCCTCGACATCGGCTGTCACCGGAAACAATGTTCCCATTTTTAAGTTATCCGCCTCTGAAAAAAACCTTGTGCTAAGCTAATAATATTTTTAATTATTTAATAAGCATTGAGTACTGTCTCAAATAAAAGCCTTTAATTCATTGCAAGATCCTTCATTTAAAAAAAAGGATTGAACCCTAGAACGTTTTAAAAATAAGTGCCTTTAATTGCAAACTCTAACTTAATTTCAAACTGACACTTCAGATCAGGCAACATATCATTTTTCACAAAATCGCTCTCCATCATTTCACTTAACAGACTTGAAGCAAATATTCTGCCAACAATTAATTCATAGTCAAAAATTCCTGAATGAAAAGAAAATCACATTCCCGCACACAAAATGTAACGAAATTTTTTCAACTAATTACTTTCAAAACAACTGATAAATGTGGCGTCAAATTTTAAATGGTGCCAACTTTTAATTAGCCAGAAAATTAAAATAAGACTGCATAGAAGAAAATTGTGAAACAGACAAAAAATTTTATAAATCTTTCTCTTTTCTTCAAATTGTATTACAAAGAAAAAATTAATGTAGTTCCCTCCATTTACCACTAATTTAAAAAAAAGGCTCCATTTAAATTGTGGTCTCCCATGCAATCATCATCATTAGCAACACCTGCTATTGTAGCAAGTGTAGAATTTTCTATGAAAATTCTTTCTGTATTTCTTGCGTAGAATATTTTTGCCGTGTGAATTTCAGAGAAATGAATATTATACTATTAAT
This sequence comes from Odontomyia ornata, assembly GCA_963969285.1. Classification (NCBI taxonomy): domain Eukaryota; kingdom Metazoa; phylum Arthropoda; class Insecta; order Diptera; family Stratiomyidae; genus Odontomyia; species Odontomyia ornata. The sequence goes on from OZ017742.1 coordinate 76,143,996, forward strand.
TTTTTATTACTACTGGTGTCTAATGAATTTTTTTGTGTAATTGCTATGAGACCTGCTGTACTAATGATAATTTAATGAAGCATTCGTTTTAATTAAACTTATTAGAAAAGCTCCTTTTAGGGTTTTGTAAAATTATTTTACAAAACCCTGCTAGTTTCGCGACCAGTCTGTCCGTCTGTCCGTCTGTCCGTCTGTCCGTCTGTCCGTCTGTCCGTCCGTCCGTCCGTCCGTCCGTCCGTCCGTCCGTGTGTCACAGCAGTTTTTCTCGGAAACTACTTAAGCTAGAAACATCAAATTTTGTGTGCAGGTGTAAAGTGGTGATCTCTTCAAAGTTCAACTACAAAAAAATTTTATAAGGTATTCAAGGGGGGTCTCCCCATATAGGAGAGTGACCCCCCGAAAAAAAAATTTCATTGAAGGTAGCCGATATGGGTATCAAATGAAAGGTCTTGATGAGGACTTTTCAAAACAGGTCTTAGTTTGGCAAAATTCGCTTCAAGGGGTGCACAGGGAGGGGAAATACACGAAAAACCATTCTTGGATTCGAAAAAATTGGCCATTAATCGATGATAACAGTACAGGAGAGTGGCCCCTGAAAAAAAAATTCATCAAACGTAGCCGATATGAGTATGAAATAAAAGTTTCCATGGGAGCTTTTCAAAACAGTTGTTAAACTGTCAGTTTTTGCTTCAGTGGGGGCAAAGGGGGGAAATACATGAAAAATGTGTTTCCTCCGTCGCGGATGGACATCTGAAATAATTATCAAGGGAGATATTTCTGAGTATAACAAAGTCAAAATTCGCTCAACTTTGTATGATCTTCTTATTTCATATTTTCTCCAATAAAATCGTCTTTGACATGTTTCTTGATTTGATTCGATCTGGTGACTGCATTTTGTAAATTGAATACAAAATCCTTCTGACATGAGCGTGGGTCTGTTTACCCAACTTGTTTCAAATTAAAACGAATAATTTTTATGGAATTATGGGAGTGATTACCATTCACTTGACCTCACTAAGGAAAGAAACAAATTAATTATTTTAAATAGATTAAATGATTTTTGTTTGTTGACTGTATGTTTGAAAAAGAAATTTAAGACTACATAGTTGGCTTAAACATCCTAGCAAATATTGTGTTAACAATCTCTTTCAACAGGTGCCTCCTGTCTTTCATCCATCCTACAAGCATGACCTGATAATTATTCTAATGCTTACAGAGTAGCTAATTACGCTCTTAGCTCACATTCAACCCTTTTTATTTGAAAAGAAAGGAAGTAGATATATTTCCCTGTTCTAGTCGTATCTTTTATCTGACAACGATAGCATTGAAGGTTACTTCCTGATGTATTCGTTGCAATTTTGTTTCTATCTCTTAGTCTTTGGTAGGATAATAACCGCTTGCAGCTAAGAGCATCATTTAAATGAATTGAAACTTTGCGGATATTTAAGTGCTTATTTAAAACTAAAGTAAATGTTTTAATGCTTTTTGCTTGTAAGATAGGATATTAAGTTAAAACGAGAGAATGCAGGATTCTTCCAAATATTCTTTCAGCATCAAGGTTGTGTATTTCGAAAAAAAACTAGAAAAATTAGTGAAGCTAAGTAAATGCTTTTCCTTCTTCTTCTTTGTAGCACCAAAGCCCCTCTCGGGCCTTCGCTTCCTGCAAATAGCGCCTTCTACCGTCTCAGTCCGTTGACCGCGTCCTCCAATTTCGAAATCCGAACAGCCATGAACTGTCTTCGTCGACCGAGTTAGACCAGCGTTGTTCCTCCATACGACTCATGTGTGCAGCCTTTTGAAGCTTCTGCAGTCTTACAATCGTTTAGACCTCCGGTTCCTCAAAAATGTCGTACAGCTCATGGTTGTATCGAATTCAACATTGGTCCCAAGCAAGCTTCGCTCCGATTTTTCGCCTCAGGACCCGTCGCTCAAAGGGGTTTCAGGCCCATAGCATAATGTAGGTCTCATTACAGATTTGTATACTTGGAGCTATGTTTTCCTGTGTATGCAGCTGGTCCTCAAAATCGTCAAAACCGAAAAAAAATATTTAAAATGCGAGCTGTATTCTTCGGTGTGTCTTGTCTCCTTCATTACCCGTTTTCGTTATTTTGGCGTCACATACACAAATTCGCCCACTTTTCGATACTGTATTCGCCAAGTGTGATATTTTGTGTACTTTAGGTATTTTTCCTCGACTGCAGCAAGAGCTTTGTTTTATTTTCCCTACTAGTTTTGCTTCGGTGTCGAGTTTCAGGAAGAGTCTTTGGCAGTTGTTAATGACCGGGATAAAATGTTGATGTCGTTTGCATAGGCTACTATTCGGCTCGACTAGTACAGTAATGTAACTCGTGTATCGGCAGGTAGCTTCCTTAAGAAGTACTCCAGAGCCAAATTGAATAGCAATGCGGCCAGCCCATATCCCTGCTTTAGTTCGATATTTGTGCCAAAAGCATCGGTGAGTTGGTTATTGGTGTGGACTTGCGAGGTTTTCGGCGTCATTGTCATTTTGGTAAGACTGACTTAACTTGGCTGTGATACTAAAACAGACTATTATTTGGCACAGTTCGCTACGATCAATACTGCCGTATGCTTCATTAAAGCTAACAAAAATTTCGTGTACGTCTATTGTGAGCTCCCAGCATTTTTGAAGTACCTGCTTGACTGTGAACAATTGGTCTATTGTCGATCTACATACTCTACAACCACCTTGATACTCCCTAATAATACTGTTGGCGTATGATCCAATTTTATTTTCTAAGATTTAGAGAAAATATTTTGTACGCCGTACAAAGTAGTGATATGCCTCTATAATTTTCGCACTGTAGCTTGTTACCTTTTTTGTGGATAGGGAATATAATTGATTGGCTCCACTCTTTCGGCATATGTTCTTGTTGCCAATATACCGAATGGCTTTGTGGATGGCTTTCTGAACACTGCAGCCATCATATTTGATGAGCTCAACTGGAATGTTATCGCCACTTTATTACCCTTTTGGGTATTGACGATGGAACAAACTTCATCTAGAGTTGATAACGCCAATGGAAGCTCTTCGGGAATATCTACGAGTTTGGGCTCCAGTGTTCTGGAATAATTAATCAACCAGCGCATATCTCAGCTCTAGTTCAAAATGAGAGATTGAGCTGGAATGAGTTTACGGAGCTGTATCATCTGAAAAAGTTTTCTAATCCTGAATTGTTTATGTTTCAAGCAGCGACTCAGCGAATTTGTTCTGCTTCTAATTCAACCGTGAACTTTGCGCCAAAACAAACCCTGGAGTTGACTTTGATCTAGAATTATTCAAATCTTCCCATATTTGTCGTCTTTGTTAAATTCTACATAAATATGGAACAGTGAGGAACTAAGGATTGTTCTGCAAATAGCGGAGGACCGTTGAACTTGAACTTATATGTATAAACTCAGAAACTCAGGAAAACCTCTCTTTTTTATATTCAGGGATGATTGTATTTTATATCAGGAACGATTTGATTTGGGAAGTCTATCTAGAATCGAGATCGAGGGGGCTAAGATAAAGCTGCGTGGCGGAATTAGAGCTGGCGATGATAAATTGGATGGGATCGCTGGAGGCGGGATCGGAGGAGCATAAGCAAGGGGGGCCCCTCAAAATTCGGGATAAGTACAGTAATACCACCAAATTTATACAAATCCAAATTTTATATTCACGCTTTCTTCTTCTTCTTTTTGGTACTACAGCCCCTCTTGGGCCATCGCTTAGAGATAGTTGGAGTATCTCATTATCATGACCGTATTGATTTTTTTCGGAAGTTCATTATCATGACCGTATTGATTTTTTTCGGAAGTTGGTTTGGTCAGCTTTGATATAATCTGGTTAAATCAGTACATATCATCAATGAGTGAACACTCGTAGTCTGTCCGAAAAATCTTCTGAACTAAATCACGTTATTCATCAACGAGATTTGAACCTGGGACCTTCGGTTTATGCGTTTCATGTTCTAACCACTAGATAACACGCTATTCTGAGTATATAAGCTATTTTATATATACTTTTCTTTTTCTTAAATTGATTTTTTAAATTTCTGTGAATGTGAAGTTTGGCTTAGGGGGGATATATTCCGCCGCGAAGAAAAGAGAAGTTTCGTTTTCTGGGGTAGGAGAATGGCTTAGGCTTAGGAGAGTGTTTGGGATAAAAAATTTCCTTTTTATGGGAAATAAAGATCGTGCGGAGGTACAAAGATTCCATTTGGCGTAGATTATAGCGAGTGACAAGTTCGCTGGTAGGTCTTAAATTCTGGCGAGCCGCACTTGGTGGCTCATTTAGGGCCCTTCAGGCCTAAAGCGACTGGTGCCCACGCCTGTTCTCCGACGAGCTACCGGGACCGCAAGCCCCAGCCAGAGAACTTGCGGTTTGGAGTGTATTACACTTTAAAAATTTCGGGAAAGATGAATAATCGAAATGCTTTTGACACTGAAAGATATTTGCTACCCTGCTACAAAATAGCGGCCGGTTAAAGCGGATCATCTCCTTTAAACATATGGTTTAGCGTACATATTATAGAAGTATTTCTTCAGATTTTACCCTTATTGTGTAACTTTAATGTCTATGTTTCATGGATTGAGAACACAACCTTTTCTTACAGGAGCGTACTCCTATCTAGACTTGTTTAAACGAAGCTGGTTTTTAGTGCAGGTGTGGAGAATCCTTACTCAACGCTGCCGGTATTAGGATACCGTTTAATCAGATGCCGATATGATTTATCGGTTTTGAGACTGACCTATATGTACGTGCACATTAGGTGTGTCAGAGCGTTATCGCTTTAAGCGCTTTGAAATGAAACACGGGAATGTTTAAAATCATATTTGATATCCTGCAGCTAATCGAAATAGATTATAAAAAATATAAAGTAAAGCAAAACTGTTAGAAACTTATTTGCTCTGGAACAAAATGCCTAGGCCTTTAAAAGCAATTTGGAACGTGTCGATATGCTCAGGCCTTTACAAGCAATTTGAAACGTGTCGATATTTTGAAATGTACTACTGAAATTCTAATCGATGTTACTGATTCGTATAAGATTAAAATTTCACATCCTGTGCCCATGAGTATAGAATTCCTAGACAAAATGGAGTTAGAAAACCAACAGCGTTAAAAACTTCTCAAAGAACTTTAAACATGTGGCTGGACCAGCCAAAAAATTCACCAGATATTATTCAATCGAGAATATAGGTTTTCCCATTAGGGACATAACAATTTGGTATCTTTATATGAACGCACCCTTAAACTTTTCTAATGAATTCTCACTTTCAAAACGTTGTTTAAGGTCAACATTTTTATCATGGTGAAGTTCAAGAACCAGCAACGTTTGGAAATTATTAAAAATTACTACCAAAATTCTGAGTCGGTGGTCACAACTTTAAGACCACTTACTCCAATTTTCGGAATAATAATAATCGTCCCATCCGACAGGCTGTGCGTGCTATAGTGGATAAGTTCGAGTCCAGATTTTCATTGTTGGACATTCCGGTGCCAAAAAGACGTCGTACTGCTCGATGCGAAGTAAATATCGCAATCGTAAGTGCATCGTTTCAAAATGAGTCAAATCAGTCGATTCCACGTCGTTCTCATGAATTGTGTATTGTTCAAACGACACTGTGCCATATTTTGCGAAAAGATCTCGGCCTACATAGTTACAAGATGAAATTAACTCAAGAACTGAGGCCACTTGATCATTCGAAACGCCGAAACTTCTCCAATGGGGCTCTGGCAAAGCTTGAAGAAAATGAAGAATTTCACCGGAATATCATCTTCAGTGATGAAGCTCATTTCTGGCTCACTGACTTTGTTAATAAGCAAAATATGCATTATTGGTCAACATCAAATCCACATGTGCCTCTTGAGACACGGTTGCACCAGCAAAAATTACTGTTTTTTGCGGTTTTCATGGGTCCAAAGAATCGACCACTGTAAACAAGCTCGTGGCGGTCATAAGACCGAAATTCATGAAATGGAATGCTTGGGTGGGGTGAAAAGTTTTCGACCTCACCAAGAAAAGCGATGTTTTTAAATTATTGTTTGCTTTATTTTTCAACATAATCTCCAGCAACACTGATACAGTTTTCATAACGGTGTTCTAATTTAGTGATACCAGTTTTAAACGTAGATTCGTCATAACCGCCAAGCCAGTTTTTGAGGTTAAGAAACAAGTAATAATCGCTGGGGGCTAAGTCTGGAGAGTAAGGAGGATGCGGCATCAATTCAAACTTCAATTCGTAGATTTTCGACATGGCAACAATCGACGAATGCGCTGGTGCGTTATCGTGATGAAAAATAATTTTTAGGGTTTTGTACTAAAATACAAAACCCTATTGCAATCACGACCTGTGTCCGTCTGTCCGTCCGTCCGTCCGTCCGTCCGTCCGTCTGTATGTCACAGCACTTTTTCTCCGAAACTATAGAGGCTACAGCCATGAAACTTTGTGGAAAGGTCAGAAGTGGTGACCTCTTGAAAGTTCAAGGGTGGAAAAATTTTTCAAAGGGGTTTAAGGGGGTCTCCCCGTATAGGGAGGTGACCCCTCAAAAAAAAATTTCACCATTGGTAGTCGAGTAGGGTGTCATTGGAAAGGTCCTAATGAGATCTTTTCAAAACAAGTCTTAAAATTGCCTTCTGAGTACCGAGGGGGGCAGGGTAAGGGGAAATGTACGAACTTTTCGCGTACCCCCCCCTCGCGATTGGAAACCTGTGATCCGAAAAATCTGAAAAAAATCAAGAATGTAGGCCTTAATGAGTACAACAACAACAAATACATGAGAAGTCGAAATTCACTCAACTTTGTTAGTAATAGTATGATTTATCGATTTTAAGTTTTCTTGAATAAAATCCAAACGGTACCCTTAAACTCAATAAAATTTAGCACACAGATGACTTTTTATAAGATTTATTTTTTCTGAAAGTTTCATAAAGATCGAATAGTATTTAATGAAGTTATGGCGATTTGAATTTTCGTGTATTACTATGGAACAATATGCCCTATATTACTATGGAAACATATGGCTATGGAGCCATATGCGCTTTTTATCGATTTAGACACTACAGCTTTGCTAGGATTTGCATGAAAATTTCAGGAATGATAGGTATCATGAAAATGAGTACATACAATTGAAAAAAAGTCGAAGAGGCAGGAGAGAGCTCCTAGCAAAAGGGCTTTGTAACCATTCTAGGATTCGAAAAAATAGGCCATGAATCGATGATTACAGTACAGAGGAGTGGGCCCTGAAAAAAATTTCATGAAAGGTAGCCGATATGAATATCAACTGAAAGTTCTCTATGAGAGCTTTCCAAAACAGTTCTTAAACTGACAGGTTTTGCTTCAGTGGGGGCAGAGGGGGGGGGGGGGGGGGGGGTTGGGAAATACATGAAAAATGTGTTTCTAAAAAATCTGGAAAAATTATCAAGGGAGATATCTATGGGTATAAGTAAAACAAATACCTCAGAAGTCACAATTCTTTCAACTTTGTTAATAATAGTATGATCCTCGAATTTCACATTTTCTCCAATAAAATCGTCTTTGACATGTTTCTTGATTTTATTCGTTGCTGGTTACTGCATTTTGTAAGTTGAGTACAAAACCCTTCCGACATGAGCAGACATGAGCATAGGTCTGTCTACCCAACTTGTTTTCTTTGCCAAATGAGGTCCTCGTGCTTCAAACGTTGCAATAACTCTGCGTAGTATTGACCAGTGATAGTCTTAGCCTTTTCAAGGTAATCAATGTATCTCTCGCATCCCAAAAAACAGTAGCCATAACCTTGTTTGCCGATAAAATTGTTTTTGCCTTCTTTGGAGTTGTTTCCCCTTTTCCAACCCACTGTTTTGACTGTTCTTTATTTTAAGGAGTGTAATGGTGGACCCAAGTCTCATCAACACTTATGAATCGACGCAAAAAATTGTTCGGATTACGCCTATACAGCTTCAAACTGTCGGTAGAAATGTTTTTTCGAATCAGTTTTTGGTCTAGCGTTAGCAAACGCGGCACCCACCTTGCACACAGCTTTTCCATGCTGAAATGGTTGGTCCAAAATATTTCGTACACGTTCAGTTGACATCCTACAAGTCTCATACACTTTCAACCTGCGGTCTTCCAATACTATTTAATGGATTTTCTCAATCATTTCTGAACTTGTGACCTCAACGGGCCGTCCTGAGCGAGGCTCGTCAGAATTTCTTTAGCAACCCTCATTCCAAAAACGGGCAACAACTGATTTGATGCGTAAAAGATGAGTTAAAGACAATTAGAACTTGAAAAATCTATGTGAAAGCTTTCGAAGAATACTTGAATGCATAGAAAATAATAGAGGCACTTTAGCCTTTTAATTATGTAAATTATAGTAAGTTGTTCATAATAGTATATTTAAAAATAATTTAGTTAATTTTTTAACCCAAAATTAATTCCAGAAGCGATTGCGTCACCCTGTCTTACAATGTTACAATATAGCTTTTCAGTTAATTAACGTTAATTCAATGAAAATTCGAGAAAAATCACTTAATTTATTAAAAGAAACCATACTTTAAAATTTACGCAGAAAGAGAGTTCCTGCAAGAGACAAATAGATTTAAAATGTTTTATGAGAGAGCATATTTGAATGCAACTTTAATATTAAATTTGCTATATGGTACCGTTAATATCAGTGGGATCCCTAACTGTGCAGTCAAAAAATTCGCACATAATCGGTAGCACTAATATATGCTACACATCACATGCATAACTGCGTCTTCGTTGAGGATGATGGACACTCATCAGGAACTGCCACAGCCCATTATCCTCGGGGACCGCATGATCCCTAACATTCATTTAGGAACACGCCCAACATGCAAGTTGTGGTTGTCTACTGGAAGAGCATAGAACAATATTGCCAGTCTCCTAATTGAAAGGACAAGTTGTTCTTTACCCAGGCCATCTTGGCTATCAACATGATCCGTTCATATATCGAACAGTGACGGGAATGAATCAACTCTAAAGTCGTAAAAATACGCTATTTTTAATGGTGACTGTTCCTTCTCGTCGTTAGATTCGCATATCTTACGCATGGAGCTTGACTCGAAGTAAATCCAATATGCCATCTGCTGGCCAAAAACTGATATATTGTATTACAATATGTTGCCTTTCATATGCAACCTCCATATATCGAGTCCATCCACAGGCCGGTTCTTGGTGGATAATCCGAAAAATTAATTTTTACATAACGGATTTTGTCCTTTCCTCTTAGTTGATTTATATGTCCTACAAACGGGACCAAATGACTAGCAAGCTTAACAGTTTGTCAAAAATAGAATTCTTCTAGCTATTCTCATCCAAAAGTTAGATATGAGCGTACATAAATAAAAACAAAAAATAAAACAAAGCAAAAAATATGTATGGAACTGATACCTTCCTTTCTATGAACGTTAGTGCAAAATTATTTGCACTGTGTGTAAACGAAGCAGTCACTATAGTAGTGCAACTTCCTCTAAGCTTCCGGTTTTTGTAGATAGATTCGAAAATCCGAGAAATCACCACTAGAAATGATTTCAGGTATACCTAAACGGTCATTCGGGGCCTAGCAATGCTTTATCTCAAAATATACCCTATTCATAAAAAGCAACTCTAGCATTTTTGCTTTTGCCTTAGCACTACAGCCCCTTTTGGACATTCCTTTAGAAATAGTGTTTCATCATCTTGATCGAATGTATCGCCACTCGAGAAGGTGGTATGGTCAGTATCACGCTTTGGCCGTTGATCTGTCCAATCAGCTTCGATACATCCTGATTGGAGACCAGTCCGTATCATGACTGAACGGGCTTCTAGTCTGTCCAAAGAATCACTCGAAACAAATCTCGTTTTCAGCAACGGGGTTCGAACCAGGGACCTTCGGCTTACGCAGCAAGCATTCTAACTATACAGTATGCGGAGTATTAATATCTCGCATTACTAAAAGTTTTTATATTCAAAGAAATCGGAAAACAACTATCCCCTTAACGGCTTTATCCAATAAAAAATTACTAACAAGGCTCATACAATTCCTAAACAACTTCAAACATGTCGAATGCTCTCGCTTCGTTGGTCCCCATGAATTAGCTATCCTGTGTCCAGAAGAAAAAGCAAACATTCTACTGAATTAGTATCTTCTGCTTTAACATGCAACTTGTACTCTATCTGTAATACACTCTAGACATAAAACATGATATCTACTTCATATCCATGAAGTCCTGCATCTACCATCATCCTCCAAGTCCATCTGCTGCTCAGGTAAAAGAACACTCAATTGTAGGATGAAACTTAATTCTCATCTTTTGTTCATATCGTCAGTGCACTTATCACTAGCTAAGGTACTCTGCGGAGATAGATCTTGATTTTTTTTTTTACCTTTGGTAGAACGTACTTCCAAATTTTCGTCATGTATTCGAATGACGGTATTTTCCACCTGAATTTTTGATTTTTTTTTCATAGCCACGAATGTGGAAAGCGAGAAAAACTTCCCGAGTGCAGTGCACGAAGTCGAAAAGAATACATGAGAGGGAAAAAATTTAATCCTGAATAAGTCCTTGTCATAGAATTTTTAGTTCTTTTTTGTTTGTTTTTATCTGTGCCCTTATATTCTATGCATACATTTTCAGTTCCAAACACCGCTAGATGCAGCAATAGGATATCTAGTATCATCCGACAGTGTAGGACTAAACTGGAGAGTTAGGAGAGAGTAAGCGTCGTCGACTCGGAAAATAATTCATCTGGCATAGGTTGCCAAACAGAGAGTAGAGTGGGAGATAGTGAAAAAAGAGGGAGTGTAGAATTATATGGCAGAAAATTTTCCACTCGGAAGCAACCTCTGTACTCTGCATTCTCGTTTTTCTCTGCATGGTTTTCCTCTCAGCTAAAATCGAAAATAGTTGTAGAATGACAAAAAGATGAGTATAAGGATGCTTTTGTGAACACACAAATAAAAACATGGACGACAGACAAAGTGTAATTTTTGCATTAAAGTAAAATTGGTCATGCACTTTTTTATATTCTCCATCCTCTTGCGCTCTGTCCTGCGATAGTACGTCACTAGAATTTATTTTCTATCCTCCAAGAGGATATGTTTTAGTTTGGCTTCGTTTAGTATCTTGTGTTTACATTGGCAGTTTGATTACATTTTTAAAAGAGATCTGACAAAAAGCTGCAGTGAAACGTTTTCGGAATTTTATATTTGCCATGTTCAGCCTAAGAGGTAAAAATAATACTTACGTTGGAATTTAAACTCAGGATAAAACAACGTTTGAAAAAATAGGTCATATTTTTGTCCTCTAAGCGATGGATGGCTTAATTATGAAGTTCTTTTTTTCAAAAATAATAACATTAAACTGAAGGATTTTCAAGTCGATAAAGAAAAGCTTAGCGTCATTATATAAATTTCAATTCATGGCGTTGAGATCCATTTTCGTCTTCTACGCAAATGAATTCATTGATACCCTCCCAACCACTTTTATAGCAGCAAATTGTTCCTGTTCACCTTAATTCTTGTCCAAAACGTAGAAAATTTTATCGCATTACAACAACGTGGACATGATAACAGTCAAATGTTCCTCATAAAATTCTATTGTATGAAATTAACTATTAAAAGGTCATAAAACAAATAGAGTCGTGGTGAAATTGTTCTGTTATATCCTCTAACATAGGCATAAGAACCGACAGACAACACAGCAAATGTATCTCACTAAGCTTCTTCTACAGGATCTAAAAGAGGAATAATGTCTTTTCCAAGGATTCGAAAAATTCATTAGTTAAGTTGTATAATACAGCTTAGGATTAATTTTCACTTTAATTAAATGGAATAGTCTGTCTAGCCTGGCGTTAAGGATGCTAAATGCTGCGCCAGTGTGATGACCGGGAATTAGGATGAAATAGATATCCCACTTTTAGGAGCTTGTTTCCATTTTGCGTGAGCATGTTTAAGGACAGCGAACATGATGTTTTTATTGCGCTATAAATTTGGCGGTACTATGAAATTCATCGCATGAAAAAGAATTGACTTCCTGATTCTAGAAACAATTGTGTTTGATAAGGGACGAAGTGGGCTTTTTCGAAGCTTCGACACCAATTAAGTTCAAGCGTTTTGTTCTTCAAGTAACTTCCCAAGCAGGTCAAGTATAAGTTTTAGTACTCGTAGATACAGTTGTATCGTGCAAACATCCTGAAAAAAATGTTGGAATTGTTGTTGAAGAACCTTATACTATAATCATCTCTCAAAGCACATCGACAGTAATGGCTTATTGCTCATCTGCTCCACCATCATGAAGATGCTGAAAGGTTTCAAAATCTATATCTTTCTATAAAATTCCTAAAGCAGCTGCGAGTAAAATAATCTCGGCTACTATACACAAAACTTTAATTCCACTCAAAAGGTTTCAATATTCGTACATCAATATACGCTAAATCACCGGCCGTGGCAGAGATCAAGCACGGAAAGACAAAGAGTAAATCTTGCAAGCTGTTCGCGTTAACATTCGACGTCGTTGATGTCGCTGTCACTTTATTTCGGGTTGCGCACCTCTGATATTGGACCCGCGAACGCTACAGTGCTCTCTTGCACCAAGACGTCAGTTTATGTGGAGTCGACGTCAGTGGCCGGGTTTGTTGAGCGCGTTTGCGGTGGCATGAATACCGCTGAGGAGGTTAGGCTAACTTCGTTAAACGATAATACGTAATCTGATGGCACTGTCTCCAGGCAGGCAGGCAGGCTTCAAACGTTCTATTCAAACATTGACGCCTAGTTCGTTAACTTAAATAGCGTTCAGCTGTTTGGAAATGCGTTTGACAAACTTATGAGGACCCGAAAACGGCTGGACAAGTAATCGGCGCACAGCATTTGTGCGCAGAAAAATGTCGGCGCTAGCTCACAGATCCTTATTGATGAACGTTGCGCGCGTACCATGCTGAATTGTTGGAGTTAGGTGAAGTCGCCTTATTGCCTGGGGAATAATTTCCAAGAACGCACCCAGCTCAAAATGGAAACAAGGAATTCTCTAGGCAAGGTAAGAGCGGTGCCATAGACTAGCTCAGCGCTCGACATACCCAAGCTCTCTTTAAAGCTGTTATGAAGACCAAGCAACCTTGTAGCAACAACATCCACCCAAGGCACACGGTCGCTGCCTTTAATGATCGGTGCCATCGCTCAACTAATCCTTTCAAGGCGGGGTGGTAAGACGACGTACGGACTCGTTCACAGTCAATTAATGCAGAAAGCTGCTGAAACAACTGTGACTCGAGAACTCATTGGTCTGTAGTAACTGTGCGTGGAGTACCCAACCGTGCCACTCAATCATTTACGAAGCATTCCCCATCGATGAGGCTGTCTGGGCGACTAAAGGAATTGCCTCGGATCATCTGTTGAACCGGTCAATCATACCCCTGCGAAGGGAACAGGGGCCAATAATATCTAGGTTGACAGCAAAGATTTGTGGCTTATGATCCATTTCAATATGGAAAGTTGTGCCTTTCAGAAAGTGTTGGAAATATTGTATACCGCAATATACTCGTATAGCCAATAGTTCACGGTTGTATGCACTGTAATTCGATTCGGCCAAGTTTAACTTCCTTTGGGAAAACGCAGGTGGCAATCAGCTACCATGTTGCACCGATGGCCCCATCAGACAGGCGACTAAAATTAACGCCAACCTGCATCCGGGTTGGTAATGTACCAGGAGAATGGTCTCATTTTTACCCGCTCTTTTCGTGCCCTGCAGAAGCGCACTAACAGGTGCTTGCATGTTAGCGGCACCGCGTATGAAGCGGCGATAAAAATTAAGTGTACCGAGGAAACGCCTTAGTAGCTGTACTATCTTCGGAAAGAGAAACCTTCTTATCGTCTGAACTCGGGATGCTGACTATCGTTCGATATATCCGTTGCGGGGAACGCTGAAAACGCACTTGTCAGTGTTGATAACCACACCATAATGATTGAACCTAGTGCAAACTGTCATAGGTGGTGCAAATGCTGCTCCTCCGACTCTGACGTGACGGAGATATCTAGATAACAGTTGCAGTAATAAACACCCCAGAAAACCTCATTCATGAACCCATGGAAGCTCTGTGGCGCATTTTTAAGTCCGAAAGTCATAAGTGTAAGCTCATACAGCCCAAAAGGCATTGTTTCGGCTAGTTTGGGAATATCTCCCTCGGTGACCGGTATCTAGTAAAAAGCCCTCGGGACGTCAACCTTCGAGAAGATGGTTTTACTTGATAGATCATTCGCCACGTTAAAGGCATACCTCAGCGGGCACTTATCCGGTCAATCCGCCAGGCGAAGTGGGCTTGCCTAGAAGCTGGAGGATGGCCGGCAATAACCCTTGTATAGAAGGTACTGAATTTTGTTCCTGGCTACTTTTAGTTTTTCAGGATTTAGCCAGCGCGGGTGATCAGCGACCGGTCGACCTTATGTGAAAATATGATGCCTGTGCCCGTGAACTGGGCGGGGAATTCGTTAAGAAGTTCGTGGGAAGATGATTCGCTCGGAAGCCTATCTGAATTTGGTTGTGTCTGCATAAGGTTCCTATAGCTTCCAGTTCTTAAGATCGATTATTAAGCCGTAGTGAGACAAAAAAATCAGCTCCTAAAATAGCTCGTGAAACGTACGCGGGGATGAATTTCCACCACACCGCACGCTTCGGGTACAAGGACACCTTTAAGTACCTTGTGTCATACGTATTAATAACACTTCCATAAGCAGTGGCTAACTTAAATGGTTACGGTTTCTTCAGTTTCGCTAGTCTTTCAAATGGTAACATGGACAAATCGGCCCCGGTGTCGACAAGGAAGTTTAATGTCGTGTTGCGATTACATACTTGCAAGCGATCGGTACGTAGGCCGCTAGAATCCTGTGGACCTAACGATCCGGCGAGCAGCAGCGTTTTGCCTCTTTTTTGTTTTACCTTATTTGGTTCGAGCCTCATTGTAGTCAACGAAATTTTCTTATCTTAGCTTTCAATTTAGTATTACCCAAGTTCCATCTTTGACACCTAAGGGGATTACCCACAGATGATGATCCGTCTTGGGCTCACGGCTGGTGAAACAGCTAGGCTTTTCGTGCCCAACATTGGACGCCATTTGTAGTGTTTTTTCTTTTTGAATTTGTGTACCTCGTACATTAAAGGCAGCAGCGATGGAATGTTGTCTTAGCGAGCCAAAGGTCTGGGTTTGCTAGATTAGCCTCGTCTGGCGACGCGTCGTGTGCTGGCAGCTGGTTTCTGTGGAATCTTGGCCCGGGTTTTCTCTACCAGCACAAAAGCCGACTACAAAATATTTCACGCGCACGATTAAATTAATCTCACAAAGAAAAGGCCGATGCCAGAATTATTATGGTTCACCCACTTTTCCTATTTTATCGAGCGTGATCAGGTATACGAGCCCGTCGTTGACTTGGGGATCATGGCCCACGACAATAAGTGGAGCATCCTGAAGGGATTATTGCCTCCGTGAACCACGATCAACCGAACCTAGGGACTTGTTGGTATGAGTCAACACCAGTTTTTGTAGTGAAAGTCGCTTTTAAAATTGCAGCACTTTACTGTGTTTTCTCACTGGTCCCATATTTTTTATTCCTAAACGAGAACCACGCTCAACCGAACCTAGGGTCCTGTTGGTATGAGTCAACACCAGTTTTTGTAGTGAAAGTCGCTTTTAATAATATAATTCGAAAATTCACACAGTTGATGTTATAACGGAAATGTGAGAACAACCCCACCCAATGATCTTCAAAAGCAATATTTTCAGTATCACAGCTTGATATTTTTTCATCTGTGACGTAGTTGTTAATAAACAAAAATTCCTCAAATACTGCCGTATCTTGACTGCTGTTTACGAATCCTCGAGTAATCAGCAAAGCCGTAATATTCTGTGCTTCCTCCCACGTTGGTACTTCTGTAAAATTTGCCCATTGAAACACTTCTAAGACTGTATTGAACTGGCACCATTGTTCCAAGTATTCTTTACATATCTTATAAAATTCAGCCAGCGTAGCCCTCACAAAAATGTCTGTTTCTTGTGAGTTGACCATTAAATTACGGATGTCGTGAGGAAGAAAAACAGAACTCTTTTTGAATGCCACATTACCTCGGAGACGATTAATTTTCTTCGTATATTCTATTGGTGGAACAAAGACCTTAACAAATAATAGAACCGAAAACATACTGAAAGTAAAGATTCTCTAGGAGAAGCCATTAAAACTGCTAAGGCAAAGGATTGGGAAAATAAGTTAGACTCAGTGGAAAATAGCCTAAATTATAAAGATTTCTGGAAGCTACTCAAAAAAGTTAAAACTAATGCTTTTGATCTGCCTACATCAAAGTAGAATCATGAAAACGACAAACTCTTTCTTCAACAAAAAACAACAAAACACAACATCATAAACGACAACAGTCTAGTCAACATATTCTTCATCACCCTATGGGAGTAATTTACCCTGTGTGAACTTCAATCGGTCTCCAACAATCACAAAACCAAATCCAAATCAATAGATCAGCAAAAAACAAAAATAATTTCCTCTACAGTTTAAATAAATCCTTTGTCAACATTGCAATATTCAATGCCATGAGACAAGCAAGTAAAAGTACCAGGAGAGTGCTCCTGCCAAAGTGTATTGTAAAACAATTTGAAATTCAAATAAGGGCTTCTGAATATCAAAACCTGGATCATACATATATTCCATGGATGGGTCTTGAAAAACTAATATATGGTTGTTATGTATTTTGATTTGCCGCCATTTTATGAGAGCGGCCTGGTTAGTACTTAGCCTACAAAAGAAAAACTAAAATTTTGGAAAAGTGCCAATTTATTTCTCAACATAATCTCGTGTTAGCTCGCTACACTTGACCCAGCGATGCTCCAACTTCTTTAAACCGTCTGAAAAATACGTTTACTAGAGGTCTGCAAAGTAGGCCTCCGTGGTGGCGACGACCTCCTCATTCGACTTAAATTTCTGCCCGGCGAGTGACTTTTTCAAATTTGGAAACAATAAAAATTGGCACGGAGTGCCCGCAGTTTGTAGGCCAATTTCGCCTGGCGAAAGAGCACTTTTTCTTCGCCAAATAGGACTTTTTTCTGCAATTCGCCGTCGAATCTGTTCAATAATTCGACATAGTAGAGCCCTGTGACCGTTTTGCTCTTCTCCAGGTAGTCGATGCAGATCACACCTTGTGCATCCCAGAAAACGGTGGACATCACCTTTTGGTCCGATAGGACAGTTTTCGCCTCCTTCGAAGCACGTTCGCGGGGTGAAGTCCACTGTTTGGACTGGTCTTTGGTCTCCAGTGTGCACAGCTAGAGCCATGTTTCGTCGACGGTCACGAAACAACACAGAAACTCCTTCTGATTGCGCTTAAACAGCGTCAATCACTGCTCAAAAGTGGTCTCACGGCGCATTTTTTGTCGGGAGTGTGTTAGCGCGCCCAAAATTTCATGCAGTATATGAGATGCCCACTGTTCCAGCTATCTCTTGCGCCTTTAATCAGCGGTCTGCCAATACGAACTCGTAGACTTTGTCACGTTATCCTCCGTGATAGCCGTTTTCGGAGCACCTGGGCGTGCGACTACGTTGAAGCTCGTCAAACGATTCTTTTACGGTCGCCATCGCAGGAGCAGAGTCACCGTACATAGCATCGAAGCGCTCTTTAATTTCGCTGTGCGATTACCCTTCCGAAAATAAGAATTGAATCACCGACTAATATTGCTCTTTCTCCATTTTTCTAAAATGCGACCTCAATGTTTGAGTAGGCATGAAAACACAGCAATGCTACAATATATTTTTAAAATTTTCATCAAAATCCAAACACAGTTGTAGTGCTTGGGTCTTTTGCGAACATATATTTACTCTGTACCACGTGTGAATGTTCGTGCAATCGATAAATTTTCAATCGCCCATAACTTAGCTGCTTATGGCTAGATTTTTATGAAACTTTCAGATTACATGCGTTATACACTCTGACCAAAAAGAACCCGGAAATTTAAAATGAGACGCAAAATATTTAATCATTCATCAATATTTATTTTGTTGCCTTCAAAGTAATCCCCATCAGATGCACTCCACTTACGCCAACGATTTTCCAGTCCTCGAAAGACTTTTCATAAGCACTTTTCGGGATGGCTTTCAGCTCCTTCAGCGAGTTTGTGACAAAAAAAGGACCCGGAAATTGCAAATAAAACGCAAAATATCAAAAAATCATCAAAATCACACTGAGCCAAATCTACTCGTAGTGAATACGGTGGTTGATCGATGGAATTTATTGCATTTTTGGCTTCGAATTCAGTCGCAATAAAAAAAATCACAAAATCACAAAAATCGCAAAGCACTACTAAGGTGTACCGACAGCAGCTGCTGTATACAAACTGGTTGACAGATCGCGCTCATATTTGGCATAGTAATTTAGGACAGGCCTACCAACTTAACAAAATACATTTTACTGAAATATCATTTACCTGGGGAATTTAAATTACAATTTCCGGATACTTCGTCGTCACAGTGTATGTCAAAAATTTCGATACACCTTTTTGGCAAATTTAATGGTATCTTTCGATTTTATAGATGAAAACGTAAAATTCCTAAAATGTACTAATATTAACGAATTTGACAGAGTTCTGGCTATTGAGGTATTTTTTGGCCTTGTACTCATTAAGGCCTACTTTTCTGAATTTTTTCAGATTTTCCCTCCAAAGATGTCCAATCGCGAGAGGGGAACACAACTTTTTCGTATATTGCACCCCTTCATGCGAATATTTCTAGTTGAAGACCTGTTTTGAAAAGCTTCCAGGAAGACATTTCAATTGATACGTATATTGGCCACCTTTGGTAAAAAAAGTTTTTTTCAAGGGTGACCCCCTATATGGAGGCACTCCCTTAAACACATTGACATATTTTTTTTTGTGGTGTATCTTCTAAGAAGGCGTTAATTTTGACCTACGTTCAAAATTTCATTATTCTAGCTTATGTAGTTTGCGAGAAAACTTGCTATGATGCACAGACGGACGGACGAACAGACAGGTTGTGATTTTAGTAGAGTATTGTAAAATTTATTATACGAGTGCACTGATAAGAATAGTATCCGTAGTAAAAAGAAATAAGTCTCCCTCCCTTATGAGCAGCTATAGACCAATTTGAATACTGAACGACGCTGTAAAATAATAAATTATATAGTCAAGACCACAGTCAACACGTTTGTTGGAAACGCAAATATCCTGAGCACAAACAACTTTGTTTATAGAAAAGTAACTCGGCCAGCGTTTGCGTCAATAAGATTATTCATGCAATTATCCGAGGAAATAAATACAAATACTTGGCAGTCACATTAGACATCTCCAACATTTATAAAAGAATAAACTTCACTAAACTTATGAGAACACCAGAAACATTAGCATAAACAACTATTATGAAGCCTAGTTCCACAGTTTTCTTCAATGCAGACTAATCAACTAAGCTCACCATACCGAAATAATCATGAATAGTCTACCCTAGGGTGATGTTCTCAGCCCCCTACTCTTCAATATTTACACCAATGAGCTACATAGGATTGAAGACGATCATATTCAACTCTTTCAATTCGCGGATTATTTCCTAATATTATTCAAAGGAAAAAAACTTTAATGATGCTTTCCCAAACCCTACAATTAAAAACCAACCAGCTAATATATAGAAAACTGCAATAAACTGAACTTGATGCTAAACGTTAATAAAGCCACTGCTACGTAGTTCCAATCTTCAAAAATCTATCATCTAACTATAACTTTGAACAACTCTAAAATAAAATGGTCCCACAAGTTCACCTTCATTGGAAGAATTTTCAACAGCAAAAGGAACACCAAAGATCAAATTGACCTTAACATATCGAAATTCCCCAAGGCAAAATTTTTAATCAGCAAACTCTGTCGCCCCAAATATGGTCTAAATCCAAACAAAGCCCTCCTACTCTACAAATCAATGATTAGGCCCGTGATGGAGAACAACAGAGCAAATATCACAAACGCCCCAAAATCTTCCTTCAACAAACTTGATAAGAAAAAAAACTATAATTCTAAAATCCTATCTTGGAACTCAAATCAATGCATCGAATATTTCACCATTCGCCATAGCTAAAGAACACCTCTCCGAATTCAGAGCAAAACTACTTATCAGCAAAGAAATCCTGAAAAACATACATGATACTAATTCCGGAAGTTTCGAAGATTTAGTCAACACCAATTGCAACTATTAAAAAATCTTAACTCAATTTAAATCAATAGTAGATATATGTTGGGGAACCAAAAATATTACTCCACATTATTTATTCTTTCAATTAAGCAACAGGGACTTCAAACTATCTCACAATTTCCCAAAAATAAACTACCGACATTTCACCAACTCACAAAACAAAGTAATGGCTAAAATAATACACAAAAACTCAATTTACTACACTAATGCAGCAAAAAACCTTCTAGGCACTCGGTGTGCAATATACGACCTAAACTCCCACAGCATTTTAAAGTACCTACAAGACCATTACACCGATCCGAGCACCGCAGAGATGTCAGGTATAAAAATGGCCATTACGGACATATCCTCCAAAAACACAAATAACAGTTATCTTTACTGACTCCAAAAACGGTACCTCTGAAATTCTACATAACCACAAAAACAAATAAATACCATCCTCTATCTGCAGTTTCATTCAAAAAACTGACAGACGAAATGATACTCTGTTCTCGATACCAAAAAGTAGCCATTGGGAGTCCCTCACAATAGCGGATGAAAATGCCAAAAATGTAATTTTAAAAGGAAATAACACTGATTTTTATCGAAAATGAGATGAATTAATCCCGAAGTGTTTCACCTAGAACGAAAAGGTTACCAACATATCCTTTTCCCGGTGGGAAGCAAGGGGCCCTCACTATCTTAACAAAAGTTAGTTTGACGAAATGGGCCTACATAGAAATACAATCAAAGAAATCAACAGAATACTAACTCACAGGGCTTACAACTACTACAAACTTGGAAGTGCAAAAACCACCATCACAGGCATATGCAAATGGTGTAAAAACAAGAACTTTCTGGAACACTAGATGCGCCAAATTTGACAGTCACAGAAAAAAGTATCCCAGTCTATCTGATAGATCATTCTTAGTAAAATGTTGTTTGAATATGAATGGTGCTTTCAGGTACCACTCGATTCATCCTGACTTCCAAAAACCACAAACCCTTTGTTGTGTGTGTTACCAACTTTGCAAACGGAGCTTCCCAATCTGCCAGTCTTTATAGTAACATAAATCTAACATCCGAGCATTCCCAACAGCAAAATTTATCATCAGTTAGTCATGGTTTATACAAAAGTGAAAACATGAACGTTGACTCGCCTACATCTAAAAGCAAAGGTGCGATATCCAAGCAAAAGTTCAATGCCAACTACGAAGCTCGGTCTACTGCAGGAAGTGCAAGGAAGTGTTTGAATTATGAACCAACTGAATCTATTTCGTTATCAAACGCATACTTATCATATTATTATAATCAATCGCAAATATCCAATGATGTATTGGAAACGAATTCAGTAGTTGCTCCGACTGTTGATGCGTCGATTTCATCAGATATAATAAACGTTAGAATTGTGACAGCAAATGATTCAATGACAGTCCAGATAAAAAAATTGGATGAATCATTTATTGCTGAGCTGGAAAAAGATAAATATACAAACCTGAAGACTATTCCCCGGGAAAATGGCAGCAAACCGAGAAACCTTCGTGACGCACGGAAAAACACTAATTTGGGGCGGATTTCGGAAGGAATTGTAAAACACAACCTCGGCACGATTTCCCGAAATAAAGTTTCGAAATGGAAGTTCCTCCTCAACATAAAAGTAAACAAACACCACTGGCAGGTCAAACTGTCAGTGAATGATGTTCAGCTAATTCAGCCGCACTTGGAGTGATCACCACCAGAGCGGAGCGGAAACCAAGTGGCGGCAGAAAGAAATTACCACCCTGAAGGGGTGGATGACCGGAGACAATGACATTCGATCGAAGAGCGGAACATTGGCCGTTAGGAGGAGGCTATAAAAGCGTGCGAAGAATGACGCGCATCCTCTTTTTTCTTTCTTATCGTGTGTGGCAAAACAGATGTTCAGGAGAAGCAGCAAGTGCGGAGCAAATTCGAAGTGCGGAGGAAATTCTAAGTGCGAGGCAACGAGAAGCAGCAGTTGCGGAAGAAAGTAATATTAAAGTCGAAGCGACAAGCAAAGCCAAGACGTTGAAGGAATAATAATAAAGTGCACCAACGGATGCAACCATCGAAGGGGCCCCTTGTAGGTACTCAGTAGAAGTAAGTTCTTTTTAGTGTGAATCAGATGTTTGCTTATACAGAATTTGAGAGTTTTATTATATGTTTTTGAAACTTCATTGATATTTCATTGATAACATTTACGCTTTGAGAAGACAGGTAAAGACTTCTTTCAGGTTACAGATTGTGACGGGTGCGGCTTGAGTGGCAAGTCGACGTAAAAGTTCAATAAAACAAAGTGAAATTGGTGATATATAGTATCAAAGTGTTCGGGGTTGGTGTAGTGGTCCCGGCGAGGGTTATGATAGAAAGGAGTATAGGAGGGTCGCATAAGGGCGGTAAGGTTGTGCAGGTGTACGGTTTGAGTGGTAGTCCGTGTGTGCTCGGTAGGTAGGGTTCGGCCGAATCGCGACGGTGGTTATTCCGGCAAGCCGCATTCTCGCTTGGTGGCTTATTGGGGCCTTGAGGGACAAGCGAGTGGCGTCCCACGCCCGTCTCCGGACGAGCTATACCGGGTCCGTAAGCCCCGCCGGAGCACCCCAATTTCCCTGAGGGCCATAGTGGCTCCCGTAGAATAAAAAGGGGGTGTAACAAACTGCACTAGAAAACATTTAACACGCGCACTCTACAAAATATTCAGATCAATTTTCACTATCCTTGGAAATTTTCTTATATGTAGCAATTAAACTACTCTACAGTAATTGAAAATTTTTGTCTCACGAAGGTAAGCGGACACAGAGATTTGAGACGAATGCAAACATCAAATAAAAAAAAAAATCCATTCCTCCTCTGAAGAAGGTCCTTGCATCACAAATGAAATGTCAAGCCAAATGATGTTAAAGTGGTTGAAGTGAACCAGTCATCCCTGCCCCAATTATGGAAACTTGACGGGTGTAGTTGACTATGACATGGTTAAACAACAAACTGAGCAGTTTTGATGACCAGCTCATCTCAGGAGCAGCCACTTCTGATCACCATGGGGCTGCTCGACTGCTTATGTTTACTACACCCTAGCTAAAAAATCTACTAATAACTCCAAAAATACTAACCACTACTATATGTTGCAACAAGTCGCATTATTAGAAAACATAGCTATACTTCATTAGATTCAATTATCTGTCACCACTGGTTCCCAAAGAGGACGAGATCGCTAAAGGCTGGTTAAGTGCCTACTAGGACATACAAATGAAATTCACAGTACACTTCTGTGGAGCCTGTAGAGATACAAGAGAGAAGCTAAAATAATATTTTTAGTTGAAAATTCTGCTAAAGCGATTGGGACAGCAGAATACCTTAAGCTAAAGAAAACGATGTTACTGCGAATTCTGCCTGTATACAATTGGCCGTGCGACTACAACACTATACTCAAACATGAATTTATCAATTGGTTGCCAAGCTCAGGCATTCTCTACTGTAATTATTTTCATGGTGCCCTGAAAATATTTCCGCGTTGTTCTTTAATATTTTTGGAAATGCTTGCAACTGTTAATATACTTTTAAGTTCCTACTTCCAACCTCATTGTAATAAAAGGCGAGAATTCATTATTACCTCAGCTTTCATTCATTACGTCCATGTCATTCGTCACGGGTTTTCTTTTGTCAAAAATGCTCAATTTAGATTCAAGCATGGTAAACGGCCATAAATCATGCAGAAAAAATGTAATTTTGCTACCGAAGCAATTTAATACAGTACAAATATTAGCATAAAAATACAAAATTTGAACGTAAAATTGCCATGAAAAACAGTCCGACCAGGAAACCGTGAGTCCATTCTCATTTCTCAAGGCAAGGGGATGAATGAGTGTCCTGGTAAAGTCCACGCGTCTACCATCAGTTAAGCATACATCTTTTTAAAATGAAATAATTTGGCTTCGACGGACGTAAAAAAAAATCTATTCTCCTGACTTGAGCCATATTTATCCCATCCAGAAAGAGGACAAGTTATCCTTCCCCTCATCGTTTACTAAACATTTTCCATACATTGAATTTCCTTGCCGTTATTGTGTTCTCTGCTCGGACCTTTTTCTACGCCAAGGCTTTCATTCAATTTGTCCGGCCTGCGAATGGCAAAGAATGAAATTCCTTCGCTTTTTGCATATCCGTTTAGCTTTTTATGTAGACATTTCCTTGTACAATATTAAGCCTATGAATGAGTTTGTTGATCATAAGAAACTACACTGTTTTGCATGTTATGCATTGACCGGATATTAACCGTCTGCTGCCAGAATATATCAACATGTTCCCTCTCAAGCCGACAAACGTGAAATTGTTCAAGGGTTATGCGAACCTTGTATCGTGACGAGGACCCAAAAGGGCCTTACAAGGCTTTTCATCGTCCAGCCTTTTTCAATCCATTACAAGGAATGTGATATGTGTGATTTTGACAACTATCAACATTTTGAACGTGCCAAGCCTTAAGACGGTGGAGGCATCAACGGATGGGCTGAAACAAATAGACTTATCTACAACGGGGCTTCGGCGGTGTTTGGTATGAGGGTACTTTTCGTATCTGCTATCCTATTATGAAATTCCTTGGAAGAATGGATATTGATTGCGGAACTGACATATTATACGTTTGTGTGATGGAAAAAAGGGTTAATTGCGTCGACTGACCTCGAGTCGGGATAAAAGAGTTGATCCTCCAGCTGAGGAGCTGCAGGCGGCCTAGAACATCTTAGCGGAAAGTTGATAATGGTGACTATATGGGAGCAAAAAGGATTTCAGTTCGATTTCTAAGGTTAGTCGTATCGTCTAGGATTTCATTTGAGATATGCCATTAACAATCTTCTGGAGAAAATGTTTTGCAGGAAGTGTCCATTTTCAAAGAAGAATCAATAGACGCAATAATGATTCAAATAGGGCGTAGGAAGTGTAGGTAGGTGGAAGCAGAGTGTGGAAAAAACATGTCGTGCGGTGGTATACGATGAGCAAATTTGAACGGAAACTGTTAGATTAAAATATCCTTGTTGAAACGCGAATATACAATGTTGTATAAATTATTATGAAAAAGCTACCATTCGTCTTATTAAATTCCTTGATTTTCAAAGAAAAAAAATTGAAATGTACAGTGCTGTACTCTGAGAATTTATTCAAACAAAAATTGAACCGTTTCACTTGCCAAGAATTATTCATAAAAGTACCACATGTATGCTTCATAACAGTTTCATTGAGTTTTTGTCCTTTTCTTCGCTCGTGCAATAGCAAACAGTAAATCTATTTGAGCAAATTTAATACTGTCTGCAAGAAAGTCAGAAAGGCGCCAGTAACCGGTCGATTATTGCTGGCAACAGCATGTAGCATGCATACGTATCCTTTTTGCTTTCTTTTTACCACAAAGCTTTGGTGTGTTTTTTGCTAACTTGGATACGTACGGATAGTTGGAAAGTTATCGTTATTGTTTGTACAGAGAAAAACTAATGGTTGCAGTCAGGTGAAATTTACTGGCGCCCCATTTATTTTAACACGTGAAAGGGCGGAAATCAAGTACGTATAGTACAATTATGTGCTTATTGATATACGAATATTTGGTGCTTACGAGTCGGTTTATGAGCAGTTGTTTTCTCTTTTTATTTACACAGGTCACTGAGTTTTGGGGGTTAATAAGTAATTGTTAATTAGCTTATAAATCATTGAAGGTCGAACCTTCGATTAAAATCTAGAGTAGAGATAATCTAAGGCCTTAGTTTTGTAAAATATATCTCGGATCGGGTCTTACTTTTAACGTATCAAAAAATAAATAAAATAATGAATAGAAAATGAGATGGAACAGGCTGCGCCGTGACCTCTTAATTGAACATGGAGAGCTGTCCCCGGATTATGATAGAAGATGCTTAGATCGCTTGGCAAATGAAACCGCGTGGCACATTATGATGTTCAGGCTGTCCTTATAGATAAAAAGTGCTTACTGCAGTGCCAGAAGGCGCTGAGAATGGGAGGTCTCTTCTCTAACAATCTCTTCCCCTCCCTCCCTTCTCGCTGGGAAAGGAGAACTCGAAGTCTCTTGAGGCCTGGCAAAATGAGTCCGATTTCTGGTTAGACTCTCAGATTGACAGGGGGAGTGATACTGGACAGTCCTGGAGCATAGCGCGTTTAGGAGTCCTACACTCAATGCGTAAACACCCTTCACCTCCATGCCACAACAAAAAAGTGAAGCAAAAGTACGTAGTTAAAAGTAGCCAGTTTTCTTCAAAAAAAACACAGAAATGACAAAAATCAACCACTCTCCACATTATACCTAAAAAAAAATAGCAAGAACAACTGCAGCAGCCAGTGAAAAATAACCTCCTATCTTAAGTTTCAATGCTTCCCCAGAATGTCTTCAAAACTTTTTCATTTATCATCCATTGCAGTCCACAACCATATCTTCAGCGACTGTGTTACGTTTTTTGTTCATCAATGCGACCGTTAGTAAATAGAGTGAGACTCTTTCCAAACAACTTTGCATAGAGTGAATGTCTACATCCTTTAGGAATTACAAGGAGAATTGCAAGATAGTGGAAAGTGTATGAAAAAGCTTAGATAAATGTGAAGTATCGTCTTCTTTTCTAATACTTAAGTTGTAGCCATTATCAAACACACAAACTGTCGCGACCCTAGACGATGGTACCTTTCATAGTTCGTGCAAGGACATGACATTCAAATGCCATCCGTAATATATTTGTATTCTACTGGACTTGGTTGCTCTTATCTTGCGAGTTCTTTCTCCTTAGAAGTTTTGGAGATGAAAGTCGCTGGCGCTTATGACAAAATGCAATAAAATGGCATTACGAAAATTCTTAAGATGAGATGGAGAAAACGAGGAAAAGTAAGACATAACATAACGAATGATACGGTAGCAGTTTCTTCATCTTCTATTTGGTTATGGCTGATGGTGAGCGTAGATGGTAACTTTTTGGTTAATGGTGGAAAGTGGTGTGCTAGCATGTGCAACACTCTAAACTCTATAGAAACTTCTGAGAACGACCTTAAAAATTATGGATGGTAATATACAGATTGCAGCAAAATAGCTGCAGATAAAGGTAAAGAATATAAATTTATGTGATGGTCTTGTATTAAAAATGCATCTGAGAGTGCTGGAGTCGAATCTAAACAAAAAATGTTTTTCATGCTTTAAACAACGGCTCTAGTCGTTTTCAAAATATCCTATATAATTCCGATTTTGACACTTCATAAAAAAACAAAATCTGTTCTTCAAACATTCAAAAACGATAGCTTTGTAATCATTTTTGTTGATTTGGATGAACAAAAAGACGTCATTTAATGTCAAATCATTCATATATACGGAAAATTTATGATATGAATGTTCAAAGGCTTAGTTTTTTGAGCCAAATTCTTAGAACTCGCGTTTTTGTGTTCGAGAATTACACACCTCGGCGAGTATTTTCCTGATACTTTCGTACATTTTTAGCAAACAAATAGTAATACACCATTCAAAATGGACCAGTCCATTTTTTCAGGAAACTGGGGCTAATTTTGGCTTTGACGACTATAGTGATCGAGGCAAACTGCTCGAGGGACATTTAGTAAAAAAGAACATTTCATAATAATAACAACGCAATAAATGCGGAACAATTTGGGACACAACTTATTAACAATACTATTACTAACCCAAAATGAAACCCGCCACTACCACCGCTTCCATTATCGATAAAAAGTTTTTCCGAAGAAAAAAAAATAAAATCATTAATGGCAACACCATTGCGGCAAGATTTTGCGAAGCAATTGCTAAATTGTTGCAACCAGAATCTACCGTTACCGCCATGAAGAGGCGGTAAAGAGAATAGATAACTAACAAGACGACTAGTTGACGACGGCAATGGGTTGGTTGCGCTACGTTTAGTAGGTGTGTCAAGCGAGAGTTAGTCGTGCGGTTGTGGAAGTTGTCATGTAGTTGTTTTATCGTCGTTTTTGCCGTCAAGTGCCGCGAGTGTGCACCGTGAAAATTTAGTTCATATCTCCTCAGCAAAAATGCCCCGAAAAAACGAGAGAATTTTCATGTACTCGACACGATTTTGTACTATGGAAAAAAATTTGAAACTATTTCATTGCAAGCATATATTACAGTTTAATTGTGCTGTCAATAATTGTCGGTCGATAATTCGCGGCTAGTGGAAATAATAAAACATAAATAAAATAACTGAGCGCCAATTTATACGGCGGCAAAGTGAATACGAAAAAGGCTTCGAATATTTATATATTATATATATTTAATATAATTGTAATGCGAAATGATTGTAACATTTCCAGTGATTTTGGTGGGCCTAAACATTACAATTTAGATGCTGTTTTGTATTTGAGTGGACGTTTTAAGACGAGTTTTTGAAAGCTTTATATTTTTGATTTATCATTTCCGCCAGAAAATCAAAGTGTGAACTAAGCAATAATTTCATATGAAATATTTCTCAAGTGTCACAAACGTTCAAAGTGAGATTATGCACTATTGCATGATTTATCTCAATTTCGATCATTTTTAATTCGCGCAATGTTGCGAAATGCAAACGATGCTTATTTTACTCTGTTTTAATTTATTGTGGGTTTTTGTTTATCTAAAACTTGTGTCATTGCATTGGCAACAACAAAACAGCGTTAGGGGTATATTTTCAAAAACCACGTACACTCATTTATTTTTTGGGACAATTTGTTTCATACTCGATCGAGCATCTTTCAACTTGATTTCAACAAGTCAATCGTGAAACATCCTGAAGTCAGCAAGGTGCGAATAATCTGTTTTTTTAATCTCTAAAATCTACCAAGGGCCTTCAACTTTATATTTAATAAAAGAAAATAAAATTAAGTTTGAAAAAGACTCTCTCGCTCTTGTCCCACATGACTGGGTGTGAAACCCGCCACGTTAGCTGGCTCCTCCACTTCTGTGCAAGCCATCGGGTGGGCTCACCTCTTTTTCTTTGTTGCTGCAGGTGCTCTTGTAGGGTAGAGTGGCCTTCCGCACAGGTTTTTTATTTATTATAAAGTTTTATATGATTCGGTCAAATAACAATTTAACGTAGACTTGAAATATTTTTATTTTTCATTTTAGGGAAAAGTTCATGCGAATTACGTTTTTATGGATTTTTCATTTAAATGCAAAATATATGGCAACGACTACAATAAATCTAGACGCGGATGGGTGATGCGAGGGGGCACCGCTTCCACCTGGACGCCTCACTCTTATTTGGGGGTCGTAAATATCACTGATAACGACGAGATCCTCTCGAGTCCCGCGCGCGTTATTCAGGCCCGATTAGTCGTTTTTTTTAGTCCATCACTTCGGTAGGTTACCTCGGACTCGACACCATCAAACTGCGACGTTTTATTTTCAAATTCGTGAGCGCTTGTGCTGGGGAAAAGAACCCGCCCCACGACACCGCAATTCAGGCGAGCACTAATATCTTCGCTCGCCGAGGCAGCAGACCATCGCTGCAGTCCTGAACGGGAAATGAACATCCCTCAATCACTACATGACTGCGATCAAAACATTTTCATTAAATTTATCTCATGCTCTATTTGTCAATCAATATACTATAAGTATATTCCCGATTAGGCTTTTTCCGGAGAGCTCTACTGAACATATCTTTAGCACAGAAAAAATCTAGGAAAGGGTGGAAGATACCCGGTAAAAAAATATGTTAATTGCCAATCTTGTTTAGAAAAGACTCAAAACACACACGTCCGTCGAGGAGCTGTGTCGGGCAAAACTCAGTCTTATCATGCCTTCGATTGAGCCACGATCTGAGTTCATGGGCATTACTTCTGCAATACCCATCACCTATTCTTCAGAGACTCTCAATGCAGAGTCAATCAGCAATGCCCCTTGTCTTTGCATCTGTGCTTGTCAATTTTGGTATGCCTCCTTGTTGGGCATACCGAAATCCCCATGCGTCCCGTGGGTTAAATCTGCACTGACGCACAATCATACTAGCGGTCTTGCCTTGATACGTTTTGCCCATGCTGGCCTACCTACATATGAGAATTGGATAGGGAAGAGCATTCCGAGAAATGAAAAACTTGTAACATTGGACAATTCATATTTATTTTACAAAAATAAGTATATTGAGAGAAAAAAATAACAGACGAGGTTAAAAAGAATACAAGGCCAAAAAAAACTCATTTGGGAAATTCAAAAAAAAGTTGGACTAGATGAAAAAAATAGTCTAAAATTGGTGACAGAAAAACAAATCAACTTCAAACCAATAACCAAGTAAATAAGAATAGAAGGGAAATTAAACATATGCTATTTCCTCGAGCGCGTCAAGATAGATGTAAGCCCACATATAAATTAGTTTTTCCAATATTTGTACTTATTAAAATCAGAATAATATTCGGTTTCTATTTTTAAACCAATAATACAGTTGAATATTTCAAGGGACACTGCTGATGACTATTCTATATTCATGGCTCTCAAGAATTTAGTTTGAAGATCATTGTTATAACATTCAAGGAACATTTTTTACATGCGTCATATTATTGACTTCCAAATTATATCATCTGCTCCATTTATTTGAATTATTTCTCCTCAATCAAAATTAAGGATTTTTGTTCCTCACATCAAATACTGAATTATTTTCATTGAGAATATATTATAAATAACATGTCTTCCTGTTGTGTTCTTCTTCTTCGTAACACTGCAGCCCCTTTCGAGCCCTTGCTTCCTACAAAAAGTGCCTCCAACTGTCTCGGCCCAATTTAAAAATCTGAGTGGCAATGACCTGTCCTGTTGCGTTCTATTTCACGTAAGTTCAATAGTCATCAGACAACAGATTCCATTGGAATGATAAGAAATGTGTTTCCTTTTTGACTATATTTTTTATATTTGCCTGTAGATGCGTATTTCGACCGCAACATTCGGTCTTCTTCAGTACACTATTTAAAATTTATTAATTTATTCTTTTTATCCAGTTTACATTTATGTTTTTTTTATTATAATTACATTTTGATTACTTAAGTATACTTTCTACTTATCTTGAAAAATTATTCTCTAGGTCATAGTTTAACCTTTTATGAGCAGGTACTTTCCCAATTTCCAGACTCTCAACCGTATCCAACTTGCTAATTGCATGGATCTCCTTAATCACTTCCATGTCTGCCTCGTTTACATCGTCATGAAAGTGTTTAGTACAATAGTGCCAGTCTCCTAAGTGAAAGAAACATTTGTTCTCATCCGGGCATCCGGGCTATCAACCTGATAGCACGTTTTCTTGGCCCGATGGAGACCAGCACTGTCAGCATGAGAGGGCTGGTGCCAGCAAAACTGCGGCTTCGTCATGGATGACGGACACTCCTCAGAAGCTGCCAACAAACCATCGGGCCAAGAAAACGTGCAGTCTTGCGGTCTGATCGAATTCCTTTTTTTCTGCCTTTTCAACTCGACGTCCTCACCAGGCCGACTCCAATCACCTCTTCGATCCGACCAACCCTTGTTCTTGAAAATTCGCTACCGCAACGTTCTATTACTGTTGTACTTGTTCCAGTTCAATATACTCCTAACCCGTTCTTTCCAGTTAATCTTTTCATCTTTGTTAAATACAAGATTTCCAATTGCACGCCAGCTGATTTGTACTTAGTTATGATGATACAAAGCGCCATAGTATCTATGTACAAATCAGCATCAACTTAGAAATGCAGCCATTTAACAAGATTAAAAAGAATTCTTGCCCGCGATTGAACTCGAACTCCCTATCTCAGGTCGGGGATCCACCTTTACTACCACCTACACTTCGCAGTCGTTGATGTTGTGAAGGTGAATAATCACACCATTTGCTCCCTTTGAACAAATAACTTCCAATTGATGCCATGCGATAAAATTCTTGCATCGATAACATTGTAATGGGCAAATTGTTATACGTTTAAGCTGGTACAAGCGTCATAAACGAATTAGATGGTGGTATTGATTACTTTATGATTGATGTCCGATTGCAATGAATGAATGGGAGCAACAAGTACTATGGAGGAGAGGAAAGTTAAGCCTTTTATTAAAGAAATAAAAACAATAAATAGAAGATAATATAGAAAAAAACTTGAAATTTATTTAAAAGAGATGGAAAGCTATGCATTTTTTGTTAATAGGAATAATAGGGGAAATTTGCAAGTGGTGATAACATGTGATTAAGGAAAGAACAAAAATTGAATATTTTAAAAGAAATGTGTGTCAAGGAACTCAGAATTTGATATTAATGAAGTTCAGCTTAGTAAACAAGAGAATGCCGACAACGACTGGCATTCGTAACAAGGGATGGAGGAATTAAAGAGTTGCTCATTAGAGAGAATGGTTCATTAAATCATCAGAAGGCATAGAATATACTTTATAAATGTGATCAAAAACAACAACCTCACAAAAAATCGAAGGTTCCACAATTTTTAAACTATTATATATACTTTCATAATGCGTAAGGAGGAGATTTATGAATGCCATAAATGTAGATATTTTTATGCACGGAGACTGAACAAAAGTTGACAGTTCAAATTTAAAATATTTATTTTGACCACATTTAGGGTATGCAGGATCCATAATGCCATCAGCTATGTTTAGACGGCTTGTGATGCTGCAAAGAAGAGATCCAAGCATGTTTTTCCGAAGACAAACCACAACTTCAGACGAAAGTTTGTCTAGAATTTTATAATTTACTTTAGTTTCTCTTTCAAATCAAGCAACTAGCAAACGAATTATGTAGATTATAAATAAAAACAGAAGATTCGAGTGCCTTCAAATTCAATGCGGAAGAGAAGTAAGGAAGTTCACATTTCTTGGCTTGCATGGAGTAATTGCTTGGGGCCTTTCCATATTGATTGTCTAGTCCAGTAGTGGCCAGCTTTAAGCATACAACATACAACACGCCAATTTTTCCACAGACGAGATCAGATGTGCCATACAACACTACACCGTTTTTTAACTTCTTATCCACGTTGCATCCATGGGTAAACATCTCGTTTCGGGTTTTGTCTTTCTGAAGTAATCGCTTCAAATCATCGCGGTCCCTTGACCTTGTTCGCTAATTTGATATTCGGAGCACGGATGTGCTTTCAGCGTCCACAATATCTTGCCATCGTTTCCTCGTCTTTTTAACTTAATGCCTTCCTTATGCCCTCCCTTGTATAGTTCTTTTGGGTAGTCACTATTCCTTCATACGTGGCACATTAAGCACCTATTGAAATTTGCATTTGCCTGCATGCTCACTTCCACGTTAGGGTCCAAAAATAGGGACGGTGGTAAGATCTGCTTTGATTAAGGGAGGAAAGGAAATAATTCTCATGCAATTCATTTTATTAATTTACGCTTTTTCAACACACATATTTTTATATTGGCACCAATATATATAATATAATTACAAAAATCTATTGAACGAGAATGTGATCGCTGTCGTGGACCCCACTGGTGGTATTGCAGCTATCGGAGAGTTTCGTTTAGTGAAAGTAATAGCTCTGTATCACAGCTATTTAATATGAGGAGAGTGTGAGAGAGTGATACCTTTGAGTGAGATGAAGCACTTAGAGTGGAAACAGATTGAAACTTGGAATTGTATGCTCCCTCTACTCATTAGAACGGCTTCTGAAATACGTGTTAAATAGCAAAATGGTTTAACTATTGTCTGAACAATTTCTATTACATCACCAAAACATTACTTACTTTTACTGAACCTTTTGTGCTTGTTTGGATTTCGCTATATTTTAAAGTTTGGTGTTAAATTTGTGACTGAAAGTAGCAGCGACCTCTTCAAACTTGAGTCAGTTATTCGGGACCTTGTTTTCCTTTTAATCAATTGCATGGATGAAAATGCGTGTTCACATCTGTATGTCAGTCCGAAGCGACATATATCACTTTTTACATATTTTCTTAGCTCTGGGAAATTTTCACTGGGTAACGATTGCCAGAAACTAATTATATCAGAATCATTTTACATGAAAAAAGCTCATCAAACTTCATTTCCAAGAAAGAATTTGTTTTTAGATCAATTAGCTTCGGGATTAAGTTTTGTTCACTAAGTGAAAATGGCTTTATAAATGCGAGCATGCAGTCTTCTTCTTTAGAAAAATCATGAAAACGACTTTCAAATGACTTGCAATGTCTTGATTTTTTCAATATATTTATTCAAACTGCTATTATCCGCTGCACATTCACTCTGCCCTTTTAAGTATGGAAATTAACTTAAGTCCTTTCCAGGCATTATCATTTCAAATATGTCTGATCCTCTCGTTTTTGCATGCAATGCCTCCAGACTGGCAAGTTATTCGAAAACATTGAAATTGTCATCAATTCCTCTTATAAAAATGTTCAACTGAACAACATCACATATGTCCATTGATTCATCCAATGCTAGTGAAAAGAAAGTACATGACAAGGTCTTCCAGTTGCTGAGATACATCCTTAGCGAGTTCTTCGCTACGTCATGTTACTGCCTGCCTTGATAAAGCAATGTCGTCTGCTTTCTTTTCAAATCCTTTGTTGCCAAAATATCTGAAGACAGTGCAAATATCTGAAGACAAGGCTTAACAATTTCTTCTCCATCAGAAAAAGGCTACTTTTTGTCGCCAATGCTAAAGCGACTTCATATGACGCTTCTGTTATTGTCTTCACTATTTATTTTGACATATATATTTTGCCTTTTTCTGATTTTTTCCTTTTTCTTACCTACATACTCTTTTCGTAATTCAGACCCAAGAACCAGCTTTATCTTTTGCTCCTATGGTAACCTGATGCTGTGTTGTATAGTGTCTCCTGAGATCATGTTTTCGGTTATGTGAAAGAATGCTTTCACAAATAATGCAAAATGGTTTTCCTGATGAGCTTGCTATGAAGAGCAACTCATTTGCCCACTGCTCATTAATTCGCGCTTAGGATCACTTTCATGGCTTCTTTTGGTCATTTTTTTTTATGTACGGTTTAAAAACCACACTAGTACACTCAATGAAACACTACTTCAAACTTCACGCTACGATTGCCCACACGGAACTAACTGACCATATCAAATGCTTCCCGCTCTTTTGCACGAGACTGGAAACATGTGTGGCTATGCGCGGTGTCTACGATCGTTGGAGCAGGAATATGCAAAGTCAAAACTGTTAAAAGTATTTTGTAGTTAATATGCCAAGAGTTCCATGCTAAGTTTCAGAAACCGAGAAATTGAATATTACCGAAGGTAATGATCACTTTGATGTTGAAAATTTAAGATGAATTCAGCCATGGTAGCTTTAGAAAAAGCGCAAAGATGCAATGCGCCACCTGTAATCACCCAATGCGCCACGTTTGCCGCATGTGCCACGGTTTGGCCGCCCCTGGTTTAGTCAGTAATTGATCTTATGGGTGGATATATTATTTTTAAGTCTTATGACTGGCATCTTGAGGAATTCCATGGTTATGCCAGAGTCTATGTCTACTTGGTCAAAGAGTTTTAAGTGCTCTGCCATGTACTCGTATGTATGTTTCTATTGTGTCCAATCTAAAGTCCTTATGTATGTCCACGTTTCTAATATACCATGAAATTAAACCGGTTTATCTCAGAGTCTTTTTCTGGAATATTTGGTGCTTTTTTGTTTGCTTCGATATCTGGTACAGAGGAATACTGCCATAAAAGAGCGTTGGTTGTTTTATTTGTGTATATATCAGTATTTTAAATTCGTCATGTTACGGCAGCCGGATTTAAGAATGGGCTTTAAAGATGCCAGGGTTTGGAAGCAGTGCTGTCTTTTTTGTTGTATATGGTCTTTCTATGTTAGGCGTCGGTGGATTGTTAGTCCTAAGCATTTTGCTGTCTTGTTCCATTGTATTTGCTTATAGTCAACTTTTAGTAAGGTAGGACGCTATTGCCTTCGCCTGGTGAAGAACAGTGCCTGGGTCTTGTCCTTGTTGAGTTTTATTTTCCATTTACGGAAGTATTCTAGTAGAATATAGACGGAGCTTTGCAGTTTTGACGAGATAACATCAGCTTGTTGGGCAGTGTAGAATATACACGTATTATCAGCGTGTATGGACAAGCGTAAGTTATTTGGCAAACTTGGCAAATCCGCAGTATGTAGGCTATATAAAATTGGTGAGATAGGTAATTTTTGCGGAACTCCGGCTTCAATTGATCGCAAGCTTAAGTGGTGGTTGTCAATTCTGACAAAAAAGAAGAAATGAGAAATGAATGTGTAATTCGAGATGGAATATGAAGTTCGTGTATTTTGAAAATAAGTTCTGCATCCTAGACTTTGTCGAAGGCTTTTGCTATGACAAAGATAACTAGGCCTGTCGATTTCGTGCGATTCATCCTGTTGCGTATATGTTGGACCACCCTGATAAGCTGAAGTTCTCTGGAATGTTTGGGACGGAAACCAAATTGTTAATCAGGCATTAGACCGTTATCATAAACCGTCTGTTTTGGAAATGGTAGAGAAAAGACTTATGGGTCTTTAATTCTACTGGAATGTGTGATCTTTGCCTGACTTACGGATGACAATGATGATGGCTAGTTTCACCTGTGGGTTCTTCCGCAGTTGGAAAACTTCATTTATTATGTTCGTGATTGCCTTTAGTATGTTGCCAGGAATTCATTTAAGCATCGTGCTATTAATCATGTCTGGACCAGGCGCCTTTCGTTTGTTTAGTCCATGTATAATGTTCTTTATCTCGTGGAGGTCGACTGGTCGTATCATGTATTCCTCTTGTTGCCGAGAAGATATTATTTCTTCAACTTTTGTCAGAATTGCTTCTTCCTCGTCAAGATCCTCCTTTGGAAAGGTGTTTTCGCGAAATTGTTTCTACTAAGTGTCAACAAACGCCTTTGCTTTCACTAAACTGGATGAATAGGTGGCACAACTGTCTTGTTTTTGATACGGAAGTATTTGGATATCCTCCAGAAAGCACTCTCGCTAGGCTCCAACCTTTGTAAGAACCCTTCCTGTTGCTGATTTCGAACTCTACGATGCGTTTTCGGGCATCGTTGATCAACCGGCTGGCTTTCGTTAGCAGTCTAAGATCATCCGTGCTCCTAGCTCTTCTCCGGGCTTGATTTTTCCTCTTTATCAGATTTTTCCTTTCCTGAGGGAGCTCGGAGGAATCGCGCTCCCTGGCCGGAGCTGTGGCTGTGTGTCTCGCCTCTTCTTTGTCTGTTTGGTCTTTTCTGTTATTTCTTCTATTACATTGTCGACATCCCTAGCTGTTGTCAATTTTTGGGTGAAGCTTTCATTTGATAGAGTGCCTTGAAAAGCTATCCAGTTTGTTATTTTCTTTTCTTTTAGTGATTCGTCTGTGAAGACATCCTTTATAAGAAAATGGACCGGTTGATGATCAGAGGGGAGCTTGTTAACTACTCTTATTCTGATGTTCTGAAAGAATGCGTGAGAAATTCCGTAAGCCAAGATAGTTGGTGAGTTTCGACCATGATGAATTGGCTCGTTTGGTAAATGCACCCCGAGCCCAGCACGGTTGCTTCTCATTGGAGCCCCCTCAGTCTTGGTGGTATGCGTTGAAATCTCCTATGATTAATAATGGGCCTTCAAGGGTGAAGATAATTTCTAGGTCTCATGTAGGTTCCTGGCTGCTTGAGGGTCACAAAGAACTCCAAGGAGCTCGATTGCACTTTGAGAACTGTGACTTCTATTTTGTAAGTTGGGGTGTTACGATTTGATGGTGATACAAATTTCGCCTTACGAGAATGGCTGTGCCACGTCCGTTGTTTCTACACAAAGTGTAGTCAGAAAAGTGGAGACGGATGCCAGGTTTTAGAAAGGTTTTCTGAAGGAGTATAATGTCAAATTTATAATCCAGTATAAACTGTTTAAAATCATCATATTTCTTGAAAAAATGTCATGGTCCATTTATAGTGATTTGCGAGGCATAAAAAGTCCAGTGACTTGGCAGTTGCCAGAGTGTGTTAGAGCGCGTACACAACCAAGCACAAACACTCATAGGCGTCAGATTGAACCAATAAAGGATGTGCATATTAAAATTTATTTGCTAGAAAAAATTGTGGTGGCAAACTTTTCTTAACGTGAATGTAGTCACTTAGAATTTTCAAATTACTGAAGAAATTTTGCTGATTTTTTGTATATAACTATTTTCGTCTGAACCTACGTCATGTCCAGCATTCATTTACTAAATATCAAGTTATTTAAGTATTAAAATCCTAATGCCATGACGTTGAAATTCTTGCCACATGCTCCTGTTTTATTACAGCGCAACTTAACGCTCGATTTTCTCATCTTTCCACCAGAATATCCACAGAGAATGCTGCAGTACTCAAGCTAGTATACATTGGGTGCCGTTTTGTGAATATAAGATCAACCATATATGCTTGAAGCGTTTCTTATTTTCTTCAAGCGACTTCTACTCTGCGAAACAAGAAGTGTCATGCAATTTAACGCTTGAAATGCTCCTCATAGAACATTCTCTATGAGAGTGTTGAGAATATCGCAAAGTATACTCGTACTCGCACATGCAGGGAAAGCTTCAGCAATTGCAAGGATATTTCTAAGCTTGTAAAGATAAAGACAGGGCAAGATAAAAAGTAACGAAGGTGAGAACGGAGATCCAATTTATGTGACATGGAGTATTTTACACGTTCATATGGGACACATTAAGAAACCAGACATTGTATTGTACTTAGCAGATACCGGGTTAGGATTTAGTATTGAAGATAATAAAGGGAATATTTGAGATTGCATTTGATCCTATCATGTTTAGTTTGAATAGTTGAGATAAAGTTCAAGAAAGTAATTCGTGCGCATAATTATTGAATGAATTTCGGTGTAGAAGGCAAGCAAATTTATGCACTTAAATTAATAAGATGTGAATTTATTAGATAACATGCATTAATTAGTAAAATTATTTAAATCTACCCGTTAATCATAAATTCGATTGACATTTCCCTGTCTTCTTGATTGCCCGTAAATCTAAATTCACGAAATCGTCTCCGGCCAGATTTGTCTATTCCATTTTTAATGGAGCTCAATCTAACAATAATCTCCCCCATTCCATCATCATTAAAATATTTTTTCTGTTGGCATAATCTCAATAATATCTAACCATGCCTATCTAATTTTAATTCATAAAATCTAAATTTAATCATCATGTCTGCCAACAAAACAATATGCATCCTATTCTACGTAATCAAAATTAAATAACACACAATCTAAATAAACATTCATACATCCTCTCCCTGCATACATTTAAAATTAAAAAAAACTAAGAAGAAAGAAAAGAAATTATTCGATAAAAACCAACAAGAATCTGACAACATGCCAACTGAAACGAACTGAATGTATGAAAGTGTATTCAGATCAGGAATTTTAATTCGAGTGTTCAGACGCATGCTTATGCCATGTTTTATTTCGTCCTGTTGCTGTTTTTGCAAGATTTTTTTTTTATTTATATGTATCTATAGCACTGAGTGTGCAATCGAAATTGTTGCAAATTGTACGTACTATAAAAGATTTATAGGGAAGAATAAAAAAGGGTCTTTATACACTTGATATACTGTCAGTGTCATGACTCCAATTCCGCCGGCCGCCTTGAATGTGGGGGCCAAAAAAGTCATCCAATCCTCTTTGAAAAATCTACCCTTTTGACACCGACTTCAAAGGATTTATCTGACTTAAATCTACAAAGTATGTATGTATATATAATTTGGTCTAGTCTAGACACTTACCAGAAATCGGCGAAGATAAATTAAACTAGACATGTATACGTTTAATGCGTTGAATTAAAAATCTGGGGAAATGAGCGCGAAAAAGATTAATGAAATTAGAGGCTATGAACGTATTGAGTTTTAAAGAAAAAAAGATTTTTTTTGTGATAGAAATTAAAGAAGAATATAGAAATTTCAGACGGCAATACAGAAAAATAATTCAACCATATTAAATTTGCTTTTCAAGACTTAATGAATAACAAATTGTCATCTTCCAAAATGGTGGTCTAAAAATTTCTGCAGGTTATTTAAATGATATTTCTTAGCTCTTAAAAGATTTTTTGGCAATAACCGCCAACGTAAAGCATTCTTTACATTGCCTTAAACTTTTGCGAATCACTTTTGCTGCAGGCATTCACCTGCACATCAAATCAAAAATGCAGCAAATTTTCCCATTGCGTGATTCAATTTTTTGCGCGTTTCAAATTTCATCTTGGGCGAGCGCCCACCGCATACACCGTGGACAGAATTTTTGGCAAAATGAACTAATTATTGTCAGTAAGCAAGCACGATTGCGGAGCAACATAAGGCCAAAGCCGCCCGTAGGAAAAACCCTTCGGACATGATGGATGGAGATGATACGACAGCAAAGAATTAAAGCTTTGACCAAGACGTTAACCTAATTCATTGTAAGGTAATTGCGTTTATATTAGCGAAGGGTAAATTTGTCCTAAAACTTAAAACCCTGGCTCTTTTGCCAATCTCACCCAAACCTAGTACTCATCCTCTCAGCGCACTGCTGAACAATAACCGAAATAATGATAAAGGTGTGGTTCCCACCAATTATCGTAGAGGATGTAAAGGTAACAAGCTAAAAGACATTCTGAATAGATATACGCCTACCGATGGTACTCGTCTAGAGTACAGAATAACGAAGCTGTCGAACTTCCGTCCGAAAATCACAGCGGACAGGCTCAAGGCCCACAATTAAATAATGAATCTCCTTAAGAGCACCGAAGAAGTGGGATACTCGTTCACCCCCAAAGAAAGAAAAATGTGTGTCGTGATCCTAAGAGGTGTTTGCTCAGACTTTGGAGCTGACGCAGTTCTAGAGGACATACCCAGCCAAGTACGAACTTTATGCCTCGAGTGTGTCAGTCCACTTACCACTGCGTGGTCGAAAGTAAATAAGATCGACTTGGACTTATTTAGGTTGACAGTGCCTTCGGAAGTAGATAATAATGCAGTAATAAAACTGCGCTACATTTTAAACCAACGAGTCGTATGAGAACGCCGCAAAAGGAGCGATCTTGTCCAACGCTACCGTTGTCAAAGATTAGGGACCGTTTTCACCAATTATGGATACAACATGCGATACGTACGATGTGGGGAGGAACATACTTTAGAAAATTGTCCCAGGAAAAATATGGAAAAGCCGGAAACCGCTCCATTCTGCAATATGTGTAAGACACATGGACATCCAGTAAATTTTTCCGGCTGCCCGGAACAAAAAAGATTGTTGGACGGATTAATCAAAGCTAAAGCCAAACGGACGGCACCTCCGATTTATACTGACCGCTCCCCAGCTATCAATATAGTTCACCAACCCCACACCAACCAACCGGACATCATTTTCAAAAGTACTAAGAAACGGAACTCTGCACCACATTTTCATTTCACCGACTTCTAACTCCGTCAAGCGCCTACATCAGATAAACTCTCCCAGTGAACATCCATCCAAAGTCAGGGTTTTCCTCCCATCCTTTGACGCCACTACTGACCAAGAGAAGCCAATGACTCTCCTCAATTTCTTTTTCAATCTTTACGGTTGCAAATAGACTAACCATTCTTACCCTAAATATGACTTCCCTAATTTCACATGATAAGAGGATCTTCATTGCTGATTTGATCAAACCCTTCCAATTCGACATCCTCTTCTGAACGAAACAGTTCTTAAACTTCAATACAAAGTCCGTGTGGCGGACAACCATGTGTTTCGCGTAATGACAGTGACAGAAGTACTGCGATACTGTTTCGCGCTGATTTAGATATCCATCGAATCCCTTCTAAACAAAATAATTCCTCATTACGCTAGCAACTCTCCAGACCGAACGACCCAATGGAAATCCAGCTAAAATTCTTATTGGCTTCTTATACCTTCCTTGCAATTTAGGTCCCCTGATCCCATTTAAGCTTAACCAAATCCTCGCAACAGCTTTATCCCACGACTTATTTATACTCGGAACAGACTTCAATGCCAGACACGAACACTGGGGGGACTCCACAAGGAATACCAACGGAAACAACCTATTCGAGCCCTCCTCTCAGCATCCATAACAAATGCTGGGGTCACAACATTTCCCAGCGGGAACTCGTTTTTAGGTAACTTCACAATATCATCCGACCTCAACGATCCCACCATTCCTTTTACTTGCTCCAGATTTAGGTCGTTATCGGACCATCATGGCCTCCAACTCAACATAGCCTTTAGATCACACATTAGCAGTTCTATCTTCTGTTTTTTGTGGTAGGGAGAGCTTGAGACTCCCATGTTCGCAACAAGGCGACCGAACTACCCACTAAACATCTCCCCTGTCAACTTGACAACCTAGCCTGGAACCGTTTGACAGATTACTTCAGGCCAGGTCTCGTTTTGTTACGCCGTGAGGCGCCTTCAAGTTGGGGGATCCCTCCTCTAGCGGGAGGGGAGATGGGAAAAGGAAGTGCCAGACAAGCGACCCCCCACTCCGAACACCCCCGGCTGCTGTGAGTCCCTTTTATCTTTTGGGACTGCCCGAACATAATGTCCCACCAGGTTCCATTTGTCAACCGATCCGAGCATCACCGCGACTGTATAATCCGGGGGGTGAGCTTTCCCGTCTCCCTGTAGGGAGCCCTTCGCAACCTGTCCCATTTTATGCACGCGAAAAATGTCTCCTGGGCAATGCCGACATTTGGGGGACCGTGACATACCAATCTTGTGCAGGTAAGACTGAAAACACCCATGCCCGCTCAAAAACTGGGTCAGATAGAAGTCAGTCTCACCATGCATTCGATTTAGCCACGGTCTCACATCCGGGAGGAGACGCGCAGTCCACGTCCCCTTCGTGGAGTTCACCCGACTGCTGCCAATCTTTGAGTGAGCGCTGTCTCTCCTCATGGACAACCATCTCCCTCGCATCTTTGTTTCGACGCAGATAAGAAGAGCGGCGCTCTCTAGCAAGGAGGCCGACAGGTATCACGCCTGCAATGACTTTCACCGCTGAATCAGAGACTGTCGGATACAAAGATGCAGTCCTCAGCGCTCCTTTTCTCTGTACCTGTGCCAAGCGTTTTCGGTAGACCTTCTTACTGAGAGCGTCGCCCCATACCTCTACGCCGTGGAGTAGCACTGACCCTACAGCACGTCAAGAGGCGTCTTCTTGATGGGCTGGTTCCCCCTACGTTGGCCATAAGTCGACTCAGAGTCGGTATTCCCAAAGCAGCTTTCTCAGCCGTTGCCCTGATTTGCTCAGAGAAACTCATCTTCGAGTCGATCAGTAGCCCCAGGTACTTCACCGATGGCTTTGATTGGATTCGTATCCCTCCAATACTGATCATCCTTACTCTAGGATTCTCTTTCTTGTCAAGATCTCCAGTCTCTCACTTGGTGTATTTGCATACTTAGCCTAAGTTGCGTTTGTTCAACGGTACGTCCAGCGACCAGAGCTGCAACATCATCCGCATAACCGATCAAGCGCGACTCATCTGGCATCTCCAGTCTTAGTAGCCCGTCGTAAGACACGTTCCACAGGTCTGGGCCAAGGAAAGATCCCTGGGCCACACCCGATGTAACCTCCATCTTTCGTTGGCCCTGTGTCGTGTCGTAGAGCAAGCTTCGGTCTTTTAGGTAGTTCCTTAAAAAGCCGCATTAGATACTCTGGAACTTGAAAAGGATTTTTCAGCGTATCCGGAATATCCACCCATCTAGCGGAGTTGAAGGCGTTCCTGACGTCGAGTGTCACCAACAGGATGATTCGTCGCTTGTCGCGGCTATGTGCCTCTGCCTTTTGGACCGCGCTCACCATCTCTGTAATCGCACCGATCGTAGAACGTCCTGCTCTTTAGCCGTACTTTCTAGGAGAAAGGTCCCCAGCAGCACATATCGCGTCAGTGAGTCTTCCCTTGATGAGTTTTTCTAGTACTTTTCCAGCCGTGTCCAGCATGCATAACGGGCGGTATGCGGATGGCGATTCGGGATTTCTCGTGATCAGCACGAGGCTCGCCACCTTCCATCGTACCGGGAAAACCCCCTCCCGTAGGCAAGCGTTGAATTTACTGAGCAGCAAGTCAGGACAATGGTGATAGATGAGCCGGTGCACCTCAGCCGGAACACCATCTGGACCTAGAGCCTTC
This sequence comes from Odontomyia ornata, assembly GCA_963969285.1. Lineage (NCBI taxonomy): Eukaryota > Metazoa > Arthropoda > Insecta > Diptera > Stratiomyidae > Odontomyia > Odontomyia ornata. Next base: position 76,188,267 of record OZ017742.1, read on the forward strand.
CTCGCTTTCAACGAAAGGACTGCCTCCTCCAGTTCCAGTTGTGTGAAAAGTGGACACTCGACGGCTGTTTTATCATCGACAGCGTCAACATGGACGGGATGGTCGGGGAGGAGTCCCCGCACTATCTCGTCTATCTTTTCCGCATCATGTATGCAAGGCTTCCGTGGGGCGCCAAGCTTCCGCATAACTAGCTTGTAGCCAAGACCCCACGGCTCCTTGTTCACATTGTCCACTAGGTCTTACCAGCAGCAAGTCTTGCTATTGTTAATCAATTTGTGAAGGCATTTCCTGGCCGACTTTTATGCTGCCACCCGGTTGCATGCCTCGTCACGGTTCCGCACCCGTTGAGCCTCACGTCGAAGCCTGTGACACTCCCAGTTCTTTCTTGCCTACCTTATTACAGACCGTTTAATTCCATAGACCGTCCAAACTTCAGATAATACCTCAATCTCCCACCGGAAAATATCATTCTTTCGAACGCAAAACTAGACTCTCATACATCCGCACTAACATCTGCCATTATGGAGTGTCTAGACCAGCATGCTCCAACCACGCATATATTATAAATGTCGAACTCAGGTGACCCTTCAATAAATAAAAATTCGGGAGCGTATGCTCCAACGGCTTAAGTGTATTTATCATCGAAGTTTTTATCGATTGAATGAGGAGCATTTGGAGCTTAAAACGCAAATAACAAGCACTTCCCGTGAAATCCAAAAACGCATCAAATCCGAGGTCAACAACTGAGAGAAGACCCTATAAAGCGAGGGAATGAAGTTCCCACTCCACATTTGACAAGATCGATGCATTTGAGGGATACTTCAAACAACTCTATCGTCACCGTTAGTCGTCCAACACAGCTTTGAATGACAACGCTGAAGCAAAGGTTCTACCAACAACGGAAAAATACGAGGGATTTTATTCAACTTTATTCTCCAGTTATAACAAAGCATCCCCTCTACAACATCCGTCCGCCGAGCTTTTCACCTCAAAAATGGAAGTAGGAGATCTCCCTAAACGCTTTAAATAGGAAGCTATCTCACGGCCTTGACGGCAGCCCGAAAAGAATACTCAAGAAGTGCAGCAAGATCATCTCCTCCTTCTTGACGCTATTAAATAATAATTGCATTAATAATGGATATTTTCCGAAACCTTGGAAGGTTAGTAAACTAATCCCAATACCAAAACCAGGCTGCGAAGGCAACATCAATACTTTTAAGCCGATTTCTCTTTTGCTTAACATTGGTAAACCCTTTGAAAAGATTAATCAGCGAAACTTGAACAATTTTACTGATCCTAATTGATTTGAGCGGGAAAGATCCGTGGAGCAAGCAATAATGCTATTGCACAATAGAGTCACTCGCAATTTTCGGCGGAAAGAGCGCACAGTGGCATGTGCACAAGACCTGAAAAAAAGCGTTCGATTCAGTTTGGATCAACGGTCTCAAGTACAAATTGAAAATGTCATCCTGTCCGGTCACAATCCTTAGAATTCTATATAGGTTCCTTTCGGATAGAATATTCCAAATTAAACTGGGGAATCTCACTTCCAATCCTATCACTATCAACTCGGGAGTTCCACAAGGCTCTATCCTCGGGCCCGTCCTGTTAAACTTTTGCGTCACGATATCCAACGCCTGAACTGCTTGACCATCGATATAGTAATGTATACAGACGATATCCTCCTCACAGTCATCCATAGCCTCCCAGCGATGGTCCAAATAAAGCTTCAGCGCTCTTTTCACACCATCACCCAATATCTACAGGATTGGGGGCTTGAAATAAATGCCAGCAAATCGGAATTGATCGGCTTTAGAAATACGAGTGGGAGAGGGCACCGCTTTGCTGTGTCTCAAAGTAGGAATGTGCAAGCATATATTGCAGGTGAAATCATTCCTCTCTGAGAAAATGTCAAATACCTTGGAGTCCATTTTAATAATCTACTTAAGGTGATTAAATACGCCAGGAAAATTCTCAATAAAGCAAAAGCAGTGTTCGTAAACATTTCGTCGCTCTTTTTATCGAAATCAGTATGCCCAAAAGTTAAGGTCTTAATGTACAAAACTCTTATTAGGCCAATCATTAACTACGCGTTTCCAGCGTGGTTAACAAGCTCGCCTACTGCTCCCGAAGAAATACAAATCTTCGAGAGGAAGATCCTTAGGAAATGCCTGTCGAAATACAGACGCCCTAATAAAGAGTACTACAGAAACTCTGTCTTTTACAAAGTTGCTGGGATAGAACCGATTCTCCACCACATGTTGGCAATGACTGAAAAGCGTCTAGAGAAGTGGCGTGAGCGCCCTCTTCGATGTATTCGCGCACTTTTCGAACCTACCACTGCAAATAATCCCTACTACCTTTGTTCCTTTAAAATCCTTGAAAAATACCATCACGATCCCAATAATTCTGTAACTACCAGTCAACGTTTCTTGCAAACCAGCCACATATCGGGGTTAAACAAAACTTATGTTGATTCATAAGTGTGATAAAATAAAAATGTACTCAAGAATAAATATAGAGTAAGCATAAGATCGAGTGCTCTACTAAACAATTTATAGTTACAGATTAGATGTAGGAATAGATTTAATGTATATCAGGTTTAGATTTAGTTAAAGTTTACCGTATTTATTTGTCAAAATCATAGATATAGAAAGTACTGGATCCGCAACCAGTCGTGAGAGCCGAAGCAATTAGCAACCTTCGCTAAAGTTGTGTGAAGTTGAGGTTTGAACCGATCTGTTTTTGTTTTTGCACTTAATTTACTCCGAAACACGTGACAAGTTACAGTGCGAAAAGTATAGAGGCATATCACTACTTTGTACGGCTAACAAAATATTTTCAAAAATCCTAGAAAATACAATCGGATCATACGCCAACAGTATTATTGGGGAGTATCAAAGTAGTTTAAGAGCAGGAAGATTGGTGATAGATCAATTGATCACTGTCAAGCAGGTACTTGAGAAATGCTAGTAGTTTAGCATAGATGTACACCAAATTTTCGTTGACTTTAAACAAGCATACGATAGTATTTTTCGTAAAGTACTGTGCCAAATAATGCTTTGCTTAGGCGTCCTAGCCAAATTATTCCGTCTTACCAAAGTGACAATGACGTCGACGACCTCCCAAGCCCGCATCAATAACCAACTCACCGACGCTTTGACACAAATATTGGACTAAAGCTGGGAGATGGGCCGGCCCCATTGCTATTCAATTTGGCTCTAGAGTGCGTCATAAGGAAGCCACCTGTTAGTACCCGAGGTACATTACTATTCAAGTCGAGCCTATCCGGATGACATCAGCATTTTGTCACGGTCGTTAACAACTTTCAAAGAACACTTCCTGAAACTCGACACCGAGGCAAAACTAGTAGGGCTACAAATCAACGAAAATAAAACAAAACTCATGACGCAGTCGAAGAAAAAACTAGAAATACACAAAATATCACACTTGGCGAATACAATATCGAAAATGTGAATGAACTACGGGAACGGATTATGAAAATGACGAAATACATAGAAGAGTACAGCTGGCGAATAAAATGTTTTATTCAGTTTTAGCGATCTTGAAGACCAGCTGCATGGACAGGAAAACAAAGCTCCAAGTATACAAATCTATGAAAAGACCTGTGTTATGCTAGGGTGTGAAACTTGGACCCTAACCCAAGCATCCGGAAATATATTGAACGCCTTTGAGTGATGGGTCCTGAGGCGAATAATTGGAGCGAAGCTTGACGGGGACAACCATGAGCTGTATGAAATTTTTAATGAGCTGGATGTCTTAAAGATTGTAAGACTGCGGAAGCTGCAATGGGCTGACACATTTATTTATTTATTTTATTTTTTTTAGAAAATCAACTTACAGACTAGTAGTCTAATTACAAGTCAATTAATACAATATATAAATACAAACATATGAATTTAAAATATGGCAGAAATTAAAGAAAAAAGATCACAATACGATATTAAAAATTAAGATTTAAAGGAATATTTATAAATTTGATTTTTCATTGAAATGATGAATACGCCAAGAGATAGACCAAGACTTCGCTGGTTGTGCATACGAGTCAAGCGTAGCAAAGGAGAGTGGAAGAAGGTGTTAGTACGTGCATACGGAACCTAAAATTGAAGCGAGGATCTATTAGGGCGAGCCGCGTCGAATGTATTTATTTGCCTGTATAAATTTTGAGGTAAAAGGCTATGATGAAGCTTTCACAAAAGACATTCGTCAAGGAAAGATCGTCTGGACTCAAGGATAGGAAGGTTCAAAGTATGAAGTCGGTCGTCATAAGGGGAGTAAGGAAGGTTGAATTTGAATGGACGAACAACGGATACACAAAAAGGTATTCGTTGGAAGAACTGGCCGGACACCAGTGGAGAAACCGAAGAAGCGCTGGTCTGACTTGGTCCACGAAAACAGTTCACCGCTGCTCGGATTTTGAAATTGGAGGACGCAGTCAATGGCTCAACAGTTTGAGGCGCTATTTTTAGGAAGCGAAGGCCCGAAAGGGGCTGTAGTGCTAAGAAGAAGAAGCATTAGCTTATCTCTTGATTCTTCCACTTATGGCCCATGAAAATATAGTTTCATCCAAGGTCAATCAACTTTGACCAACATATTTACTTCGAACAATACTGTTGATTAGTGAATGTAATCTATTTGGACTTCTGTAAAGATGCTTTCTCTCTGGAACATGATCCCATTCTGAGCAAAAGTGAAAAGATTTGGTCTTTGTGCTTCCCTTATTATCCTTATTTCCTCTCATATTTCTAATCGCTCATTTGTTGTTATTGCCAACTCCTGGCTCGCTTCTCCTTTTAGTCCTACTTCTTATGTCGCGCAAGGATTCATTCTAGTTTCTTTTTTTTCCAAAGTTGATCAATAATTTACTTTTTTCCTTATCTTCAACCTGTGCCTTATATACTGATGTGTCTTATACAGGTATGTTCTGCCAAAAATTTATACCCATCGTACAAACGAGGCGCAACTAAACCTTCAGTCTCGGTCTTCTGACGCCAAAACAGCAAACGAATTTCATTGTCGGAATTTCCATTTAAGCCTTGAAGCCTCTCACTATAACGAAAACAACACCATTGTTTCCTGAAAGACCAGAGTAGGGTAGTTGACCTGATCCGATACTCTTTAAAAGAGCTAATTGGAAAGCAATTGGGGGTATATCAAACCTTTGACGATCAAAAAGCTTTAACCGTCAGTCTATTGATGGGGTCTTCGTCATCTCAGAGGTTACCTGAAAGGTGCTCACATCAGGCTTCCGACTGCCTGGTGTTGAATTAAGAGAAGAGTTCACCAGTAGTATAATATTTCGTGTAAATAATTTCAAATGTGTCTTGCATTAATTCAACTTAAGGATAGTCAAAATCATCAGTATAACCTCTGTCATACTCGTATATTACAGAAATTGTCATTTCGAAGGCTCCAATAAGTAACAAAATGTCATTTAACGAGCAAAAAATAAGAACGAACTTTTTATTTTGCAAAATTCTTCTGAAATCTTATTAAATTTAGAATAATATTATTATAAATCAAACTTTCCTTATGATGTCATCAAAATGAAAATTCTCATAGAAATACGATAATATGCATAGTTTTAAGTAATGTTCAAACGATGGTGAGATGACTTTGTCAGAACACCTACTATATTATAAGGCCTCTGTACCGCATACATTCCAATAAAGAAAAAAATTATATATAAAAAATACAAAATGAAAATTGCATCCAGATAGAAAATAGATTAGCAAAAATCTTAATCCATTTTCCCGAGAAAAAACTGCTTGGGTACATTCCTACATCCATCAATCAAGAAATTATCTTACTCGTAAAAATCGATCTATATCAATAAATGTTCACGCACCTCTTCCATATTTATGACAATTTTAACTGAAAAACCATTAAAAAATTAAAGCCCAGACAAAATAATTTTTTTCTCAATCAACCAAAAGCGCTTTTACATAAAGCAAATCAACAATTGTCGTCATTCCCTCCTACATTACGTAATGTATATTAATATTAAAATCAACAAATATCACAAAATATTAAAATCTTCTATGTGTTAATTTCGTGCAAAATATATATTTTTAGGAAAGTCAACATATATTCATAATTTATACCCAGAAGCTCACACATGTGGACCATTACTACTTCAGGTTATGTCTACTCTCAAATCGTCATATCAATCCATGCATACTTGATTTATGTAAATACAAATAAATTTTAATATTTTGAATAGAATCAAATTAAATAATAATATTTTGATGCCTCGTGCGATATATTTTTTGGGGAAGCATTTAAATTATTTCTGATTAAATGGAAAACATTTTTGAGGTTTCATTTATTATACACTAGGAATGATGGTGAATGGAGATGTTTGTAATGACCCAATGGTATGATATACTCGTATGGTATGTGTATTATGAGTTATTAACTCAACACATGAGTAAAATAATGTCAATTATTTTTCAAATTTCAATTTGCTCTGCATAATATATAAAGAATATTACAAAATCGTTCAAAATGTTCTCAATGATGAATGAATATTAGAATAAAGATGTGAAAAGCTGTTACATTTTGAATTAACCAATTTTTTTCTATTTTCAGGTATGTGTTAAATAAAATGGCTTATCTTCAGGTAAAAGATGTAAATAAGTGCTAAAGTTATTTTATCATTTAAGACGAAATTAGGCATAGTGATTTGATGGAGTCTTGTTACTTTAAAATCCTCATATTGCGAATAGATTATACTTTTGAAATACTACTGAACAGCAACGCTTATAAATTGGTTTTAAGAATTGCCAAATCGCTCCTTACGATAACTCTTATATCGTCATATATTTTTATTGTATTTGTGTTTTCTGATTAATCTGCAGGATTTCTAGTACTGCTACAGACAATAAGTGGCAAACTGAGATCAGATGGCACTCAGTAGAATCATAGTTAGGAAGGAGAAAGCCTGCCTTAAACATTGGAAAACTTCACATGTACGATGGAAATCTATCAATACGGTTCATTCCAAAAAAAATTTTCGTGTTCTTTCGCTTTTCCTGCGACCGATATTGCAGTTCTAATAAAGGATGGTAAAAGATCTCATCAAGAGCTTTCATTTGTTACCTTATTTGACTACGTTCGGTGAAAAACATGTTAAGGGGTCACACCCTTGTATGGGGAGACCCCCTTAAAATCCTTTGATTTTTTTTTGTTTCGACTATGAAATTTTCATTAACCACAAGATTTGATAACTGCAGCTTCTGTAGTTCCTGAGAAAGATACTGTAACGCGCAAGGAGACAGTACCGATATCAATAGGGTATTGTAAATATTTTTTTTTCTTCAAAATCCTAAAATGTGTGCTTTGGAATCACCGGTCAACTACTTAGTTCCATTCATTCCTACCTGAAGGACCGCACCCAACTTGCCAAGTTTCAAGGACATTTTTTCAGGGAGATCCATGTCTTCTCTGGGGTTCCTCAAGGTAGCCATTATGGTCCACAGGTTATATGTAAGCTTCTCCCAAAAAAAAAGAAAACAATATCCACTTCGATAGCGACATTAATAACATACATATATCTGAGTAGAGTCGATGATGCTGTTGACTTCGGTGAGTCCTAGATACGAAACTCCGTTTCAACCTTCATTATGATGAAGTCCTTTCTAGAGCTTATAAAATGCTGAACTTTATCCAAAGCGAAAACTTCAGTTAAGTGAAAACCTCTGCCAAATTTAGTTTAAATTCTCTTGATTCTCTGAATGATAATTCTAATTCTTTTATAATATAGTACCAAAATTTACGTAGAATAAGATTCAAGCTAAAGGATCTTACGCTGTCATATCTTCTGTCCAATGACGCTTTAATTTGCTTTACGGAAACAAGGTTGATAAACTTTTTTACGATTCTGAAATTTTTTTTTAATCATATCGTTGTTAGGCGCGATCGTGATAGACCGAGCTCGAATAAGAAAGAGGTGGTGGTGTCCTTATTGCATACCGTGATTTTTTTCCTGGTGCTCCTCTCCTTGATCTCCCATTCTCTCTACAAGTAGAATGTGTAAAAGTTCATGTTTCTTTAGACCACTTCTCCTGACATTCTGTGTTTATATCCCAGAATAACATGGTTTCATCAAAGGTCGATCTACTATGACAAATTTCTTGGAACTCGGTTATATTGTACCCAAAGTCTTTGTGGATACATTACAGGTGGAAACTTTGTACTTAATTTGACTCGGTGAATCACACTACTCTGTTAAAAATAACAAATGATTTCGCACCACCGGTCATCTCCTTGGCTGGCTCTCTTCCTATCCTAGCAATGGTTCTTGACAAGTAGCCCCCAACAGATATGTATCCTCCGCTTTATCCCGACTGTCATTGATTCTCCCTGGCTTATGTAGGCAGATGACATTAAAATTTTTAAGGTTATTAAATCTTGCAAGGACCGTGATCTACTGTAGGCTGATCTGCAATCTTTGCCTCTTTGGTGTGATACTAACCAGCTGTCTCGAAATATTTTCCTGTGTACCCATGTCTCATTTTCAACTAAACTGAACTCTTTTTGCTTTAAATTTTCAATCAATAATAGATGTTTCAACACTGTGACAAATTTAAAGATTTGGGTGCTACTTTGATATACACATCTTTGACATTGTTTCGAGGGCTCCACAGTCCTTTGTTTTCAGCGTCTTGTTTTAATTTATTTATAAGCTTAGCTCGTGCTATTTTTGCATATTGCTCTCCTCTTTAGTCTCTCCATTTCCTTTATCTTAAGTCCTGTTTGGAATCTGTTCAGTGTAAGTTCACTAGAATCCTTTTGTTTAAAGTTCGCATTCCTTATTCTTGTTGTGAACCTCGTTTGGCTATCCTTGGTGTTTCATCTTTAGAGAATTGCCGTATCTTTCTTAATGGGTGTTTTTGTATAGACTTGGCCATGGCATAGTGAATACTCGCTTGGTTAATCAAATTTCTATTCGACATGCTATTCGTCCCAATAGGACTTTGTTTGTTTTTGACATCTCTTTTTCGCATAGTGAAGCTTACTCTCATTCTCCTATGCTGAGTATTTCCACAAGTAGGAAACATGACCGACTTTAGCTTCAATCTTTTGCTACACCATATTTTCTTTTCAAAAAGCTCATTCATAATTTGTCTTTACGTCGTAATTTTTTGATTTTCATTCTCGAATTTGTATTTCTATTATTATCATACTTTTATTTTTTCTATTTTATAATTGGATTTTTTTTTGTGTCTGCAAGATAGAGAGCAAATAAATAAATAAAGGAGAACCGAGAAATTTAAGAATATTTGGGCAACAAATCCTTATATATATATATATATATATATATATATATATATATATATATATATATATATATATATATATATATATCACTGGTGCGTCTTGAATATGTCTGCCTAGTCTGGCAACCTGTTTGTTTATTTTGCCTCTTCCTAGATCCCTTGATGTATAAAATGCCTTATTAAATTCGAATGCTAAAAGTTCTAATCAAGACCTTTCATTTGAACCCCACTCGACAAGATTTGGGTAAAAAAATTATTTGAGGAGGATAGGGATACCCCTTTAAAAATTTTGAAATATTCGGTAAGTCCTAAACTTTTGAGAGACATTCACTTCTGACCTTTCCACAAAGTCAACGTTCTAGCCTCTATAGTTTCTGAGAAAACTTGCTGTGACGCACGGACAAACGGACAGACAGGTGACGAAACTAGTCCGACTTTGTAAAAAATTTTCACAAATACCTAAAAAAAGAAAAAAAAAACGTGTTTTTAAATTTTTATAACATTCTTATTGTGTTTTATTGTTACAGTCTGCATTGTTTAAGTGAATAAATAAATAATACCGGCAGGCAGTCGTGTAAGTTGGAGTTCTTCAAATATTTCCCACATGAGCTACCAGACAGATCCTTCCAAGTTTAACTTTTACTATAACTACTCTTTGCTTTTAAAGAAATTCTTTATACGTGGGGTGTTTGGCTTTTATTCACGTCCTTACTCCAGCCGGTCGTGCTTTGGATTCCATGTATTAATCCACCATCCACGTTCTCCACTTCCTTAAGCCAAGGTGCGTGGAACGGTCTTATTCAATCAAGTCGGACTAACACTCCCATTCCGTGTGGAGCAGTGGGTTAGGCCACACTCCGCTACTGCAGCAGCTTCCAAATTCAAACCTCGTTAGTGGCAACAAGATTGACCTTCTGATGCTGCTGTCGCACTATCAGACCACCCAGCTTTTTTGGGTACCAATTGAAAAATTAGGTAATAATCACATGGTTGAGCGTAATATTGACCATATCACCTCGAATCCCGTTACATTCGTGAAATTAGATACTCAAACAATAAATCTCAACGCCAATGTTTGAATTTGGACTGTTGTGTGATGGATTATTATTATTAACACTGTCATATTTTGTATCTCAGCTTTCTCAACGAATATATTTTTCAGAATCCGGTTTTCGTACATTTGTTCTATATAACCAGCCAATTGAAGCTTCAGCAACCTTAGTTTCATGTTGGTACCTCCTTTTACATTAGTCTCATTTTACGACACGAAATCTACACTAACGTGCAAAAGCATAAGGACATCATCGAAAAAATGGTCCGAAGCCATTTTAAGACAGCCGAACAACTGTTTTTTACTGGTCACGTGCATGTTCTTCACCTGCCGTTCGACTCCATCCGATAATAACTCGATTGGGTTAACGTCAGGAGATTGCGGCGACACATTCATGATTTTGAGCACACCTTTCTCTTCCTTGGACCGTAGATAGTTCATGCACAGATGTGAGTTGTGCTTAGGATCATTATCTTGTTGAAAGATAAATCCAATGCCGATCAAATCAATGCCAGATGGAATCGCAATTCGTGGAAATATATTGTGAAAGAGTTCGTTCCCCATTATCCCGTCGATTCTGACCAGTTTTCCTAAACTATCGTAGCTGGAACAACCCCAGACTATCACGGAGCTTCCACCATATTTAACTGCTGCTGCTCCTGCATTGAGGATTATACCGCACATCTTTATTCCGACGAACATTCTGGCGCCGCCTGTATCCGAAAATCTCGAACTTTGATTCATCGGTCCATTACATTTGACCAATCTTTATATTTTAGAGCAAACATTAATCTTTTCCGTCCGTTTTGTGGGCGTAGAAGCGGTTTTTTCACAGCGAGGCGACACGACGTTTGACAGCATCCACCGAAATTGGCTACGTCAGGGTTTCGTTGATTTTAGCACGAATGTCTGGTGCTGTTTTGATCCAATTTTGCTTGCTCATCAATGAAATGTATCGTTCATCATCTTAGTTGCATTTTTTTTGGTCGTTTTCGATTAATATTTGTGTTGATTTCGGCGTACCGCTCCAACGTTGTTTAAACTCCACACTTTGGAACACTAACGATATTCGCAATTCCACGAATTATTTTACCCACTTTCCTCAAAGTCAATTTTTTTTTTTAATTACCTCCATTCCCTACCACTCTCTCCATCACTCTTTCTTCGTCGCACAACGCTCGTGCGATCTGCATTCACATTACGTCGCTTGGTCCTTTGTGCCACCCAGACAATGTTGAACACATCGGTATAAGGGGGCACACAATATAATATGATCTAGTCCTTTTCGTGAACATCTAGTCCAAAAAATCATGATCAGCTCTCAGAGATAAAAAAAATTTCACTCGAAAAACGTTCAAAATACGTTTTTCAAGTGAAATTTCATTATTCAAGCCATTTTCAGCGATTATAATTTGTTTCGCGCGTGCAAACAATGACGGGAATGAATTTGACTGTTCTAGTACGCATCGAAAAAGGCAAAAACCCCTTATTTTTATAACACGCACTTTAAGACATTAGCGCCCATATTTGAATGGTCTAAAATAAAATAATAGCTATTTGATATTACAAAGCAAAAGTTATGCTACTAAAAAATAAGAATTTTTGGAATTTCTCACACTGATCTTTTTAGGGAGTAAATAAGCTTAGATTTTTAATATCAAACGTATTATAAAAAGCAGATAATGATTTCACCTTACGTTGTTGTGTTCTGCGCAGGACCTTCTGAATTCTTTGTTAGTTCAGTTATCCAATTCAAAACAGAATGACCACCTAAGAAAAGTGTATTCAAGAATAAAGTTCTACATACTTTAATATTCTTGTTTCTGACTTTCAGGTAATATTGTAATGTTTGGTCTCTTCTAGATTCCGTCGAAATTTTCCGGTTACATGTTCTTTCAATCGGAACTCTTCTGATCAAATTCTTCACGTAAACTTTTTTTCTGACCCAAGTCTATTTTCCAAAATTTGTTGAATATTTTCTTCTTATCTTCTTCAGACAAAAGCGAGCATTGCATAGTACCGGTCTTACTGCTTTGCTGACATTTATATCTCCCTTTCATCACCTGCCGTTCTTTAACAATTCCGTAGTTCCACTTATCACCATCCTTTTTTTTACCATAATATTTCAGACCTTGTCCCCATAGTCGTCGATTGTTTTCTATAAACCAAGCCGATTTCTCTACAAGCACTCACTTCCTACGTTTTTTAGATTTTGTTGGTAAATCATTTGAACCGTCCGAATCACTCTTGAACCCATAAGGTACCTATGTAAGTCCGACCAGAATCATCAAATATAAGGTCTTCGATCGGGTCTACTATTGTTGGTTTCGACTGTCAAATCATTTTCTTTGTTTTCGGTGCTGAGTGGTTCGAACATAACCATTATTTCAATATCCCTGTGACGTTGCAATGCTATGGGAAAAAATAAAATTACGCAATATTTTGTGTGTAACACAAATCCGTCAATATACTTTAATTGCCAAAGTCAAATAATAATGTTTGAAATTGAGGAAAACAAAAATGTGACAGTAATGTTTTAGATTTGGCCTTTTCACTTAAAAACATTTAATTGAGAAATTGAATGTACAAAATGGATTTTAGACAAAGAATTGCGTACCTACTTAGATTGTCGTATCAAACTTAACAAAATGTGATCTCAGTTCTCGGTGTCTTTGCAGCTAAAAACTAAAAACTAAGGAAGCTCTTTCAAAGGAAACTTAAAAGTTTATTTAATACCATCAATTTTCTTTACTTTGTTTCACTTCTACGGATATATTTTTTTCTGCAATAACTTAATGAGACTTCTGCCCCATTTACAACGGTTTACGTTAGAAAACGGAAAAACAGGTTTCTTCTTGGTATGCGTCATCTCATTTCCTTTTGAATAGTATCAAAATATGAAAAGGACAAAAAATCGACTTGACACATTTTCATTTGAAACTAACGATATAGATGTCACCCGTTTTGTGCAGCGAAAATAGAAATATAAAATAAGAATAAATAGCAATAATCGTTATTCATTAAATAAATTTTTTACAGCCCAGATCATTTAAAAATTCCGGATACATATGAGTATGAAGCAACAAACTTTGCTGACCTTAACATTATTGCCGAATTTCTTTCCCATTTGTCTTTGCCAGAGATATTCGATTTTCTCCGATCAAACCCATAACAGGAGATTTACTGATATTTTGATTATCTTCTTTCCTTTAAAGCAGCCGATCATGGTTATAACTTACCTATTATCCTTAAAGCTCCCGTAAGCTGAAGTATTTCAGTCTGGTACAATGTGTTCTATCGATTATTTTTGCATCTGACAATATTGGCTTTGCAACATTAAAAGCAAAAAAAAATTTTTGTGAATTTTATACGAGTACTTACACCAATCTATAATTAATTGAAAAACCCATGCAATTCATACTAGAACCATTTAAACACATCCATATCCGATTCCTTTTGTCCGGAAAGGCAATCGAAATCATATCGAGATGATCACATACCGTTTCATATAAACTGATTCAATTTCTCCATATGTGGACATAACCTAAAAACCTTTTGAATCATACAACGTAGACCTTGTATAACAATTCATGAAAACGATGATAGAAAGAGAATGAATACATTTTCAATGATACACATGTTACATCTCAATGCATTTAATAGTAGTACCTAGGATTCATATTCATACATGCACCATACGAGTTTACTCTTCGTATACAGTTAATTCAAGCTTTGTTAGATTTTCAATGCTTTTTGATTCACATATATGTGATTTTATATGGATTGGCTCGGATTATTTGCTTGTCACTTTGTGAGACAACTTTTGAGAGACAGCTGTAGGGCTTTGGCCGAGTTTTTGGACAGTCCGAATGTTTTCGTATGAGTTCTCAAAATGGTACGATCTAGAATCTTAATTTCCGCTTGTTAAATTGAAAATTGTTTTAGCAAAGTGCTGCTTTGGCCCATATGTGCATTAAAAGAGTCGTTTCAAGTGTGTGAATTAAAGGATGAAGTAAAGTCAAGGATAATGACATTGAGTTTTACCGAATGTTGTATGTTGGTCTGTGATTCATGTTAATATTACTAAGCAAGCAAACACCAATTGTTAAGTGAACTTTAGATACAAAAACCTTTAAAATATTGTCAGAGTTTCTCAATATGTCAATCACTAAAGCTTCTAACATCATAAGTATTTAGCTTTGTCCCCATTATCCGAGTAAAGTGGGCGGTAACATACAAATTGCTTTTGAACCGTATGCGTTTGTATCCAATGTTATCTGCACGGAAACAAGCAACCTTTGATGTATCGCAAAAATAGATGCTTTACCCATTTTTAGGTCGGCAAAAACATATAGCGAATTGCCAGACATCTGCATAAGACAACTAGAAAAATCCTCCAAATCATATTCATTCATAAAAATTCATTCTAACATTTATACATTCCATTGCGTACATACTTCGAGGATTGGGCTTGTATCGAGTACAATTGGGCCATAGAACAACGTATTGCCTTATCCTTAGCTGCATCAGATGCATTTTTGTTTCATTGCTGGTATGGTTATCAAACGCTAAGGCTATCTTACTTCTTATGTGTGATTTATCCAATTTTCTTATATATTTTGCGTATTTGGATCTCATCTAATCTACCTAAAATCATGCTCAAATTTGAGTCATTTTGCATAGTTCTAATGAAAAAAATTTACACAAGATGATTTCATTATAGTTTTTTCTATTGGAGTACCGTAAAATGCGTTAAGTTTTCGTTAATTTCCATTTTTGTGTCGAAAATGTGGATACTTACGGACCAATTTTCTTGAAGTTATAAATGTTCTCGTTAATGCCTTTAATTTAGTAGACTTGTTGGTTAATGTCTTCAGATTAAAATACGTCTTAAATGATGCCAAAAAAACCCAATATCAGATCAGTTAGTAAACTGAACTCTCATCTAGAAATCTTCAACCTGTTCTCCGAGCTCTTTTCTTCCACTTTACACCTGCTTCTTCGTCATGTGTTTCCTCTCCCGTTAATATACCTTAACTTCACTCCATTGATATTTCCTTATGTAATAAAGACTTCGTTGATGTTGAAACACTCATTGACTCCCCTAATTCCAATTTTTACCCAGTTTATGATGGCTCATAAGATACTTTTATGGAATCATTAGCGTCATCATTATGTATGTATCCCTCTGGCTTTCGTCGTGTTCAACTTCAGTTTAAGTACAGGTACATGTTCTACATACTCAAGCTTGGCGGTCCTCTTTCTACAATCAATTATCCTCCTATATCTTTAACTTCCTGTTTTCCCAAATTATTGGAGCGTCTCTCAGTGCTACTAAACTCTATCTTGTCAAAGGAACAACACGCATTCCCAAAGGTCGTTCTACAACTACCAACTAGATCAAATTTACTGATTGCATTGCAAAAGCGTTGAATAATTGAAAGTGCAAGTTGACGTGATCTTTGTTGATGTTTCTACGGTGTTTGATACCGTCAACCGTCAGCTTCTTTGTTACAAACTTAGTGCCTATGCCATTGCTGGTCTGCTTTCATTCTGGATGTCATACCTGTCTTCGCGTATGTGTTGTGTTACTGCGGATCACTCCATTTCATCGTTCCTCCCGTGTTTTAAAAGGTTCTATTCCAGGCCCGCTTTTTTCCCTCTTGTTCACAAATGATCTTCCGTCGGTAATTACCTCCCCTTGTCTGTTGTATGTTGGTGATTTTAAAGTACCCTGCACTATCAGATCGATGCAAGCTTGTCAGTATCTTCAAAAAGATTTGAATGCTCTAAATAGTTGATGTTCGTCTAATAATCTTTATCTTAATGTTGCCAAATGCTGTAAAATGTCTTTCATCATTAAGGGTTCGGCCGCATTGCAATTTTACTGTCGTAACCAGCGATTTTTAGATGCAAACATGAACACACTGCGACAACATTTGCAAAGGAACTTCACGCATGCGCAGAACGACTATACTCATTTAATGGTATGTCTTTGCTAGGTATACACGCGCTAACTTATTTGTGCGCTATGCAAGAAACTTCCATGCACGTCAACGTCAAATGTCCAAATGACGTGCGCCTGCACGAGTATCACAAAATCTTCCTACTAAACTGGTTTTAGAAAAAATCGCGAATTCCTGCGACGTCGACCTGGCCAAAATTGTGGAAAATCGCAGTGTGCGCGCTTCCATTTAATTATGTGTAACTTGCGACAGTAGTGCGACTATATAGTCGTAGTCTCATCCATCCCTAAGATCTCACCATTAGTGTTTAAGATCTGTTAAAAAATGTTCCATTCGCTGCTGCGAATTCTGCTAAGGATCTTGGTGTTACATTTGATCCTATGCTCAATTTTGATGGTCAAATTTTTATTGTTACGGCTAGGGTATCAAAAATGTTGAGTTTATTTTCAAACATGCTTACAAATTCACTGATGTATCTACTCCTGCCTGCCTATTCACTTGCCTTGCCGACTCTATCCTTGAATATTCTTCTGTAGTTCGATCTCCCTGATACTCCTATATTGTCAAATCGTTAGGGAATGTTTAGCGTAAATTTACTCGGGTCTCGTTCTACAACTTTAAACTCCCATATCAACTATGGACCCAAATGGTGTAGGTCAAGCTTGGACCACTTCATTAACCTTACTTAACGTAACGAGTACTGCAATGTCATCGGCATATTTTTGATTTTTAATTATTCTTTATTTAACCAACCAAAATTATCGAGTCAAGGTATTTAAAAAAAACCATATACAATGGGCAAATACCCAACCTTTTGGCTCTGTGAAAAGTAATTTTTGGCCTATCTGCTCTCTTTCGGATGGCCAGTGTCTGTTAATGAACTATCTGATCTTTTGAAAGACGTATATATTGTAGTGATGGTAAGTGGTTAATTGCCCGTGAAGGTCTTGTAGCGATGTTAGGCTGCCTCAGAGAAGTAGATGTTCGTTTTCACTGAGAGTGGCTTGGTCCAGGAACACGTGCATGCACTGACAGGCTAGCACTTGCGGTATCGTGGGTCGGGCTTTTTTTCCTCGCACCAAGTTCTACTGCAAATTATTTATCGCATACACGAATTGTACGATGAAGAAACACGGAAGGCTGATCAAAATGTAGGAAGGTGCAGGAATGATGGCTGAAGGTTTCTTGTTTTCTAATACTTACCATTCTTGTTCCCTGCACGCTGTCAAAAATACCTCTTGTAGTTCACAGAAGAAGTGGGGCATCCAGGTGGAGTTGGTGCTCCCTCGTGCCCCTCTCAACCGAGCTTAAGGTCCCGAAGGTGAATACTATGTGCATAGACTCTCCATCCCTGGTGAGAGCCCCTGCGCCCAGAGATTTACGAAACGTAAACGATTCCTGATTATGGTCGTAAGCAAACTTTATCCGATGATTCAATAAGGAGGCACAAGAGTGGGAACACTCAATCAACTTCGTCAATCGCACTGTCTGTAGATTTGCATGGGGCCACGAGACACATCCAGTGTAGGAACTCATGTCAGTTGTATGGACTTTCGGGCACACTAAAAGGTGTAATATACGTCAAATTACCATGGCTATGCAAATTTGTCTAATTTAAATGACTTTACTCGCTTCGTTCTCGCCTAATCTTTCCATTTTGCGGCACTGTCTTTTTCTTTAAAAATCAAGTTGAGACGTTCTAATAATGGATGCCAAACCGAAGTTCACAATGAGCCAGCGCGTAATGTTCCCTTGAGCAGTTCATATGTTTGGAGCAGCACTCTTAACTGTAACGGAATCGCATTTACTCAATAAATTCGCGCGCTTAAAGATACAGACACTTGGGAACAAATTAATATCCCGAAAAGATAGGGCTATGGGGAAAACACTCCGTAAAACTTACTTCTCCAACGTTCCCCTGGTGACAGTTCCTGCCATCCAGTGCGTTTACACTCCATCTTCTCCGCTACCGGTCCAAAGTCTAAAGAAAAGTCATAAGTGATTTATTCAATACTAATCGTTATAAATTTTCAAAGAATACAAAACATATTCCAACCAATAAAAATACTAAAACTTAATTTTCCCAAATGGCTCTCTAAATTTATACATTATCAATAAAACACATTTAATCAAAAAAACACTTGCATCTTTCAAATTAATTAAAATTGTTACTTATTTTATGATTCAATTGACATTGCTGATAGCGGGGCGGACTCTTAATCTGGGTGTCTACCGGCTCAAAGCCTGCTGAAGTAGAAACAGAAAGCAGCAGCGTTTTCTACAGAGTAGCTTATTTTTCCAATGCTGGGCGCGCCAAGGATTTGAAAAAAAGAGCTGAAGGAATATTTGTCAGGGTCGTATTTTCATCTAACGACATTCAACGTAGTGGCAGACGAACAGAAAGAAGTTCAAAAGTAGGTGCGGATGGACAACCAAACGTAAATACTGAATATATGGTCAGTCAATTGCAAAGGCATTAAATTACCAGAAATTATCATTATATTGGTGTTGTTTGGTTACTGACGTAGATCCTTTGCATAATACTCACCAACTTCCCTTCCATTCTGATCGGTAAGGAGGTAGCGTTCAGGTCCTACTACTTTGGGTACTCGGCTTTTCAAAAAGCGCCGATTAAGCTTCGGATGAGAAGTTCGCGATAGGTGGAGTCATGAACTTACGAATGGGTTCCACCACCGGAAACATTGACAACTGGTCTAGAACGACGGGAAAACCTAGGCGCCCCGAGAAAGATTTAGGGTAGGGACCAAGTAAGTATATACAACGAAGCTGGAATATGCGCTCTGGAATGTTAAGCTGACTCATTGGAGGTCGAAGAGGCTGATTCGGAGCTTCAGTGCTTTTGCATGTTTCACAGACAGCTAAATATTCCTTGATCTGTTGGGGCATTTTGGGCCAAAAGAAGTATTACTTTACACACCAGAGCGTCCGTGCATAACCACCGTGAGCACTGAGGAGATGGTCGTGAGCGTGGAGAATCAGATTATAAGTCATCTCCTCTGGCGCCCAGAGCTTTCAAGATTCTTCTTCCTGAAACGAGCCACCAGTTGCGTATTCATTTTGTTTGCACTACGTGGGCTGTTAAGTCCCAACATTTTTAATGAAAGCATGCATTTTTTGGGCAGAGTTTTATTCATTCCTCAAAATATCTCTCTATGAGGGCGATGCACTTGGTAAACCGATTTTCCAGCATTCCGATGCCCTTTCTTTTGTACGAAACGTCCGAACCAAAAAGTCTGATATTCATTCCCGGGAGTCACTTGTAACCGGTCAAGTCTGGAGATACGGTAGGTGAGCAACCAATTCGAATCGTTATTGATTCGATTTAGCCATCGCTCTCAAGGACGTATGTGACGGTGCATTATCGTAATGAACTTATTCTTTGCCATATTATGCCGTTTTTGTTTTTAATTCATCATTCAGTTTATGCAATAACGCTGCATAATACTCTCCTGTGACTGTTCTTTCCTTCTGTAAATAATGGGTGCGCATCCCAAAAAACAAAAGCCATGCGTTAGACTTTTGGCCGCTTTGTCGTTATTGGACTTAGGCGTATGGTAATGGACTCGCTTTTCATTCATCGTCACAAAACTTCGAAAAGAGTTCCTCGATTACGCAGCCGCCGTTGAATCATCAACGCGATGTTGCTTTTGGTCGACAATCAACAAATGTGATCGCTTTTTCATCTTAAAAATATCGTGTATAATGTATCCTGTTCCTTTGAGATGCCCACGGCCCCAGCTTACTCGCGCAAAAACTTTACGATCACTCAAAACGACTCGATGCACTTTCCTTACGGTTCCCACATTTGTAACCAATTTTGGCATCCAAAGCTATGTGCATCTTCGGTGGTTGGATGGCCTATTTCAAATTCTTTACACCACCGATAAAGTGTTGCCCTTAAAGGAGCAGATGTGGATTAATATTTCTCATTCCATAGCAATGATTGTTCAAAAACTTTTTCGATCAAAAAACAATGTTTGATCGAGATGCAATATTTCTGTTTTACATTTTTTTACGAAGGTGAAGGTTGCGTCATTCCAACGACTGTAGCATGTAAGTGAATGGACGAAATGCCATTAGCTTCAAACGCAAACTAGTGACAGATGATCCTCACGAAATGAGTCATGTTCATCTTCTAGTGTCGCCACCTATAGGGAAATTCCGGGACTTATCAGCCCATGTAGTAGATATGCCCGTCCACCAGCTTCAGATCAGAAAAATGTGATCGTCGGGTCGCGATGGTTTGCCTCAATTCGTTATTGTTGTCCGAATCGAAGTGAGGGCTGTCCAAATCTTTTTCCATAGGACTATCATCATTCAGCGACATTTCCGCTCCTCCTGGTGAGAACACTTGGGAGAGGGTATCGGGAACGATGTTCTGTGTCCCTTTGCTGCGCTTGATGGTAAGTTTAAAACCTTGAAGTTAAAAAGCCCTGATCGTTCATGAAGGTTGTCTTAGTTCATTAATCACTTCAATCATGCGTGATCGGTGATGCTCTCGAACGGTTATCTTTCGACATACGGTCCAAACTTCTTGACTGCCATCATCGCTGCCAGACATTTCTTCTTGGACATGGTGTAGGTCCTCCGGGCAAAGTTCAGCTTGCTTGACATGGAAGCGATTGGAGCTTCTTTCATGAAGAACTGCTATTTTGGTTGCTGCATCAAATGCGATGGGATCGTTGTTGGCTCGCTATTATGTGGCAATGATGTCAAATATCGACAGTTCTGTCGCGCACGTGTTCTACTGCTGATCCTTAATCACGAATAAAAGAAGCAGTTGATTCGCCATCTTCGTCTTGCGGTCAAGCCAAAATTGGGTTGATGTTTTAGCACAGGACACAGTTGCTCAAAATGTTATCATCACCTCCACATTGGCGTGAAAATTAGTTGGACCAACTGAGTACTCGCCAAGCGGCTCGAAAAATGTTAACTGTAGACAAAAAGTGGTGATC
Source organism: Odontomyia ornata (assembly GCA_963969285.1). Taxonomy (NCBI): domain Eukaryota; kingdom Metazoa; phylum Arthropoda; class Insecta; order Diptera; family Stratiomyidae; genus Odontomyia; species Odontomyia ornata. Next base: position 76,209,562 of record OZ017742.1, read on the forward strand.
CATTATTTCGGCGCCCGTAATCATCGTGCACTAGCCTCACTATACCTGATTCTCGTTCATTCAAAGGCAGAAAGTAAAGGGTTTCCCATTAAGGACATAACAATTTTATCTGTTAATAAAACACAGAAATATTTCAGATATTGTGTGGGTGTAGTGCAAGCATTACATTTTATTTCGGCCATATACCACCACGAGCCCGTTTACAGCGGTCGATTCTTGCACCCAATTTTCTACCACTCTGGCACACATTTCGGCTAAAACGTTGGCAATTTTGCGTTGGTTGTTGTGTTTGAGTTCGTCGAATGTTACTGGCTTGTTGGCATAGACCAGTGACTTGATATAACCTCATAAAACGAAATCCAATGGCGTTAGATCGCATGAACGAAGCAGCCATTCGACCGGACCTTTTGTCGAGATAACGCGGTCACCAAATTTGCCTTTAAATAAATCGATTGAAAGGCCAGTGGCATCGTCTTGTTGAAACCACATATGGTTGATGTTAAGTTCATCCAATTCTGGCCACAAATAATCTTCCAACATAACACGATCAAGCTCTCCATACACGGTAACATGACGGTCGTTTTCATCCATGAAAAAATACTGCCGTATCACACCTCCGGCATAAAGACCGCACCAAACAGTAATTTTTTGCGAATGCAGCGGTGCCTCAAAAAGCACATGTGGGTTTGACCAATAACAAAGCCATTTAGTCAGAAATGAGCTTCAGTGCTGAAGATGATTTTTCGATGAATTTTTTCATTTACTTCAAGCTTTGTCAGAGCCCAATTGGAGAAGTTTCGCGTTTCGAATGATCAAGTGGCTTTAGTTCTTAAGTCAATTTGATCTTGTAACAATGCACGCCAAGATTTTTTCGCAAAATACGCGACAGTGTTGTTTGAGCGATGCCCAATTCTTGAGAACGACGTGGAATCGACTGATTTGGCTCATTTTGAATCAATGCACTTACGGCTGCGATATTTCCTTCTCTTCGACCGGTCAACGTCTTTTTGGCACCGGAACGTCCAATAGTGAAAATTTGTGTTCGAACTTATTCACTATATCACCCACAGCCTGTCGGGTGGGACGATTATTACGGCCAAAAATTGGAGTAAGCGCTTTTAAAGTTGCAACCACCGACTCAGAATGTCGGTAGTAATTTTAAATAATTTTCAAACGTTGCTGGGTCCTATGCTCTGTCGTGATGAAAATGTTGATTTTAGCTAACGCTTTGTCATTGACAGTTCTTTAAAGAAGTTTAAGAATGCGTTCAGATAAAGATACGAAATTGTTTGCCCCTAATAGAAACCCCTCTATTTATTTTTTGGCGAATATCAAGGCTTGCTTTGCGCGCACTAAAGGATTAAGTTAAACATTTATTGCATTATTAGTACGGCATCGCTCATGAACCCCAACTCTATTGTTTGTCTAATCAAAACAAAACAAAAATCTTGCTTGGAGAAATGAAAAATCAATTCCAACCGGTTGCCCTAGTTTTTGAAGTTTTTGCCACATCTGCCGGTGACGACAGCAGCAGGATGAAATAACACGTTTATAAAAATCCTTAAGTTCAGTTCCATTCATTCGACGGGAACTCGTATGCAGGGCAAATATTTTTATTGTCTGACTTTTCGTTGACGGTAGGAGCCTACCCCATGACACCGCAGATGCTAGCTGCCAGCATGCATACGCGCCGTCAGGCAAAGTCCTACAGCTGAGCGCTTCCATCAGGCTTGCTAGTGCAGCCGACCATCATTGCTTACTTTGATGGACTTTCCAAGTCCAATGCAGCTAATTATATAAAACAATGCAACAGGGCGGCACAACAATTTCTGCCCATAGTATTTCTTGTACAAAATTTGAAAGAAAAGAGTTTGGTTTAATCTTATAATTTCATTATAAACTACACACATTAGCTCATATAATAAATAATTAGTATAAAGTATATCCTCCTTCGTTTCCTATGCACTCTTAAAGTCGTTTTCTGAAATTTTCTCATACATTTTTACGTAGTCTACAGAAATCGCGTCCCACTGAACTTGTATATATCGAATCAGCTACAGCCAATTTTTGTTGTGGGATCTCTGAAGACACTTCTATAATTTGGACCACACTTTTTCGATGGGGAGTTATCAGGCCAATCAGTCCTCACCTTAGAAAAATGCTCATGCATCGCCTCCTAAATTGTTAAAGCAGTATGCGCCCTGGCGCTACTTTGCATCAAAATCACTTCTTTTCTCTCCCTGAATTGTTGGCGATTAGTAAGGCATTGCAAAAAAAGAGAGAAATTATTTTCCCTGTAATAGTCTCCATTAATAGATACTACTTGCTAACCAAAGTGGCTGCTTCCGCGACTGCTCACTCTGCCAGCCAACATGATTTTTAAGTCGAGTTTTGGAGTCCGTATTACGGGAATATTTGTGGAATTTTTTTTTCTCAGTGTCCTATTCTTTAGATTGGGTATTAGATGCAATAGAATGCACGACTCGTCCGTAAAAAGGCTGTTTGCAAGCAGCCTTTCACCACGGGCATTGTCGTCAGCAAATCCGAAGTTTTTGGAGACTTTGGCCGAAATTCAGCCGGTCTCGCATGTTCTTTTCGGTAGAGGTTTCTTGTGTTGTCTATACGCTTTACCAGCCCCAAAAGAGCTATTAAGGTGTTTCGTCACTATTCGCGTCCCCACTCCTGGTCTCTTTTCAGTCAATATTCGAGCTTGTCTTCTTTCTTCTACTGAAATTACCGACCGTTGACCACTCTTATACATATCCTCCACGTTTCCCTCCTTGACATTGAACCATTTTTTCACGCTGTTCTTGCTAACCCTTAGTATTCTGCTTATATCGCTGCAGCTGTACCTCAATCGATGCATGCGCTGAATCGCAATGCATTTTTGAAAACGGCTACTTACTATTAACGGTGCAAAAAAATTGCAATTCAATCGATTCACAAAGTTTTTAGGGTTTCTATAAAAGATCGTTAAAATTAAAGCCTTTTGATAAATTTGGTAGTTTCAATTCAACTAACTAAATCTGAATGAATAAATTGGAATTTTCAAACGTCTTTTTACTGTACGGGGGTTAAAATCTGAGGCTAATAAAAAAATACCCAATTAATTACAGATCTCCATATTTTACTTGTAATTAGGCGTACCTAAAAAAATTTTCTTACCGGTTCTTGCTGACTCTTAAATTAAACTAATTTTATTCGTTTAAATTTCTGTTTTCAATTTTATGAAAATTAATTAAAGCTATGTAGTTACACAGAGCGTGATATTGACCATATCACATCGAATTTCGTTATGATCATGGAATAATAATGATAAATCTCAAGGCCAAGGCTCGGATTTGGGCTGTTGTGCGATGGATTATTATTATTATGTAGCTATAAGAACATTTAAAGTAGGTGTGAAAATGTTGGAAGGCAGCTTTTTGCCGATAAATTTATTCGTGTCGATTTTTCATTTTAAAAGTTAGAAGCTTTTGTGCCACCCTGTACTAGCGAACCTGCAAATAATGTCACGACCCTAAATATTCGATATTTATCTGGGCACAACCTGACGATCAGAAACGCTAAACGTCCTCACACAATCACCTGTCCCTTGACATCATCTGCAAGCCATCGGTACTGCTAATGTTTTATTTGTGATGCTTATTCATCGAATACTGCCATGGTAATCCACGTGCAGTACTGCTACTTGGATTCTCAAGGCCCTCTTATTCGTCAAGCCCCTCGCTAGGCAGAAATCAAAAAGTGCAATATTTTCATCCTTGGCGTACTCCTCCTACATGCTCAGTGATTTTTGCGAATTGCGCCATAACGTCAGGTCTAACTATATGAATGACTGACATTTTTTTCAAGGGTTTTTATATGGCCTCCGTGTAACCACCCAACAACAATGTTTAGTTAAAGCAAACGTTATATTTATTAAAAAAATTTATTTTCAAATGAATCAAATATCTTTTTTCGCACTAAAAAGGAAGACCCTTTTTCGTTATTTCAAATTCTAATGAAATTGAACTCCATTATCGAAAAAAATTGAAGTATCTAAAGTTCTAAGAACCACATTTGTTCAGTTCGATCACACTTCTTAAAACGGATCTTCGAGTCATTTAAAGTTATCTCAAGGCCCTTGGACGCATAAATACATTGAAAGGAACACCTGATATCCTTTCTGTAATAAACAATAGCTGTTCTTCAATACTTTAAATTGTACCACCATTCTTCCCGTTTTAATAAATTTCCGTTGGACCTTACTTAAAAACTGGAACTTTCGTAAAGTACAAGAAAACGTGTTTTATCCTTATTCCATCATTATTCCCCCGAAAAATCGGACAAAACAGGAGCAGATGATGTTGACAATAGTTGATTATGCTGGTCCAAGTGATGACGATATTAAGATCAAAAATAAATTTTTTCCCACGACACCGAAACTTTACATGCATAACAAACCCAACAGAAAGTCGAGTGTGCACGTATATTTGTGCTTTGTGAAAATCCTTGGAAACGACCCTTTTCATCTTCTTAACATCCATTCCATAGCCAAAGATCAGAGTGATTTTATCCTTTTGACATTCTTGTACAATGATATATTTATCTCAAGCCAAAGCAAATTGTGAACACAAGAGGGGAAAGATGAACGACCATCTTTTCATTATTAAATGAATTTCTGATATTCAGGACCAGTTTATCGGCAATGTATCTTGTATCTCCAGTTTTCAAGAGATAGTTCGTTTGAGATTTCACCTTTGCTGTTTGCATCCTTTTAATTTTATTAGGAATTTTATTCCGGTTTTTAATGCAATGCTTCTATTGATGATATTCGAGGTCATTTTATATCTAGTTTTATTCTCCCATGTGACTATCAACATCCTTTTGTCCGATAACCCTCACTTACAATATCGCGCCAAAAATGTTCACTGGTAACGCTTTAAGGATATGACTTTTAAAATTCGAAGACTGAAAAAATGATACTAGAATAAAGATCAAGACCTTCGTCATTTTATTCGAGGTGTTGTCGCGTGTCCCGTATCAGGATATCTATCATCAATTAAGAAAATCCCGAAAGGAGGATTCTCTACACAACATATTTTTTTCAATGTTGCTTGGGATGACCTTCTTGTGTGGCTGACTCGTGTCAAGGGTTGCTTCCATCGTAGAAAGGGTCCCATAACGGGATTCACCTTTTCACATTTCGGTCGGTAATCATTTTAGTGTTTTCTGTTTGCGTTGCCGTCGCGCCGGTTCAACGTGGATGTTAAAAGGTTTTCCTACAATGGGATAGGTTTTGGTTTGAACAATAAATTTTCATTTTATTATTTGTATGACATGGCACAATCTTGATTGTAAGGATGTAAATCAAGAGGGTTGCAACCGTTTAAACCCTTGCGGTTAGATTATTGTATCCAATCGTCACCTTTTGGAGGTAATCAAAGGATTAAGGTGGTACTACTAATCGTTTACGGTCGCACTGCTAACCAAGCTGTTATGATTAATTATCAATTAGTAGTGAATCAAATACGTAGTTACTTAAATCTATGATTCAAATCAAAGGATGTAAACTTGCTCTTTGATTAGGATGTGATTATCTTAAGTTAATGGTAATTTTTTCCGCTCTGTTTGCTTATGTAAAGAACTTAAAGCACCGTGACATCTCTACCCTTTTCTTAAAATACATCCTTGTCACGCGATGATATAATTTTGAAAAAACGCAAAAAAGGAAAAGTCAAAAAGCCAAGTCAACCCCTTTAAATGCTATCATTTCCATGATGATTACTCATTTAATGATGATTAAGGTATAATGCGATACAACAACACCAGGAGGAGCAGCAGCAATAAGTCGGTGCTTACCGATGCAAATTATAATTATGATAATGATTCTTTACGAAAAAAAAGACAATAAGGCCAAGACGTTCCCATCTTATAACCTAAGCTGAAAATCTCAACCTTTCCTCTTACAAAGATATACCATACATTTTATGCTAAGCAACTGGGGGTGAAAAAAAAAAAAATTTGAAATAATAGATACTCGTATATACAATTTCTTTCGCTTTTCTAAATGGGGGTTGAGGGTGAAATATGGATATTTCCTCCATTTCTTGTGGATCGAACAAAAAATAGAAGAGAGAAAACGATGATGATTATATTCGCTGATGTTAAGAGGATGAGGTAAGGAATGGAAGAGCTTTGGAAATGTATGCAAAAAAAAAAAAAAAAATTATGATAGGATAATTCCGCTATTTTCCGCCAACTTTTATTCCAGGTCATTGGTTTTTATAGCTTTTCGCTTTTCGAAGTATGTATATAATAACAATGGTGGTAGCGCGATGGCACGTTTTGAATCGGCAATGGTATAATTGAATGAGTTTTTTTCCCTCTTAGTTAAAGCGATTAAATGAAAAGAGAAAATATGTTTTCGCTTATATAATGGATACGTGTAGAATCATTTATATTGATTGAAATATGATTTAGGAAAGCTGAATGAAATACGTGGGTATGTGCACTTTAATAGAGTATTTTAAATAGGTAGCTGAAAAAATTAATTTTACGATATCGTGAAAAGAAACGAGATCGACAAATGATAGTGAAAGTCACGAAGTAGCGTCAACTCCAACATTTTAGAAAGACTTTAATGAAACTTTATTACCTCATGCTTGTCCTTATGTCCTCGTACGCTAACTTATTTAAGAAATGAAATAGCTTTAGATGATTCTATTTTTTTTGTTCCACAAAGTGTTAATTAATAAGCGTTTGAAAAACACATTTTCGAAGTTTCAAATAAAAATTTCTATTCGTTCTGATGCCATAAGCATGTAAGCAACCACCCCTCAAGCGCAAAGCATGTAAAAACGAAGCTTTAGTTATTAATCAATTTAGATAGGAGAAAAGGTTATTAGTTCCGCACATCTGCACTCACAGGCAAAATTAACCGCCCTCCCTCTAATTCTTACAGTTTTCCAAAACTATCAAATTTAACACAAATTTGATGAATGGTATGTTGAAAGCAACTTTCGATACATCAAAACAAATGAAAAAAGTGAAAAAAAATTATTTAATAAAATTTTCCTCCACAAAATCTAGTTTTCCAAGACTTCTTCCAATTGATTATTTTTGTTTAATTTAAGTAAAAGTTTATTTTTTTGTCACTGATTTCAAATTTAATAATGGGTACTACCACCTCGGGCTCTAATGATTTCTTTAAGCCTGTTTGGAACACTGTCCATGACATCGTGAATGTGCGACTGCGGAATATTGTACCACACCTCTAAAGCTGCGGTCTTGAGCTCTCTTAGGGTAACATAAAAGGCACTGGTACTCTTGCCTGAACACATCTTTTAAGGTTGTCCCAAATGTGTTGAATAGGGTTGAGATCGGGGCTACCTGCTGCCCATAACAAAGTTTGAATTCCGACTTCATTAAAGTATTGTGTCACAGATCTAGCGACATGACAACGTGCATTATCATGCATTAGCCTGGAATGTTCTTCAATAAATGGAGCAAACGGTACGACATGGTCTTGGAGAAATTCTTCCATGTACCTTTGAGCGTTCACACTGCCCCCATTAAAGACGACAAGATCAGTACGGGCCTCATAAGAGATGCTTCCCCAAATCATTATTGATTCACTCTGATAACTTACTGTTCCGGCTATAGTGCAGGGTGCAAACCCCTCATTTTCACGTCTGTAGACACGCTGACGCCTATCTGGACCACATAAGACTATTCTGCTTTCATCACAGTACAGTACGTTCTTCCACTGCTCCATAGTCCAATCATAATATTCTCGCGCAAAACCAAGTCTAGCTCTACGGTGGTGTGGGAGAAGTTGTGAGGCGCGGGCTGCACGAAAAGCCCTTAAATTACTTTCACCCAGTCTTCATCTAATCGTACGTTCACTTACACTAACATTTCTGACCTCGAAGAGATGCGTACGAATTTCAGTAATAATGCAAAAGCGATTTCTCAACACGTTGCTGACGATAAAACCGTCGTCTCGGGTGGAAGTGCAACTATGTCTGCCTTGACCTGACCTCCGCGTATATGATCCAGTCTGTCGATACCATCTAATGGCATCCCGTATCGTGAGTCGAGGTACACCGAGGGTTTGGTTGATGCGACGTTGACTGTATCCGGCATCAGCTAAAGCGACAGCCTTAGCTGTACAACACTAAGCATACTCTTAAAGAAACAAATTAAATAACTTCTAAACTTTCGGCAAAAAGAAGAGGAAATGGTATCTCGGCAATGTCATGGTAATACGGTCAAAAAATGACTTATTCATACAAAACCTACTGTCACCCAAATTTTTAAACCAACTCGAGCATCTAACTGTTTATTTTTCTTCCCAATTCTCCATTCGATATAAAACAAAGCCTGAGATAAGCTATACTTAATGCAAAAAAGCAGTTTTAGGGCTTTGTTAATTTTTTTCCAGAAAGACAAAAGTTTCACTTTCTGTCTGATATCAGCTACAAAGCTCAAACATTGTGGAAATGTCTAAAGTGCTGGTCTCCTGAAAGTTTAGGTTTAATCATTATCGATCCTGTTTATAACCTTGTAGGTTCTGCTTTGGTCATCTTCATTGGTAGAGAATACACCTCCAAATTAATTGATTAACTGAAGAGCAAAATATCGCTTATCGGTTGAAAGATGGTACATTCCAATCATTGCTTCGGCCATGTTCCTTGTAACAAAAAGTGCCGGACACATCCATCGTGGTTACTGAACCAATAGGCTAGAAGCTTTCCAGCAAGTCAGCTTCCTTCACTTTTACTTTCGTCCCTGAAATTCTCGTCACTCTTACCGGCATACAGTTGTTGTAGAAACAATGACCTGTAGGATTCTCATCAAGCCTAGTTCGCAATATGTGCTCCGATAATTTCGGTTCATCTGCATCCTCTGTGACTAAGTCTATCAGCTCTTCTCCTTCCGTATCGGAAACTTCAGCGATGGTTTCAATGCTTCGCCATTTTAGTATCATTCGACTCAAATCCAGGGTCAATCTGCTCGTTTTCAGGAAGCTTACCCCAAAGATACGCTCATTCGTTGTATCTGCAAAGAGGAATTTATGGCTGAATGTGACGTCTCCCAACATGACTCGTTTTTCGGTTTCACCATACACTGTCTTCGTCCCACCAGTTGCTGTTCGCACGCAGGACGAATTCGACGATATTTTTGAGTTGGACTCCTCTTGGAATGTCCGGTCTCAAAATAGATTTTGTTGCATCAGTATCGATAGTGACGATGCATCTCTTGTCGTTAATCAATCCAGTAAGGCAAAAACCGTTTTCTTCTCAATGTATTCCGAGACTGTGGTGGTAGTTCGTAGGGCATTGTCTCTACAAGTCAACCTTTAACCCATGAAGTTGGTTTTTAAACGTTTCTCAACTCCGCAGCTACGGGGACCACGGCACCACATCCTGGATTACTTGGATTCTTACAACGCTGAAGGCCCTTGTTCGCCGCTGTTCTAACATCTGAAGAAATTTCTGCTATTGTTGTTATTGGCCGTGTTTACTCGTTGACAGATGCATTCATCAAGTATTTCTCGAACACATACACAACTGTGAGCAGCTTGTTTCGCAGTTTCGAATGTCAAGCTGTAGGTAAGTGTATTGATGGTCCCCTTAGCGGCTAGCCGCAATGCCTGCTGCCTACTCCCGATAATGTAACGTTGTTGCGAAGACTTCTGCTGTGGCATCGTTACGGGCCCCTAGATCAGATCCCGGGTATGATAATAGAGCAAGCCGTTCAATACCCTTGGTCAATTGTTGTAGTGTTTCTTCTGCAGACGATTCTGGAATTGTGGCCCATAGATCCACGCCATGTGGTCACCCTATACCATACATTCAGCAGGTCCTCGCAGCGCTAGCAGGGAACTGTAGCCCATTCGCTGTCGGTCCAGCGGCCTCAAACTTGATCTTATATATGCTTAAAATTCTTTGCCCGTCGAAAACTGGTGCTTTCAGATTTTTCAAGCATGACTCGGCCTTGACAAGGCCAGATATTTGCACCCGGTCCAAATGGTTATTCAGCTTTTTAAATTAATCAGCCACCATCACGACCTTGCTGTCCACGTTCCCGATTTCCTCGTGCATTTGCCTAAGCTGTTATTCGAATTTCAAAGAATTTTCTCGATATTTTTCGAAATCCCAGCAGGATATTTGTTAAGATGTTGTTTTCTGCTTCTTTCCATTTTTATTATTATTTTTTTTTATTGGCATTCATTGACATTAGCAGCTGCATGATTGGATCCATCATAGATTGACTTTTCCGTGCTTGGTCCTCGAGCTCTAGCGTTTTATCCGGCAATTCTAACGTATCCGAATCCTGTCCACTCTTAACTATTACTTCCGCCAACCGAGCAGGCATTGAAGCCTTGTGAATGGATATCGACGCATTTCGCTTTTTTAGCTCCTGTTCTAACCCTGCAGTTTTTAATTAGCAATTGTACGCGACATCGATGAAGTTCACATTTCACAATCTCTGCCTTTTCCAAATTACTTAAAATGTCGCACTACACGTCTTTGTCTTTTTCGAATCACTGCACGTAATAATTAATTATTAAGACATTCACACAATTGAATATCCCACTTCTGACACCAATTGTTCTCTACTTTTCCCTACCAGGGCTCGTTAAATATTTAATTGTTTATGTAATACGAAATACAATTCAATCACACAGCATACGGACTTTATTCGAAAAGTTTTAAAATACGGGTATTGTCTCGAGATTTATTACTATAGCCAATTTTCCTTTAATCAATGCGTCCTCAATTAATTCCACTAAATTTCCAACAGCTAGTAGTAGACTAGTTTCGTTATGGTGGCCCCCATACATATGAGAATACAACTAATAAAGGGTGGTTCAACCAAAACGCACGATGTTAATTGTAATTAAAACAAAAAGTTTTCAGAGAATTATATTAATTTTTTTATTTTAATAGAAGGATCTATGACAATTATGTATGAAACAAAGTATTGCCCAAATCTCGCCACGGCTACGATGGCATACTTCTATCCGATGGTCTATATTTTCAATGACTCTGAGACATAATTGAGGTTCAATGTCATTAATGTGCTGAATTATCTCATCCTTTAGCTCTTGAATTGCTTTTGGCTTATTGACATACATTTTTTTTAAATATCCCCAGAGACAGAAGTCCAACGGTGTCAAATCACATGATCGCGGCGGCCAATTAGCACCGCTACATCGTGAGATAACATGGCCATTGAATTTCTCGTGCAAAAGAGCCATTGTTTCGTTGGCCGTGTGGCAAGTAGCATCATCCTGTTGGAACTACATATCGTCCAGGTCCATAATCTCAATTTCTGGCCACAAAAAGTCCATTAACATCTCAAAATAGCGAACACCATTCACGGTAACTGCTTGGCCGTCCTCATTTTCGAAGAAGTACGGTCCGATGACGCCGCCAGCCCATAAACCGCACCGAACAGTCACTCTTTGTAGATGCATCGACTTTTCAACAATCATTCCTAGATTCTCCTTTGCTCAAATGCGGCAATACTCCTTGTTAACGAATCCACTGAGGTGAAAGTGCGCCTCGTCGCTGAAGATGATTTTCTTTGTAAAGTCACCATTCCCTTCTGTCTGTTCAACCAACCAATCGGTGTATTGCCGACACTTGAAACGGTCAATCAGGCTTCAGCTCTTGAGTCAACTGAACCTTGTAGGCGTGTAAATTCAAATCTTTGTTCAAAATTCGCATCAGTGATGTTCAATTGTTGGGCACGACGACGAGTCGAGGTTGACGGATCTTCTGCCACACTATCGCGAACAACAGCAATGTTTTCCGCAGAACGAATTGAGCGAGCATGCACAGGTGATTTCACATTTCCTACAGAATGTGTGCACAATTCTCGCGATCGGGGACACATTTGGTCGATTATGCTGACCAAAAAAATCACGAAGTGCATGAAATGCATTTGGATTTGAATGCCCATTTTCGTAAAAGGCTTCAACAACCTTAACGCGTTGCTCAATTGTGTACCTCTCCGTGGTTGAATTTGTCAAACACTGAAACAAAGAAATGTCAAATTAAGCTGGGCGAAAAACTTGACGTTAAGATGTGACTCACAAACAAGATCGCGCATTATGGTTGGACCACTCTTTATATCCGCGAAGAGAAGGATTGTATAATTTTGGGGGAGTTGGAAGTGGTAGAAGAATAATGACTGCTGAATTTACTAAATGCCTTGCTACATCTATTAATTGGTTCATTATCTGCATATACAGTACAGTGTGTACTTGTGGTAAGCTTGGGAGTATTTCTGGTAGTTCTGGAAGTGTTATGTAGCCATACTTTTTCGGAAATAAATTTAATATTAATATTACTCCTAAGAACATCGAAAATTAGACATCAGGAGAACGCAGTTCAACTAGAAGCTAGTGATGTCAAATTTAATGTTTTGGGTCGGTTATCGTAGGATGTAAATCTATGGAAATCTTTGGGGTTATAGAGGGATCTTAGAGCAAATAGTAAAAATTGTTTTTTCATCGACTTCAACCTTTATTTGTGAATGGCAAAAACCCAGATCACACAAGCGTATTCGAGAATGGGACGAACTATAGAGGCGTACAACAATATTATGGCCCAAATATTCTCAAATTCTTTGGCTCTTCTGATGATAAAGCCTAGCATCCTATTAGCTTTAGAGAGGGCTGCGTTGTATTGAAGATTGAATCGAAGTTGCGTGTCTAGGACTTCGCCTGGATTTACTACGCTCTCCACTGTGCTGGAATTTGTGCTATTGACGGTATTCTTTCTACTGAAACTTATTAAATGGCATTTATCTACATTGAGCGATAGCTTATAGCATTTATCCCAATTGAGTGAAAGCTTATTATTGAAGAAGGGAATCGTCAGTAGGAGATTTTATAATGCGATATACCTTCAGATCATCCGCATAAAAAAGGTGGGGATATCTGATAGTGCCACTGAAAAATCTGATATGAAAATATTAAAAAGCAGTGGACCAAGATGACTACCATAAGGAACTCCAGAGAAGGCATTCATTTTCTTGAATAAACGACCTTGAAACTTGACATTGTATGCGGTTCCTCAAATAAGAATGAATTCAGTTAAGGAGACGTGGTTTCTTTATCAATATTTCATAATCTACGCTGTCAAATGCTTTACTGAAATTAGTGTATATAGCGTAGATTTGGTTACCTTTTTCCATCTCACAAAGAATGTCTGATGTCAACACAACAATGTTTGTGGTATTAGATCTTCATTTTCGGGAACCACATTGTTTTTCGTTGAAGATACAGTTCAATAAGTGGCGGAATTTTTCAAAAAGCTTAGGTATGTTAGATAATGGAGCAATTCCCTTATAATTTTCAATAGACAGCTTTTCGCTTTCTTTGTGTATTTGTATTATGTAAGATGATTTTCAGTGCGAAGGAAAGATACCACATGAAAGTTATTTATGACGCGGTCAACGGGGCGAGACAGTTGGAGGCACTGTTTGCAGGAAGCGAAGGCCCGAAAGGGGCTGTAGTGCTAAGAAGAAGAAGAAGAAAGTTATTTATTGAAAATGATGAAAAGAGGGCGGATCAAATGATCTTTACATAAGGTCAAAAAAAAGGCGAAGTAAGATCAGGGCCAGTTGCCTTACTCATGTCAAGGACTTGGATGGCTTGACGAATTTCCTCTTCAGATATTGAAATACTATCAATTCTAGTTCTTGGTGCTAATTCAGAAGACGGGAGATTTTAGGGGTTTCCGGAATAGCAGTAGACTCCTTGAAAATATTCAGTAAAAAAGTCAAAAATCTGATGTGGAGAAGAAGAGATGGAATTCTTTTATGACATTGCTGTAGGGTAACCATGAATCCTGCGGTTAACGTTTACGAATTCAAAAAACTCTCTGGGATTAGAAGGGATTTCTTCATCTAAAATATTTCCATAGGATGATATGCTTCTCGTGATTTAATTTTAAACTCATCAGCAAGCTCGTCATCATTTCTCTTAATGTCGTCGCAACCGTTATTGCTTTTTTTAAAATATTTTATATAATTTGTTTCTTTGGTTTCACAAACATTTGAGGTCACCCCCAGCCATGGTTCTGAAACCTTGTCATTTTCTTAATTTTAGGTACAAATGAATCAACAGTGTCAATAATAATCTGATAAAAGGTAGATAACGTTTGATCCAAGTCTAATGTTGACAAAGTACTAGTCCAGTTGAAAGTTGATAGAAGGCTGTTCGTACTATTATCGTCGCCATTAAGAAAGTCGTATACAATCTCATTATTGTAAGAAAAAGGATTTACTGAATCAGGAGTGGCAAACTCAATAGAAAAAGCGGAGTGATGAATAGTGTTGGAAAAAAGGTGCTCCTTGTCATCAGTTAGATTGATCACACTTCATCATGTGAAAATGATGTCTAACCAATTTCCGTTTTGGTTGACGCGATTTGCTGCAAATTGTTGCCATAAAACGTGATCATTAAATTTAAATCATTACTGTCCAGAAGATTGATGGGAAGAAGATTATCGAGTTTATCGGTAGCGAATCTAATATTTGGCCGCTTAAAGTCTCCAGCTATAACTCTGTCTTCTTCATTAGTTCTGGGAGTAATTCTAAATATAATATCACAAACATTGCTGCAGACAATTTCAACAGAGTCTGGAGTTAACATGATTTTGGAAGGACATAGAAAACGCCAATATACCTAGAAAGATGTAGCTTTATTTGCACTATTCTATGCTGAAATAGTGAATTTGGCAAGGGTGTTGACGGGCTCACTAGAGAGGGAGCTGTGTACTGCAGATAGTTTCCTAATGAATTCCACACAGGCGCTTCCTATAGCATAATGGGCTGAGTCACCATTTTGAACCAAAGAATTTTATTTTCTGAACTCAGGAGTGATCTGAGGTTACAGGGTTAATATAACCTAACTTTGAGTTTTTAAGTCCGTGCAGGACACAGTTGTCAATATCCTGGCGTAATGATCAAGAGAGAGCTATAAAGAAGGCTGAGCTCAGCTGACTAGCTCCGCTTTACGACCGTGTACGCGAGAGAGCACACGTGGTGGCAAACCTAATGTTGTTAAAAGTGGCTGAAGTGAACTACTCTTCTCTACCTAAATTACAGAAACTTAAAGATTAACTGCCGCTATTCAAGCACAAATTTTTCCCTGAAAACAAGTAGTTTCAGGCAAGGTGACCGGTTTCTCCCTTGTCAGAGATTGCCACTGCCAATCACCTCGGGGCAGTTTGAATGCTACTTTTTTAGTTTATATTCTGTTTACTGTCTTTCTATTCGTCCGTGCGTCTGCCTGTCCGTCCGTCCATCTGAAGGCTCATAACACCTTTGAAATCTTAGTACAACAGTGTTCAGTGTGGTCTTGAAACGTTAATTTTTCGTCAAGAAGAAGTCCCAAATAAAACACTTCCTTTGACCAAGGAATTGCATGTCCCAGGAAATTTAATATTAGGAAGTATGCATTGCTTTCTTTTCTTTGTAAAATATATGGCTTTCTTTGTTAGTATGTTTGAGGGGTCTATTGACTCTATATATAAACGGGTGTCATCCGCAAACGCAGCTGAATTACAGTTCATGAGTGTAGCCATATCGTGAGTAAAGATTTTTAAGAGCAGTGGGCTAAGACAAGAACCATGAGGAGCTCCTATTGTTATATTGTGCTTGTACAAAAGAGCCTCTCTAATTTTTACTGAAAACTGTCATGTTATTGATATGCTAGGGTGGGAATTTTAGGACAATTAATTTGAACAAAAGCCCATCATTCCACACAGTATCAAACGCTTTTTCAATATCAAGGGAAAGAATTCCTACTGTGAGTTTTGGCCTTAGTGCCAGTTGTACGTCTTGTGTGACACAACAGAGTTGTAGTTCAGTTGAATGCCTATGCCTAAAGCCAAATTAGAAGTTTGAAAGTGTGTTAGAAACATTAATAAATTTATTGAGCCGCTTCAGTAAAGTTTTTTCAAACAACTCGCCCATAAGAGGCAATAAGCTAATTGGCCTATAACTTGTGGGAAGCAGTTCATTCTCGAATGGGGATTACCTTCGCACGCTTCCAGGGCGAAGGACTTAATCTTCACTAATATAGGAATTTAATGAAATAGCAGCAATCTTTTTCTAGACTTTTTTTCTTTTTTTACATTTACCACTGATACAAATTGCATTACACATAAAAATTCTCCCAAAAAGAGACCTTTGCAATTCATACATCATCCAAAAGCCCTTATTACTCCAGAAATCTCATGAATATCTACTTATTTATTCATTCACCCTCGTTTTACTGCTTCATGATCTACGTTTATTTATTTTTTGCTTGCTCTCCTTTTCAAAGTAGTTTCTATTATATATATAATGCATTACGTCAATACAAATTATAAATTATGGATATTGCACATATCGAATCTCTCATCTTTCCTCTCAATTTGTATAAAGGAAAACACATTACCATAATCAGATGGTCAAGGATACGATATACTCGTACAAGAGAAGGAAATGTATGCATCTGTTAAGGATAAGCAAAGCTAAAGTCCATGAATGGTTTCGTTACGGAATAAGGACGGTAGTGCTTCTAACTTTTTTGGCGGGCTTCATTCCTTCCGCTCGATATGTTCCACATATATTTTTGCACATTCTTCACACACTAACGCAAAAGCACGCAAGAAAAATAAAAGAGCTTCCAATGTAGATTTTGCTTGAATTACTCGCAACCATATCTTAAGACATATTTATGGTCGTTCTTGGGTTGTTTTGTAACGTTTTGCCAAGAGTGCACCTGAAGACGACAACGAAGAAGAAAAACGATCTTCCGCCTCTTAGGTTTCCTCCTTTATTACGGAACATTGCATAAATGTATAAATTTTCTTAATATCTCAAATACACATATATGAGTACGAATGTGTATTCTAGGTAAGATTATTATGAAGATACATCGTTTCCTTCACGCTCTTATATGCATAGGATTACACATATATGGATTGGGAAGTTCGGTATGCTAATTCTTTGATATAGTCCCCAGGTGTTCGCAAACTGACCCTTGACGTTCTGGCCATTTATACATACATATGAATATGTGGATCGTTTCATTTCACATTCCTTCATTTCGTATGGACACATTTCTTATTCCTTTTTCTTGAATGAACCGTACGAACGTACGTATGTGAATATCTGTTCGTTGGTGTCTCGTGTTCTCAGTATTTTTGGATTACGAACAAACATTTCCAATGCTGACTCCTGGCATCTTGTTTTTTTTCAGGATATACGAGTAATACTTTATTCTGTTTTACAAATTTCTTATTGCCTACAAGCAAACCCTTAAACTTCTATGTAAGCAAAAGGGAGGAAGAAGAAAAAGTGTAAAATAAAAAAAAAGTAACCGTAGCTGTAGGGAGCAGTTGAATTTTGAAATTTTTGCTGCTTAAGGCATATGCAAAACAGGATGAATTTTTATTGCCTTATAGCCTTAATGGGAATGTTTCTAGAAGATAAAGTTGAAATGAAAAGAATAATGAAAGTCAAAAAATGCCTATGAATTTCCTGTGAGGAAGGTTACAGATGTAAGTTATTGAACCATGCAACAAAAAAGCTTTTTTAAACAATATTGCACGGTGATTTTATCGTTTGTAATTTAAATACAAAATAACGCCATGATTGATTTAAAATCCTTCAAAATAACAACTAAAATTAACATTCCACCTAAATGACTAGAAAAAATAAACAGGAAATTATTCTCACAAATTACATGCCACATTTAGCAATCTATTAAATCATGATACGTTTTCATGTGTGAAAATGCATGCCTTTCACCCTTCGACGACAACATACAAAAACTAATTAAAACAAATGCTTTTAATGCGGTTGAATTGCAATCAAGTTGAAAATACGACAGCATTAATTAGCTATCATGTTAAATAGATACATATTCACAAAACCACTGACCAACCATCGAGTAGTGCTTGCTTTCCTGAAACAGATTTAGTTGATTATCACCCTAAAGCGTTAATAGTAGAATAGCTTTCCGTTTATTCAGAATATCCTCTGATCTTTTATGCACATATGGCCCACGCTACATACGAATACATATGCATGTCCGTTCCATAAAATGTATTCATTCAATGCCCAATTGTAACCACAAAACGTTAGTATAGGATCCAATATAGTTCAGATCAAACTACGAGTAGTTGAGCCTTTTTTTCAATAATTATTCTCTGTTTCTCAGTACGTAGGATATGTGAGAGGCATGTGTTTCAATGCTTAGTATTAGAAAATGTTATTTTAAAGTGCAGTGATTGCGAGATAGATTAATGGTATGATTTGAAATAAGCTGACAATTGTCTGTAGGAAGGTGCAGCTTATTTCAAATTCGCTATCAAAACAGAAAAGACAAGTTGAATAAAAGGAGTTTTGATCGCGAACTATGAAATGCAGACACTTATATTAGGCAACTAGTGAGTGAACTCCAGGCATATTTCGATGATATGTAAATAAAAAATTGGTTTGATAAAGTACTTCTAACCCATTTTAAGCGACTGCCATTTTGTTGCAAAATTAGATCATTCCATGCACAGGGCTACAAAGATATTCATTTCGTTGATCTCATCTGAAATTATCAAGAAGATCGGTTCAAAAATCTAGCTCCTGGTGCGATGGAAAGCCAATGTAGTATATTTTTCAGAACGCAGGTATCCAATCGCGAAAAAAACACGAATTCATCAGATATCTACCCCTCCTTACACCGCTTGATGCTGGTAACACGATTTTCATTTTTGGGGAGCTCTCATCAAGAACTATCATTCGAGACCCCATATGAAAATGTATAAAAAAATGTTCGGAGGGTTACCTCCATAATAGTAGACATCCTTAAGAAATTCTAAAATTTGTTTGACCCCAGAACCTTCAAGAGACCATCATTTTTGATAATCCTGCCAAGTTTGTTGTCTGTTACTTCGATAGTTACAGAGAAAAACAGTTGTGACTGACGGGTGGACGGATAGATAGATCGCCATTTCATTAGGGTTTGGTAAGTAAGTATAAAGCAGAAATTCATTGATTGTGAAGATATATCACTTTAAAAGCGACGCCGACACATTTGCCTGATAAGTCTACATCATCTATATAGCGTCTGCCTATGTATCTTGGTCTCCGAGACCAACAGTCTCCCATCATCACGGCTTGCCAAACTCATTCGCCAGATGTCAGTTCATTATAGCTATCTTTACTCGACTTCAACTGAGTATTCCCATCGTTTCTTTGATGTCTCTATAGCAAAAAGAAGCTTGTATTTCAAATCTTGTCCATTTGGTCAACAAACTGAAGGTTCCTGCAAGCTCTATTTGTCCCTGCAAGAATTGGACTATTCCAGAGATTGTCTGGGTCTTGCTCCAAATGCATGGTCGAAGATGATCGATCATAATCGAAACTATGTGGATATTATCACTTGCATAAAAGTGTTTTGCAAAATTTTGAAGTAAAATTATGATCCAGTCTACCTATGGCTTTTAAATAAAGACAAAAGAGTAGAAATGAGTTGAGGAATTAATGAAATTTACTGATCTTTCAACGTCAGATTCAGAGTACTTAAGTGAAGTGGATACTCTCAGTGGTTTGTTGCCCATTTTAAAAGGTATAGTACTGGTGCAGGTGTTGTTAGGCGTATGATGTTTATTTTGTGTTATTCCATTAGATGAAAATCAAGTACGCAACGAAGCGAGATGGAAACGAAATATAACAGAAAGGCAAAAAGCTGGTGAAAAGCCGTCAAAAGACAACACTAGAAAAAAATACGGTGAAAGATTTGGGTGCCAAAAAGGTGCTTTAAGTCTAAAAATATAGACCTCTTCAAGCGAAATTGGATGAATTTGTTATTTGTGTGGTCTAACCCATCAACATAGAGGACAGCGTCGTTGATCTATGTTAGGGTGAAAAGTAACATGATTCTAAAACAAGTATTTTATGGGAGGCATAAAGCAGAAAACCGAGGTATGCAAAAAGTTTTTTGCTCGATTCGCGACAAAAGCAAAAGTACAATTGTAAGGTTTCTTGAATTTCTGAAAAACAAACTAAGATCGCCTCGGGACATGCGAGGTCGGCATAAAACGAGGCCAAATAAAATCTCCGGATTCATATGAAAGAACACTAAAAACCACATTCGAAGCTTTCCATGGCTTCTGTCGGATTATATTGAATTTAAGGAATAATCTTAACTACCTCCACGAATGTGGCCTCTTCTACTGATTGCCTTTTTACAGATTTCATTGTTCGTTACCAATCAATATCTCCCTACAATATGGAAAAGAGCAAAAGTGATTCCAAAATTTAGGAAAGGCAAAGATTCCATCAAATATGAATAATAAAATATGAATACAAATAATTAAAAGCTTCTTAAATAAAAATATATGCTGAGGGACTGTCAGTTCTGTTTCCACAAAAACCAATCTAGGGTTTGTACAATCAAAAAGGCAACATCATATAATTGCTAGCATACGAATAAGGACTTGAATGTCAAAAAATCTCTGATTCGTACCTAGAAAACGATGCAGCTCCTGAATGCAGGCCGAAAGTACCGTATGAATTTTATAAACAATATTTTGGTACTCACGGCAATCCGGTAGTTGCCAGGTGTGCGACGATTTTGAAAAAACCCGTTAGGTGCAGAAACGGAAGATGACAAACGGTACTTTCAGTTTGAAAAAGAAATACAGGCAAAAAGGCAAGAACATTTTAAGACGGCTTGCACCACAAAAGCAAAATGGCTGCAACACATAGAAAGATAGCATGCATTACCACCGGTTTCCAACAAAATTTGCTGCTTCCACCATCGGTTGCCAACAAAATTTGCCAGTGATGTGTTCTATAACAGCAGTTGTGGGTTTATAACCCCTGTATTTTTGAATGCAACTCTAAAAGTGGGATAGACGCTCCACGTATACAAATTGTAATGATATTTCTTTGTCCATCGCATGTCGAGATTTTCCGAAGGAAATCTAAGCCTACCTTTCATCGGTTTTAGACGTGAAGTCTTGGAACGGACTGTACCTAACAGGCCAAAAACTCCGAACACTCTTATTCGACTCCGAGATGGCTGCTGGCAGCTAGTTCGGTCGCAGGTCTTCCACTGGCAGATTTAGACCGACTACAATTTTCTCAGCCACCAAATCAAATGCCCGGTTTAAAACGCGTCAAAATTTTCCATCAAGCTGATCCAACTTTACTTTGCTTCATTTTCATCTTTTTCCAACCGTCCAAAAGGGAACAAGAAAAAGACCAATCAAAATCACGCGTACCCGATTATTCACCGACGCGGTGCCAGAAATCAACTACTTGAATCAATCTGCTTTAACTAAAAAACGCAAAGCAAAACTACGGTACCGCGTACCGAACCAATCAGTCGCGGAATATCAAAACTCTACCCCCTCGGCCCTCTAATAGACTCCTTGCATTAGCCAGCCACCCTCATACAATATCTTGGCTGAAAGCGAGTTCCCTTGCAATCGGTTTTTTTTACTCTAAGTAGTACGCAGACGTTGTGAATCTAGCGAAGAAATACTATACGTTCCATCGCTAGATATGTAATTTTATAGTACTTCATTAAAACTAAAAAACACGCAAGAAATGCCAGATCCGTGATAGGTTGACGATGAACTAACATAATATCATTATAACTTTAACTTCCTGTGCAGAAAGCAGATAAATCAATTTTTTTGGTCACTTGAAAAAGTTTTTTATAATTTTAATCTATAAAACATTGTTTTCTTATATATTCTAATGAAAATAAAAATCCAGCCCCGACGTCCTCGGCTGCGGTGAGTCCCTTTTATCTTTTAAGATTGCCCGAACATAATGTGGCAAATGGTTCTAATTGCTCTTGCGTTGTAAGAATGTCGTAATAGGATTTTTGAAAATTACAACATCAGTGCCAAAGTACGTAGAACGTACAACCAATTAGTCTCCCTCCTATTAATACTTTAAATTTTAATAAGCGCCACAAATAAATTTTCTCAGCTTAAATTAAACAAATATAACTAAATTTCAATCTCGAAAAGGAACTTACCTTATAGTTTTTGCCGTGGTTATTTATGTGTGGAGCTTCCGGTCCCCTATTGGACACATTTAATATGCGAACGCATAGCCTGTTTAAAAGCAAAAAATTGCAAGGAACTCATGAGTTTGGAGTGGCTTTCATTGTTCAGAGTACATTTAAACAAATTATTACCGATTCAAGCCCGCTAACGAAAGGCTCTTTCATGTCTGGCTGGTCAACTGTTACGCGAATTTTCCAGCACCTTGGGACGCATTGTCGATAAATTGCCCTCAAACGACATTAAAATTAATCTGGATGACAAACGCAAAAATTGGCCGAGAAACAGCGCATAAAGGAACAATCGAACGGCGCAGCTTTCGTGCAGACGCTTTACCGTAAGCTCTACACACTTTTCGCATCGAGGCATTAACAAGAAAACGTGGGGATTCCCAAACGGTTGCAAATTCAACAAAATTGACCATGTTCTCATACAAAAACGAGCGTCGGCACGTGCTCGTTCTGCGATGCTGTTTCCAACTAAGACCATTACCTTATCATGGCCAAGTTCCGATGCCGCATCTTCAGGAACAGTCAACAAGAAAGAAGCTAAATAATCCAAGCGTACATAAAATAGCGACCAACTCGGGCCAAAGAAGAACAATACAACACACTCCAACGACAAGCTAAAAAATGTACTGACTGACCATCAACACCAAAATCCAGCAGATAAACGAAGGCATGACCTTACATAGAGTCAGATCAGCGTATGCCTCTATTAAGCAACTAAAAGATGGCTTCAATTCACAAACAAGTCTTTGCAAAAGTGCGCAAGGATCAGTCATAGGTAACCCAGTCGAAGTCAATAACAGATGGCTGCAATATTTCCAGAAGCTATTCACTGCGCCCTCAACACTTATTAAGTTGTGAACATTCCAGAAGAAAAACAAGAGGTCCTAGTGCCACCAACAACTAGAGACGTACTACAGGAAGCAGAGAGTTACCTCAGAAACAATAAGGTTCCTTGAATAGATAGAATGTCACCAGAACTGCTCCAGAGGGGGGTTTCCAAATAAATAACCTTTTCAACCGACTAACATGCAGATTATGACCAGAGGTATTGTAACCAGAAGTCTCACAATGAAGTTTATGTCCTCTACATATAAAGGGGGACAAGTTAATGTCTGAAAGCTAGAGAGGCATCACTTTACTGTGTACGTCTTATAAAGTGCTCTTCGAAATTATAGAAACAAATTAAAGCCGTACTATGAAATAGGAGAGTATCAGGAGACTTTCGAGTCTACGATTTACCAAATATATTCAATGAAGTAGGTGCTCACAAAGCGTTTGTAGACTTCAAACAAGCATACGACTGTGTCGGCAGAAATGCGCTGTACAAAATAATGCTTGACTTTGGCTTCCTTACAAAACGAGTTCACAAAATCAAGTTAGGATACTGAAATACAGAATATCAGTTTAAGGTTAAACGTGTAGTGATTGACGGATTTCAAAAATCCGTAAAGTGCAGCAGCGATAGTCTGCTGCCTTGGCGAGGATGTTATTGCTCGCCGGAATTGGCTTTCTCGGAGGACGCGTGAATACGCCGGTAGGTTATCATTGCGGTGTCGTGGGGATCCATCGTAGGCATGACCGTATATTTTCCATTTAAATGAAAAATTCATACAAACATAATTCGAATGAACTTTTCCTTTAAATAAAACAAAAGAATGTTTCAAATTTATGACAAAGTGTTAAACCCAAGTGGAAGGACACTATACCCTGCAAGAGCACCTGTAACAACGAAAAAGGGGTGAGCTCACCCGATGGCTAGCTCATGAGTGAAGGAGCTGGCCAACGTTGCGGGTCCCATGCCTGTACAGGGTTCTAGAGAAATGAAAAGATCGAGGTTTGGGGTTTTAAAAATTCATTATTTTAGGTGAATTAATTACAACAAATGCTCTTCTCGTTTATAATCAAAGGCTCTGAATTTTAAGTATGTATGAATAATACAAAATATATTTAGTTCAAGTAGTTCATTTAATTTTTGCCTACTTTCTAGCCGGATTTCTCTCCAAAATATTGGCGAAATTTGTATTTTTACAAACGTGGCAAAAGTATCTCAAAAAATAAGTCAAATAAAACGTTCCTCGAGGGGTGTGAAAAGCTTGAGTATTGCACGGCTTCTAGCTCCTTTGCTAAAGCGCCAAGCGCATGCACGTTGTTCACGGAACTCCGGCCTCATTCCGTCCTAAAAGAGACTTGAGAACTCTGTCTTCGGCATGGGGCTCATTAATCGCAACATGGAGCTTCGTCGTAGTCGTCTACTGTCTCCTGAGCCTCTTGGTGTCTACTTCGTAGCTTTTGTTTCTATATATCATCACTCCCCACTGGTGTGAATTCCCGCAATGTGGCATGCTTCAAAGTTTCCCAATCGTATGTTGGAAATGTGTCAACGAAACCAGTGAACAGCATTTGGGTGCCTCTGGCAACTAGTCGCATGTTTCCTGTCAGGTTCAATGATGTCATGTTTTCGACCCTTGTTAAGAAGACAACTATGGTTGCAGGTTCATCCTGGCCCGAAAAAATCAACTTCCAGCTAGCTATGATTTGTGCCCGTTTAGATCGTGGAACAGCGCACGGGGAACAATTACGTTTGCAGCTGGGTAGTCTCGACACTGTCTCATCATGGTGCATGGATCTTCCCATTCGACTTTCTGGCTGCGTAAATGGCGGAATATCCCAGGTGTACCAGAGTATTGAGCTACGCTTATGGTCAGTTTGGTCAAACATCTGTCGATCAAGGCTCCAGGCACGCGTGTTATTCCGGTGGTGCGGGTGTGAAGTTGAAACACTTACTCTGAGCCTATATTCTGAGGCCATTGGGTTCATCACTCCGCTGAGCCTTGGACGTGGTAAGGTCACCAGCTAAAGTGAGGGGTAGCTCTGCGGTCTCTGCATTGTCTACCCTTGATGATAAGATAAATAGTTTTTCCAATTGTTTCCTCATTCACTCCATACTGGCAGCCATCGTCTATATAACGACCAACAGCTGAGCCATTTCGGAAGTCGATGATGAGGATTGAATCTTAGGTCCGATTGGTGGTAGTGCTCCTACTCCATCTGTGTCATTATGTTCGATTGGTTGAGCCCGTTTTTAGGCACTGCTTCACAAGCAGTGGGAGGCAGATTCTGCCCTGACTCGCCGGGTGTTGTTTTTAGGGGTCGACAGCAGAGAGGGCATGTCAACGATGTCTGACGAAACTGGCGCATATATATTTCGCGGAGACGATGACCACATGGCAACGTCTGGCTGGACAACTCATTCATGTCCTCATGACATATAGAACACAGAAGTGTCGGTCCGGCGTCCGACCTAAGTTTTCTCCACTCTGGGGATCTTCTGGTGGGCATCTTTCTCCTAAAACGTTCTACTTTGAAAGAAAACTAGTGTTAAATTAATAAAGTGGCCGTCAGTGGCGAATTATACACACAACTCTCACAAAAAAAAAAATGTTAAGAAAATATTTAATTTGAAATGATAACAAGCAATTAGCAATATAACATTCGGTCTTTCCATTTTTCTTTCCCGCGTTGCAGGCAGTGATACCAATCGTGAGCTCTTCCTACACGTTACAGGCACTAATCTCTGGAGGCACCATAAATATTATAGTTCGGAAATGGTTTCCTGTTCGCTTGCGTTGACCAAGGACAGTTTGTCGGCCCAGGGTTGATTCCAATCCGCAAGCAGCGGGTGTCTTATCATACATAGTCACGAACTAGCTAAGCAGCCAAACTCGTGAAATCAAGATAAATGTACTGAAAGACTAAGACACAGCTTGGTTTGGGGTGCACATCAGAATCCGCCGCAAAATGGCGTTACGTAACAACTTCCGAGTACATAAAGGGACTCTAATATCATTTGGCCTTGCTAGTCGTACAATGGTGGAAAACCACCAATGTATAAATCAAAAGCAAGTCCAAACGATATTGATGTCCGAGGACAACACAAAGTCCGGAAGTCGTTAAGGATGCTGGGGCACATTTAGTGCAGTATTCTTCAGTAGTTACCTACCCGCCAAAAATTGGGACATCTAGTAGGGTAACCTAGAGACGATGGTCTGTCTCAGGCTCTCGACTGTTGATACGGCCGGGCTTTTTGGGTCCCACGTTGAGCGCCATTTCGTAGTGATTTTAGGATGATCTATGTTCGTAAAAGCTGCCTCGGTTAGCGAAGATATTAGCGTTGGCCGGCATCGGCCTTATCTGAGGATGCGTGAATGATCTGACTGGATGGCATTGCGGTGTCGTGGGGCAGATTGTTTTCCTTAGCACAAGGGCCCACTACAAAAAAATTACGCATTCGTGTCGAGGCCAAGGAAACCTACCGATCGGATGTCATACCAAAATACGACAGACCAAGCCTGATAAACGCGCGCGGGACTCGAGAGGATTCCGTCTTATTTTATATTTTCTACTTAATTTCTTATCACAGAAAAGAATATTATCTTTCCCATCTCCCATTTCTATTAAAAAAAAAAATGCTTCTTATATTTTTGAATGTACTTTACTTATTTTAACAAAAATGATAACTTTTCATCATCAGAAGTAAAACAAACATAAAACATTTATGCACCCTAATCCCTTCATTACGCGTATAAACTTGCGCAATGCAATAGTTTTGATGCATGCACTTTATCGCATTGCATCAATTGGAACTTGACTATCCCCTATCTTTCTCTTAGGTGAAGGGAATCCCAGCAACTAGTGCGATTACTCACCTTACCAACATCAACGGTTGCATAATGTAGGTGATAGCACGCCACACTGTAAATGCTAAGACCATGGGTTCAAATTCACGTGGGGGCAAAATCGTTTTAATTTCCATGAACTGATAGCATTTCTGAATAAATGATGATTTGCATATAGCTATGCTTATACTTTGTGTCATCATGATTATATGCCAATCAACATACGTGTAATTTGAAATGCTGTATTTGTCGAAAACTTGGAAAACTTGAAATACGTCCATTATTAACGTTAGCGGATGAATTGGGAAAATAATAAAGGGCTGCAAATAAGAGGAGTCTGGGGGTAGGAAGAGTCTGGTCGGAATCATCGAGGTGGTTGGAAGAAAAGTAATAATTTGGAATCTACAACATTTTTGGTTATAAAAAAAATGATATATTTTCTCGCGATGTGTGGTGCAATGAAGAATCATTCATTTTTTTTCTGCTGAAATATCACGGTTGAAATTTTATTTTTGATCGATATTCGAGACAGAGTCGGTCAAGTGAAAAGTAAAATGATAGGAAAGTGGCGGCTAAGGCAGCCTAAACCCAGCGAGAACAAACTCAAATTCGCTGATATTGAATATAGCTCTCTTAAGATATTTTGATTGAGATCCAATAAGGCGCGATTCTTACAAATTAAACAGCTATTACCAGTTATCAGTAATACATTAGCAATCAACGAAGACTTTTCAAATTTTAACCCTGCTAAAAGAATTAGTTCTTATAGTTGACTAAAAAGTTTGCTTGGTTGATTTAGAGTTGAAAAGTGGATTATCGGATGGGTTAAAAAGTGTTCTTATAAATGAATAAATTTGTCTATTGTTAGTGATATTGAACCTCTGAATTCAAAAATAATAGAAAAGGGCAACTGAACAAGCGAAATATGTTTAATGAAAATGTACTAAACCACTTCCTATTCTGATTGGAGCATTGACTTCCTATTTCGATAAAACTATCGGCAGCCTTAGATGATACCGTGGCATGAAACCCAGTTCAATCTGAACAAAACTCTGAACTCTGCTTAGATTTTCAATTTATTGTCGCCCAGCTGATACACATTCGTAGCATTTCGGTATTCTTAGTCGTAAATGAGGTCACCGGTATTTTTTCGCTTCTTTTTCAAACAAAGTTAATTTTGATGTAGTTCGCGTGGTGTAGCGATTAGGGTACTCACCCTATAAGCCTAAGGTTCCTGAATCAATTCCGTTGGCGATAACGAGAAATATTTCTAATGATTCTTCGGACGTTCAGTTATGATACGTACAAGTTTAAAATCAGAACGTATCGCAGCTTGGTAGATGGGCACACGGCCAAACCGTGATACTGACCATATCACCTTCTCGAATGCCGATCAATAGGGTCAATATAACACTTTGCCTATCTCTAAGCGAACTCCCAAAAAGGACTGTAGTGCTACACCGAACAAAACAAACAATAGCTTGATGGTACTGAAAGGATTGTGAAGAACCAGTGCTGTCACCTATCAATCAACTAGCTCATCACCATAGGCTCTACCGTATCTTTGCACCTAGTAAAAACAAATCTTGTTTTCATCATACTGTTTTTAGGTCTTTGTAAAAAAAATTTTTACAAAGACCTACTAGTTTCGCGGCCTGTCTGTCCGTCTGTCCGTCCGTCTGTCCGTTCGTCCGTCCGTCCGTCTGTCCGTCCGTCTGTCCGTCCGTCCGTCTGTCCGTCTGTCCGTGCGTCACAGCCGATTTCCTCAGAAACTATAGAAGCTAGAATGCGCAAACTTCGTGAAAAGGTCAGAAATGATGGTCTCTCAAAACTTAAGGCCTTGACAAAAATTTAAAAAATGTTTAAGGGGGTTCCCCCCTAATAACGAATTGGCCCTTAAAAATTTTTTTTTCAAAGGTAGTCGAATGGGGTATCAAATGAAAGGTCTTCATTAGAACTCTTATAATCTGAAATAAAAAAATCATTTTATGAGTTAGGGAGTCCACGGGAAGGCAAAATGTACCTAAAATTTGTGTCCCCCCCCCCTCGCGATTGGACACCTTTCAGCCGAAAAATCTGAAAATTATCACGAATGTGGACCTTTATGAGTACAAGGGCAGCAAATACCTTAGAAATCGAAATTCACTCAACTTTGTTAATAATAGTATGATTTGTAGATTTTACATTTTTGCCCATAAAATCAAAACGGTACCTTTAAACTTCTTGAAATTTTGCAATTATATAGACTGACATAAGATATACATGTTCACAAAATTTAATTGAAATCGAATCGTAATCAAGTGAGTTATAGCAATTTCAATTATATGGAATTACAACAACGATAACCCGTGTTTATGGTTCATATAGGGTTTTCCAATAAGAGGTGTTATTTTGATATTAAAAGAAAAATGCCATTTTTAAATAAAAAATGATCGGATGTTTAGTTCATTATAAAGAAGAAGATATGCCGTTAATAGCAATAACTAACATTGGGCAAATAACCACTGCGACACGCTTACAGGACCATATCCTCTTCATGAAATTTTCCATAAACAAATCGCAAACTGGCTGCCCTATGTCCTCGATAGCCTCACGAATTTCATGTTTGAGATCTTGAATTGACGCTGGGCTATTGGCATAGGCCTTCTCTATCACGTGGCTCCAAAGGAAGAAGTCGCAAAGTGTTAAATCAGAAGATCTATTCAGAATAACACCTCTTATTGGAAAACCCTATATATATTTAAAATTGACTTAGGTACTTTTATTTTCTTTCAATTTTCATGAAAATTTAAGGAATAGTGTTGAACTTGAACATGTTCAATCGGCCAAGCATTGAGAAAAATCATTTAAGCTAGATTAAAATGGCGGCTGCACTGTGCTTATGAAAGAAACTGTGCATCTTTTGTATAAATTTGAACGATTTCATATCTAAGTATTGGATGAATAATTCAAGTTATCGATTCACGCCATTAGAAAACTTGCTTCTAACCCTAGGATGTTTACAAAGACCTTCTGGTAGGAGCACTCTCCTGCTTACTCAACTTGTTTTAGTTTGCAATACAGTTTTCGAACCACCTTCAGATTAAAATCCTGAAACTTTAATAGGTACTTCAATGCCCTACAGAATGACTGTATTTATAGTCATTCCTTTGCGAACGTTTAACTGAGTAATCATGCATTGAACTGATCCATATAGATGTAAGCTTAACTTATCATTTCGCAAAGCTTCGAGATCAATAGAACAATAGTCTATAGTGAAATCTTGCTTCGAAATTGTTTGAGAGGGTATAATTTCTCGCTTTAAAACAATTTTGTTTAAGTCACCAGAAGTTAAAGATCAAAACATATAAAGTGTACTATCCGTAAAAGTTAAACTTTTCATCGCACTCAGTTTTAACCACTTCGACTATTATCAATTTACTCAATTGGCTTGTATGTGCTGAACTTTTTATCGATCACTAGACCCTTTTTCAACATCAGCTTAATGTACATCTATAGGTTTATATGCCTTATACTGAGCTTTTGTTGTAACGCACGCGTACGTATCATGTTTCGGATAGCTTCGATAGCGCAAATTATTTTATGAAAATGTTTTCCGTCGCTATTTTTCAATTGAGTTGCATTTATTTTTTTTATTTTTTTTTTCTTTAACAGTTTCTCAAACGAAAAATATGAATACAGCTTAACTAAAAAGTAGCTACTGGGAAACAATTATTTGATAGTCTTTTGCGCTATCGGAGCTATCCATACCTGTCCGTTACAGTTAAAGCTCAGTGTAGAACACATAAACTTATAGTTTTCCATTAAGTTGATGAAGAAGGGATTCAACAATCAGTAAAAAGTTTAGCACAGGCAAGTGGTTTGCAGGAGAGATACTGAGTTTGCATAAGGAGAATGAATTGGAATAATTCTCTCAACTCTAAGCGTGGTCTGCATCATGCGTGTATGTTTATAGTGTGATACCCTAAAGAGAATTGAAGCCACTTTCAACTACAAATTTCTTGTTTTTAATAGTTTTCCAAAGAAAAAGATATTAATGCATCTCAATTAAAAAATAGCTCCAGGAAAAAAAATTCATAAATTAATTTGCTTGTGTTGTTTGCACTTGAAACAAGTTTTTGTATTAGATAGCGTGCTCTTGGTTATATCGAGGTCATCGAGCCAGTTAGGCGAATTTCCTTCAGCCATTAAATCTGCATGTATTGATTTTATGTTGATAATCATTGATTATTCCACCTGCAATATTTCCAACACAAACCATTGAACAACATTTTCCGTACACCATCAACATTTTTCTTAATCAAAAATTGTTTTTATAATATTCTTTCACGCTAAATTTAAGACCCCTACTACGAAAACATGTCTTAGCTTCCCAAAACAATGAAAATTTTTGGTATACCTAAATGCTTTGCCAAGTAAAATAATTTCATTTTCCTTAAAATTTATATTAAAACTTATATCACTTGTCTTTGCCCCTGATTTCCACTCAACTGGATAAATTACACTTTACCGAGAATCTCAATTTAAATTTTCCTATTCAATTGTTCTGAACAAATCAAATACCGCACTCCATCCGTACCCCGTTTTCTTTCATAGGTCAAACAAAATTTAATATCATTTCATACCGGATAAGTGGCGAGAGCAGAAGGAAATTGTCTGCCAACTCATTTAACCACTTAGAAGAACTTGGCAATTGTGACGATGATCATCATCATCATAAGGACGAGAATATAGTCGGCTCCTTCGACCACTCAAGTGCTTGACAACACATTGAAACTATCTTTCCTTCAGCAGCCTATACACATACTATCAATAGTGTGGAGTCGAACATACCGCTTGGAAAGGAAAGATGTTATCTCCTCACTTTGCCTCTTTAGTATCTTCCGTATCCATCTATACTCGTATATTCTGGTAGGACTACATCACAATCACTTCAAAGTCGTCAGTTACGCGCTTTTCTTAAAAGTCTGCCACGCCAGAGGAAAAAGGCGTCAGGACGAAAGGAATTGGATGGATGGCTGGTTGGTTAGTATTCGAGTATAATATGAGTATTGCAATTCTATAGAAAAGAAAAATGTTCACACAAACCCCCCAAAACTAGTACAGGGAAGAACACAAGGAGACTAAAGAAATCGTGTTGAAAGGAATAGTTGTCATAGCCTCTTTTCTATCTTCATTATTGCGATAGATGGGAAAAAGATGGAAGGATGTCGTTCACGACTTGATGACGAAACTGCTTTAAAATCCCTAAGAGATATTTCTGACTTCCACTTCTTGTCGTCTACGAGTATATCTGGGTCCCTAGGAACATTTTGATGATGGCGATAGTGGAAGTTAGTGTTGTTATTATAAGATGCTCCCCTTTCAGCAAGGATTACTTTTATTTGTTTGTTAACTCTATGGGAACAACCATCAAAATAAAATGACTCGAATATAGTCAGTTTTCAAAGTTGCAAATAGGCTTGAACTCATCTTTACTACAGGCTGATGATGAAGTGTTAGTGATGTAATTTT
The DNA here is from genome assembly GCA_963969285.1 of Odontomyia ornata. Taxonomy (NCBI): domain Eukaryota; kingdom Metazoa; phylum Arthropoda; class Insecta; order Diptera; family Stratiomyidae; genus Odontomyia; species Odontomyia ornata. The sequence continues at coordinate 76,241,842 of OZ017742.1, forward strand.
CGGAACTAAGATAAAATGCCATAATTTGATTTTTATTTGTTTTTTTACTTCTTATGAACTGTTAATTCTGGTTTATATATTTAAGCGACCTCGGGATGTAAGTCAGATAAAACGTTTTTTTAATGCTTTAATTTTAAAAATCAAAAAAGCAGTTAAATTAGAAAGATACAAAACGTTTTCGTGAAAACGCAAACAAAATTAGGATTGCAGGGTAGCATTTTTACCTGTACCTTGAGGTGTGTGGTTGCGTGGAGCTAGTGCGATTTAGCACTTTTGCGCCATTTCTATCTGTGCGTACCATTGTACCCAACCGCCATATAGCAAATAATCAACTAGTTTCTGTCAGTTCGACTAATTATAGGCCAATTGGTCTGAGGCTAGGGTAAATGAGTCTCTCCTCGATATTGCTATTAGGGTGTTAGTCTATCCTGTCGAACAGTTTAAGTGCACGGTCGAGTATACTATACATAAATTTATCAATAGTGGGTAGTTTTAGGTTTTTGTGAATGTCAGTGTTCCTAATGTACCAGTGGTTCTGAAGATTCTCCCAAGTGCCTTATTTTGCAGGGTATGAAGTACTTTTTTATTAGCTTTTGAAGTCTGAAAAAAGGCTATACAGTCGTAGAGTAGAGAGGGTCTTATAATTTGTTTATGGATGAGAAGTTTCCTGAGCTTAAGATGGGGATATCTAAAAAATATTGTCTCTTGTCAGTTATGTAGTCAGTCCATGAAGTTTATCATCGAATTTTATTTTTTGCTGTTCTGTTCCCTAGTATTGGGTTTCTGTCGTTGAATTTGCTTGCGACGCCGGAATTTGTCGCGCTGCGCTGCAGTTGTTGCGACCTTGGCGAGTCGTTTTGCTTCGCAGGTGTGTTATCGTAAATGCACTTGCTAGCCTCCACGCAACTCCGTTGGTTTTCCCTCTACCACCTTGGTATCGAGTGGCTGATTGCGATGCGGATTGGTTTAGGGCCGGCTTGAGGGTCCGCTGCAATGGCCTCTGCCAAAGTTGGTCCTGGCGGCATCTAGGGCTCTAAGCAAATAGCCAACCAGAGCACCTAGATATGAGGAGGCGGATATAGGCACTTAGCCAACTAGATCAGAACCAGGCGCAAGGTCAACTGGTTTTTAACTAATCTGTTAGGCAAAGCCAACAAACAGAAAGGTTCGAAGGAAATTAGTCTAGGCGCAAGGCCAACTAATTTTCCTAATAGACAAGCCAACCACTCGAATCAACAAATGATAGTCGCTTCACATTTCTTAGCCCGCATCGCTGTTTACGTACGTTATTTATGCTTGCTCAGCAAAATTGTCTTTCCCTAAATCGTGGGAAAGAATTAGTTTGTACCTCATTGCCGTTGCCGTTGTGTTGGATATCATTACGATCAAAGTTTCTAAATACGGTTATTATATTCACCTGTTCAATTTTCTATGAATTTAGGTTTTGTATTCACTGTCCCATTTTCTATGAAAACTAAACTGTCCCATTTCTATTAAAACTAGGTTGTTGTATTGACTGTTCCATTTTCTATGAAAACTAGGTTGTTGTATTAACTGTTCCATTTTCTATGAAACGAGGTTTCGTTTTGACTGTTCCATTTTCTATGAAAACTATTTTGCTGTTTCCACTGTTCTATTTTCTGTTATATTCGAAAAGTTATGTTGTAGTGGATCAATAATGTTCTCTAATCGTTAGAGAAATTCCTATCGTGACAACATGAAGATACGACTTCTGATTGTCCCGAGAGTAATATATGCAAGAGTTTTCGCTGTATAGGGAAATTTTAACATTGTTGGGCAGACGTGGTGTGTTCGCAGTATATAGGGTGTACAGTATTGGGGAGAGCGGTGATCTTTGTGGAACTCCAGCTAAAATTTGTCGTATATTGGAAAATCTGTCGTCAATTTCGACGCGAAGAGATCTGCCCTTTAGTAAAGAGTTGATCGTTTTCATCATAGAGTGTGGAAGTGGGAATTCATGTATTTTAAAGATCAGCTCACGAACCAACCTTATTAGCTGGAGTTCAGCGGAGTGTCCAGCTCGAAACCCATATTATTCTTCGCGAATAATTTCCTTGCTTTCAATGTATTTGATCAGCCAAATTAGTAATGCTTTTTCTATGAGCTTACAGAGAGAAGGCAGATGTTTTGTTGGCTGCCAATTTTGCGGGGGAGTAAAGTCTTTATTTGGTTTCGGGATGATGATGATAATTACCGTTTTCTACAATTTTGAGAATTTGCGTAGCCGAAAGATGGTGTTGACGATGTCAATTGTAACATATTGCCTCGTAGCCATTTCAGCATGGTATTCGTCAAATGGTCAAAACATGGGGCTATCCGTTTATTCAACGTGTTTATCATAGAAATCATGAATCTGATCACGTATTTTGTTGGTTAACCAGTTGGCTTTAGTTTTTAACCTAGGATCACCCGTGTCCCTAAGTCATCTCCCTAGTTATTTCTTCTCGGTATCAGAAGCCTAATATCCTAAAAGATTTCATAGGGATTATGTTCCCTTACCGGAGTTGAAGCTGTATTATTTTCCTTGGTAAGTAAGATTTCACTTGTAAGTTTTTCAATGCTTTTGTCAAGATTAATGACTGAATTTAACTGCTGGATGAGGCTTTCTGAGCTTGCCAAATTCGTAAACTTCACTCTTAAAGGCTCATTTATGAAGTTATTGTCTATTGAGAAGTGTATCAGTTTGTGGTCAGAAGAGATATCGAGAACCCTTACTTGAATATCATGGTGAAAATCTCGTAAGTTTCCAAAGTCTAGACTGTTACTAGAAGCTCGGCCATAGTGCTTTGTTTCACTTGGCATATGAAGTCTACCTTCATTGGCTGTGATAAACCTCTTAAGCTCAGCACCAGCACAATTGCTTCTCACAGCACCCGAGGAATTATGATAAGTATTGAAAACACCTATTACCAGGAGTTGGCCTTCCAGCCCGACGAGAGAGTTTGGGTCTTGAGAAAAAGTTTCATTTCTAAGGACATTGTACATTAAAAGGAATTCAAATTCAAACGAATTTGTTTTGACTTTAATTGCAGTCGCCTCTACGCATTGTAGTTGTGGTGTTTGAGTCAGGTAGTGTCTCACATTGCTTCTCACGAAAATCTCCGTTCCACCACCTCTTCCTGTCAATCTATACAGATAATAGTTTTGAGTATTATGTCAAATTTATAGTATACGAGTACTATAAGCTATCTGAACTCACCTGTCCTTTGTTGCAGGGAGTTTGCATTCCACTTGAGTAGGAAGTGGGATTCAAGGGGGAAGTAATTGGGTGTTTCTAATTAGGTTTTGTGGCGCAAAGAATGTTTTTGTGGGGCAAAGAAACCTTGCATCTGTAACTGCATTGTGATTAAAAATTGCTCCATTCTTGGTGTTGTGAATGTGGTTTGTGCCTGGGAAGGAGCCATGGTGGTCTTGATGACAGTTGGCTTGAGGAAGGATCGCACTGGGTCTCAGTTTGTTTTGGGCAGCAATTGCGCAAATTTTTTGGGGATTTTTCGGACATCGTCCGTAGATGGTGGAGTGTTCTCCTCGAAATTGATGCACTTATGATTTTCACGAGCGGCTAAATTGTTGACAATTGTTAGACATCACCTGGCCACGAAGTGGTTTCATTGATTCTACTTGGCAAATTGATGTGACATTATAAATTTCAGTGTCTGCTTTCGGCAAGAGGAAGTCCGGATTCAAGTTTCATGTAGAAAAATTCAATGGGACGGAACCCTTGCGGTTGAAGATCCTCTTTGATTTCTTCCATCAATAGTCCGTGAAGACCACGAATTGCCACATTCAGCTTTCTAATGCTAGTTATTTTCCTATGATCCGTGGAAGATTGAGATACAATCTGGAGGCCCATATATACGCATTTGACAGATTTTTATTTTATAAAGGGGGGATTCATTATGAGGTTTGATTTTCAATAGGCTTTTTATCACACGTGACTCCTGTCAAACTCTAATGCAATTTTCATTCAGTATTGTTTAAAAAATCATCATGGAAAGACTTACACCGCAAAAATGTAGCAACTTCTACTGGCTGGAATTGAGCCCATCAGATAAACAAAAATCTTTAGCTTTGGAATATCGTCGCTACTATCAATTTAGCATTTTCATCGAGTTTCATGATTTTCTTAGTGCGGGCAAGTAGCAGATTTCAAGCATCTACATGTTTTATATTTTCTTTTATGTGTAATTGTACATTAGGCCAGAAATGTCTAATTGATCTTCACTTCTTTCTATGCTCTTATCATCAATTACTGGCCTGCTGGTGTACTTGTTAAGGCGTTTAAATCGAGACGAATAAATTTTCGTCGGGCAATAAACGAAATCCCAAAGCTCTAGTCACAAGTAATATTGATGAATATTCTGATAATCATGTTTTTTCCACTGTATACTCTTTAAAACTCAATGAATCTCTTTCAAACTTTAATACTCTTCAATGTAACTTCTCTTCTCCTAATAAAACGTGTTTTTCTATTTTTTACCAAAATGTACGGGGATTAACGACCAGGCATGAGGAACTCTTTATCTCTTATCAAGTTAGTAATGATTCTATTATTTGCCTCTCCGAGACCTGGCTGAATGGAAACATTTTGAGCAGTGAAATGTTTCCTGATTATATTGTATATAGATGTGACCGTGACCTGATTGCTACTTATAAGGCTGATGGTGGTGGAGTTTTGGTTGCAGTTAGCAAAGCTCTACCTAGTTCTCCTTGTTCTGATTTATGTTTTTCTCCTACTTTAGAATGTGTTATTATCAAAATTTCTCTCCCTCATAATACAGAGTTCTTGATTTTGTCTATTTATATTCCTTGTAATTCACCTATAACTGTTTATGAGACTTTTTTTTGATGATCTATCCTCTTATCTAGTTTTGCGACACCCTCACGCCAAAATATTAGTTTGCGGGGATTTTAACTTACCATACATAGAGTGGAAAAATTATCCTACTCCTTCTATCTCGTCAGTTGACCCTTTTTCTATAACCCTGTCATCTTTCCTCTCTCATTGCTCCTTTTCTCAATTTAATCATATCCGCGATCCTAATAGTCGTCTCTTTGACCTTGTTCTATCAAACGTTCCAGTTAGCTACTTATCTGTATCTCAAGCCTTACATCCGTATGTTTCTCTTGATCGGCACCATCCTCCTTTATCTATAGATCTTATAGTCGATTTAATTAAATATAACAAACCTCATCCTACTCCAAAACTTAACTTTTTTAAAGCAAATTATGAAGCTATTAATATAGAATTACTTTCAGTCAACTGACTAGATTTCTTTAGAGGCCTAAATTGCGAGGCTGCTTTGGATAAATTTAACATGTATATTTATAATCTTATTCGCTGTTATTCGCCTCTTCAGACATTCCGTAAAGCAAATCAAAAGCCTTGGTTTACAAAACGAGTGCTTAGTGCCCTACGAGCAAAAGATAAGGCACATCGTGTCTTTAAAACACTCGGCACTATCGAAGCAAGATTTAATTTTAGCAGGCCGCGTGCTATTGCCAAAAAAGAGATCAGATATGCTCTGAAGACTTATTTCAGTAGTCTGGATAGGTTTCTTGTGGCTAATAATGCAAAGCCTTTTTGGTCTTATATTAGGTCGCTGAAATCCTCTTCTTCCATTCCTAGTAAGGTCCGTTGGAATGGTGCAGAGGTTTCTTCTCCTCAAGAAGTTACTGACTCATTTGCCCAATTTTTTTTGAACTTTTTCTCCTCCCGCTGCAGCTGAGCATCCTGTTGTCTTACCTAATCATTCATCTTCCCTTCCCAATTTCCTTCATTTGTACAGATGCATCTGAAGTCGAAGCTTTGATTAATGCTCTTGATCCTTATATCAGCCCTGGGCCGGATGGTTTGCCAAACGTATTTGTAAAGTCGTTAGCCTCATCGCTTAGTTTTCCTTTTTCTCTCCATTTCAATCTAAGTTTGAGTACTGGTACTGTCCCTAACCCTTGGAAACAGCGAATATAGTGCCTTTTTTTAAAAGTGGTGATCCTATGTCAGTTTCCAATTATTGCCCTATTTCCTTACTTTCCTGCTTTCCAAAGTTACTTGAACGGTTGGTTCATAATCGACTCTCAAACTCATTTGCTCTTATTATTGCTCCAGAGCAGCATGGCTTTCTCAAGGGATACTCCACTACCTCTAATTTAATGGAGTTCACAAACAGTATGGCAAGAGCTTTGGATAACCAACTGCAAGTTGATGTGATCTTCACAGATTTCTCCAAGGGCTTTGACACTGTGAATCATTTATTCTTTGTCGTAAGCTTACAGCTCTTGGCATCTCGGGTGCTCTTCTATCTTGGATTTCATCTTATCTATCGTGTCGTCCCTGTCGAGTAAGTCTCTCTGGTACTACGCCTAGTCCTTTTTATCCTTCATCTGTTGGTCCACAAGGTTCAATTCCTGGGCCTCCTCTCTTTCTGTTGCTCATAAATGATCTTCCCTTTGTAATTAATTCCTCTTGCCTCTTGTATGCTGATGACTTCAAAGTATTTCGAGCAGTCAAATCCCATTTAGACTGTCAGCTCCTCCAAACTGATCTGAATGCTCTAAATAAATGGTGTGTTTCAAACTATTTATGTCTTAACACTACTAAATGTCATAAAATGACTTTTACTCTCAAGAACTCTCCTATTAATTTTTATTGTATATTAAATGATGCTTTGCTCTCTGAAGTGTTCAGTCATAAAGACCTTGGAGTAATTTTTGGTCCAAAACTTAAATTTGATGCACATATTTTAAATGTGATTACTAAGGCGTCTAGAGTTTCATGGTTTATCCTTAGGCATGTACAGAAATTCAATAGCATCTCGTCTTCTGTCCACCTATTTGTTTGTGTTGCTCGCCCTTTGCTTGAATACTGTTCTGTTTTCTTGTCCCCCCGATACTCCTATCTCGTGTCTTCTTTAGAAACTTTCCAAAGAAATTTTACGCGTTTTCTTTTCATTAAGTTAATTTGCCGTATCAGCCCTATGAAAGTCGTTTATCTTTCCTATCTCTCTCATCTCTAATATCCTGACGAAATTATTTAGACCAATGTTTTTTGTATAAACTCTGCTACCATCAAGTCCCGTTAAATATTTTTTGAGCTGCGTTTCCGACAAACATCTCGTTCATTTCGGATGAATTCTTATTTCGCTATTCCATATGCTAGAACTGATTTATATTTTCATTCACTAATTTTAAGAATCGTACGAAATCATAATGATCTCGAGCTTGGTCCTTTCCCCTCTTCTTATTCCCCTCTTCTTACATAGCATTTAAGAAAAAACTAAGAGACTTATTAGTAGTTTAACTTTAAATTATCGACATTTTATTATTCTTTCTCATTTAAATATAGCTGTAATTATTCTTTGCGTTCCATTTTGCTATTGGATTATTTAGTCTGTAAGATGGAATAATAAAATAAATAAATAAATCTGATTTTTTCAACGTCGTCTATTTAGAGTTTTGATTATGAAATCCTTTGGGTAGTCACTCTACTGTTAACTTATTTACTTTACAGTTTTAGATTAGAAGTGACTTGTATTATGGTTTTATTATGCACTTCAGACTTCCGGCAAATCAACCAGAACTCATCATTCATAGACCGCTAGGAACCCTTTTGCCCACCCGTTGACGCAAAGCATTGTCAAATCTATTACTCGTGGCCCGCCACTATTTCGACGACGAGACTACTAACATATAATGTTTCGCAATTACATTTATGCCAATTAACGCTCATTTTTCATTCAAATGAACTCAATCACATCACCTTCAGAACATTGTTTTATTAATTTGACCTTTTTTAGCGAACACCGCGTATAGTTTCTCCTCGGTTTTTCGCCCTAGTTCCGTCGACAGCTTTTCCCCCTTTCAACCTTCTTTCCTCGCGGCGTCCGCGCTGTGTGGCGATCCGGCACAGACTCTATGATCCGTCCAAATCTCGGCGTAATTTCTATGTTGCACCGGTAAATCGAAATGAGCTGCTAGCTCAGCTGAGCTAGATTGCGTTCGGCAATTCAATACATGGATGGGATACACTAAATCAGTGCTCTCATGTCAGAAATTTCAATTTGCAGATTTGCATAATAAAGTTAATAAAAAAATAATAATAAAGATTGAAAAGTTTAAATCATAATAAAAAGATAAATATTATAAAGAATATCAATGTAAAGAAAAAATTTTCGTCTAATATATAAAAAAACAATATAAATTTATATTTAGTATGAAAAATCTAAAATTTTTTTCTTTCCAAATTTTATAATTTACAAAAATGTAAATTTGAGTAACTAAATTTTTCAAATCTGCAATTGAAATTTTGGGACAGTGTTATGCGATTTTCGGGCAGTTGCCTTAGGTGACTGCTCGATTACTACAAGTTCCAGCTGCTCCTTCAATTTTGTGACCTGGAGAAGAGAAATCATTTGAGAGTTCATTAGTAACAAAAAATGTTTTGTCCATTTCGAAATAATTTACAGAGCTGTACAGGTGCCGAATCGTCTTGGAAAAGAGCATTTGACATTTTCGCCGTTAGATCTTCGATTATTGAAACGACACCTTTTTTGTATTTTGCAGTATTCACAGATAATTCAAGAAGAATATTAGGTCCTATGTGATTATGTAGGATACATTTCCAAACCATCATAAAGGGATAAAGCTTAACCGTCACTTTGATGTATTCATCCGAATATTGTTCACCGGTCCTGCGTCTCATTTTTAATGTTGCAAATCATCCAAAAAATTGATTTGTTTCCAATCCTCTAAGGCCAGTTTTTGTCAATCTTAGCACCATGCAAGACGAGCTTGGTTAGTCCGTTTGTTCCAAAGCTGCTTTTTTCCATAGCAGGAAAAACGTAAATCTATCAGCTTGATGCTATTTTGGATCGTCTTTGCACTGTAACGCTTATTTATCGATTTCGAAAAATCTGCTTGTAATTTTAACATTAATTCGAATAGCCAGAAACTTCCAAGTAGATATTAAAGATAACTTATTAAAATTCTTTGTGTGAAGCTACATGATTGAGTTGCTTATTTTAATAATTTTTTCTGAAAAATTATTAGCCATGAAAAATGTTGGAAGGAGAAGAAAATCGTTAGAAGAAGTAGAAAAATGTTGGAAGACGCTAAGAAACCAAGCAAAGAGGTAGTTTGGTTTCTCATTTTCTTCCACTGCTCTTTTTTCGCTCAAGACAGGCAGATTTTTCTATATTGAATTTTCCACTGCATCCTACTTTACCGAGTAACTTCCAATTCGGACTCACCCGATTGGAAAGCTGCTTAAATCTCGTCTTTTTGCCCCAAACTCGATGTGACGTATTTTGCCATCAATGTGATTACTGTTTTCCCACGTGTTTGCAAAGCCAAATCGATATGAGAATTCTGCATTCTCTAGTTTCTATACGCTCTTTAATATCTACCTGAAAATTTTTGTTTGTTTCTAGATAAGCTAATATATTTATTTTCAAGATGACCTGGGAAACTCCTCAGTCGTGATTTTTTGTCGCTGGATGCATATCTCTTTTAATACTATGCACTAAGGTGGTTCATCTCATGTGACTAATCGTCCAAATTAAAAAGCAACCTTAAGTATCCTATAAAGATGTTCCTAAAAATTGAATATCTACTCCCCCTCTCCCTTTTACACATGCTTATTATGCAATAAAATTATAAACATGCGCTCTAATAAATACTGAATAAATATACGTTTACGAGGTGTGCCAATTAAGTAATGAGACTGATTCCATGAAAACCGTATGTTTAAAAATTATTCTACAACTCTGCCATCCCCTTCAAAGTAGTCCCCTTGGGCAGCTAAACAACGATTCCAGCGCGTTTTCCATGATTCGTAAGATTTCTGGAACGCTTCGACTGGGATGTCTGCGAGTACTCTCGTCACGGCCGCCTGGTTGTCCGTAATCAACTCAAATTGGGTTCCTTTGACCACCGATTTTGTTCAAGGAAACAAAAAAAGTCACAGGGTGACATATCGGGCGAATAAGGCGGCTGTTTCAACGCAGCGGTCCCTTTAGAGGCTAAATACTGGGACACGCTGAGGGTGGTGTGGTACGGTTCTTTAGAACCATCTTTGCGGCCAACTTTTTCATCCCAAAATCGTCGGTTAAAATTTGTCTGACTGTTTCACGGCTCATACCCAGTTCCGAGGCCAACGTTCAAACTGTTAAAAGCCGATCTTCACGGGTTAGGGCGCGCACACGCTGCGCATTCGCGTCGGTCCGCACTTCGACTGGTCTTCCACGCTTTCACGCCCCTCCTTAAACTCTTCATGCCATCGTAACACCTCGGCACGACCACGAGCACTATCACCATGCACTTTTAGCATACGTTTCCGAAGCTGTTTCGCCCAATCTGGTGCAAAATTTTATCGCGACTTTTACCACAAGCGCGGCAATAAAATCAGTCTCATTACTGAATTGTCACACCTCATATTTGAAGTTATTTAAACGTTAATTCATCGAAATACATCTTCACATAGCGGTTTGCTGGGAATCGAACCCAAACATCACAGGTCACAAGGCTAAAAGGATACCGCTTTGCCATAAAACGCGACATGAAATCGAATACTTCAGCAACATTGACTTTCGTGGGGTTATTATGCGCAGAACAAGTTGCCTTACTCGCTTTGCATAATTTACGCAATTATCCAGTATATTTGGCCTAGTTTATTCCCGTGAAATTTACATAATTTATGTATTACAATATTTTGCCTAAAAAAATTACTCTGATGACCTTAGATGATTTAAGTATTGATTTTTCTCTCTTTGTTCATTTCTAATGTACCATTAGGATCACGAAATGAGTTTCGTTATCTTATTACAATAAGATTGATATAATGATGATTGAATGAAAAAATTTTAGTAAAAAAAATTATCTCAAATGATTTGAGAAACAATTTAATCCAAACTTAGTCGCATTTTCCATGTAAAACTTTAAATTTTGCAGAATTTTGCTGTCTAGAAACTGGTCAAACATGTTTTCATTTCCTTCATCAAATCTATCTTTTTGCAACCCTTACTGAATTCCGCACGAAATATTTCCAAATATACACTAGGGAAAACATTTATAAGCCAGCCTAATAACAGTTTGGCAGAGTCCCTGAAAAAGCACGAGGAAAACTTCCATTCTTCTCGACATGCATTCACTCTCCTATATCGTTCATACATGTGCCATTCTTCTTCGCTTCAATGACATTTTATCCATTTATATATCTTTTCGACGGCATTTTCAAGTCAAGTCATGTACCAGAAAAATATCCTCGTCTGCGTCATTGGTGGTGCATTCTCTAGTGAAGTACGAAGCTATTTATTGGTTAAATTCGTTTTCAACTCCAATGTTCAGCATCACCACTTTACCCCCTACTACCCAAACACAAAACAGTTCGACATTCCTCAATCTCCTTCCCTTCAATAACGATCTTGTGAACAGGAAGGATGGCTATACTATATGGTAAAATATCGAGAAAAAAATACGAACCATTGACATACACGAGAAGAAAAATTGGTAAATCGAAAGAAAAATGTAAGAAAAAAAACTTCAGTTAAGCAGAAAAATATAATTTTCATCGTACGTGAGTTGAGTGTTTATTATCATGTTTTAGTGCAATGCGAATAATCATCTCAGCAAGAGCAGCAAAAAATTTCGATTCTATTTCGACCCCGTTTGGGGAGAAAATATACTCAATGGTATTAGAGAATATCCCTCTTTCGACAGCAAATACACATCAATAGAATCCAGTGGCCAATTCCAATGGCATGTGTAGATTTATTCATATACGAGCATATAGGCGAGTAACAGACAAAATAATGTATCCTGCAAGGAATAAATTGATCGGCCATGTTTTTCCAATCGAAATACAATAGTTTTTTTTTTTTTAATTTGGCAGGAAATATTGTTGTCCTCGTTATTTGAAAAATATAAATTGACGATCTTTAACAATGTATGAGTAATAATAAAATAACTCTACTCCACTGCTAATTTAATGGAGTCTCGAATTGTTCTCTTAATGCCCAACAAATAATTATACGTTAAATAAGGACAAGTTTCTTCTGCGACTATCATCAAACATTTATTTTGTCGAAGTTTGGATAATTTTCAGAAATACTCCGGATTTCCTTTACGTTAAACACTCCTAACTGACTGATTTCCATTCAATAGCAAGCACGAACCATTTCTTTATCCTTCTTATTCACCGAACTCCATTACCGGAATTGTAATAATAAAATTGGTATGTGGTGGAGGCGGCAGGATAAGTAACAATAGATCATTTTTGTCCATTCGTTATGAATTTGATTGCCATCTACTACTTAAGAGGAAATTACGATTCGTAAAGTGAATGGTCTTCCGGAAAAGTTACATTATAGTGTACATTAATGGAAAATGTTTGTAGTCGCCGAAGGGAGATGTTATGTTTTGGGGGAGTTTTTAGTGGCGAATTATTGGTATAGAGCAATTTAGCACACTTAAAGGTATTTCATGTTACGTCTACTATTATGTCCATTAGAATGGAAGTATTAAAGACTATTTTGATGTTAGTTTTTTGGTGATTGAGGATAGAAGGAGGCGTTTAGGAATTTCTTCACTGATATTTTTAAGGCATATCCTTAGCAATAGTAATATCTTAATCCCTTGAATATTCAGATGCATGATTTTTTTTTAACGCGTAACGCTATCCGTGGGTGAGTTTGATCCCCCGCCACACTTATTTACGGACATATTAAAAATGTTTCAAATCGATTCTTAGTACCCCCCGAGAGCTTATACAAGGTGCGTTCCAAAATAAACGAGACTGAGCTAAAATAGAAATAGCAGGAGCTTTTTTCTGATAAATTCGAGTTTATTTATTCAAAATAGTCTCCTCTAGCCTCGATACACTGTTTTGCGCAATCCAAAAGCTTTTTGAAAGAGTGTTACAAGTCATTGGCCGGGATCTCCTTCAGGATGTCGGTACAAGTCTTTTGGATGCCCTCTACGGACGCAAAGCGTGTTCCTTTCATGGCCAAATGCAATTTTTCGAATATCAGGCCAATACGTTGAGTGATGGATGGTTAAAATGCGATTTCTAGTCGAAAAATCAGGCACAAGATTGAATTTTTATGACAAAAGTCTCGTTTATTTTGGAACGCTCCTTGACTTGTGCGGAACAAAATGCGCACAGACCTTTCGTAAGCAGAAATGATCGGTTAAAATCCGATAAATCGATGTCTTGGAGATATTCAACTAGAATTCCATGAATTTCAACGATGATTTCCTTATTTTGATAAATTTACGCAGTTTCAAGGGAGTTTTCGGTGATCACTGATTTCGGGCGGCCTGTATGTTCATCGTCATTTGTTTTCTCACATCCATCTCTGAAACGTGTAAACCATGAATTTCAACGATGATTTCCTTATTTTGATAAATTTACGCAGTTTCAAGGGAGTTTTCGGTGATCACTGATTTCGGGCGGCCTGTATGTTCATCGTCATTTGTTTTCTCACATCCATCTCTGAAACGTGTAAACCACTCATGAGCTCTGGCACGAGATAGACAATCATCGCCATAAACTTTTTCACAATTCAAATGTTTCGGTAAACGTTTTACCCATTTTAAAACAAAATTTGATATTAGCTCTTTGTTTGAAACCCATTTTTGTACCGATGACACAAACATACTGTCACTTTAAACAAAATAACTTCGCTTCCACTAAGCCGAATGTCACAAAAATTTCACTGGAAGGCGGGGAGGGATGTAACTTTCCTTATCTCATTCACAGATAAGGCCACCAAACAAATTTTTATGTCAAAAGTCTCGTTTGTTTTGGAACGCTCCTTATAGTTTACAAGGTGCGAGACGCTATGGGACCCCCACGAGTGTGATAACCACCAAACTGATTACTACTCATACTTTTCATTTGTTTTTTTTTCTTTTTAACTGTCTGTTATATATATCATGAATAAAAATTAGACTCCCCAGCAAATGGAAAATCTGCTAAATGACTTGGAATCGGACGAATATGAAAATGATGAGATTTTTCCAGAAACATTGTCACATTTGAGCGACGCAGAGTGTGAAGTCAGCAGCCATGATACGGGAAGCGAAGAACAGGACGATCGGTCGTTTCCTGTGGCTATATGCCTCTGCCTTTTGCACCCCGCTTACTACCTCTGCAATCGCATCAATGGTGAAACATTCTGCTCTAAAGCTGTTCTGCCGAATAGAAAGGCCCTCAACAGCACGAATCGCGTCAGTGAGTCTTGATGAGTTTCTTTAGCACTTTCTCAGTCATGTCTAGCATGCATAATGGGCTGTATCGCGTCGGTGATCCAGGATTTCCCTTCCCCTTGCTGATTAGAACGAGCCTCGCCAACTTCCACCGTACCGTACCGGAAAAACTTTGCTACCACCTTTCTTTAGAGAGGTTATCGGCTTCCACATCCGAGTACAGTACTTACATCACATTTTCGACGGTGGCAGTAAAATCACACAACAGCGCTTTGTCTGGTTACTCCGTGATTACTTTTTGGACTTTAGAATGGTTCATTATTATTCGGGACTTAAGACCCTTGCTTCGTTAGCGATCGCAGCAGTGACCATCGAATTCTCGATGTTCTTTATATTTTGCCCCACCGCTCGAACATCTTGCTCGTCCTACAGAGTTTCCCGCTCTTCTTTTTTAGGACGTTCTGTTGTTCCCATCATTTTTTGCTGTGCCTGAATGCAACAAGAAGTTTTTCGTCCGTTTTTACTGTCATTGTATTCATCGCCGTTAGTACCAATCACGATGTGGCTGCAGCCGCTGCACATAGGTCAATTTTATATATTTATGCGGCCAAAATTGAATTCTAAAAACATACGGTAAATACATAAAATGATATATGCAGAGCCAGAAGACCGTTCCACGAATCCTAACTGACCCCCACTAACTACCTGGGATGCACCACGACCGCATACAGGTCGTCGGTACTTGACCGTCAACCCGTGCACTCGTTTTTGTTGCTTAAAGCTATAAACTCAACAAAAGTTACAACATCAATATTTTTTTTCTGTGTGTTTTTGAAGTAAAAATGATGGATTTCAATAACCCAGGTATGATTCTTTCTTTTTATTATTGTTTACTTACCCAAAATACACAAATCGAACAATTAAGGGGTTTCAAACACATGGTGTTTTTTTAGACAAATTTTGAAATAATTTTCAACCTTAAAGGTTCATTTGTTGTATTTTTCGATGAGATACGATCATCATCCTTTTTCTTATTTTAAAGTACAATCCTTTGACTAAAAGAAAATACAAAAACTAGCTGCGGAAGAGTGCAGATGACAAAACGGGCGACCCTTTCAACCATTGAGATTTTATATGAAAATATAATGGTTTTTAATTAGTTAAGTAATCTTAGCTTTTCGTTGTTATAGGTACTTCAAGCATATCAGGTGTGAAAATTGTTACCCGGAAATACCTTTATCAAATTATGAAAGACGAAAATTTACCGAGCTACGTATAAAACTGAATTACTTAGAAAGTCATTTATTATTAAACTATGGCAATACAGATGAGGACATAAAAGATATAAAACAAAGATTTTCTTTATTTTAATCAGTGTTGAAGGACAAATGGGCAAAATGCCACAGAAAGGAAGAGGTTTTATTGACAAACAATGAGTCTTGACTAAATGGAACTTTTCAACTACCTATAAAATCGTTGAATCAGCCGGGACGTCCTCTGAAATCGTTTGACGAATCAAGCGAACGAAGCAAACGTCGAAAAACTAAAGAAATCCGAGCAACTGTGGGAGATAACGTCATTGTCTACGCTGCACAAACAACCTTAAGAGTACACGGAAAAAGAGATGCGTTGAAAATCCTAAAGGAAATAACAAATCGAGTGCATGAATACAGAAAAGCAGTCCACGAAAAAGGAAATAAAGATAGAGTTACTCCTTGTTCGTTGAGGCTGATCTAACAAGATGTCAGACGAGATCATTTGAAACACAAACAAGGTATTTTACCTTCCAAATTATCTCTTGTTGCAAGCAAAACAAGAATGTTATCCGCCAAAGGAATGTTTACGGGTCACAGAAATCTGCGTGGAAAGCAGCTTACAAAGCCTTATTCACAATACCGTTACACTTATCAATTTTCTTGGAAGAAGTGCTATTGAACAAAGATCAGATTCATTGAATATAATTTGTAAATGGGGTTGCGATGGCTCCCAACAAACACAATACAAACAAAAATTCGATAGTGATCGTGAATCAGATGCAAAAATATTTTTGATTTCGTTTGCGCCCGTTAAAACAGTATGTGGAAAAGATAAAAAAAAGTTGTCTGGTAGAATCCCGGGCCCTCTGCCCACGATTTTGCCCCCCAATAAGATTTCAATTGGTAAAAGAGTCTACTGACGTGACAAAAAAAGCAATAAGATACGTCGAAAAGTCTGTGAAAGCACTGAAATCCATAGATATAAAATTGAACCAAATAAAGTTATCTTTTAAACATTCTTTTGAGGTAACTATGGTAGATGGAAAGGCAGGGACGGACGCAGAAATAAATTTTGGGGGGTCCGATCGAAAAATTTGGAATAATTAAACAGCTCGGCTCTAACAAACCGTCACGTTTTATTTGTGTTTGACAAACTTAATATTTATAACTTATGATTGTTCATTAAATCGCGTGTTGATTGGCAATCTGCGAGTTCTATTTTCCAAAAAATAAACACAAGACAAACATCAATTTTTGGGTAAAAATAGCTAAAAATTGTGATCATAATTTAAAAAAAAATTTATTTTCATTCAATTGTAATTTCATTTAACGTTATAATATTTTATAATATAAGAAGCATTGATTGACAGCACACGAATCAAATGATGAAATTGCAATACATATGATCTACTGCCTTTAATATTAGGCAGACTATTTACAGAGTGATGTCAATCCTTCTTGCTCTTTTTGCGAGAATATCCAGAATTTGATCACTGGTAACATTCACATCTCTGTGAATGTTAAGAAGCGCCAATCCATTCAGCCGTTCCTCTCCAGTTCGGTTGCGTAAGTAAGTTTTTAACCTTCGCAAAGTGGAGAAGGACCGTTCACTAGAGGCAACTGTGACCGGTAGTGTCCCACAAATTTGAAGAAATCTGTATATCTGGCTGTAAAATCTTCTATTGTAAACGCCCAGAGCTTCGATGAATGTTTTTGGCCGTTCTTTTTCAGGAATTTTTGAACATAACCTGGAATAAAAAACCTATTAATAAATCAAATAGACCCTTTTTTAACTGCGAAAAACTGATGATTACCTTTTCCACAGCTTGATGTCTAATTGCAAGTCCTCCGTAGACCCAGTGATGTCGTTCGGCCATTTTTCTTCAAAAACATGGGCGATTTTTTTTATTTCCTCTTCATCGAGTTCTGCGCATTTGGCTGGAATGATATTCTGTATCATTGACAACAGTGCTCGATGTTCGAGAAATCTCGTGTCCAGTTCTTCCAGATATATATCCAAAAATGGAATAAATATTGATCGTCGATAATATTTTTCAGCATTTCCAAAATAGTTGTCACGATTGTTATGACGTCCTACTCGCCGAAGAACAGTTAGCTCGATACCAATCTTCACAGCAATTTGAGTCGCTGACTGGAACATTTCCGCAAATTTTTCGTCGGCCCTGGCACGCATCTCCTTTATTTCTTTGTGAACATTGTTCGCATATTGGACGCATTCACTTAAATCGCAATCTTCTTTTTGCAAATTCTGGCTCAGGTTCTTCGTCAAGCTGAATACCGGTACCATTACAACCAACGCAACTATGAATTGCGCTGTTTGGATTGAAGCAAGCAAGCTGTTTGGCTGTACTCCATCTGTTTTTGATCTCAGCTCATTTAATTCTTCGAGCGTCAAGCAGATGAATTCCAATGCTTCATGGAACAATCCCAGAGAAGCAAGATGTTCGACCCAACGCGTTTCACAAAATTTTAAAAGACGTGTCTGCTTGGCACTAGGATTTTCTGCCAGGATATGTTTTTTCAACAAATTTCCAGCTTTGCTCGACAGACGAAAGAAGTTGACGACTCGCTTGACTGTTCCAATGCAGTTCCGAATCGGCGTAATGTCGCACGCATGGGTAATTGCCAGATTTAGGTTGTGGTTGGCACAATGAAGATAAAGAGCATCTCGACATGTTTTCTTTACAATAGCTGCACAGCCTTTCAGCTCTCCACTCATTGCTCGAGCTCCATCATAACCTTCAAAATAAACCGTTAAAATCCTTGTTTTACAAATCAAAAGTTTTTTCTATGGTTTCAGAGCTCCTATATTTATAAATCCAATTCAGGAACTTGTGTAATTGAAATTTTCAAAGCACTATTCAACTCAACTTGGTTTGGGTTTTAAGACTCTTTCAAAATCGAATTAAAATCCGATTTTCAAGATATTTCAAAAATCATTTTTAAGCAAGACTCTAAAACTGTTATAGTATTTAATCCACATAATATATGTATATATATTCTTAAGTACTAAGAATTCTTGTCTAGATTTCATACTAAAATTAATTCAAGAATCAAATTTAGCTAGGTTTGTCAAAAGGTTTTATAAAATCCTATTCAGATAAGATTTTAATTGAGTTGAAAAATATCATTTTTAAGCTAGTCACTAAATCCAATCGAGAGTGAATTTTTCTATGCTCGTAGAAAGTTTGATCCAAAACTTCAATGAATAGTAGCTCCAAAACTTCACTTTCTTTTTCTACTTTTAGCTAATTCATGTTAATTTAAGTTTTATTGAGTGAATGCAAGTTATACAACGTTTGGTATTGGATGAAAGTATTTTTTATTTCATACAATATAAAACAATGTTTAAAATTATATGATGATATTTTATAGTGATTCAAGTTTTGATAAGTTCATTTGAGTTTTCATTCGGTTGAATTTTTTAAATCGGTCAATTTAAATTTTATTGAATGAATGTAAGTTATACTACGTTAAATATTGGATAAAAATTTTTTTTTCATACATTTATGTTTAAAATTATATTATGCTTTTTTATAGGGATCCAAGTTTTAATTAGTTCATATGAGTTTCCATTTGATTTAATTTTTTAATTAGCTAATTTAAGTTTTATTGAGTGAATGTGAGTTATACTACATTAAATATTAGACAAAATTATTTTTTATTTAATACATTAATGTTTAAAATTATATAATGATATTTTATAGTAATTCAATTTTGAATTAGTTCATTTGAGTTTTATCCTTGTCAATTTGAGTTTTATCCAGCTTACCTTGCCCTTTCATGAAATGAGTGTCCACTCCAAGTTTCTGCAAAGTTGTAAGCAGCGTATTTGCAAGGCCGGCGCCAGTCACATCCTCTACAGGAATGAAGCACAAGAAATCTTCTCTGATCGTGTGTCTCCCTTTGATTTCTTGAATGAACCTAGCTCCAATCGTGAATTGTTCAATTCCACTTACATCAGACGTTTCATCTGCGGTTACAGTGAAACATTTCGTCTCATTGATGCGTCTCACCAACTCTCTTGTGATGATTTCCGCTCCAGCATCAATGTTCTCGTTCTGAATTCTATGGCTGAAGTATGTTGCATTACAACTAGCCACCTTTAAATGTTCTTACAGTGCAACATCTCCACTATCCACAGAAAAACGCAGAAGTGCCCTGAAATTCCCGTCGTTCTCTTCTGGAATTTCCAGCGCCAATGGGCCATCATCTCAACGTCCTCGTAGCGCCAGTCCTTGTCTGCAGCAGAACAAAACTGCACGAATGATGGGAGCAAGCTTCCGTCTGTTTTCCAATTGCAGCCGTTTTCGGCTCTGATCGATCTCGACAATGACATCATTTTTCTTATTTTCATAAATGAGCTTAAAATTCTGTGCATCTTCAAGGGTGTCCGAGTGATATTTTTTCGTTTGGTGTTTTTTAAATCTCTCTAAAGCTCTCTTCCAATCTTTAACACAAGTTTGCACAAATGAACTCAAACGTTCATGTTTTCCTTTTCCAACTTCTTTTTGCGCAAATAAAATGCAAACTCGACAAGAAGCGCCGTCTTCTGAGGCTGAGTAAGTGAGCCAAGGATACTTTTGTAACCACGAAAGTTGGAATTTCAGATTTTTTTTGTTCATTTCCGTTGCTGGAAACACAAAATCAGCATCCGGTGTCCATACATTTATAAGAGGATCGTACATCTCGGTATTTTCAAGTTTTTTTCTACCAAACCATTGAACATCATGGACATGATCTTGAAACTTCTGAGACTTCTGAATTTCATACAAATTTTTTCTTCGATTTACACAGTATTCGTTTGAAAAAAATTTAGTTTATTGGTTTTTTCTCGCAAAAATAATTTTAAAAATAATTTTTTCTAGTCAGTTTCAAAAAACAAAAAAAAAATCGTCACTAGTGAGATTTGAACCCGCGATGATTGAGTGGGGAGCTTGTGCTCTAACCGCTCTGCCACAACATATTTGAAGATAACATGTAAAGTATCTTCCACTGTAAAATTTGAAATTAATTTTCAAAACGACGTCAACGAATTAGAATTGTATAATTTTAAAACCTCACCGCAAACCGTCAAACAGTACATCAATAAAATCTGATGCAATTGTACGAAAGTCTGTTCAGTGAATTTCGAGCGGAAAAAAGTTCCTGTACTTTCCACGTTCATGAAAATTTTATAAAAAAGAAAATGATATAACGCATTCAATTTAGTTATTAAACTCAAATTTTAATCAACATTTTACTGGGTGAAAATTCAAAATACTTACTGTGGGCTCCGGATGATGATCATTTTCCTCGTCATGCCGCGATTTTTTTGCTGTTGATACTTCTTCAGCCTGTTTAACTGATCGTTCGCATTCGCGTTTACCATTTGCATTTGTCGGTTTAAAAAAGGAAGTTATTTTAACAGGTGCCATTTTTATTGACGATGAAGCAAACGTTATAGATAAAAAGGAAAAATCAAGTTTTACGGGTGTTATTTTTGGGCTTTCTGTATTGCATGCCAGAACTAGACTATTTGAAAATGTTTTACATTTGGCATATAAATTACCAATAAAAAAATATAGGGAAAAGAGGTCTGAGGAAGGAAAACAACTAGAAGAAAAAACAAAGAAGCACACCCAGGAAAGATTTCGGATTGAAACTGGATTATTGGTAGACATGCCCAAATCAAATTTCGCAAATAACTATGATAGTAACACCAGGAGGTTTTTCGAAAGTACCCATTTGGTAGCAGATATAACCGGGATAAACTATGAAATGATTTATAGATTAAAAGTTATATTAGAAACAATTTCAAGTGAACATAAGATTGATTCACAGAAATACGATTGTTATGCCAAAGACACCGCAAAATTATACTTAAGCCTTTATGGATGGCACCCTATGACTCGGACCATGTATAAAATATTGACACATGGAGCCACTATAATAGAAAATGCTACCAATATGTCAGCTATCAGAAGAAGCCGCAGAGGCCTGGGATAAACAATTCCGTGTACATATATCGCGAAATCGTCACCAGGAAATTTACCAGAGAACATTGTAATATTGATGTGTACCATAGATTGCTACTGAGTTCGGATCAACTTATTCGCTGCCTGAGCTCCAAGAAGAGATCAATTCCCTAATGACAGAAGATATTAACACCAACGAACCAGACTCAGATAGCGAGCAACAAGATGACTCTATTACATTATAATATTTATTTCAAGTAGAATTCCTCATAGATTTGTTATGGAAAATAAGTTACATATGTTGTATACTTTGTTATATATTTCAATTCAATTGAAATAAATATAGAATTTCTTTTAAATAGCACTATAGTGCTTTATTTATTTTTTCCCTCTGTTGTGTGATTGTGTATTTGTAATATTGTACACATTTTGCGTATTTTGTTTTATTTTGTGCGTGTTTTTTTTTTGGTTTAAATAAATAATTATGCGAGTTTCATATGATTTTTTTTACCTTAATTTACAAAAAACGTAACTACATCAAAATAAATACTCTTATAAGTCATATAGTATCATGCAGACATGATATAAGTAAGCAAATAATTTTGGCCAGGTAAATGTTGAATATTGACCTATGTGAGCTGGTTGCGTCGACATTGTTATTATTTTTGCTTACTTTTTTTGATCTATTTTTAGGGTTTTCAGTTGAAGTTGCTCCAATTTCATTGGGTCCTCTCTCGGTACTGCTACCTCTGTTCGTGTCCCATGGTTGCCTTTCTTGGTCCCATGGTTGCCTTTACAAAGCAGGGAGGCCATGGAGGGTTGGCACAAGCCTTTATGGGTACAAGTGCTCAGAGCCAGACCAGCGCTAATCCGGAGTCCGAACTTACACTACCTAGCCAATAGTGCAAACTTCGAATTTACTCCGAGGCCTGCCAAGGTTTAACCAGAAGGAAAACAGTATGATATTTAAATTGGAGTCCTTTACGCACGAGTGTCACCTCGCTGCTACTGTGCAAATCAACTAGGTCCAAACCATAATATCCGCCAGCCCAAAACATCAATTCCAGTTCGTTGTCCAAAGTGTTGTTCAGATTCACTCAGAGTGATTACCTGGCATCCTAGGAGGGAATCTCACGGCGATCTCTATATATTCGGGTCCGTGGCGGCGGCACTCCCCAAAGAAAAGTAGCCTACAAGAGTACTCCTGTCGACCGGCATTCCACCTATGGAAATTTCCTCGGATATGTCGGGGCGGCACTCCCCAAAGAATGCTAGCCTCCAAGAGTAATCCTGTCGGCCGGCATTCGCCCTGCGGGGAATGCCTAGTCTTAGAGGACCCACTCTGGTTGGTCTTATCTATTTTCTGATGATATTAAAGTAGAACTAATTCAAGTAATTAAACTAAAATAATTAATCAGAAAGCAATACATCTACCGCAGCATATACTTATTAATCACATCAGTAAAAATGTAGCTTGCATTTTGTTTCCTGAAACAATTTAATTAATATTTAATCATTTATTTTGCAATTAAAACTTACCTCCTTCATGCAAAGGTATACAAATAGCCTTATAGTTCTCGAAGCATTTAATTAAAGCAACTAATTCTTTTGGTACAAAACTCAAAAAAATGGATTTAATTTTTGCCTTCTGAACATTATTTCATTGAATTCTGAACTCATGCTTTCAATCTAATGATTCTCTGTTTCTTTATTTTGATACGAAAGCTTCGTGTCCACTATTGGGAATCGTTTCTACTAATGCAATTATCTGCAACATAAAGCTTCATTATAAACATTGAAAATCCTTTTTCATTGGTTTAGCTCTTTCGGTTTAAGTTAATTTTGCCCACTCATGTGGTCCTGTGAGACGATGGAGAATCGCTTCTTGGTTAAGGAGAAAGTATTAAATGAACGGAATTAAATTGTCGGAACTGTCGTTGCAATGACACTTTGTTTAGTGAAGCCTTTCCTGATTCTCATCTTGTCTGCAATTCTTTTTCTTTCATTTCATGGGAAAGAGTGAAATTTTCTTCTTGAGGGTTTTGTAAAAAAAATTTACAATTCCCGTACTGTTGTATCTGTCTGTGCGGCACAGCAGTTTTTCGCAGGAACTATAAGAGCAAGTGTCATGAAACTATAGAAAGCTCGAAAATAATAGTTTAAATGTAAATTTTGTAGCGACCAAAATTGATGTGACCCCCTTAATTTTTTTTAACTGAATATAGTTGAGTGTGGTATCAAATGAAAAGTCTTAATGAGATCTTTTGATATCAATTTTTTTTTGCTTAAGGACTGCAGCCCTTTCGGTGCTGCACTTAGAGAAAGTGTGAGTTTCTTAGTATCCATATAGAATATATTGACACTCCAGAAAGTGATATGGTCAGTACCACGCTTTGACCGTGCTTCCGTTCATCCAACTAGAACCACTATGTAACAGACATAGTCTGTCCGAAGAATCACTCGAAACAAATCTCTTTGTGACCAAAGGGATTCAAACCCGGGGACCTACGGCTTACGGAGCGAACACTAACAATTACACTACGCGAACTGCTTGTATTAAGTATTAAGACTGCATCATCTATAATGATGTGCACAAGGAAAGGAAAAGAACACAAAAAATGTGCCCCCTCCCTCGCGATTGGACACATGTGAACTGAAAAATCAGAAAAAAAATCCACAGGAGTAGATAATCATATGAACTGAGGCAAAAATGACAATAGTAAATTATAAAGATATAATCTGTATTTCTTGTTATAGATATAATCTGTATATCTTGATATAATCTGTGTTTCTAAATCCTGGTTGACTGATTGTACTTTTGACTCTGAAATTTTTCCGAATCATAAAATTATTAGGCGTGATCGTGATAAGTCAATCATCAACAAGTAAGACGGAAGAGGTATCCTAGTCGCTTATAAGAATACCTTTACTAATATCCCTCTAATAAATCAACTGTTCCCTGCTCCTGTAAAATGTATGGGGGCAAAAATACATATTTCATTTACCCTTTCTCTTCTTGCTTTTTGCGCTTACATACCTTGTAAGTCTCCTTTTAAGGGTTTTGTACTAAAAAACAAAGCCCTATTGAAATCGATACCTGTACTCGTCTGTTCGTCCGTCCGTCTGTATGTCACAGCATTTTTTATCGGAAACTATAGAAGCTACAGTCATGAAACATTGTGGAACGGTTTGAAGTCATGACTTAAGCTTTGGGGTGGAAAACAATTTCAAAGAGTTTTAAAGGGGTCCCTCTCAACTGGAGAATGAATTAGTTCACCAAGGTGGTCAAGTGGGATGTCATAAATGAGATCTTTCCAAAACAGTTCTTAAAACTACTTTATCAGTGTTAAGGAAGGCAGGAGAAGAGGAAATGTATAGCTGAAGAGGAGGTGCACATTGTTAATGCTTCTTATTTTTGTAGTATTGAAATCATACCAAACCTTTTTGGAAATATAGGATACATTCTTTCAAATCCTCTTACAATATTCTATCCTCTCTTCATTTGAATGGTTGTTTAGCAACTTCACCCCTGGAAATTTGTGAACTTTTTAGAACCCGAGTTTCTTCTATTTTTAATGCTACCCCCAGCAATGGCCCTTTAGACCCAATTCTCTATGCATGTCGTCCCCATTGTAATTATGAAACTTATTTTAGCGCTTGACGACTCTATACTATTCCTTTTTCGAAACAATGTAGCACAATCTCCTTGTTACCCTGTTTTTCCAAACTACTGGAGAAAATCGTCTACTTAAACCTTTTTTCATTTACACAGCATGTGTTTGTCCCGGAACAACGTGGTTTTAACAAAGGGTTGTCAACTTTGACCAATGTGTTCGAATTCAGAAGTATTGCTTCGAAAGCCTTGGAGAACTATTTACGAGTCGAAACTACATATTTGGATTTCTCTAAAGCCTTGACTTCACAATATTTTGTTGAGCAAACTTAATTTTCTTGGCATTCCCGAGTATGTGCTCCCTGGTTATCCTCTTACTTATCCAATCGTGTTAGCTAGATATTTTTTCAGGTTTTTTTCCACCGCTTTCCATCTGTCTTTTAGTGTTCCTCAAGGAGCCATTCTTGGTCCACTATTGTTCACTCTGTTTATATATGACTTGTCATCCATCGTTATCAACTGCTCATGTCTTCTATATGCAGACGACATCAACATTTTTAAAGTAGTGTCATCTAGCGATAACTGTGCCCTGCTTCAAGAAGATTTGCAAGTCATTTCACTTTGGTGTTCTTATAACCAGCTTCCACAAACTAGTTCTAAGTGCATTCATCTTTCATTTTCCAATGACCCTTATCTTCTTAGCTTTCAATCTTCGTTGAATAATTTTTACCTAAGTACGGTGACACATTTCACTTCTGACTTCATCTTAAGAAATTCCTATACTTTTTCTGATTCTTTATTCTGTCTTAAATTA
The DNA here is from genome assembly GCA_963969285.1 of Odontomyia ornata. Lineage (NCBI taxonomy): Eukaryota > Metazoa > Arthropoda > Insecta > Diptera > Stratiomyidae > Odontomyia > Odontomyia ornata. The sequence continues at coordinate 76,267,729 of OZ017742.1, forward strand.
TATTCCAGTTTGGTTCGTTCCATCCTTGAGTACTGTTGCCAGTTTAGACGCCTCATTTAAAGTGATTGGAGTCCACGCTAGAAACTTTACAGAAAAAATTTACCCGAATCGTCTTGTTGAAGTTGCAGATTCCTTTTTATTTATTATGAATCTCGCTTATATATCCTCAATATTCCTTCACTGGAAAAGCGTAGAGTCTTCCTTGACGAACGCTTCCTTTACAGGTTTCGCCGTGGTTTGCTCGATAATTGCTTAGTCAACCAGATTCCAGTGAGACAAGTTACGCATTCTACAAGATCGTCGAATATCTTTGATGGTCCATTCACGCGTAACTTAGTGTATTTTCACTCACCCGTGCTTAGAATATAAGCTAATCATGATTACCTTCAGCTTGGACCTTTCTCATATTTAGTCCATAAAAAAAATGCCAACTCTCTTCTTCTCTTTTCTTAAAAAGCCTACGGGCCTTACTTTGTTATGTGAGCGGACGCGTTTCGACTCCCTTGAGCTATCTTCAGTATCTAAAGGATGTCTGGGACTCTTACTAATTTTTTTTTCGTTTTTGCCGTTTTGATAACATTTGTTTTGCTATTTCATGTTTTTTTTTCTTTCTCCTAGCTATGCCATTGTTTATTTTATTTTGTGATTGAAATCATTCTGTTAAAGAGAAAAATAAATTTGTTAATCTTTTGTTTTGCTCAATAAAATGGCTACAGTATCATTAAATTGAATGAAATTTTGAAATTCTATAGAATATTCGGATGTTCATTTATAAAACTATTACATTCTAAAAGTTTCAAAAGAATCGAATAATATTTATCGAATTTTCAGTTATTTCAGTTTTCTTTTATTACAAAAACAAAAATGTGTGGCTATGGAATGATATGCACTCCCCAGACACTACGGTTTTGTTAATATTTTCACGGAAATTGTAGAAAGGGGTGTGTATCATGATTTTCTTTGTGGACTTTGTGAAAAAGAATATGAATGTGTATTTTTTCTTCAAATCAAGCATACTCTGAACATAATATTAAACTGCTTTCTAAGCTTATTTATGAATGGCTAAGGAGGGTTGTTAGCATTTCATAAGTAAGATACAAAGCCCTTCTGGCTGGATCATATTTCTGCCTTGTTATTCTAAGTACTATTAAAATCCTATTTGATTTGATTGCTAATCTTCTTTTTCTTCGTAGCACTACAGCCCCTCTCGGGCCTTCGCTTCCTGCAAATAGCGCCTCCAACTATTTCGGTCCATTGACCGCGTCCTCCAATTTCGAAATCAGAGCAGCGATGAACTGTCGTCGGCCAAGTCAGACCAGCGTTTTCTCAGTTTCCCCACTGGTCTCCACCCTTCAGCTCTCCCTTTTTGGGTGTCCGTTGTTCGTCTATAAGATTCATGTGGCCAACTCATTTTAGCTTCCGCAGTGTTATACAGTTCTTGGTTGTATCGAATTCGCCATTGGTCCCCGTCCAGCTTCGCTTCGATTATTTGCCTCAGGGCCCGTTGCTGAAAGATGTTCAATATACTTTCGGATGCTTGGGTTAGAGTCCATGTTTCGCACCCATACCATAACACAGGTCTGATCACAGATTTCTAAATTTGGAGCTTTATATTTCTGTGTATGCAGCTGGTCTTCGAGATCGTCAAAACTGAATGAAATATTTTATTTGCAAGCTGTATTCTTCGGCGTATTTCGTCTCTTTCATTACTGATTCTCATTATTTTGGCGCCTAAATATTGAATGTTAATATTTTCGCGGAAATATGAACTTAAATCCGTAGAGCATTCATGCGGAAACGGAATTAATATTTTGTAATGAACTTTCGTTAACGTTTTCTTCGTCATTATGAAGATCGAAGTCGGCCTCGCAAATGGTTCGAAGACGTACCTTCTTAAGGCATAATAGCAAACCGTACTATCATGGTCAATAGCTCGACCACACGACAGTCAGGTTAGTGGTTGCTTGCAGTCTAGCTAGTTTGGCGAAGAGTTCAGTCCTGGATCGAACCACTAGTAGATGTCGCTCGAGATACCTGCAATTTTTTCAACCATCGTTACATTACATTTCCCTCCAAAACTCAACAAAATCAATCAAACCACTGTAGTCCGAAACCATCGTGGTGCCTAGAGTAAACGACGCTAAATTATTATCCAAACCAGCTACTGTAAGGAAAGGAAAAAACAGTGTATGACACTACGAACCCAAACCGCATGATCGAAAAAATATGAGCTAATTCACTAAGCAAAACCCTGCCATTTTGGACCATCCTCACCCCATCTGTCGAGTTCTATTTGAAATTGGTTACTCTTTTGAAGAGGGAAACGGTGCGCCGTACACTAATTTTTTTTTTTTTTTTTTGTTATATAAATTTTTTTTGAATGATCGGAATAGCTTATCCTTTATTAGAATCGCACGTATTTTCCCTATGACTGTATAGCTTTCTGCAAGTGAATCAATGTTGCTCAGCCTAGGGTCACTTTCTAAGTTTGCTTAAAACCATATACGTCTTCACTTTGCCTCTTAAAATATTATCACTATCAGTTAACCGATCCCTTTCATAATTAATGAAGTGGGGATAGGTAATTTTACATTAGAACGGATTAATTTTATCAACAAACTGTTAACCTTTCACATCGAAACTAATTAAACAAAAATAAACTCTACACCCCGGCATTTTGCTTCTCATCCATCTGGCACCATTACATGCGTCATCAATCCCATCCCCATCCACTATCTACCGCCCGCTTCTTCCGATTAAAGTTGCTAGCTTGCAATTCGTGTGGAACGTAACTCGTCAGAAAATCTATGAAGAAACAAATTGATTTCAATGTTTAGTGTTAAAATAGGAAACGGTGGTCAGCAGCAGTGTTATGGCTGATCATATCATATATTGGCGAGGATAGATGTATCATCTTCTTTGATCTGCGTCACTCAGGTCCATCGGTCCAATTGACTTGGCCAGCCACTTGTATATTGAATATGCGCCTTTTCCTGAGAATGGCCTTCTATACGTCGATAAAATCGGCGAGTCCACTGACTCGCCGAATCGCTGTCGATGGATATCATTCTGGGCCTTAGCAATCTCGCGCCTCAACCACAGGCGGGTAAGTTTTGCCTGCAATTGTACCAATTCTAGGTCAAAATCGGTGCGCATAAACTGCGGCGGCTAAGACGTTAATATTACCATGTCGCCATGCGAGACTTCGGTTGTGCGGGTTTTTCTCATGGGGCTTTAGTGCAACTCTTTCACGGTTGTCGGCAAAAATTTCCTCACAGTAGTCGGCGGAAGTTCCCGAATGGTTGGTTCCGAAATTCCCGAATGGTTGGACCGCCGCTTGCCGTTGACCATATCCAGGCTACAACATGAGCGCGCTTGCCTTCGGTCCTTGGTGTATCAGCGGAATGCTATCCTTGACTCATTTTACTTTGATAGCACAATACAACTGAGTTGTAAGTTCTGGATGATCCTTGAATGTCTTCTCTATATATTCACAATCACTTCTAATTCACAATACGTCCTTCTCATGTCAATACCCTACTTTACTCTAATTTACTACAAAGTGAATGCCATCTCTGGCGTACATATGTAAAATGTCAAAAATATTTTTATTTTTAAGTATAACATTTTTTCTGGACTTGGAATGTTGCCTATCTATGCCCAGAGTGATAGACTCCCAGTAGCGCTAGGCTTTTGAACTATCCACAGTAAATCTGGGAACCTAATCTGAAATCGGCTAACACATTCTTTGAGGCTTGACGGCATTTTTCTCTACCTTAATGCGCCATTTGGTTTCGTAAATTCCTTTTCCAATAGAAAAGTAGAGAAGTGCAACAGTGTGAAATGAAACCCCTCTCAATAATTAAAGATGCCTTCTTTTAGTGTCAGGGCTCTCCGAAAGCAATGTGCCAAACGGTTTCTTTTTTCAATCGATCTACACTATCCAGAATGAGCTCTTGTTTTTCTTTAAGAACGTTGTCGAGCTACTGTCTCATCGCTTATAGGTTTGAATAGACGTCAAATTTTTAAGTGCCAAATGAAATCGTAATCTCTGATTCTCTTGCACTGTGGCCGCAACAAACAATATAATTCCCGTGAACTTTTTTTGGTATGTCTGCTGCTTACACTATTTCCCTAGTGTCATCTTATCAAGTTAAATTTTTTGATATAGAGTTATTGAGCTGTCTTTCTTTACAGAATTTACACTATTAATTTTATTAAGTATTCATAAATTCATCATAAATTTTTTTAAATTAATATTTTGTTTTTATTTTTTCTAGGGGCGTTGTAATCGTGAAAAGCCACCATGCAAATATTTTCATCCACCACAACATCTTAAGGATCAGTTATTAATTAATGGAAGAAACCATCTTGCCTTGAAAAACGCTTTAATGCAACAAATGGGCATCTCGCCCGGCCAAGCAGTGATGCCTGGACAAGTACCGACTGTGGTAAGTAATCTTAGCAAAAATTATGAGAACCAAAATTAGGAAATATTTAATTTATTCACAATACACAATTTATTTTATCAAATATTTCTCTCTCAGTATGTTCTATTTTCAAAATCTCTTTTGCAATGCTTTTTCCGTCATTAGAATATTTTTATGTTTGCTTTTAACTTTTTTGACGCTTCAAAATATAACATGAAGTGAATGAAGTAGTTTTGTGGAAAGTAAAGCGTATACAAAAAAGATATTCATGTTATATTTTCACCAAGAAGGAATCAAACATTTTACTCTACTTCTTATCAAAGTGGTCATTGGTGTTGTGCAATCATCATTTGTGACCATTCAAACACTTTTTAAACATGGATGATATAATTTTGAAATCAGTCAATTATCCTCAAAAAAAAAAGGACTATTCGAAACGATTTTTCAAAATTATTAGGAAATGTATTCGATTATGTCATCCTTATTTTCATTTGCATGCTAATTCTGGGAGATAAAACGCTTGGCATGATTCAATGAATAGTACCAACAAAAAAAAAAAAAATAGCTGGATCAATAAAGTAGAAAATTTTTGGATTAAAAACGCTTTTTACTAAAATTCAAAATTAAATCGTTTATTGCCAAAGACTTGACCAGTTATTTGAAAATCAAACATATCATGTCATGTTGTACGTAGACCTCTTTCTCTCTGTTTTGTTTTGTGAAAATCATTTATCCCATTTTCATGTTGTACATGTTATTATGTATCTTACCCAAAAACCAAAGAAAAAAATAAACAACAAACAAACAAAAAATATATATTTTTGTGTCTTTTGTTGTTCTTCATTTTTGTTTTCTCTTGTAATTTTTTATTTTTTGAGGATGTCCAGAACGGAACAACATCTGTACAACGTCTGGGATTCTCAATGGCTGTTGGAGCACAACCTGTTATGGTAAATTTTATTTAACATTTAATTTGATAACCAGAAAAAAAAAACAAAATACAAAAAATTATATTTACAAAACCGAAAAATTTTACGCCTAACTGCTTTTAGAGACTGCCTTGAATTTTGCGTGCTGAGCAAAAAGGACAGACTTGGCAAATTGACAATTTTTAAGCGCAGTCTTATTCAGTACAAAATTAATATGCGACGCAACATACGAACTGAAATAAACCTGCTATATTTAATTTTCCTTAGTTTTTCAGCTTTTTTCGTTGTTTCAGTTATAATTTTCTTACATAATGGTTTTTTGGCTGCAGTTGTAGTATATATTGATTTAATATTCTGACATTAAGCATCACACTGCGCATTGCTTAGGAACTTGGCTCAAACTATAGTGCCATAAGTAATTAGTGGTTTGTTGAAATCATTTGTTTTTTATGGATTTTGTTTGCATTGAATGATGTGTTTCGTGTTGATTTTGAGATGTTTCCAATCGTTGAAATGCTTGTTTTTAACAATTTTTCTCTTTAAAGTACATATAAAACATAACTTCCAACTGTATACGTAAAACTGATTCGTTTAAAATTGCAATATTTAAAAATGCAGATCGTGAATTTAATTGCCAAAATGTAGTGTGGCCCTTATTACATTATTTGATTATTTTACAGGTTTCAGACTTCTAATTTCCTGAATGTTTTTCTCTCCCCTCTCTTATTTCTTAAACCCTGACCATACATGTTAGCATTTAAATTGAGATGGCTTACTAAAAATTGCGTAATGTTAGGCGTTTCATGGTTAGAGTACAGGATTTGTCAGCAAATTTTGCTGCATTTTATTACTTTAGCAAGGACACATATTGGGGTCAATGGTGAGTAAGATCGTGGACGCTTATCAAAGACTCACTTATCCTTTAGGGTGGTGAAAAAGTCTATCATAGTATACTCAACTAGTAACCACACTCCATCAACCCTCCGGAAAAATTCGAACACCAGCCGAACAGAGAGCCATAAATCTTCGGTAGCAGGTAGGTAGATAAATGCTGATGCGACGATTGGCTCGTAAACATATGCTTCGATGAGAGATTTCAGGATTACCATATCTCAAAAAATCAATAACTTTGCAGAAAAATAAATTCGTTCCATGCAATCCTTTAGTTTTTTATTAGGATGTGGCAGCACTCCCATGTTCTGAAATGCGTAAAAGAACACGTGCGTCGGAAATTTTATTTGCATTTTGCTTTGTTTCTTGAGCGCGCCAAACATGGGATCAGCTCTCATGCCCCGGATCAGCTGACGTGCCGCTGAGAAAATTCAAAAAGTGTGCAACACAGGGTAAATGAAAGGTGTGGGTACTAGTTGAGTATACTATGAAGTCTATCACGGCTAAGGATGTTGTACAGGTCAGCTAGAAAATAGATTTGGATTGAATTTTTGAGTGGTTCATTAATATGTCGCCCACAATCTCTACGAACGTTTGAAAAAGTTGTTAAATTTTGCGGGACATAACAAAATATTGAAGATTCTTTCTAATAGAAAATAGATGTATTCCAAGAATCTTTGATACCTGCAATATAAAGCTGATAAATTATTCGATGCGCTCGAATTGGAGTGAATTATAACGTCTTCCATCGAATACATATTTAAAGACCTTAAATTTACTCTTTCAACAATATATTTAAAGATCTGTATTTAACACTTTCAATAATAGTACGACTATGAGGACGACGATGATAATGACGTTGATGTTGGTTGACTGCAGCGCAGTACGAAGAGACCTTTTGCGTTGAGCTCGTGCCGTCATATCAGATCATGAGAATCTGAAAGAACGGTGCGAGCTATTTCTATTTTCTGGCAGCGATATCGCGGATCTGCTCAGCCGTTATGCGCTGCGAAAACCTGCCGCGGGAGCAGGATCTGCTTGCGGCGCGGAAAATGTTGTAGTTGGGGCGTCCTGTGCCGCCACAGTCACTCCCTCCCCAGTGAGCTTCGCGGTAGCTGAAGGGAGTGAGAACATGACTGATTTCTTCGTGGTAGTAGGCGGTAGCTGTGGCGATGCCGGTGATGGAGTTGATGGCTTGTCTTCGGACAGCTCTAGGTAGGCTGGCTTGAGGTGGTCGGTGGAAAGGATTTTGGCGATGCCGTTAACATCCACGACGTAGGTGCGCTCGTTGACCCTTTCAAATACTCGATGGGGCCCGGAGTATGGCTGGTCGAGTGGCCTCTTGATCGCGTCGATGCGCCAAAATACGTACTCGCAGCTACTTAAATCCTTAAAAACGAAGGGGTGGTGCGTAGTATGCCTAGCTGGCGGAACTGGATGAATTCCCCTGAAAAGGCGGCGTAATTCGGCGTCGAAGTCTTGCGGATCGCTGGCTGACGTTGTTTGGGGCGTGATAAATTCGCCCGGGATCCGTGGTGATGCACCGAAGACCATTTTCGCTGGAGAGCCTTGCAGGTCTTCCTTTAACGTGGTGCGCATGCCCAACAGAATAGCCGGAAGTGCCTGCAACCATGGCGTTTCGGGGACACATTTTAATGCCGTTTTAAGGGTGCGGTGCATGCGTTCCACCATGCCGTTTGCTTGATGATGATATGGTGTGGTGTGAATGTGTGTGATGCCTAGGAGTCGGCTGAGCTGGTTTAGGAGGTCGGCTTCGAACTGACGGCCTTGATCCGACGTCAGTTGTAGTGGCGTGCCAAATACGGTGATCCAACCGTCGAACAGGGCTCTGGCGATGGTATTGGCCTTGCAGTCACGCACTGGTAGCGGTCGATAATTGTCAGGCAGTTCTCGTAGCCTTCGCAAAGCGGGAGTTTGATTAAGTCGATGTGGATGTGGTCAAACCGCCCGTCCGGCGTCTTGAAATTGCCTAGCTCGGCGCGGTTGTGGCGATGGACCTTAGCTCGTTGGCACGGTACGCATTGTTTGGCCCAACGAAACACGTCCTTGCGCAGGCTAGGCCAGAAAAATCGGAGAGCGACGCTTTTTGCGGTGGCGCGCCCACTAGGGTGTGAGAGCCGATGGAACATGTCGAAGGCTTGACGGCGGAGCACAACTGGCGGGAAAGGTTTGATCATACCGTTGGATTCAATGACGTACATCAGGTGGCCTTCTAATGTTAGCTGGCGGAGTCCTAGGCGGGAGTTCGTTAGGAGGTGAGGCAGCTGCGTGTCTGTAGCCTGGGTTTCGCTGATGGCACGCGCGGAGAAGGTGGTAGATAAGGTGACAGTCTCCACCCGTGAGAGTGCGTCGGCGAGAGGTTTTCAGGACCTGGTGTGTACTCGAGCCGCGTGTCGAACTGGCCGATGAAATCCAGCTGTCTTAGTTGGCGAGGTGAAGCTTTGTCCGAACGCTGCGTGAGAGCGAAGGTGAGGGGTCGGTGGTCGGTGAAAATGACGAAGTGTCTTCCCTCCAGCATTCGTTGGAAGTGTCTGATAGCGGCGAAGACAGCCAGAAGTTCTCGGTCATACGTTGAGTAACGCTGCTCAGTCTCGGATAGCTTCCTCGAGAAAAAACCGAGGGGTACCCATGTGCCGTCTTCTCGTTGTTGGTCTAAGACCGCTCCGATGGCGGTGTTGGAGGCGTCAGTACGTAGAGCTAGCGGGCGTGAAGGCGTGAGGAAGGCTGATGTGGCTGCCTTGGCAATACTATTTTTGCACAGTTCGAAGGCAGCTTTAGCTTCAGGTGTCCAGCTGAGAGGTGCCTTTTTCTTAGTGCAGCCTTTCATGAGCTCAGACAGTGGCGCTTGCGCCTTGGCGGCGTGAGGCATGCAGCGTCTGTAAAAATTCAGCGTTCCAAGGAACCGTCTTAACTGTGAGGAGTCGGTTGGCTTAAAGTAATCTAGGATGGCCTGTGTCTTGGGAGCCGGTGGTCGAAAACCTGTTTTGCTGATTTGGTAACCGGCAAAGATCACCTCGGCCAGTCCGATTTCGCACTTGTCCCAATTGACCTGGAGCTTCGCATTTTACAGCGCAGATAAGAGCTGCTTGAGGTGACGCTGGTGGTGATCGTGGTCGGCAGAGAATACCAAGATGTCATCTTGGTAGACTCGAGTGAAAACGAAGCCTCTTAGCAGGTGGTTGGAGGTTCGCTGCATAGTCTGGGCTGCGTTGCGTAGGCCCAATGGCATACCAACGAACTCGAACAGGCCAAATGGTGTGGTCACTGCCGTTTTACAGACGTCCTTGGGAGTGACCGGGATTTGGTAAAAGGCGCGCTGGAGGTCGATGACCGAGAAAATTGAGCCGCTGGCCTCCTGAATGAGATCCTCAATAATTGGCAGTGGGTAGCGATCCAGCTGTGTGCGGGCGTTAAGTTGCCGGTAATCGCCGGTAGCTCGCCAGCGGCCTCCGCTCTTGGGGACCATATGTAGAGGACTGGCCCATTGGCTGGCTGATGGTCGAATAACGCCTCGGGCTAAAAGGAGATCGAATTCGGCTTTTGCGGCGCAGAGACGCTCCCCTGCGAGGCGGCGTGGTCGTGCGAAGACGGGTGGGCCGTGTGTGATGATTTCGTGGTGCACGGGGAGGTCGGCGATTGAGGCCAACTCGCCAGGCTGGATAGTTGAGCGCTTGTACATATCGATGACAGCCCTGTATGGGTCACCGATGGAGAGTACCGAGGCCGGTGGTTCTGCCGTGGTGCGGATGTTAATGCTGTGCACCGGTGGCGCCGGGCCAAGGAAACAGCTAGTTGAGACGTTGGTGCAGTCATCTAGGAGGCGTCGGTTCCGTAGATCGATCAGAAGCCCGTGGTGTTTAAGCGCGTCTGCACCTAAGATGGCCGTCTGGACATCCGCTATGTCGACTGGTCGCTTGGCTGCGGACGGAACTCCGCGCCACTTTGTGTGGCGATGCGCGGGTCATCGTCATCCCGTCCAAGGACCATGCCTGCAGCTTATTCCGCTGTGTCCGAATCGGGGTCACCACTTTAAAGACCTTAAATTTACTCTTTCAACAATATATTTCAAGATCTGTATTTTACACTTTCAATAATAGGACGACGATGATAATGACGTTGATGTCGGTTGACTGCAGCGCAGTACGAAGAAACCTTTTGCATTGAGCTCGTGCCGTCATATCAGATCATGAGAATCTGAAAGAACGGCGCGAGCTATTTTCTGGCAGCGATATCGCGGATCCTGCTCAGCCGTGATGCGCTGCGAAAACCTGCCGCGGGAGCAGGATCTGCTTGCGGCGCGAGGAAGATGTTGTAGTTGGGGCGTCCCGTGCCGCCACACATATCAGCGTTTACTCTCCCAGGCTTTCGGGAACTTTTGTCTGGATCAAACTTACAAAGATAATATCGCTGATTACGTTTCTTACCTAAAACTAATCCATCAGAATCAGAAGGTACATCTTACTTTAAAATTTGATTTTGGTTGGAACTGTACTAGCCAAACAGCATTGACCGAAAATTTCACCTATGCTGGATAAATGCCAATTTGTAACTGCCACTTCTGGAATTATTTTCGGAACTAAAATTTAAACTTGTAATTAGTACGTATGTATCCTCCGCTATAAATTCATTGCCAATAAACTTGTTTGAAATGTATAGACCATTGGAAATCTTACGAAGATCCATAGACGTTCATTCAGTTTTCAACGTGAATTTGCTAAGGCGTCAACATTGCATTGAAACGCAGTAAATATACTCTGTTCTCTATCATGTATTTGATACATGTATGTAAGTAAATTTATAGTTTATATATAACATGGCTTGGCATTTTAGCAACTCAGAAATACTTAAATAAATGATTAGAAATCAAGTATACGTCACTTGGAAAATTTCGATTTTGTCGTGGTGAAAACGACAGTAGCTTACAAAACATTCCCATTTTATCCTCAAATTGTTTTGCTTTTGCAATTTTTGCTGATATTGCGGAATCTATACGTTAATTGTTATTTAGTGAAATTAGTTTAACTTTGAGTATTTAGCGTAGTTTAAATATTCTACATATTTAAAATAAATCCTCCGTGCCCATTTCATATTTTTCAAGAAGTCGTAAGAATATGCACATTAAACCCAGCGCCCCTCAAACTTTCTCTGGCCAATATTCTTGTGAAAAAGATTAACATTAAGAACTTTTAAAAATATTTGAAAATTATATAAATTGCCTTGTATTTCGCTTAAATTCTGTATATTCTTGTTGTAAAAATAAAGCGCTCAATCTATAGCACAATATACATATTTCTGTCTCTTACACTCATGTAATGAGCGAAGATTCGGATGACTATCGATCTGGTCTCATTCCTCCATTAAGTTCACGCCCTTTTATCTGTGGAAATACCGTTGAGTAAGTCGGGCAAGCAATTGATTCTAACTTGTACTTTAACCAACTAGTTAGATTCTTCTCTTCCTCTTCTTAGCACTACAGCCTGTCTCGGGCCTTTGTTTCCTGCAAATAGCGCCTCCAACTGTCTCGGTCCATTGACCGCGTCCTCTAATTTCGAAATCAGAGGAGCGATGAACTGTCTTCGTCGACCGAGTCAGACCAATGTTTCCTCGGTTTCCCCACTGGTCTTCGGCCTCTTCTCCCAACAAATACCTTTTTGTGTTTCCGTTGTTCGTCCATACGATTCATACGGCCAGCCCATTGCAGCTTCCGCAGTCTTACAATCGTTGAGACCTCCGGCTCGGCAAAAATTTCATACAGTTGTATTGAATTCGCCATTGGTCCCCGTCTTGCTTCGCTCCGATTATTCGCCACAGGACCCGTCACTCAAAAGCGTTCAATATATTTGCGGATGCTTGGGCTAGGGTCCATGTTTCACACCCAGAGCATAACACATGTCTTATCAAAGATTTGTATACTTGGAGCTTTGTTTTCCTGTGTATACAGCTGGTCTTCAAGATTGTCAATACTGAATAAAATATTTTATTTGCGAGCTGTATTCTTCAGCGTACTTCGTCTCTTTCATTGCCCGTTTTCGTTATTTTTGCGCCTAAATACAAAAATTCGCCAAAATTTTCGATACTGTATTCGCCAAGTATGATATTTTGTGTATTTGAGGTATTTTTTCCTCGACTGCGTCATGAGCTTTGTTTTGTTTTCATTTATTTGTAGCCCTACTAGTTTTGCTTTGCTGTCGAGTTTCAGGAAAAGTTCTTTGTCAGTAGTTAATGACCGTGACAAAATGTTGATGTCGTCCGCATAGGCTACCACTGGGCTCGACTTGAATAGCAATGTGCCTCCCGTATCAACAGGTAGCTTCCTTATAACATACTTCAGAGCCAAATTGAATAGCTACTGCAACTTATTCTCTTCTGTTTGTCAAACGATTTTCTTTTTCTTACTTTATTTAGTAACTTTTGACGAGCTTTAGTGTCATCAATAAGTTAGTAGTTCGTTGTTTTTAATCGATTAATTTTGTGGTTGCTTTTTGATGAATAGCCGGGCATAACTCTGGGCTGAAAGTGGGTATAAGAGTCCTATTTTTCGAAAGTATAGGACTTACTTTTTAATAGGTCCGGTTTGAAGGCCATGGAAATCAAATAACAGTTAAGGATATTTACCGTTGAAACCAGAAAATTTCCTACTCCATGACTTTGTGAATAGCTTTATGAACACCACCGCCACCATATTTGATAAGCTCCAGTAGAATCTCATTGATGCCTGGCGCTTTATTATTCTTTTGAGCTTTGGTGATGGAACACACTTCATCCAGAGTTGGTGGAGCCAACGCAAGCTCTCCGCTAACATCTATAGACTCCAATGTTGTGGAGCTGTGCGAATGATTTAGGAGGTTCTTGAAATATGATGCCCATCTTTCTTCAATCTTGGTTTCATTGCCAATGTCATCACGACAGAGCGTGGTTTTGGGCTGATAACCACGTTTCAGGCTTTTCACTACTTTGTATGCTTGTCTTGTGTTGTTGGTCGCTAAACTTACATCTATACTTCTGAATTGGTCGTCATAGTATTTTCTTTTCTTAATTTTTATTATCTTATTGGCTTCTCTTCGGAGATTTTCATAATGTTCTCTCTTTGTCCTGGTTTTCCTACCAACGTTTTCTTTATACGCTTTTTGTCTAACGCCAGAATGGCACTCATCATCGAATCAATCATTTCTATTGCGTCCAATCTTCTGTTCTGCCACGGTCTTGAAGTCGCTTTCACTTCCATTCAGAGCCCGTTGCTTGTCTTAAACGATGCGTCTGATAAGATGAGAGCCAGCTGGTTGTCGATGGCCTCCGTGAAATTTTTAGCCACAGACGCGGTTTGGAGTCTTTCGATGTCAAATTTTTGTAGCGGGCTAGTCTTCGCTGAGTATGCGTTTGACATACGACATCGATAGGTTGATTTAATCAGGTAATGATCAGAGTCACAATTGGCTCCTCGGTGTATACGGACGTCAAGTATGCTCGAGGCCCATCGTTGTTGGATCAGAACATGGTCGATCTGGTTTTGTGTGTTGCCATCCGGTGACACCCAGGTCATTTTATGAATGCGTCAATGGGGAAAGCAAGTCGATCGTATCAATAGGTTTCTGCTACATGCAAAGTCGATCAGGCGCTGGCCTTTGTCATTTGTTTCATCGTGGAGGCTATATCCTCCAGTCGTTCCCCGATGAGATATCTCATCGCCAACTGAAACCTTCACAAATTGTGATACAGATTACGTTTTACAAAAATACGACTTAACGCGTTCAACAAAATTATTCGACTAAAATTATCAATCCGTCGAGCATTTCACCCACGTTCAAACTGCCGACGCGGTTTGCTGACCAGACAAACCACGCCAGAGAAAAAACGCTGAGTTCGCGTCTCTTCGCCGGCATGCCTGCCTTTGTCCCTGAAATGTAACTTAATCTCTTCGATTACGGATCCACTTCATGAACAAATTTCAGCAATTTGACTGGGAAATGCAAATAGCAGTTCGAATTACAGTGTGTGGCAAAATTTAGAATTCATGAGTATTGAATTGAATTAAGATATTTGATTTCAATAAAATTATTGAATTTGGGTGAAATGCCGGCGAAAGGCAAATTCAATAGTTCTTAAAGGGAACAGTGAATGATTGATCAATCGATCGGTGAATTGAGTTAAAATGATCGATAAATTGAAAAATCAATCGAATTGATTATAAATGTGCTAACAACTGCGGTGAATTATCCTTATGTAACTAAGCGTTGATGTTGCCGGATCAGGCCATGATGGGCGCTCAGAGAACATCCACCCCCCCGTTGAACGGTCCGTTCAACCTCCTCCAAGGTGTGCGGTAGGCTGTAGCGTCTAGGTAACGGCACGGGTGGTTCGACCTGCAGGTTGGATTGTTGTTTGCAGGAACGCCAGCGGAGGTAGGTCACCAGTACGACTAATACGGGAATGCCCAGGTAGCCGATTGTGTACTGGAGGATGACGTGGTCGGTCACTTGATCGGTCCATGAAACATCTTGCGCTTGTAGTTGTCGTCGCAGTTCCTCGATTTTAGATGCAGGCTCAGGGAAATGAGTGGACTCGTTGAAAGAGTCTACAAGGTTCGATCCGCCACCAGTAGAAATGTGTTGAAAGACATCGTGCACGGTTTTGGCTTGGCCCTCGTACAAGTAGTGCCCCTGCATGCTTGCCGGGTCGGTTTTGAGAGTGCAGTCTGCCCCCAGCTGAAGGATGCCGGAGCCCTGCAACGACAGGGTGAAAGTGTTACTGCCACACACTAGGTGAGTGATGGTTTGGTTGACGAAAGCGTAGATCCATTCGTTCAATTGAGGGATGTTGGACCAGAAAGATGAGGTGTGTAATCACACCGAGGTGCATTTGGGCGCGGGTGTAATTTCCTTTAACAATTCGACTTCGCTTCGACTCATGTTGGATTCCCTGCTGTATAATGGATGAGTCCATCAGCAAATGTGAATGTTTGACTCCGTTTGGATGCAGGATGAGTACTTCGCCTCCGAGAGTGGGTAGTAAATGTCACGGTGCGGCGTGATTATCAAATGCAGTGAAGATGTTTGTATGGCCACTAATTTGTTGGACCTTACCCTAGGTATTGCGAAAATTCTATAGAGCTCGAAGGTCGTTGCTGCTACCAGTGGAAGCTTTAGTTCAAAAATGACGAAATCGGTGGTCACTTTGGCGCTGATTGACGTTATTTGAAAGAGTTGTAGGACATTCTCTTGGTGTATAAATAGTCGCTGGTTCTAGGGTAGATGCTCTCTGATCTTTGTCACCTCTGTGCCCAATTGTTGCTGCCGGTGTTGAGTACCCGTGACTAAGCTGGTGAGGGATGATTGCATTCTCTGCAAGTTGACGGTGATGAGTCTCACCCGCAAGGAGAGCGTGGTGATCAAGTCGAGGGGTTTGACTTCTCTCAGGATGAGGAGCCTTGATGGCATTGGTCAGTCTGGTTAGCTCCTGCTCTATTACGTTTTTGGGAAATTTGTTCGGTTTTCACAAGAATGTTCAGCGTTGAGTCGATGATGGAAGTTTGGTTGGTTAGCAGTGAGTGCAGCTTGTCTTGTCATCTTTGCATGGTTTTGATGGTCCGGGCCATTTGCTTGGCATAGTCGTCATCAAAAACGCCGAACAATGATCATACAAGGCCACCACTATATTTATAGCTCCTCTCTTAGAGCTGAATTCCCTTTCAAAGTGCCGGAAATGATCTATAACATGTAGGCTGTTGGTCTGCACGGTTCCACCTTCGCACACCTGCTGCAAGAGCTTCGTCCCTTTCTGTAGCACAGCCAGTTCCCGCCAATATGGTCCCAAGTCGTAATAAATGAGCAACTTCCACTCGTTGGATGATAAGTAGGCTCGACCTAATGGTTGAAAATACAGACCCGTATGGGTTCTGGTTATTGAGCCTTGTGTTGGAAGGGAGCTATGGGAGCTAGCAGGCACATCAAGAGGAGCGCCACAATTGACTTGCCGGTTCGCATCGATTGCTGCCTTGTCCTTGGGATGTCGTCGCCGCTAATCTGGGACCCTTCCTTCATCAAGTGGGGGAACTTGCTTGAGATGGTTCTTCGTTAGACTGTGCGTCGTCGAGTACTAGTAACGGGGCCAGTTTGTGTATTGGCCTTTTCAAGGTTCCGGAGGTGGTTTTAACAGCATCGGCGCCTTCGTAAGTTTTGACAATTCGCCCCAGTGGCCACTTCATCGATGGGGTTTTATCCTCGCTTATGATGACCAATGTTCCCGGTATCAAATTGGGGTGTGATTGTCTCCACTTGACACAATGCTGCAACTGCGCCAAGTACAAGTGCGACCATTGTCTCCAGAATTCGAGTTTGAGGTGATTGATTAGCTTCCAGCATACAGACCTCCGGTGACTGGCTCTGCGCGACCATCCAATATGGCTGTGAGGGATGAGGAAGTGTGCTAGAGTCAAGGCTGCCAAATTATTGGGATCGTTTGACATCGGAGTCAGTGGTCTAGAATTTAAGATAGCTTCCACCTCAACCACCAAGGTATGCAGCTCCTCGTAGATGAGAGCCGCCGACAAAACGCCTCGACGGATCAAATTTTTTTTTTGATTTGGCCGCTGCCTCCCACAAGCCGCCAAAATGAGGCGCGCGAGGAGGGATGAAATGGAAATCGATTTCCGACTCGAGCACGCTGTTGCTTCTTTGGAATATAATGAGGACGACAATTCTGATAGCTGGTTGTGAGCTCCCACAAAGTTGGAGGCTTTGTCGCAAAATAGATTTCGGCAGTGTCCTCGTCGTCCAATGAAACGTTTGAGAGCACAGAGGAATGCCTCTGTGCTTAGATCGCTGACTAGCTCCAAATAGACGGCCTTTGTAGCGAAACAGCAAAATATGGCTAGGTACCCTTTTCGCGGTCGGGTACCTCTACCTCGGTAATGGATCATCATAGGCCCACAGAAATCCACGCCAGAGTTGACGAAAGGACGGGCCGGCTGAATATGTACACTCGGCAGTTTTCCCATGACTTGTGAAAACAGCTTAGGCTTGACCCGAGTGCACCACATGCACCGTTCAACGATCGATCTCGCGAGTTGTTTTCCTCGAATTGGCCAGAGCCGCTGTCTAGTGGTAGCGAGCAGTGATTGCGCACCTAGATGACAGTGGTCGCTATGGATACCCATCATCAGCAGTCTGGTGAACGGATGTTTGAACGGTAGTACAATAGGATGTTTGGCGTTGAACGTGATTTTGGCAGCCTCCCACCGACACGGATTATGCCCTCTGCATTCAGGAATGGCGCCAGTTCCACCAACGGACTGTGCTTGGAGACTTGCCTCCCCGACCTGATGTCGAAAAGTTCGCAGTTAAAAGTTAGTGATTGTACATACCTCACGATGACCTCCAGGGCTGTGGATAATGCATCACTCGTGAGTGCTTGATTTGTCAGTTGAGATTGCTTGACTGCCGGCTTGTCTTCAGAAGCTACGTGTCGCCATCGGTCCGGCCTTGAGAGGGTTTGTATGGCCGACACCCTCTTCGCTACAAAAGTACGGTACGATGATGCAGTAGAATTGATCCACGCCAAGACGATCTCGGCATCGGTCCAGGATACCTGAAAAACCTCCTGCAGATTGAGCGCTGTCTTAACTCGTCTTATGAGCTCAGCGCCTGGTTTCGCTGCACACAACTCCAGGCGCGGAACAGTAAATGTCCTGATCGGGGCCACTCTTGACTTGGCGCACAGAAACATGACGACAACTTGACCGCTCCTCAGTGTTGACCGCATGTATATCGCTGCGCCATATGCCTTCTCGGAGGCATCAGAAAAGGTGTGCAACTGTACTTGCACGGGTTTCTCGCCTGTGCTAATATGACGAAAAAATCGGATCTGCCGCAATGATGGCAGATCACTGCGGAAATCGGACCACTGGGTATGGATCCCCACTGGTAATGCTGCATCCCAGTCCAATTCCAATCGCCATAATTCCTGCAAGAATAACTTGGCTGCTACTATCACAGGAGTCAAAATGCCCAATGGATCTAACATTCTAGCTATATCAGATGTCATGGTCCTCTTGGAGAATTTCGCCTTGGTTGGATCCAGGTTGATTTGGATTTGGAACTCGGCTGTCTTCGAACGCCAGATGACTCCTAACGTCTTAATATAATCTTCGTGTAAATTACTGAAGTCCAGCTGCACCTGTGGTTTAATCTGATTCAACAAGAGAGGATGGTTGGCACACCATTTGCGCAAATCCATACCTGCGCGCGAGAGCATGATACATAGCTCAGCCTGTTTACGAAGTGCCTCCTCTAAGCTGTCTGCCCCGGTCATGACGTCGTCGATATAACAATCCTTCTCCAACGCGCTGCTGCCCAGGGGACCCTTCTGCCGGTTCTCCTGTGCTAGAACCTGTCGACATTTTGTAACTAGATACGGAGCACACGTTGTGCCTTAGTTTACTGTATTCAACTGATAGTATCGCACTGGTTGCGTTAAACTATTTCTCCAAATTAAGCCATGGTACCGATAGTCTTCAGGATGGAGCATTATCTGCCAATACATCTTTTTGATGTCGGCGGTGAATACAAAACAAGGCATTCTGAAACCCAGGAGAATCGAAAAAAGGTCATCCTGGACAATAGGCCCTGTATGAAGGATATCATTCAGCGAAACGTGTGTGGTGGTCTTACTGGACGCATCGATAACCACTCGCAGCTTGGTTGTACTGCTGTCGGGATTCAGGACACAATGATGTGGAAGGAAGTATCGTAATTCCTCTTGCTGCTGCGACGTCGCCTCCTCCATATGCCCAAGCTGAATATACTCCTCCATGAAGTCCTCGTATGGATGTCTTAGATCAGGATTCCTCTCAAGTCAACGCTCCAAGGCAGTGAACATGCAAGTAGCCACCGCTTGGGAATCACCTAGCGTTTCAGGATCCTAGCTGAATGGGAGTTTAACCAAGAAACGGCCGTCAGGACGTCTTGTCATTGTCTGATAGAAATGTTCTTCGCAAGCCCTCTAAGTTAACGTCAGCTTGTACTGCGGATCGTTGTAATGAATTTTTTTTTTTCAAATCTCCGTGTAGGACACGGATGCCGACGGTCTGGCACAAGTGTCAGCGAGCTATAAACACCGAGCTCAGCTAACTAACTAGCTTCGCTTAACGACCGCGTACGCGTGCTTGACGACTAGCATTTGCGGGATCATATGAGGCGGGTTCTTGTCGAGTCACAAAGCTGTACTACAAAATACTTATCACGCGTAGGTACTCTACTCTACGAGACGTACCGATAAATTTTTATCATCTTTAGAAATTTTCTGTTATGTGTCAATTAAGCTACTCTACAGTAATTCAACATTTTTTTTTTGCCTCGTTAAAGTTAGCGGACACAGAGGCTTGAAACAAACGCAAACATTTTACAAAAAGCAACCGTTACTTTCTCCGAAGAATATTGTTGCATTACAAGGGGAATGTTAAACCTAAAGATGTGAAAGTGGCTGAAGTAAACCACTCAATCTCTGCCAAAAGGATGGAAACTTGCGGATGTAGTTTACTTTAAACTATGAAAAGAACAAACTAAGCAGTTTCAACGGGGTGTCCACCTTATCTCTTCAGGAGCAGCCACTCCTGATCACTACGAGGCTGCTCCTGAAGAGATAAGGTGGCCACCCCGTTTGAAGTGGCTTCCATGCCTGCAGTTAAAAATTTTTAACTTTTCTATTATAAATTCATTTGAATGGGCTAGAAATGCAAGGTTTGGCTATTATAATTAAATTAAAAATATAAATAACTTATAGGAAAATCGAAACTCGAAACCATCTCGCATTGATTTTGAGGTTAATACGAAGTCCTCACTGAATGTACTTGGTTAGTATCACTTTTCGTTTTATAGTTTCTCCTTGGCAAATGTATGACTATTATTATTATTTCCTAAATTATTGTGTGACTTTTTTTTTCTTTCACTTCTGATAAATTAGCTCTTCGTTACATATCGAAATATTGTGCATACTAAATCGATAAAGTTTACTCACGCTTTGCTGAAAAATACTTGCTCCCCTCTGTTATCTCCGTTCAATTCAAGTTTCTCGCAATAATTACCCAAATCGAAAGGTTTATTTTATGCGCGCTCAGCACAAGCATCAAAATACTTTTGTAACGTTTCAATTGGTCCACATATATTTGAATATTTCTATTTCATATACTTTTTCTGTTGAATTACTCCCACTGGCTCTTGATACATTGTTCGTTTGCGATTCTACCTCAAGCCTTCGATGCGAACTAGGTGAGGATGGTGTAGGCCCGTCGTGACAATGCAATGCCGGCTGCAACCGCTGCACTTCCTTCTCGTTGAGGAGCTGTAGTTGGTGGGAGTTCCACGCCACTGACGCTGGGTTTGGAAACAATTAGACGAGCTGTATTAAAAAATCGGTTATAGAACTTACCTGTAACGTTAAAAGGGCTTCGCTTGTCGTGGGAAACTGCAGATGGTGTAGGTGGAGGCGCAGTCATCCGCAAACCGGGATAATATCCGGGAAACATCCAAATATGAGCCTGCTGCCACTGACACTGTCGTTCTTCTTTCTTTTTTTTGTTTGAAGTCGGGATCAGCACTGCTCAGGTTTTCGCAACGTGGAACACACAATCCCGCGTGAACCGGACGTCATCTCTATTTCTTTTTGGCAACTGTCAAACCGCGGTTCAGTGGCAGCGAGTAGTTAAAAGGTCGCTCCCGAACCGTCGACGTCAATAGTGAAGGGTACATGTATCGGCGTTAGTGGCGTAGGGCTAAGTTATTACAAATTTTTTGATAAATTTACGGGGAAAATTCGTTACACTAATTAAACTTTTTTAGCCTTTGTTCAGAAAGGGTTCCAATTAAACCGATAGAGATATGAAGTTCAACATTTCATTTCAAAACATTCGCCCTTTGTCTAGTTAACGGTTCCGTAAGATAGCAGAATCATTTACCCAACGATCGGGCCAAAGCATTCAACTGTTTGTACTGTACTCAAACGAGTATATTGGGAAAAATGGGTTAAAATGTTGTTTATAAATTAAGTATATTATTATAGTGAAAAATACCTCTGGCTAAATAAGTAAATGCCTTCTCTATTCCTATAAAGCAAACGAATACTCGTATGGATTGCATAAAGCTAATTGTGTGTGTGACAATGGAACCAAAATCAAATTGCGAAAATAATAAATATAAATTTCAACTTTGAAATGAAGGCATTTGACTGAAGATTCCGAACAAAAGATTATTTATTTATTGGAGGTCTTATCATTCCTCAATTTCAAAAAAGCTGACACATATGACAAAAATGACATATAGCACGTACACAAAATGCTTCTTGACGCAGCAAATAGTGTGATTTTTTTTTGCCGTTTGTGGAATTTATGAATAAAGTGTGCTTAATGATTTTCGCTTTTCGGCTGTACATATGTTAGTAACTTGCTAATAAAACATGCAGTCACTAACATGACCTTCAATTAGACCATCCTCTGTAATTCTTATTTTGAATAAATGTCCACTTTCAAACGATAACAATTAACTGAATGCATTTTTTTTTCTAATTTCATCTGAAAAACAGGCGACAAATCACTACTTAACGGGCATACCAGCAAGCACGTATAGTCCATATTTTGCACCAGGACATTTAGTGCCTGCCTTATTAGGTCCAGATCCATCAACAGTTGCATCACAGTTAGGCCCAGTTGTACAACAAGCTGTTCCAGTTGCACAGCAAAAACTTCCTAGATCAGATCGAATAGAGGTAAGTATAGATGATTCAATGCAAACATCACTAGCTTATTATTGTAATCCAGATAGTTGTTATTCGTTTCCGTTGATATTTTCTAACTCTAATTTAATATATAGTAATAGCGTTAACAATCATTATTATAATGATAATACCATGTTTTATATGCATTGATACATAATATACATTTAAATCGTCTTATTTGATTCGATACTAAGTTTTCATTTTTAATTTTGTTATTATGGTTCTAAGGTAATATTTAATGTCATAGAAAACTTCAAAAATAAAACTATAAAAAAAGATGAATATGCAAGTTTGTTTTTAAGCTGTGTTTTTTTTAACTATTAACAAATATTTTTGATATGAACAGATATTTGATATAGAAAATATAGCAAAAAATCATTAGTTTACCTTTAGATTTATAATAATTTTCGATTGATACTACAATATGTTTAGTGGGGTTATTTTCGGCTTAAAATTGGTTCTGGTGGTTGTACGCTCAAACTAAAAGTCAATATTTATATTGTGTATGCTTTACAAAACATACAAATGTTGATACATTAACAGGAAATATTGCCAAATTAACTGTATGCAAATTAAATTTTTTTATTGCGAGCATTTGGTTGATTACGAGTGCAAAAGCTAAAAAAATTTATTTAGTTATTCAGAATGCAATCGAAAATTATTACATCCTCAACAAAAAATCTGTTCATCAATTACAATATTGCCATAATTTAACAAACTTTGAATGAAAGCTTTTAGATTTTTGTCGGAACAATTGTTTTTCAGAAAATCGCTATATAAAGTTCATATTGTTATGCATTTCCATTGTACTAAATGAAAATTTAGTCAAAATTAAAAAGCTTTCGTCACTTATAGAATGCCACAATAGCTTCACAAAGCACGAGTGTTATCTATCGTTAAATTTATTAACTTTTTTTAAGTAGTCTTCACATTAATTTTACGAATAAAAGTATGATTATTGTTCACATTCACGTTTTATATGTAAATTATCATTAAAAATAAGTTTCATAGAGCTAATCGCGAATGAATCAAATTCTATGTTCAATATATTGTAATTTATAAAACAATGTGAATGATATAACAAATCTTGTTTTTTTTTTTAATAAGTGAGATCACGTTGACCCTATTTTATTGAGAAAATGTATATTATTGTATAAATTATGAGGAATTATTGGATTTGTATAGATTACCTAATGGATTATGAATAATTGTCATTAATTGTAAAATAGTGTCAATTAAAGAATTTAATTGTAACATTCATATTAACCAGTTATTATTTTTGTTAGTTTTCTTAAGTAACGATAAATTACCATTGACTAATAACAAATCGAAAGTTAATAAATTAATAACTTGACAAAGAAATTTTTATTCATTTGATTTATTTAATTTTTCTTAATTCTTCTTATTCTTTCAAATATAAAAATATTTTTTTAAAGAATTGTATCTAAAAGTGTTAATAAAAACGATTCGATATTTTTTACAAATTAATCACACATTCGCATATGAATTTTGTTTCGGAATTGGTTCTAAAGTATTAATAAGAAAAGTGTTTATTTCAACCAATCAAGAAGGAGTAATTTGAAGAAATGGGTTTTCGCTAGGGTGTCGTTTAAAGAATTGAAATTTTTGAAACGTTAATTTTTTACCCTATATTTTTTAGCCATTTGCAAACGTCTTGTTTTGAAAAACGTTTTTACGGAATATTTTTTAGCGAATTTTCTTTTTGAAGTTTCTTCAGGTAAAGTGCATTATTCTCATGATCGTTTTGTTAGGAAATGAGAAATCAAAAAATGATTTAGAGTCTATTATAATTGTTCGAAGTAAACCTTCACCTAACGCCTGCATAACCTGTCCAAATATATTTCTTCTCTTAGATAATGGAGTCATTCCAATGATCATCAAGTGTTTTATGAAACAAATCTGCTACATTGAATATTGAAAATAAAAAAAAATCATATCAATTCTGTAATTTCTGATCATGGCTACTAAATCTCGAAATGATTGAAAGGTTCCACGTTTCGACCTAAATAATGCCTAGAATTTCATCACACCAATGAAACTTTTGAAATTTTGCGGTAAGTTTTGTTTGTGTTTTTTTTCTTTTGAAAAAAGAATTTGATGCGCTAAATATGCCAAACAATTAAAATCAAACGCGCTATTAGCTATACCACAATAAAAACAAAAGTGACGCGTCCATGCTAGAGCTATAAATCCACAATACAAAACGTAAATTGCGTAAGCTTTCATCTCCACATGCAAACAAAGCAAACACGAATAATGCATTTAGCCTCTAGAAACAATGCTCTTTAACCCTGTTTAATTTTTAAAACTTTATTTCCCCGAATCGGGTTCATAACTTTGTCGTTTGGTTTTCTGTTTCTTGTTTTTTTTTTCAAATATTCGCTAATATATTATGCATCCCTTTTACAGCATTTCCGTGCACACAACGCTATAAGATTTTGTTGTTTTCATCCTTATTAAGGTTCGGCTTATGCATTTTCATTTTTAAACGAAAATACTACATATATCACAGCAGCATTATAATTTGTGAATGCAGCGTTTACATTTGCTTTAAAATTCAATTTTATATTTGCTTCGGAAATGAACATTAGACATTTTCGGTAACTTCGTAGTGATTTTTATAGATTTATACAAATGGAGTGAATTAACAAAATCAAAAGAAAATTTAAAAACTGATAACTATGCATACAACGTCCACATGTATATGTGTCTATAAATCTAGGTAAGAAATATCTTAGCCATGAATGATGCTCAAATACGCGTTTAATCACTTATATCTACTAACGCTTGCCAAATTTATCCTCATGTGTTCAGCGCATGCTAGCGACGTTAATTAAAAAGCCTTCTGCAAAAATGATGCAGTCGTCATGACTAGAAAATTTTCAATAAATTTAGTATTGAAATATATAATTAGTAAGTTAAAATGAATATTTTTGATCTCATATCGATTGGGGATCTAATTTTCATAAATTTTAAAAATTATAATTTTTCTAATGTGCAGATACATAAATGTTAACGATTGATATATTTAAAAAGATTTATCCATAATTTCAAGAGTAGGGAGAATATTATTTGTCATACATAGCAAATAAACTATCTTCTCTGGTCTGATATATTTTTGATATATAATGTAACCCATCCGCTGAATACTACCATGTTCAAAAAGTTTCAGGAATTTATTTTTAAAATCAAAAATACAATACTATATATCATAAACTTCATTGTCGCCTTCAAAGTAGTCCCCACCAATGCACCTATGCCAGTGCTTGACCCAGCTTGCATCAGCTCTGCCTGCGATTTTTGTTTTATGGTTTCGACGCTATCAAATCGCGTTCCCCGAAGTAATTTTTTCAATCTGTCGAATAAGAAAAAGTTGCACGGAGCCAGATCTGGAGAATTTGGAGGTTGTTGAGTGGTATTTGTATTGTTCTTGGCCAAAAATTCACGAATAATTAATGCATTATGAGATGCCGCGTTATCGTGATGCAGAATCCAAGAGTTGTTTCTTCACAGATCTGGTCTTTTTTGCGGATAAATTCACGCAAACGTCTCATTACGCCTAGGTAGTATTCTTTATTAACAGTTTGACCCTTAGGTAGGAATTCATGATGCACAACACCATTGTAGTCAATGAAAACAGTAAGCATGACCTTCTTTTTTGACTGAAATCGACGTGGCTTTTTTGGCTCATCTGAAGAACGCCATTCACACGTTTGATGTTTTGTTTGAGTGTAGTATTCGTACACCCACGTTTCATCACCAAAAATTATACGTTTAATAAATGTTGGATTGGAATCGAAGTTGGAAAGCATTTCTTTTGCGATTTCAACACGGTTCAGTTTTGGCAAAAAATTCAATTCTTTTGGGACCAATCTTGCAGCAACACGTTTCAGACCCAAATCATAATGAACAATGCTTTGGACTGATCCTAACGATATGTTGGTCTCATCAGCAATCTCTCTACGAGTTAATTTTCTGTTTTCCACCAACATTGAACTGACTTTTTCAATGTTCTCATCTGTTTTCGATGTTGATGGCCTTCCAGAACGAGGATCATCTTCAATAGACTCACGACCATTTTTAAACCGTTCATACCACACATAAACATTTGTTTTTGATAAAGCAAGATCACCATAACACTTTTGTAGCATAGTAACCGTATCCGCACATTTAATTTCATTTTAAACACAAAATTTTATGCATTTTATGTTTTATTATCCATGATAAAAATCGCCCAGACACATAAACTTCACATGAACTAAACGCTTTAATTATGACAAATGACAAGATGTCTGGCTGAAAATTGGAGGAAGTGTAAACAACAATGTTTGCTGACCAAAGAAAATTTCACGATATCATATACGCAAGAAATTTAAATGAAAAATTCCTGAAACTTTTTGTACATGGTAGTATACTCGTATGTTTATTCGTTATACCTACCTTAAAAAAACTATGGCTAAGAATCGAAAGAATTATAGTAGGTCCACAACAAACCTCTTCATTCGAAACCATGTAGTATACACAACTGATTTCTAGAGAATAATTAATACTTCTGTGTATTATCTCTAAAAAAAACAAAAACGGGCATGAAAATTTCTAATATTCTACTACTTAGTTATCACAATGAAATACACCCAAATATAAATTTCACTATAGAAATAGAAACGGACACCTCAGCTTTATAGACCTAACCGAGACACGAGAAAAAAGACACAATTAGACAACAAAATATACAGAAAACCAACCACAACTAATCATACCATGCACGTAACATCTAACAACTTCGTACAACATAAACTAGCAGCCTGCGGATCAATGGTGCATACGATTACATCCCCATGACTACTACTAACAACTTCAATGGACCAAAGAACATTCACAGAATAGCTAACAAAAACAGAAACGCGAACTGACTAAAACGCACGAGAACGACCAAAAGTGAATTTCGTTGGCATACCCAGGCAAAGAGACATACAAACTATCAAACCTTCCTTAGAAATACAAACAGCAAACTGCATCCAAAACTAACAAATCCATTGGAAACAAATTGAAATCAAAATTGAAAAGTACAATCCCCATTTTCGGATTAATAGTGCCTAAAATAAATGAAAGATGAAAATATTCCTTGACAAGCACTATTTTTATTTTTCTTTTCTGAAATATACCGATATTTTGGGGACTAATTGTCTCCTTCCTCAGTGGCAATATTCTGAAGCTATATCCTCATTAACGTTGGCTTTTATAGCAAAAGTTTTATCCAGGGCTACATAAGATAATTAAATTACTTTCTTAGTAATGGTTATTTCAAGGGTAACTAAGCTGACTAACCTAAAGGATTTTACAGACCACTAACTTATTACAATTACAAGATTATCTTATGACAATTACTCTTACTTCATTAAGTCACTGTAGCTGTTGCCAATGCCCGTGTTTATCCTTTTCCCTCCATAAACTTTCGCATGCATCTAGTTTCCTCCAATCTCCTATTTCCTGCGCTATTTCCAGATTCCTCCACGTAATTTTATGTTTTTCTTCAATCATATGCTTCTTCATCGCAGATCTTACTATTTCCGTAGAACCTCATTTTGTAATTTGTTCCTCTTCTTTGATGTGTTCTTACTCCCTGATTTTCGCTAATCTTTTTGTTTGCCCGATATAAATCATGTCGTACTCCGGGCAAGTGATCTTATAGATACCTCCTTTTCCTCCTTGTTCCTCGTATCCTTTGCTGATCCTAACGCTACTTTTAGGCTATACCTTCTGCTAGTGTAGCCTCATACTGTTTTCCGTCTTTCGTTTTATTCGTCCTAGCTTTTTTGAGAGTTCTGTATGCGTAAGGAGAATCCTTCTTGCCTCCTGTTCCGGTTTAAACAATGTCGTCAGCTGGATTTTCGGTTGCTCCTGTTCCTTTTATCGTTGTTCGATTGTTTTCCTGTTGTACCAATTTTTAATCGCTGTATTAATTATGTATTCTTTCTCCAATAGTAATCACTTGTTCGTCATGGGTACCGTAACCATCCGGTGAATCATCGTAGTATACGCCGCCATTTTATGTCTATACGTGTGGTTTGATTCGATTGCTATCGTCCTTTGCGTTGTTGTTTTCTTCCCATGTGTGTCAAATTCAAGTTTCTCCGAGCCTTTAATTATTTTGATGTCCAGGAAAGGTAGTTGGCCGTACTTTGCCTTCTCCATTTTAAAGCCTATCCGTGGGTGTATATTGTTAAGTTCCTCCAAAAGTTTTTCCGTTTCCTGTTTTTTGATTACCGTAATGAAGTCGTCCACGTATCTGATCCAAATAGTTGGCATTATCCCCTTATTTTCAAGCTCCATCTCCAGCCAGTCCATGAAGGTTTCGTGCAAAATAAGGGAGAGAGGGTTACCCATTGCTGCCCCTACTGTCGCTTTGTAGTATCTCCATCTAAACACAAAATAATTTTCGCTCATGCATATGGTGGCTAGTTTTGTAAGCATCTTACGCATTTTTGCCCTTGCAGGGCTTTATCAGTCCTCAAACAATGTCAGGGTTTGCTATACTGGTAGGCTCAGGAACAGAGACTTAACGTCATGTGAAACCATCATATATTTCTTCGATACACTGTTACAAGAATAATTATTAACTCTTCCCTATTTTTGACGGATCACTTACTGGTTTTGTAGGGGAGTTTATCACATTTATCAGCGATTTTCGTTGTTGGAGTGTTTGTCACCGTAATTATTTCCTGTATTTCATCACCTATTTTATGGACCTTTGATGTACATTTGATTCGTGGGAGACATGGATTCGATACTCTTAATCTTTTGATGTCACTCCTTTGCATTTTTTCAATGTTTTTTCCACTTTCTTCATTGAATCTGGAAGTGGGTCTGTTCGTAACTTGTGGTAGTTTCCTTTATTTAGCTTTGCCTTCACAAGTTGTTCATAGTGGTTTCGGTCCATTATAACGATCAAATCGCCCTTATCCGTCCTGACGACATTGTTCGAACAGGAACAGCAGGCAAGAAGGATTCTCTAACGCATACAACACTCTCCAAAAAGCTAGGACGGATAATAGGAAAGACGGGAAACAGTCCAGCCTATACCAGCAGAAGATATAGCCTAGAAGTAGCGTTATGATCAGCAAAGGATACGAAGAAGAAGGAAGAAAAAGGAGGTATCTATAAGTTCACTTGCCCGGCATGCGACATGATTTGTATCGGACAAACAAAACGATCAGCGAAAATCAGGTGGCAAGAGCACATCAAAGAAGCGGAACAAGTTTCAAAACGAGGTTCCACGGAAATCGCAAGATCTGCGATAGCGGGGCATATGATTGAAGAAAAACATAAAATTATGTTGGGGAATCTGGAAATAGCGCAGGAAATAGGAGATTGGAAGAAACTAGATGCATCCGAATGTTTGTTTATGGATATCGCGAGTCCCGGGGGAAAAAGGATGAACACAGACATTGGCACTGGCTACAGTGACTTAATGAAGTTAGTGTAATTTTCATAAGATAATCTTGTAATTGTACTCGTAATACTTTAGTGGCCTGTAAAATTCTTTAGGTTAGTCACCTCAATCACCCTTAATTATTCTTGAAATAATCATTACTAAGAAAGTTCTTTACTTACCTTATGTAGCCCTGAATGTAATTTTTGTTATAAAGCCAATATAAATGAGGATATAGGTTCAGAATATTGCCACTGAGAAAGGAAACAATTAGTCCCCGAAATACCGATATATGGCGGGAAAGAAAAATAAAAATAGTGCTTGTTAACTAGAACTGTTTTGAGGCTCACTCAGCCTCTGCTTCAGTACAAATAATTTTTTAAATACTAAACTACCC
Organism: Odontomyia ornata; assembly: GCA_963969285.1. NCBI lineage: Eukaryota > Metazoa > Arthropoda > Insecta > Diptera > Stratiomyidae > Odontomyia > Odontomyia ornata. Next base: position 76,297,612 of record OZ017742.1, read on the forward strand.
ACTTAAATATTCTGGACTTATTGCTAAGGTTATTTACGTATCTTAATAATATATTAGATCAAATACCTACTTTTCTCAGAGCGTTCCACATTGTATTTGTTTTAGGCTATCATTAATCGTTTTCGTCGATCAACTATCGCATTCAGTGTTGAAAATGTCCTATTGACGTCTACTTCCTTCGCTTTTCTGGAATTTGTGTGACCTGGCTACTCTGATATCCATCCCATTCAGCTAGTTCATATATGTATGTCGTTTCTTTCTGTTGGCCTTTGTTATTTACGATAAGGGGTGATAAGTCCCGTAATTTGAAATGAAGCGTTTTTTGAGCAGTGTTATATTTATCCCACAACATAGCTGCCTTCGAGAGTGATACACTTAGTATAATGATTTTCCAGCATTTCGAAAGGTCCAAGCCTTCGGAAAACGCTTCGGTATTTGCAACGACTTCCTGATTCAATCTGAATCTCATTCCCTGAAGCCTCCGGTTGAGGTTTGGGAATAGATGATGGTCGCTGGGGATCAAGTCTGGAGAATGCAGTGGGCGAGTAACCAAATCGAATCGTAATTGCTAAGTAAATGAAACTCGTATTTCCCTTATACACAGGTTTATTATGTTTTTTCCCATACACGTATTTCGGGATCTAGTTGACCCCTTTTTAAGTGGTTTTTTTACAAAAGAGTTGTAACTAGAGAGGAACTAAATTGGATTTAAATTGGGATCTAGATATGGTTGGGGAATAAAGATGGCTCATCTTGTTGAAAATTTTGACACACCTATTTATCGGCTCATTATCACCATAGATAGTATGATATTTACTTTCTACGAGCAAAGGTGAATGTCTCGTAAATCTTACTGGCTCGTTTAAGGTTATTTTTTCGATTAGATATTGGACTTTAACGGTTCTTCTAAGGACATCAAATGCGAAGCAAGAGCATAATGTGATTCTACGGAAGGCAAGTGGTGTCATATTGAGAAGGGATAACCGGTTATCGTATGATGGCAAATTATTGAAATTTTTTGGATCATAGAGGGATCTCAGAGCAAACATTAGGAATTGTTTCTGAACGGACTCAAACCTTTCTGAGTGAATATCAAAGTCCGGATCCCAAACGACACAAGTGTATTCCAGAATTGAGCGCACTAATGATGTGTATACCGTTTTCATTACCCACAAGTTCTTAAATTCTTTCGTGCGTCGTTTGATGAAACCCAAAAGCTTATTCGCTTTGTAGAGAACCTCATCGTAGTGCAAATTAAAGCGGAGTTTCTTATCCAAGTAAACACCAAGATCTACTATACTATCAACTCTGGAAAGCTTTGTATCATTGAGGTGATTATCAGATAATAAAATTGTACTTTTCCGAGAAAAACTTATCACCTGGCATTTCTCAAAATTCAAATATAGAAGATTTTCGTTAGACAACTCTAATAGAGTATTTATTTTGTCCTGCAGGAACAAAGGATCACTTTGGGATGCTATCACATGATTTAATTTGAGATCATCCGCATAAAATGAGTGTAGTATATCGGATAACACTTCAAAAAGGTCCGCTATAAAAATGTTGAAGAGAAGAGGTCCGAGGTGACTGCCTTGAGGAACACCAGAATAGACATGAATTCCGTTATTTTTGAGATATGAGTCCAGCCAATGAAGTAGGGAGCCAGTGATTCCAAATTTATTCAATTTATGAGACAAAATCGTATGATTGACACGGTTAAAAGCCTTACTAAAGTCAGTATAAATTGCGTCCACCTGGTGTCCATTTTCCATTGTACAAAGGATGTTAGGGATCAAAACTGTTAAGTTGGTGGTTGTGGATCGATTCTTTCTGAAGCCATGCTGTTGGTCATTGAGACGCTGTTCAAATAAACGTGATATTTTGGAACATATTTTTTCAAATAACTTTGGGGTAGTGGATAGTATGGCGATCCCTCTATAATTTTCTTTACTTTTGTTTTTATGGATTGGAGTTAAGTAGGAAGATTTCCAGTATGCTGAGAACACGCCGCTTGATAGCGATTTGTTAAAAATAATGCAAAGAGGTAAAACTAATTGTTCTCTGCATTGAAACAAAAAATATGGAGGAAGTAAATCAGGGCCAGGTCCATGATTAAAATCAAGAGTTTCAATTGCGTCGAATATGTTACCCTCTGAAACTGAAATTTCTTGCAGTACAGGCCCACATTCTGTGTCTTGTGGTGAAAAATTATGGTAATTGTTTGCTGAACTGTAAACTGATTGAAAATGGTCTGCAAAATAATTACTGATTTCTTCGGGGAGAGTAGAACTACAGTCTTTAAAGGTCATTTGTTTAGGATAGCCATGAGCTTTGCGCTTGATGTTCACAAATTCAAAATATTTCTTGGGATCTTCGATGATGTTTTCACCTATAACACTAACATATACTTTATAGGCCTTGCGCGACTTCAATTGAAATTCTTTTTACAGTTCATTATGCTCTCTTTTAATTTCGTCATTCACATCAGATCTACTTTGCATAGTTTTATACAGTTTTTTTCTTCTGTTCCTTAAAGATCGAAGATCACTATCCAGCCAAGGCTCTGATAATTTGTCCTTTTTCTTGATTTTAGGAACATGCCTTCAACGGCGTCAAAGATGTACTGATAGAATAAATTTACTGCATCATCTATATCTAACGTTGGAAGCTCTCTATATCTAACGTTGGAATGCTCTCGTAATCAGCATTGTGAAAATCAAATACAATCAAGTTATTGTACGAAAGAGTGTTTGTAGCTTCAGCAGTGGAAAATTCAACTGAAAGTGCGGAATGGTGGAGGGTGTTTGAGAAAAGATTTTCCACCTCACTGGTTGGATTAACCACCTTATCGTCATAAGCAGTGGTAAAGATAAGATCTAGCCAATTACCATTGCAATTGGGTGTCGGAGCTACTTGCTGTAAATCATTGCCATAAAAAGTAGAAACAAGGTTGTAATCACTGTCGTCCAGAAGATTGACTGGAAGGAGACGATTATCAAGTTCGTCGACTATAAACGTTAAATTGGGCCTATTAAAGTCTCCAAGCATAATCATTTTATCTTCTTCATTAGAAAGGCCAGCAAGTGAAGAAATAACTCCACATGCATCATTTTAAATGACCTCATTGGACTTGGGAGGAATAAGAAATGCACCAATGTACAAGTCAAAATTTTTAAGTTTGATTCGAAGTATTGTATGCTCGAAATGATTATATGTGGTCGTAGCGAGGAGGTCACTCAATACCGAGTTGTGTACAGCAATTAGGACTCCACCACCTCGTGACAATCCGATACTTTGATAGTCTCGATCATTCTGATATATAGTCCAACTACTATCGAGAATCTCTTCATTTCGAAAGGAGTTATTCAATCAAGTTTCCGTTAGAGCAAGGACAGTAAAAGGGCATGATTTAGCGTCAAGAAAAAGTTTGCTGAGTTTACTTCTCATACCACCACAGTTATGGTAGAACATTTTGATGCATTTGGAGGAAGTATTTTTATTGCGGACGAAAAACGATGCTGTTCTCGTGTCCTTTGAAGCAAGATATATAATTTGAGCTTGCATATGAGGCGTAGGTCTCAAGATCTTTTTGTGCTTGTCCTGGATTGATACCTAGTTGTTCGTGATATTTAAAATATAATTTGCGAAGAGCATCTGATTCTATAGGAAGACCTTCTCTTTGTATCAATATTTTAAGATTGGCCTTCGTTTAACCATCAATGCATATTGTATCTGGCGCTTTGTGCATGTAGACCAGGTAGAGTCGAACAAACTCATATATTTTATGCTCTCGCAGTCTTGATAAGAGATATCTACTTTCAAGATCTTTACTAGAGTTAATTGTTGCTTTTACAGCTGGAGGTAAGAGATGGTCTAAAAAGGACCCCATTTTGGCTAACAAGTTATTTGATGTGCTAGGTAACTGAATTGTTCCTTGTGTGGATGAAATTTGAAGACCATCACTTACGAAATTGGGATATTTGGGGTGCGGTTTCATTGTCTTCAGTTCAGGACTGGAAATAGAATGCTCATATGAAGAACCAACACTTCCTCTCGGTTGGTTACTATGACAAACAGTACTGTTTGCCACTAGACTACCATCTGAAGGATCTGAAAGATTTACAGTTTTATTAGTAATCTTTGAGTGAATTTTGTAAGTCGTGTTAGTATTGGTATTTTTATCATTAGTGGGAGCTATCATTATACTATTCATACAGGCTTATAAATTGTTCTTGCCTTATTTCTTTGTAAACTGGTCTATTGTTCTCGCCATAGTTTTTCGAATTTCTTATCCAACGTAAGTTTCTTTCGCGACCTTCACTTTTGTCAAAAACAGCGGAAGCATATTGGGTATTGCCTAGCCAAACAAGTGCAAACTATACACCTGTTTGGTGCTCTTCTCCAATTTAGCGGAAAGTTATGTAATGCTTTCTTTCCTCAACTCTATTTCTAGAAGTTTGACCATTGAAAGGTATCTCTGACCTAAAAAATTCAATAACCGAAAATTAAACGTGAAATTTCATGTCACAGCTTATTTAATGCACTATAAGTTTTCCTTAAAGTTGTCTAACTGGAAGTTTCTACTGGAATACTATTATTTGGTGTGGTTACCTTCATGGCTCAACACAGAGTCTATTTGGAATTGATTCCACCAGATTTTCTATCCTTACTGGACTTATTGTATTACGTTTCCCTAATAAAGCTTGTTTTTAATCATTTTTGTTATAAATAATACGGCTACAAACTTTCCTCTCCAAAAAAGCCCATTAATCCTCAATTACAGTCAAGTTGGGCGAGGGAAGCCATCAAAAGAGAAGAATTCCAAGGTGCACTATTCCTGATTTGTACATACGGTCATTACTTTAGCAGAATAGAAATTCACGACTAATTCCGAGTCATTAGGCAGTTTGGAGTAGATTTTCCTTTAGGATATTATTATATGTACATGATCTCGTCCATATTCCCTTTAATAAAAAAGCCAGTCCAGGAGTAGAGATAGGAGTCGCAGAATACCTTCGATATGAATCAAAACTTTTCTTTTGCATCCAACTACATTTCCCGAACTACTAGAATTCGAAACAAACTCGATGTTAAAATTTCCTTATGTAGAGAGACCATTTTATTTTCAATAATTGTAGGACAATAAATATATCAATCATTAACATTCCATTGCAAAAGCTTTATTCAGTGGCAAACTAATTAAAATTTATATGAATGTTTAATGTTGAATTAAATTTTAAACAGAAACCTGATGAATGTTTTTGTTCTGCAAAAATTGTTTAAAGAGTTCTACTAATTGTGTTTAAAAGAACGATCGTAAATATTAAAAAAAAAAAAAAAATGAGTTAATGAATGTAACAAATACTGCAATCTATTAAAAACCAACTCTAAAGCAAAAATCCTTAAATAGATAGCAAACGTACTATATATATAATTTAGGTATGTCGTGAATTCATGCGGGGTGCCTGTAAGCGAGCTGAATCCGAATGCCGCTTTGCTCATCCGCAGGAGAGCGTGACAACACATGAAGACGGTTCCGTCACGGTGTGCATGGATGCCGTGAAGGGTAGATGCGCTCGTGACCCTTGTCGCTACTTCCATCCCCCCCTTCACCTACAGGCGCAAATAAAAGCAGCGCAGTCACGCGCTACCGCGGTATGGCTAAATTTTTAATCACCTATTTTTCCTATAATTTTTTTTGTCGATATTTAATTGTTAAAAGTACTACATATATATATATTTATTTTCCTTATGTTGTTGTTTTCATTGTTTCAACTTGAAGAATAAAATAGAAAATATAATGATTACAGTACGAAAATGATATTTTCTTTTCTATTTACTATATCGAATGAATACAATCTAAGTGTATGTTTGTTAATTTTTTTCTTGTATTAATTAATTTTTATTTTGTGTTTGCTTTGTATTAACCTTTTTGGACATGTGAACAGCTAGCTTTTCCGGTTATTTATTAACTATTAAATAATAAGTTGAATTTTCAATCATAATTGTCGAAACGGTTTACAGTCCTATAAAACTATCAAGGTGCCTTTAGATTTTAATCGCATTTAAAAAGTCTACGTTAATTTGAGCCGCATATGCAGAAAAAGTGTACCAGAGGATGTATCCATATTTTCCAATAAGGAAGGCTTTTGGAAAATACTCATCTAGTCTTGCTGCTAAGAAAATATATTTTACCTGGTAGTCATAAATATGAACCTAAAAAGCAGGTTTCTGAAAAGCATATATTTATTTGTTACTTGTCATATTGTACTTTCCCCAAATGCGTAAAGTACCTATTTTAATTTCAAATTATTTTCTTTGTCGAAATGAGTAATAAAATTATTTCAATATTATTCTTTGACCGAATGAAACACTCATTTCGCACAAAATACAGTGTTCTATCCTCTCCCTTAGCATTAATAAGTAGAATATATTCATATACTTTAATCTATTGTAAAAAAAATAATTTTCTGGTTTTAAAATTTAACCTTTTTTGTTGTGCCTCTTTAATGCAACACACAGAAAGTTTTAGAATAAACAACAAACAAAAACACGCAAAACAGACTGATGTCTCAATAATACATTAATTTTATCACAATATTACACAAAAAGTTACAAAACTCACAAGAATATAATTACTTTAATTTCATAAATTTATTAGCAATGCAACAAATCCCTATTTGCCTCCCTGTTTTTATTAAAATAGTTATAGTCCAACACCCCGATGCAATGCTATCTCTGTCAATGGTATGTGTATTTGTATTTTGATTGTTGACAAGAAAACATTTTTACTGTTTTGCTTAGGCACTAAAATAATTTTTTTCTCCTTTTAATTAAAGATTTTGTTATGTTGCAGGTTAAAGAGTATGTAATTTCTCCGAAACAGACTGTTTTATTCATTTTACGTCATTTATATGTTGCTCAGAGGCAATTTTATTTATGTAGGCCAGTTTTATTTTTACATATTCAACTTGTTTCATGTAAATCAATAATGGACAATTATTGCCCCCGTAAATCATAGTTGTAACTAGTATTTGTTAATTTTATAAACGTTTCCAATAGTCATTCTTTAGTCACCTAATAGATTGGAGTATCCCACGTCTACATTTTTTCGAAGCAACATTTTATTTTAAAAATTTATCTTGATTAGTATTTTTTGAAGCAGTTTTTAAGATAATTTTATGGAGGCATTTTCCAATAAATTATTCAGATTTTAGTTTCTTCTGAACCGGGAATTATTGAAAAGTCAGTTAAAAAATTCGGTGAATATCTTATAGGTCGTTTTTCATGCTATGAAATAGGAATAATTGTTATATGAGGAACCAACTCATTTCTTTTCAAACTGAGTTAATTTATCCAATGTAATCGTAGCCTTTTGTTGAGCCTAGCTTTCCTACAGGAATGTCAACTAATCCTATCCTTACATACCAAAATCTTAGCAACAGAGTAAGGCAAGGGCTTCTTAATTTCTACTGTACGTTCCTCCCAAAGTTTATACTATTCCCTTTCACTATTTCTTCACCGCATAGTACTGGTTTGAACTGTTTTTCTTTTTTCTTCGTTAAAATAAAGTGTACCTACGAGACAATATTAAGAATATCGGTACAAAGGATGCACACAAAAATGTATATAACTTATCCTTTTCATTCTTGAATTTATTTTGGACTTTTTAAACTAAAAATAATTCCCAGTGCAACACAAAGGTGTCAAATAGGTTCCCAAACACATCAAATTTTAGGCGTAGTTCATTGTCGTCGAAAAGTTGACTAATAGATGCCTTATATCCCAGAGTACATATTTTTGTCTCTACTTCAGGACTACACAATATTCTCACAGTTTCCGGTACGAGAAAGCTCAAAGGTAATCTCTGTCAGTTTTTTGGTAAATATCTCGAAAATGGTGCATATTTCATAAAAGGAGCTCCTTCAAAATTTTGTCGGGACCAACATTAATGCCTATAAAATTTCCTGTCAAATGGTATCTATGTGTTTATCCTTATTTGCCATGTCCCTAAGATTGAGCCCACTACAATGCAGTTTTATGAGCGTATCTCAAAACGCATGTATAGATGTTAACTAAGGCCCAATAAATTTCTTGTAAAATGATTTGTCCCTGTGTGCTACCGTTTTTGAGTTTAGAAGCCGTAAAAATGCCGGATTTGAAATTAAAAACTTTGGGATAAACTTTAGACTATTTCCTTTTTAGCTGTATATTTCGAAAATGGTACATCGTACAGAAAAAATTATTGGAAAATATTTTAAAATTATCTAATAAAATTTCTGCAATAGTCTATCTTACATTTATTCTTACGTTTCATCGCCTCTCTGGTATGAGCTCGCAAAATTGCTAAATTTACGAAAAACTACGTGATACCTCATATTTTTGTCAAATTCTTCGTCTTCGGAGCACTATAGCCCCTCTCGAGTCTTTCGCTTTCTGCAAAAAATTTCGAAAATCAAGCTACGATGAATTGCCTTTGTCGACCAAGTCAAACCAGCATTTCCTCGGTATTCCCACTGGTCTCCGCCCTTCAGATCTCCCAACGAATACCTTTTGGATATCTATTATTCATCCATATGATTCACGTAGCCAGCCCATTGTAGCTTCCACACTCTTACAATCGTTTAGACCTCCGGCTCCTCAAAAATATCATACAGCTCATGGCTGTATTGAATCCTCCATTGGTCCTATCTAGATTCGCTCCATTATTCGCCTAAGGTCCATTTAGTGGATTGAGATAAGTATAGGCGTTGTTTTGAGAAAAAGAGTAGAGTTTATTCCTTTCAGAATACGAAGTCGATGGACTTTCTATGATAAAAATTGATTAAGGTGCAGTATCTCAAAGTTAACATATTTTCGTCCTCTTTAGGGTTTTGTACATTAAAATAGTAAAATTATGACTTGTCTGTCCGTCCGTCCCTTTATAAGGCTTTAAGAGGGATCTCCCCATATAGGGGATTGACCCTTAAAAAAATTTGTTTACCAAAGGTAGTCAATAAAGAAACATATCAAAACATGTCTTAAACTGACACTTTTCACTTTAGGGGGTGCAGGGAGAGGGGAAATTTACGAAAATTTTTTCGTGTGTTTTTTTACTTGTTCTCGATTGCTATATCACAAATAATTTTTATTTATATTTATTGCTGGCACAGATGAAATTTCACATTGGCGAAAAACTTGTATGAAATTTAAATTATTGAATTTATTGAAAACGTGCCAAAAATGACAAAAATATGTCAACTTTGAGAGGTTGTATTTCGGTCAATTTTCATCGCAAAAAGTATATCGACCTCAGATTTTGAAGGGAATAAAGTTTTCTTTTTTTATACATTACCTTTGCCAACACATTAAAAAGTTATGAGCGGTTATTTAAAAATTTCCGATCTTATGAAATTTTCGATGCTGATTTATGTATATTTTTTGACGAATGAATTTTCATAGGTAATTAAATTTCCTGCAAATACAAGTCAATACTTTTTTTGAAATGCTGCTACATTATCGAGTTATTAAAAAAACCATAAAATGCCCAAATTTACCCTGTTCTCCGAAGCTCACGTCTGAATTTGGTAAGATTTTGCAATTATGTCATTTATAGGGCCCCAAAAACATACAATTCTAATATCATCTACGCTCGTAATTGTTCACTACTAAAATATATGATCAATAGCCTTTTAGTTGCGCTTCGATTAATTTTCTATGTGTTGCATGATTTTTGAAATTGCACAGAAAAAAATATGAAAATAAAAAATTTCAGCTATGCAGAAACACTTAAAAAGGGCCCTCTAAGCTTTTTAAATTGAGCATTTTCGCGGACTCATGTCTTTGAGAAAAGACATGAAGGGACAAATGGGAATACAGAACCATGCAAGAAATTTGATATGTGTTGATTTTAGTCTGAATCGCTTTTTTACGAGGTATCAACATGTTTACCAAAAAACAGATATACAGAAAAAATTGATCTGCTAAATCGAAAACTGTTAGGAATTTATTAGACGTGATGCTAAGGACCTTCTTCTATACGATCCTAAAACTTTTGAAACCATGACTTAATGATTAAATTTGGATAAGATTATCTAAAAACTCGTCTAAATTATACATGCCAGCTGAAAAACATGCACTAGACTTATTTTGCCTATAATTAAAAAAAATCTTCATTGCCGACATATTTACGTTATCCTGTTCCATTTGACGGACATCCATAGGACAGTTTGTAGCCGTAAATAAAAGATTGCTTAATTTAGACGATTTTTCTGAAATCTTTTTGTGCGATGTGCTGCCCCTCCCGAGCCTTGGCTTTTTGCAATGATCGACTCAAATTATTTCAGTCCATCGACCGCGTCCTCAAGTTTTGAAATACGAGCAACGATAAACTGTTTCCATTACCCAGCATTATGATTATGTGACCTCGTTTACCAGTTTAACATCCTTAGTATAGTATTGCTTCGACTAAGTCGTTTCATCGCTACCTCTGTTTTCCAACTGGTCATTTCCCTCGTGCTTTACCCTTTTGGTTAGATGGACTAATTTGGTCGGAATACCAAATGCACTGTAAGTTACCATACGTACATTTAAATCAATGCTGTTCTTGGTGAAAGCCAACAAAAATTTGATAAACATCGATAATTTTCACAAGTACTTTTCAAGGATCTGCTCGTCTAGAAAAACCTGTTTCATCGTTTATATACATGTTTTAAAGCCACATTCATACTCCAGAAAAATTTTAGTTTCCATTTTTTTAAGGAATAATATCCCTTTCTTTTGCCGTTATCTTCTGTCAGGGGCTATTCGGTTATCACGTAAATTTTAAGGGTTTCGTTCTGATGCGCATCGCACACGTTCGTCAATCAACAATCTTAAATTTTCCTACTACAATAAAACCTGCCTCAAAAGCTCTGCTTCATACTATTGAATATTCTGTGTGATCTCATTCTTTGAATTTCACTTCCAGGCTTTCCGTTTTCCAGGTCTGTTGTAATCCAATATTCTAGACACTTTTTTTATTGCAAGTTAATTTCTGTTTATCCAATCCTTTTTAAACCTTTAATGAAAACTTTGGAGGGACAGAGAGTTTGCCATGGCCCAATCTCCGTTTCGGTGGAAGTTCGTCTTTTACCCTCTTACGTTAGCCATCACCAGCTTACGTTTTTTGCAAAAATTATCTGATTCAGTGGCAAAGCTATCGATATAAATCTATTATTTGCGATCACTGCTTCATTTGAGAACTAGCAAACCCGTTGCGAAACGGAAACTGTGTACTAACATTTAGTCCCCATCTTTTGTCCACCAGATCTAATGATAAAATTCGACGTATTTAGTTTGGAAATAATATGACCCGTATGATAAAAGTTTGAATCTAAGAAAAATAAGCTTACAAGAAATTTTTTTATTGACAGTTATAGTTTACTAAACATCATATTTGCTTTTCCATAAATCACCATTAAATTCTAAAAAATTGTAATTCTAAACCAGCTTCCCTAAACCCTCTTCATAGAATTATCTTCTTCTTCGTAGCGCTACAGCCCCTCTCACGCCTTCGCTTCCTGGAAATAGCGCCTCCAACAGTCTCGGTCCATTGATCGCGTCCTCCAATTTGAAATCCGGGCAGCGATGAACTGTCTTCGTCGACCGAGTCAGACCACCGTTTCCTCCGACCTTCGGTTCTCCCAACGAATACCTTTTTGGGTATCCGTTATTCGTCCATACGATTCATGTGTCCAGCTCATTGCAGCTTCCGCAGTCTTACAATCGCTGACACCTCTGGCTCATAAAAAAAAAATTTAATACAGCTCAGAGCATAGCACAGGTCTTGTCACAGATTTGTGTACTTGGAGCTTAGTTTTCCTGTGTATGCAGCTGGTCTTCCAGATCTCTCTTTCATTACCGGTTCTCGTTATTTTAGCGCCCAAATATACAAATTCGCTCACCTTTTTGATATTGTTTTCGTCAAGTGTGATATTTTGGGCATTTGAGGTATTTTTTCTGGATTGCGTCATGAGCGTTGCCTTATTCTATTAATTTGTAACCCTAGTAATTTTGTTTCGCTGTCGAGTTTCAGGAAAAGTTCTTAGGCGGATTTCAACGACCGTGACAAAATGTTGATGTCGTGCGCATAAGCTACCAGTTGGCTTGACTTGTATATTGAAGTACCTCTTGTATCGACAGGTATCTTTCTTATGACATATTCTTGAGCCAAATTTAATAGCAATGGAGCCAGCCCTGTATAGAATTTTGTCACCTGAGAAATGAACCAGTTGACAACCACTATCATCAGGTCGTCGTCGTTTTAAAACCATTGTCCACCATGCCACTTTTTCAATTGCAAGAAGAGGAACTAGTCATTGGGCGCAAGGTCGGTGGTCTAATACTTCCCAACGGAAATCTTGAATCACTGTATTGCTTGAGGCAGTGGTGTGAGGACGCACGTTGTTGTGAAGGAGCATTACACCGGACGACAGTTTCCTGCGTCGTCGATTTTAGATTGCACATGCCAACGTGATTAGCGTTTCAAAATACACATCAGCTTATTGAATCACGTTCCCTGAAATAAGCTATTGCAAAATGGCACCCTTTTCCTCCATCATTTTTTGACTCGAGTGTGAAGATTACTTTATCTTTTTTAATTTGGCTGAGCCAAAACAGCGCCACTGTATTGACTGTTTCCTACCATCAGCTTTGACGTACGATATCCACGTCTCGTTGCCCGTAGCAATGTGAGAAAATAATTCATCGCCATTTTGTCGATAGCGGTCCAAAAACTGGTCGGAGAAACGATTGTTGTGGCTATTGCGGTTTTCATTCACCGGCTAGCAATTGTGTACTGAAATAGAACAACCGCAATGGTTCGCAAATAAACAGTAGATGGTGCCGCATGCTTGAAACTGTGTTCAGGCTTATCAAATTTTAAATAGAGGGAGACGGACCTTACTTTTGGGATACCCCTCGTAGCTATTTCTTCATGTATTCCTAAGGTCAGGTCCAAATTCTTTCATTTGTGCTTTCGAATTCTGTTCTTCTTTTGATTGAGCCGATTAAATATTTGATCATAATTAAACCGACATGTGCAAAACAATTTTGGATTGTAGTCGTTGCGATGATATTTTAAGCAGAATGTATGAGGTTGAAATAGCGTTTAGAACCGTAATGTTGTTTCCTTGCCTATTCAAAATCTCAATAAAAAGTTGCTTTCGCTATTCTGCTTTTAGACTTTGAATGAGTCCTTGATCCAAATGTAGTTACACTGATGACATATTTTAAGGGAAAAAATTTAGCCTGTTTTTATGCAGTACAATATCTGAGTGTGCCTTTGTGCATCTTGAAACATCTTGGATTTTTAAATTTTCATATAAAAACCTTAAAAATGCCTTGAAAATCGTTATCTAACCATAAATTTGACTAAAAGACCAGTAGTAGTTAGGTTGGCACATATTAAGCATGCGTCCGTATGATAATTTTCCACCACTGAATATTTCATTCTTAAATCTGATACTTTTTTTATGTGTTGTTTTTTTAGTTGGGTGGTAAAGGCTATTTACGCCCTGAGTATGGAACTTCCAAGCGCACCAGGTAATATGGCATCTACTCAGTATCTCCCCTGTCAGCTGAGAACCTTGCCTGGAACTCTTTGGCACACTACTTCGGGCTAGGCCTCATTTTCCTTTGCCTAGAGCCATCTTCGGGATCCTTTCTAGCGGGATGGGAGAGGAAGGAATTACTTTCTCTCTATGCCTCCTGACGCTCAGATATGCCTTTTTTAGCCTCCAGTATGACCGATACATAACGTACTACGCGGTTCCATTTGTCAATAGATGTATGATTGAAGTCTCCGGCGAGAGCGCTCCAACTTCATGGAAGAAGTCACCACGCAGCCGGTCCCATCTTTTGCAGCTAAAAATGCCTGGCAAGCATCATGTACCTCTACTACGTAAGACACGCTGTCAGGAGACCACGGTTTACCAATCTTATGCAGGTACGACCAAAAACATCCATGCCCTCTCAATAGCTGATTCAAGTAAAAGTCCATCTCACAATGGCTTTGATCGAGCTACGGTCTCAATTCGAGGACTTGTGGTTAATTTATAAAAAAATTCAGTCTTATCAGCGTTAAAAATATTTTCTGGAGTTTAACCCCATTGCAAATTTGGCAAATCTTTGCAATGCAATTGTCAGTAGTATTCGTATCCATTGATGCACTTTCTCTGCTAATGTAGCCAAAAACTACTCTTCAATCAAGTCAACCGGTTGAAGACATCCTCTAAAAGTCTCTCGAATTCTTCGGCTTGTTTACAATGGAGTTTGGTAGCACATCACTACTTGGATTTCTGAAAGACGCGTTCGATCATGGCCCTCACACATATGGCCCGTCACATTTAAATTTTTCGTAGTGACGTCATTGTCGTCTACCAAAAAAACTGAAAATAATCAGTGTAAAACTTTGTCATTGTATTTGTGTGTAGGTTGTATCAGCTGACTAGATGGAAATAAAAACCATGCGCTCATGTCACAAATCACTTGATTGCCATAGAACTACTTTTAAAAGAGAAAACGAATGCATGTTGTTATTTCCAAAGGTATTTTTATTATTTTTTTAAGTACAATACACAAAATTTCTTTTGCTTCACAATGATCACCGCATTTATTATTAAGTCGTATGCTTGATGGTTCCGAGTAATAGAATTTCGTTTATCGGAGCTCCTTAAGCTTGATTTAACCTCCCATTAATGTGAAAACGAAGTATTAGTACTCTATTGAGATGAATTCAAATAAGTTCTCTGTGGCGAACTGACTGTTTATGTTCCCAAAGCGAAATGTCAAACATGGTAATAAAGAAATGTCAAATTAATTTGGACGTAAAACTTGACGTTAAGGTGTGACTCACAAGTAACATCGCGCATTATGGTTGGACCACCCTTTATGAGGGCCATGGTTCGATGCACCAATGTAGCTGGAGGCGACATCTATGGGAAGGTAGTGTGCGATATGTACTGTGGTTCTAGGACGACGACTAAGAAGGTTTTGGTTTTTTTGGAGAAACCACTTGGAAAACAAATCAGCATTCCTGGATCCACTAGCCAGCGTTAGAAAGTTACCAGGTCCGTGGTTGCCATGTGTTCTTACTCTATTGAGTTACCAATTAAGTCATCAGTGAACTAAGATAAAACAATCTAGAAGGAAATGTTCTAAGTATTGGCTTTTTTTGGCTCATAACCTATACATTAAGCGTAACCTGTTAGTAGGACCACTAGCGTTCTTACACAATTCCTATTTAGTCCTTATTTATATATTACCAATGAGTTTCGTTGCTACTGCTGCTAGTGGCGTCATCGTATTCCCACTTTGTGTTGACCCTATTATTCTAGCACATATATTCATTCGTTTCCTTTCTGGAATATTTCGAATAAGAACTTTGCTATGTTTTAAAATCATTTTGCTAGTATCCTTAATGGAATTTACAGGATAAAAGTTGAACTTGGAATAAAGTACACTTCAATCCGCTTATCGTATTCTGTTTAAATAAAACCCCATTGATATGCACGTTAGAATACCTAGTGGTCTGCCGAAACATAAGTATTGTAATCATATTCGCATAGTTTTCGTACTGCGAAGTAAATAAAACCTCATAATCAGCAAATCCGATATCATATATGTCATGTATTCATGTGATAAAGCCAACAGCAAGAAAATATATTCTTTCTCCTCTTCATTTGGGAATTTTACTTGCTCGCGAAAATCCCATCTGTACATGCTTGCCTGCAACTCACGAAATACGAGACGAAAAAAATGAAAAGGCGATTTTTCATTTTTGCTGCTCAGTAAAATTTCCGCACAACATTTATATGGATCATTGTAGTCACACCCCGTAAAGTCCAGCTAAATATTAGAAAAAGAGGGAAAATACACTTTTCGGCTTCACAGTTAAAGTTTGTTTCCTCTATAAAATCATAAAGGGCTGAGTAAAATAAGTCATATTATCCTTGGTTGCGCTCTTGGTCTCGTTGCAGGACAACGATGACAAAAAATAAAAACGAATTTCGGTCAGACTTAAGTCGTGAGCGGAATAAAATACTTCACCGCCATGCATGACTATGCCTTACTTTGCTTTTCAGTTGAAATAAAGCTTAAGAGTAATAGAGGCAGGCTAAAGGATTTAACGTGCAAAGTGACGACGACGACAACGAGAACGGCAACGACCAGATACTCGCTCCGGGTTTGTAACGAGTGCAAACTCGACAATTTATTAGAATTTACGACTATACTCAGGAGGTATTAAAGCCAATTAAAAGTTTATATATTTATTTGGAAAAATGCTGCAGTAGCAAATGTTAAGAGACAAATTATTCGAAATGTGTTAATGGAGGGTAGAAAATTTCTTCCTTTTTAGTAATTTTCAGAGTTGAATTTCCTTTTTGAAACGGCTTGATTTATTTTCAAATCGTTTTACATATAAAAAAGGGATCATTTGTTTTCTTATGGATAGGGACTTGCAGTTATGATTAGTGTTTTTATTCTGCAATAATTTAATTAAATTATAGCACAATTGATTTTTTTTTTTAACTTTAAATCATTCTTTTAAACAAAAGTGAAAATATTGAGCTTAATTTAAAAAAAAGAAGAAAAAATACAAATTGTAAATATTTTTTTATTTTTTTTATTTAACATTATATCAATTTTACCCCAAGATTTATTTGCCTTAATAAAAAAAATACTCGACATAAACTCGAAATTCAAATCGAATCAGTACCTTGTTAAATTGAGTTTGATTCAGCTCGATGACACAACAAAATAATCCTCACTACAGGACTAGTAATACTGACCATGTTCATATCGTGGTGCATCCTTTCAGCTAGAAAGGTTTTTTATCCCTCTTGTTTATCGTCGAATTTAACCATACACACAGACCTTGAAATTTATTATTGACAAAAAAATCTTCATTATTCTCCGCTACCGTCCATGCATTTCAGTTCACTGCGATGACGAGGAAGGTATTGATCATAAAATTATAAAAATATGTAGTTTAGTGATGTAACAGCGAAAAATAGGCGCGTTTTTTAATATTACCAGTGACAATATGGTAGTGAAAAAGCAATGAGCATTATTTTAAATGGCTAAAATTAATATTTATTTACGATCACGCGAATAGCAATGCATCGGGGTGTTATAAAATTAAGCCCTTAAAATGGAGAATGCTGATTGATGACGATTGGTGATAATAAGTAAAAGATAAGTGACCAATTTATTATATATAAAGCCAATACATATTGGGATTATTTCCTTGAGTTATTTTATGCGAAAAAAAATTATTTGTTAAAAATCAAAATATTCATATATGAATGTGTGATTAACGAAATATGGGTTTTGTTGTATTTTTTAAATTGATTTTCACATTTCATCTGATTGATTGGACATATTTACATTAGTCATTTAAATTTTTTATATTTAAGAAATCATTACTTGTAAATAGTTTGTAAGTAAAGGTATACTATACCTTAATGTGTAAACAAATCAAAATTGATCAATAGTAGATTTAAGTATTTTTGCAAAAATTTGAGTCTTTTGTGAATTTTTTTTAAGAGCTTTCAAAACCCCTACCGCCGATTTTCTTGATAAGCTAGCAGATTTTATGGTGTATCTTAAATAATGAACTAACTTTTATGGAATCGCTTTTCAAATCCGTTGTCCCCCGTTATGAGTCAAAAAGAGGTTGCTCATTATTTTTGGGAAACGAAGAAGCTAATTTGGCACCAATTCCTTAAAATTTGACATTTTGAAAGCCGGTTTATTCCTCGTAACAAGTGTATTTAATCTCATTCATTTGAGAGACAGTATCAAGCTCTTACAAAATATCGGTCTAGGCTCATGCTCAAAAATTAAACCACGTAAGAATCATTACAAATATTGTACATTAGGTACGTCTGAATTCCTTGAATCCCTTCTTGAGGTGAAAAAAATTTGTACTAATGCTCATTAAAATCAATTTATTCTTCTTTTTTTCAATAAAAAAACAATCAGAAACAATGAACACCTGCAAATAGCTATTGACCGCTTAAAATTTTCTCAAATACAATTTACACCTATGTATTTATTTCACCTACTGAACTGTAAGGATTTTCTTAGAAAGAGTGTGCAAATGTAACCTCAGTTTGAGCAACATAAATTAGCAAATATTATGTCTCATGAGGAGATATGCAAAAAGCCACTAATTTCTAGAGGCTCAGTTGCAGAATTTTTTCTTATTGCATGCTTGAAATTTACAAATCATTCCCCATAATACAAGCATCTACGGCAATAAAATCCTACAATGTGCGTTCCAAAATAAAGGAGGCTTTTGTCGTAAAATTTTTTTTGGTGGCACCATCTGTGAATGAGATAGTGCGTTGGAAAGTTACATCCCTCCCTGACTTCCAGCGAAAGTTTAGTGACATTCAGTTCAGTGGAAGCAAATTATTGCGTTTAAAGTGGCAGCATGTTTATGTCATCGGTACAAAAATGAGTTTCGAACAAAGAGCTTATATCAAATTTTGTTTTGAAATCGGTAAAACATTTACAGAATCAATTGAATTGATGAAAAAAGTGTATGGCGATGATTGTCTATCTCGTGCCAGAGTTCATGATTGGTTTACACGTTTCAGAGATGGTCGTGAGGGCATGAACGACAATGAACATACGGGCCACCCAAAATCAGTGCTCACCGAAAACTCCATCGAAATTGTGCGTGAATTTATCAAAAATGAGCCAAAATCATCGTTGAAATTCATGGAATCGGAGTTGAATATCTTCAAAACATCGATTTATTGCATTTTAACCGATCATTTGGGCTTACGAAAAGTCTGTCAAGGTGCGTTCCAAAATAAACGAGACTTTTGTCATAACATTTTTTTTTGGTGACTGATGTTTGACTAGAAATCGCATTTTAACCATCAATCACTCACCGTATTTGCCTGATATGGCTCCCTGTGACTTCTACCTATTCGAGAAATTGCATTTGGCCATGAAAGGAAAACGCTTTGCGTACGTAGAGGGCATCCAAAAGGCTTGTACTGACATCCGGACGGACATTCCGGTCAATGACCTGAAACACTCTTTCAAAAAGCTTTTGGATCGCGCAAAACAGTGTATCGAGCCCGGAGGAGACTATTTTGAAAAAGTAAACCAGAATTTATCAAAACAAAGCTCCTGTCGTTTCTATTTTAGCGCTGTCTCGCTTATTTTGGAATGCACATTGTAGAATAAATTATATCTTATTGCCGCATAAGCTGATGCTTAGGGTAGCCAATGATTTAAAGAAATTACTAACAACCTTGCACGGTAACACAAAAATAAACTTCTAAAATATACCATCACTTTGAACGATTTAAAATGCTCAACCTGAACACTGGTTATGAAGTCTTAGAAAAATTCCTTGAAAGACCCAAAAAATTAATTATGTTTCATGCAAAAGCATACTTTAATGTTACATAATTGAGTAGCTTTATAATAATTTTTCTGAAAAATTATTAGAGAAGAAACATGTTAGAAAAATGTGGTTTCGACGTGTGCACTAATTCTCCTCAGGCCATCACTCTTATAACATGATGGCGACCACCACCATGCTTTAGAAGTGAGTGAATAATTTTTAATTTGCCTACTTATGCAAATTCAATGTTTTTGTAGCTACAAATTATGTTCAGGGTAATTTTCTTCATTGAGTAATTGTCTTTGCTAGACTTTAATTGATCATTTCACCCTTTTGACATCAACTTAATGTAAATTTATATGACGATTTTTTGCCCTACAGTGAGCTTTTATTGCTTCGTACGGATATGGATCTCTTTTCCGGATGGCTCTGAAACCACCTTCTTCTAACAATTTTTCTTCTCTAATAATTTTTCAGAAGAATTATTATAAAATTGATCAATTTAAAGTGTTTTTTATGAAACCTTCTATATATTGTTAATATCGGTGAAATCTCTAGCTCGATAGTTTAAAATTTTCACATAGTCAACAAAACCATGGTCACTAACCCATGTACCTATCCTTAGTAATTAAAACTCACACATATATATTACAATATAGTGATGGAGGAAAATCTACACCAAATTCATAAAAAGTTGTACTAACATGTCCTTTGTATGGAACCCAACCTAAAATAAATTCATCAATTTAGTTGAAATAGGCTTCAACTCCTTACCGACGATAAAAAGTAACGGGTACTTTCATTGGAAATATCGGACCATCCAATTTACTGGCCATTTTTATCATATGCTTATTTAAATATCTGCTATCCCATTTTTAAGTAACTACTAAGAACTTATAGATTAAACAAAAGTTTTGGTACCCTTCATATGCAACCTCAGCAACTAGAATCCTTACGCAGATCGATTTCTGGCGAAGTGAAATCGGTTCTGAAGTCGCAAAATTGAACTTATCTTACTGGATTCATCTACTACGGTTATTAAATTTTATATTTTATTCATTGACCAAGGAAAGTAGAACGTAAATTATATTTATATCAATTATTTTGTTTGCTTGATATCCGCACTCCAATTCATTTTTTTCCTGAAAAGCCGTCGGGCCTTGCTTTTGCAAACTCAAAGAAGTAAGGCCCGACGGCTTTTCAAGAAAAAATGCATAATATCATTTATTATTAAATCATTTACTATATAAAATTGGAAAAAATGGGTTAAGGAATCCCAGGTTATAGGATTTTCAAGGAATCAAGGTTTTAAATACGTTCGTTTTTATTTTGCCCTTCAAAATGCTTGATGTATAGTATAGCAATTCTTCATGCTGTTAAAGATTCTACAGTATATACTCGTATTAATAGGCTCACTATCTGCATAAATAGATCTATTTTGTCTCTGTTTGAGCAAAGGAGTATGCCTAGTTCGTCTAATTGCATAATTGAAATTCGGTAGAAATTGACGCAATCTGAATGCATTTCTCGATATTGATAAAGGTTAAACAGCAAGACGCGATTTGTCTTCTGAATGATAAAGAAGTCATATAAAGTAGTTTGAGTCTTTACGACTTTTTTGGTAAGATTGAAAATAGTCTGGGATTGTAACGATCCCTTAAGGCAAATAGTTGAAACTACTTCTGGATGAACTCAAATCTGTTGGTATATATGTATTTCGAAGATAACTTCCCAGAAGAGATTTGTAAATTCTAAGATTGGGCGAACAAGGGCTGTGTACAAAGATTTCGTTATGCATATATTCTTGAATCCCTTCGCACGCTTTTTTATTTATTTTACCTACTGAATTCTTTAGTCTAGCTGTTAATTTGACTTTGCTAAAATGTTGTCGTAATGCAAGTGAATATACCCAACTCTGACTAGCTCGACATTATTTAGGCATTAGGTATTGCTGACTGTTTCTTTTAAGAGAAAAACATATGGCCTAAAATTTACTTGCGTTGAGTTTAAGTTTAGTTTGAAAAAACGTGTCTTCAGTTTATAAGCCAATAGCATGGCTAATTTTTAAGCCATCAGTATCAAATGGGTGTGCTAAGCCCGCTAGATCTTTTAATTAATCAGATATGAACATGCTAAACAGAAAAGGTCCGAGTTAATTCCCTTGTGGTACACCTGATTATGCTATAATTTTAGTTTGAGTGCCATCAGAAAGGAAGGATAATCAGAACATATCGTAGTTGGGTGGGCAGACACACGGTCAACGTCCGGCACTGACCATATCATCTTCTTGAGTGCCGATGCATTCGATCAAGATAATGAGATACTCTATCTCTAAGTAAGGGCCCGAAAAGTGCTGTAATACTAAAGCAACAACAAAGAAGTGTAGGATTCAAGCCAAATCAGACCCAGCAACTTTATTATTAATATAGAATGATCCACTCGATCAAATGGCCTACTAAAGCAAATGTATTCTGCATTAACTTGCTGCACCAATAATATGAGATTAGTAACAGTTTAGCGACCTTTACGGATACCATTTCGCTGTTTGTTAAAGAATGGATCTAACAAAGGTCGCGAGCTTATCATATATCAATTTCTCAAAAAATTTTGCATTAGAAGATAGTATTGCAATGTCTCTGTAATTCTCAATATATTGTTTGTCTTCACTTTTGTGGATGGGTACAAGTTTGGATAATTTTCATGCAGTCGGAAAGCCACTTGATGAGAAAGGTTTATTGCATATTATCTGCAGCGGTTTGGTTACTTGTGTCAGACGGAAAAATGAGGTTTGGTCCAGGGCCTTTGTTAAGATCTGGCTCATTGATGGTCCTGTTGATTTCCTCTAAAATAAGAGCTATTTCTGCAATGACACAACTAGGAGATATTTGAGTCTTGTTAAGTATGGGTCACATGTCCTTCAGATGGGATCTAATGAAAAAAAAACTTAACACTTCTGTGGAAACAGAATATTTTTACATATCGTTGAAAAATGCCCTCTTTGTAGTACCACAAACCTTCTCGAGCCTTCGCTTCTTGCAAATAGCGCTTCCAACTGTCTCGGTCCATAGACCGCGCCCTCAAATTTCGAAATCCCAGTAGCAACGAACTGTTTTCGTCGACCGAGTCACACCAGTATTTTCTCGGTTTCCCTACTAGTCTTCACCCTTCCGTTCTCCCAGCGAATACCTTATTGGGTATCTGTTATTCGAGAACGTTTTTGGGTATCCGTTGTTCATCCATGTGATTCGCGGGGCCAGACCATTGCAGCTTCCGCAATCTTGAAATCATTGAGACCTCTGGTTCGCCAAAATTTTCACTTCAATTATTCGCTTCAAGGTCCGTCTTTCAAAGGCGTTCAGTATGTTTGCGGATGCTTGGGTTAGGTTCCATGTTTCACACCCAAAGCATAGTGCAGGTCTTACCACAGATTTGTATACTTGGAGCTTTGTTCTCCTGTGTATGCAGCTGGTCTTTAAAATCGTCAACACTGAATAAAACTTTTTATTTGTAAGCTGTACTCTTCGGCGTATTTCGTCTCTTTCATTGCCGGTTTTTTTTACTCTGGCAACTAAATAAACGAGGGTGGTCCCAAAAGTACCCGACCCGACAAAAAAAAAAAACAGTAAAAAAATTGCGAAAATATTTTTTACTTTTCAACGGATTCTCCTTTCAGCTCGATAGACTTTTCCCAACGATGTTCAATAGCTTCGATACCCGCTTTATCGTAGGAACTGTCAAGCACCTTTAAATTGTTGGCAAATATTTGGCATTTTTTCAAATTTGGAAGAAGAAAATAATCCGAGAGAGCCAGATTTGGCGAATAGGGTGCTTGAGGAAGCAATTCGAACTTCAACTCATTGTTTTTAGCCATCGTAATGACGCACGAGTGGACTGGTGCGTTGTCGTGATGAAACAACACTTTCTTTTCCATCGGATGGGGCCTTTTTTTCTGGATTTCATCACTCAAACGCTGAAATAAAGCTGCATAATATGCGCCGTTGATTGTTGTGCCTTTTTCAAGATAATCAATAAATATTATTCCACGCCAATCCCAGAAAACGGATGCCATAACCTTGCCAGCTGACTGAACTGTCTTTGCTTTCTTTGGAGCCAGTTCTCCCTTTTCATTCCACTGCTTCGGCTGCCCCTTGGTCTCAGGTGTAAAATGATGGACCCATGTTTCGTCCATAGTTATGAATCGACGCAAAAACTCGGCTTCATTGCTGTGAAACATTGTCAAAAATTCGAGGGAAGCATCCTCACGTTGCTTTTTGTGCTCCATTGAGAGCAAACGCGGCACCCATCTTGCGCACAGCTTTCTCATGTCCGAATTTTCGGTCGAAATGTATTGCACAGCACTTTTTGAAATGCCAGCCATGTCTACTATCTCGCGCACTTTTAATGGACGGTCATCCAATACCATTTTGTGGATTTTCTTCACATTTTCTGACGTGGTGACCTCACTTGGTTGACCACTGCGGCGTTTATCTTGGCAGCTCGTACGACCTCGATGAAACGCGGCTACCCAATATTCGACCGTTGTAAACGGAGCGGACTTCCCCAGAGTAGAATCCAACTCGGCTTTGATATCGGTTGGACTTAGGCCTTTCAACTGAAAGTATTGTATAACATAACAATGCCCGATATTTTCCATGTTCACAAATTCATTGAGGGCGTTCACTTTGTCAATCGCAGTAATTGTTATTTTTTTAAAACTACCTGTATTCATAAGTCAGGTCGGTTACTTTTGGGGCTACCCTCTTACAAATTCGCCCACATTTTCGATATTGTATTCGGTGTTTTGGGTGTTTGAAATATTTTTCCTCGACTGCGTTACAAGCTTTGTTTTATTTTCATTGATTCGTAACCCTACTAGTTTTGCTTTGCTGTCAAGCTTCTTTGGCGACTGTTAAAGACTGTGACAAAATGTAGATGTCGTCCGCATAAACTACCACGTAGCTCGACTTGTATCGTAACGTACCTCTTGTATCGATAGGAAAAATAATTGATTGGCTCCCCTCGTTTGGCATATGTTCTTGTTGCTATATGTGCTGGATGACTTTAAAGATGGCTTTCTGAACACCATTGCCACCACATTAATGAGCTCCTCTAGAATCTCATCAATACCCGGCCCTTCATTATCCTTTAAGGCTTTGATGGTGTAACAAACTTTATCCAAGTTGTTTGGGCTAGAAGAAACTCTCCGCAAATATCTATCGGCTCCGATGTTCTGGAGATGTGTAGAGGATGTAGAAGGTTCTTGAAATATAATGCCCATCTTTCCTTAATCTTTGTTTTATCAGCGATAATATTGAAGATGTCATCACTGTAGAGGATTATCTTAGGCTGAGAACCACGTTTCAATTTTTTCACTACTTTGTATGCTTGTCTTGTGTTGTTGCTCGCTAGACTTACGTCGATACTTCTCAATTGGTTGTCATGGTATTTTCTTTTCTCAATCCTGACTATCTTATTCACTATTCTTCTGAGATTTTCATGATGTTCTCTCTTCGCCCTAACTTAACTTTGTTTGTACGCCTGATTTTTTTTATCTAGCGCATCCTAGCACTCATCATCGTATCAATCATTTCTTTTGCGCCGGGATGATGTCCGATCGTGCGTTCTGCCACGATCTAAATTGCGGCTTTCACTTCCCTCATAGCTCGTTGCTTGTTTCCAGCGATAAGTCTAATACGATAGGAGCCAGCTGGTTGTTGAGCGTGTCCTTGAAATTTTTCGCCACAGACGCCTTTCGATGTCGAGTTTTCGTAGATGGCTGGTCTGCGCCGTATACGCCTTTGACATACGACATCGATATATTAGTTTCATCAAGTAATATCCGAGTTACAATTGGCTCCTCGATATGTATGAACGTCAAGTATGCTCGAGGCGCAACGTTGTTGGATCAGAACTTCGTAGATCGGGTTTTGTGTGTTGCCATCCGGTGATACCCAGGTCATTTTATGTATGCGTTGGTATGAGAAGCAAGACTTCCGTTTGACTTAATTACTGTTACATGCAAAGTCAATCAGGCGCTGACCGTTGTCATTTGTTTCTTCGTGGAAGCTATATACTTCAGTCGTTCCCCGATGAGATAGCTCATTGCCAACCTGAGCATTGAAAGCACCCAGAATTATTTTTTTGTTGTTTGTGAGCAATGAGTCAAATATTATTTCCAGGTGATTGTAGAGCGTTTCCTTCATTACTTCGTCCTTTTCTGCAGTTGGGGCTTGTACGTTGCTCAGCCAGATTTTGAAGAATTTCGCTTTTACGCGGATCGCACATATTCGTTCATTGACTGTCTTAAAATCAATAATGTGCGATTTTAACCCCCTATCCACAATAAAAGCCATTCCGAATGCTCGCTTTCCAGCAAACTTGCCACTTTTAAATATTATGGGCTATCTCATATCTGGAATATCATATCCAGTCTAGTTTGTTTCCTGGATTGGCAGTTTGTTTAATTTAGATTGAGTGGCATCATTTAAAAGGTCCTTAACAGCGCCAGGATTGTTCAGTGATCTGAAATTCCACGATCCAATGCGGTAGTCCGTTTGTGGTTGCAAGGTCGTTGCTGTAGGTCCAGTCCATTCCGAGGCTCAGTTGCAGGCTTCGAAACAATATAAGGTTTTCCAGTCACGGGAAGCTAACCCGTCGCCCAACCTCGATTCCGGCGACATGGTTATTACTTTTAATTCCGTTGTAAGGCGCGAAAAAACTTGCCTTCACTTGCATACGTCCCCAGAAAAGAGGTGCAATTAGGATTTAGTTACAGAGCTGTAGGTTTATTTACAGTTATTGGCATTTTGCAGCATTTAATGTCCCATCAATGGGGAACCAGTAAACCTAATATTCAATCCCGAGACAATTCGGTATCATTTAATCGTGATATTTAGGATGAGGAATCATGGAAGTTGCAGGTTAAAGAAACAAGGGATATCTCCTCTTTTCTTGAATGGGCTTGTGACCGTCTACGGCGGAATTACAGGGTCCTTCAATATCTTCAAACTTTTAATTGTATTTATGGCCTTGTTCACTTTCTTAATCATTCTTAATTCTTGTATAATGTGCTCAACTTCCGCCGTAGTTTTTTATAGTATCTTTCCTTTTGAGCGCTTCCTTTATATGTTTTTTGAATCTCACTGCTACCGGCCTTTTTGTTTGGTAGCATCAAAGTTTTGCCATAAAATACGGTTTACAGTAAGAAAATTTCGAAAAATTATTTGTTTCTAAATCAATACCATCCGACTGCACATGGGCTCTTTATGGAATTAGACACTCAAATTTTCGTCTAAACTTCGCCAAACTTTCAGATAAGATGAATGACAGGAATATTTTGCGAATCATCTCGATTTAATATATTGTTATTCTAGAAAACAGAAAATTGGGGCAATGCCCCAATTTTAAAATTGGTTTCTACTTATAATTTTCAGATAAATTATACCATTTAAAGTCCTTATAAATCGTATTGATTATCAAACAATAATGATAAGTACAAAAACTACTTACAAAAAATATACAAACTGTATTGCTCGAAATAACCCATTTTTTTCAATTAAATTCTAATCGGTAATTAAAAGCATATACTATTAGCAAGAATTATAAAACAGTAACAACTAGAGTAAGAATATGATTCAAGAGAAAATTGATCAATTTTGGTTTGAACCTATAGGAAAAATTCCAGAAGCTTTTGTTCACTCGACGGAGAGGCTCATGAACACTTTAAAGCGAGAAATCAACTAAAGGAGAAACGATGAATTTTATCTTCGGATGGCGCAATCTTCAATTCACCCACCTTTCTGATATCCTTGATCAAAACAAATTACCCACTAACTATGTGCTTTTATATTTTCTATATGTGCCCTTAAAACAAACTTGCTTTTTATTGTACCGCGAAGCGAAAGCTTGTTTTAGTTTTGCTTACTTATAGCAATTACAAGTATATCTTGTTTTAATTTTAAAAGCTTTTTTAATGCAACTAATGCAGAAATAAAAGAAGTAAAAAAGCTTCAATTTTAATTCGCGACTAATCATTTATCTCGTGATCAAAACTGTGAAAAAAAACGTACTTACTAAGATAACATTTTCACAGAAAATCCATTAAAGTACATTTGTATTATGTTGCTTTTCACTTAAATATCAATTATATTTCTTTAGAAAACGAAAGGGCATATTTAGCATTAACAAATATAATTTAAAAGAATATTGCATGCAACAGTTTAGTAAAATGTGAAAAATATTTATAGCGTTGTTAAAAAATTTAATTGCTCTTTCGTTTTCACTTAGTTTTAGAACATTTACCTCTCAATTGCAAAAATAAAAAAATATATGCAAGTTATTGTCAATATCTGTTATTCTAATTTCATTATTTTTATTCATTTTATTTCTATTCACCTGTTCACCTGCTATCTTGCTTCGATGGATGGTCAACCACATAAACTAAATAATAATCAAACGCAAATAAATTCAATCCAAAATTGTTTGTGCAATAAATTCACATATACACATTGCATACTATCATCACACTGTATAAAAAAAAAAACTATCGATCAAAAAACGCTTGATGGCTTTACTGCTCTTTTATATATATATTTAAAATAATAAATTTGTTTTTCTACCGTATTATGTGCAAATTGATAAATTGGTGCATTTCTTTCAAAATAAATCATACATACATTTTTGAACATTGTATTCGGAATACTACATCAAAATCACAAAAAAAATACATAATTTGCTTTAAAAAACGCATTTGAAACAAAAAAAAAAAAAACAAGACTGTACCAGTTTCTGCTGCCGCGGCTGCTGGTCCAATGCTGACGGCAGCTGCTGCCTCTTTGACACATCCCATACCAACGCCAGGGGCTGTACAACACCATGCTGTTTCAATTGGCCATTCGCTGGAAGTTGGCAAGAAGCGTGCAGCTGAAAATGACATGTTTCAACTGGTATTGCCTTTTTGCAAATATAATGCTTTTCCATTTATTTTCTATTAATTTAGTTGTAGATGTTTTGATGCTTTCTACTAAACATATTTAATTTTTACATTTAAATATATAATGCATGCTAAATCAAAGTCGTGCGCATAAAGAGTGAATGAAGCCAGTCGATTCTTTGACACTCTCATAAATATAATTTATAAAGTAAAACGATCTATTTTTAGTGTCAATTTCACGCAACACTCTAATTAATTTCAAAAATAATATCAGTTTGTAACATAAAAAATATATATTTAATTTCTTTAATAGAAAAGAAATTAAAATAAAACAAATATGTATTATCAATTTGCTTCAGTAAAAAATTCCAATAATAAACCCGAGGATCCTCTGACTTCAATTGCTCGCACTCTTTGAAACGGACAGGTTATGCTCTAGCTATTTTTTGAAGGATTCGTATGATAATAAACTAAGTTCTAGGTAAAAAAAAACCTCGCGTGAGTGAAAAGTTGCTAGCATGTGCCTACGATTTGACGTTTATACTGAAAATGCTTTTTATGCCTTAGGACCGTGCCTACTTACAGTCTTATCAAAATTTGTTTGTGCATAAATAAACAGAGAGCATTGGTTAACTTTAAAGCCTCGGTGACTGTATGCCAACAACCTAAATTAAATTTTTCTTATATCGTTGGATAGCTTGCTAAGCCTTCCAAATTATATATAGTTAAAAATGATCGAAATTGGTTTAAATATAATTGTAATACCTAAACATTTTCATTGTCAGAAATTGTTTATGCATTTGGAAAAAATATCAAAACCTACAGTGTGTAGTTTTTGAAGTAAAGTTATAAGTCCGTAAAAGACTTTCGATTGCATCAATATCACTTGTTCTTGCTATTAACTCATGCATTAGCGGTTTACCGCCATTATATAACTAGTAAGGCCAGTTGAAATGAAGAGTCTCTGAATGTTGCTGAAAGTTCATTTTCCTTAACATATTTTGTTTTGGTTCTGATTCGCATCATAAAATGAAGCAGTGCCCATGTCTGTTTCAGTACATGGATTTTGATTCTGTGTGATTAACCGTTTAGCTAGTCCGCGACTATCCATGATAAGACGCGTGCTGCTCGTACTGCTCTTATTGAATGGTTTGTTGTGGTACTAGGAAACAGGATACCCTCAACAAGAAAAGAATTATTCCAATGGATTCTCACCCCTTGCTAGTTTCATTATGAAAACAAAAGACCGAATTTTGTAGGAACACAGATCTAATTAATTTATTATAGCTCAACACTGTTGGCCACTCAAAATAAGTTTATATTTATCCACATATATCCACACCATCTATGGAGCAGCAGCCTAAGCCGAGCCTTGGCCCCCGAGATTAGTTGCCATTTGATCACTCTCAGCTAGAATCTGCTGTCAGCTTCTATCTTGCCTTCCTGTCGAGTCCTCTGTCTTCGTGCTAGACGTCTACTTCCTGGTCTAGTCCAATGGTCTTTTGGGTAGCCGTATTAATTCCATTCTTTCTACATCTGCCCATTGTAATTTGCGTTATTTTATGCAACTAGATACAGGTGTTTCTTCAAGTAGTTCATAGAACTCATTGTTGTAACTTAGTCTTTACGCATTCCTTGTTTCACTGGGTAGTAGATTTTTTGGAGCAATTTACGTTCTAATATGTCCACTGCCTGTTCAGAATCGCTCATCGCTCTATATATATATAACTTTACTTTATTTTCCTATTTTTATGGATGTAATTTTACCTTGAGGCCATTCTTAGGTATTGAAATATTTTTTTTAATTTAGATAAATCCTTTAAGCTATATGCTACAATGTCTACCAAACGCACTCCGGACAGGCAACGCCGATGTGGTTAATACCACATCGGGTGCAGGACTATCCATTCTGTATTCGATATGTCATGACGAATTATTCGACGAGCAGTTCATTTAGGAGCTTTAGCGTGCACACAAATTGCACCAAAATTGCTTGGAGATCCTGTTGTGGACTTCTAACTGCTGTCTTCTTGTATGCAGCCATTACGTATGTCGTTGCAGACTGTCATCGAGCCCCTTTTCACTGCACTGGGAGCTGTGCCCAAAAATACCGATGATCAACTACCACTTTAGTACCACTAGAATTGTTGGTTATGCAAAATGTGCTTGCACTGCTGCAAAGCCTGACCACATGCAAGCAACAGTTGGAGCAGAAGTAAGAAAATACTTCGCACTCCAAACCTTTGGGCTTTCTCCATAGGGAGATCATTCTTCTAGGCGCCTCTATGAGCCCCATGGCGCCAGTAAATCAACCGTGCCTTAGCAAGAACATCTCAATGTTTGGTCGTGTGGCTCCCCCTGTGCAAGAAAGGCCCTCGAATAGCATCTAGCGCACTAAACCTGCGAAAATCCTAAACGTGGGTAAAGCCTGGATTTAAACTTAAGTGGCTAGTCAGGGTCCTTGTCGGTATAATTGCTTATTTCACGTTTAGAATTATTTAGAATTGAGATGTTTGTAGGTAATTCTACTGCCTTGGCAGGATATTTACTTATGACTCTGTAAGGTCCACCTTTGGAAGTATGAACATATATGTAGATGAATCTTTAACACCCCGCTACCGCAGTATAGGTTGGGCCCGAAAAAAACGCTATGTGCCAAACTCCCCGCATTCAATCAAAACAAACGCATCAGCGGTCGAGAGAGCCATTAGCCGTCTTCAGAGTTGGTATCCTCTGACACAATGACCGACTAATCGTGTCGCTCACAAAGATGGACTACTAGCCATATTAAAACGAATTTTACAGTCCGAGACGCGACGACGTCTGTCGGTCGTTAATATCCCTGATATGGCATCTTTACTGCGAGATTTTAATTGAATCGAAAGGCTGGAAGACGACCTAGCAGAACGCATTTATGTCTCTGCTACATCAAAACACCGAAGCGCAATTACAGAAATGGCATCCGAAACTCTTAAGGTCAGGCAAGAGGGGTCACACAACGAATCGAAAGCGCTTGCTGTAGCCGTAAATAAGCTTGACACCGGTTCGCTGCATATCGAGCAGGGCGTAAGGTTCTTTGCTACGACTGCGGCAAACCGGATACTTATTCCTAAGATTGTTCCGATCACGCTGGTTAAAAGAAACGGAAAAATGAGTACCGGCACACACCAGAGGCACTTCAAGACTTACCCTTAGAGCGGCATCACACTTTCAGCACTAGTTACGTTAACACCACCTCTATTAATAAACAACCGACGGCTGATGCTTCCTCGCTTTCAAAAGCCTCTCTAACGACCTTTTTAAAACGAACATTGATCAAAACTCCGGTGAACCCCAAACAAATAGTGATGCGCTTAATAAAAGCCTAGCATTTGTGGCTCCAGAAATATTACGGACGCGTGAAAGAATCTTTTCAACAAAACAGGTCACCTCACACTCACACAAAACCAAATAGTCTATTCGTTGTTGGAGGAGCTTCTGCCCGAGACCGTGCAACTGCCCTGCTGTAAAACTGTGCAACGCCCTGCTGTAAAAATTCAGACGTCACAGAAAGCGACAAGCCACCTTATTCTTCAACCATATTGATTGGCAAACTCATTGTTGCTCTAATCGATACGGGTAATAGCATCATTCGTCTTGTCTATAGTTTTAGCACGAAGATTCTGAATCAACATGCCTACCTTGTTAAGCCTTGGCGCTTTGACATCCTTACAGCTGATGGTACCAATTATGCCATCAAAGAAGTATTGACCACCCCCGTCACTTTTAAAGGTGGCACGAAAAAAATTAAGTTCTACCTAATTCCCTCATTGACCCAAAATGTTTATCTTGCACGGATTTTGTCCTGCAATTTGGTTTAGCCACGGACTCACGTCTCTTTCCTAATAAGTTACATGAACTCAATTCCCTGCCAAACAAACGCGAGTTGAACCCCATCGAACAACAACGTTTGGATGCATCCATAGTTGCATTTTCATCCTCAGATATTATGAAGGTCGGGAGGAGTAAGGCGATTAAACAGACACGATGTCGTTTCTCCAGCCATGAAAAAATTGATGTATACCGAGTTGGGTAAGATGCTTACTTTTTTTTTGCTTTGGCACTACAGCCTCTTTCGAAACTTCGCTTAGAAATAGTTAGGCTCCCATTATCTTGTTCGAATGGATCGGCACTCGAGAAGGTGATGTGGTTAATACCACATTTTGGCCCTATGTTTGTCCACCCAGCTACGATACGTTCCGATTTTAAACTAGTACGTAAGATAATTAAATGGGCTTGCAATCCATCCTAAGAATCACTTGAAATAATTCTCGTTGTCACCAGGGTGATTTGAACCAGGAACCTTTTCCTTACGCAGCGAGTTCCGTAACCCCCCCCCCTGATCCCATGTAAGATTGGTGGTACAACCCAATATAGTACGTCTTCCGCTGGATTTACGGAAAGAATACGGCGACGGTCAAGAATGCGTACCCTCCCACTAATAGATGGAATACTCGGTCGACTACCCAAACCCCTCTACTTCATAAGCTTCGACTTAAAGGATGCTTTTGGCAAATTCTGTTTGAAGTTGGATTCGATGAATCTCATTATATGCCTTTTGGCTTTTACAACGCACCGACAACGATGACTCAGCTGATGGATAAAGTAATTCTAACTCATCTCCGACGATGCTCACCATCGGCATCCAGAAATGTCAATTTTTTATGACAGAAGTCCAGTGCTGAAGACATACGCAGGACATCATCAGTACCAGCAAAACTGAACCGGACTTGGGTTATAGATGAGTTCCCCTTGCCAAAGAATGTCAGGCAGTTGTGACGTTTCTTT
Source organism: Odontomyia ornata (assembly GCA_963969285.1). Lineage (NCBI taxonomy): Eukaryota > Metazoa > Arthropoda > Insecta > Diptera > Stratiomyidae > Odontomyia > Odontomyia ornata. The sequence goes on from OZ017742.1 coordinate 76,330,761, forward strand.
GGAGTGTGTGGATGGTATAGATGGATCATGAAAAGCTATGTAACGGTGTAAACACCGCTGTCTGACATGCTGTGCAAGGGTTAAGTTCGCCTGGACCAAGCACAGCCGAAAAGCATTCGAAGAGCTCAAGCAACCATTAACTTCTGCACCAGTGCTGCACAGCCCTGACTTAATCAGCCCTTCTCCATCCATATTGATGCAAGTCAACATGTATTCAGCGCTGTTTCAGTGCAATTAACGGAAGATGGGGAAGAAGCTTCTATCGCTTTCATGTCGAGTAAGCTGAACTCGGTCCAGAGGAATTACACTGTGTCCGAACAGAAATGTCTGGCAGCTGTGATGACTACCAAGAAGTTTCGAGCATACGTAGAAGGCCACTCGTTTGAGATCATCACAAACCGTGCTTCACAACAATGCCCAATGAACATCGTGCACCTACACGGACACTTAGCTCGATGGGCTCTTGAATTGCAAGGCTTTAAATTCACAATCAAACATAGGAAAGGAACACAAAATATTCTGTCCCATGCCCTTTTCCGAATTTTTTCACCGGTAGTCCCCATTTCAATTCGGGTAACTACAACAAGTCGAGGCAAACCTTCTCGACTCAACAATCACAGTTGTTGTATGCTATATCTATAGACGAAATGAGTACGCGACTGGTGAGTCGTTGGAGGAAGAATTCACAATTAGATGCTCCGTGCCCACGACCATCCCCTGAGTGCTCACTGTGATTATGGATGAACACTTCGACGCCTAAAGAGATACTTCTTTTGGCCCAAAATGTTTCAACAAATCAAAGAGTATATAGCCGTTTGTGAAATTCGTAAGAGCACTTAAGCTCCAAACATTGCACTTTGAGCTCCAACGAGCCGATTCAACGCTCCGGAACCCGTATTTAAACGTCTTTATATAGACTTACTCGGTCCCTACCCTCGGTCATCTACGGAACATGTCAGTGCTATTGTCGTTCTGGACCGTCTTTCTAAATTTTTGCTTGTAGAACCCATTCAATAATTCGTGACTCCACATATTGTGAAATTCTTAGAGAATCGGATTTTTCAATGTGTTTGGCATGCCAGAGAATCTTCACTTGGACAACAGACTGCGATTCCGTTTTCGAAAATTTAGGAACCTATTTGGGCAGTATGGTTTTGAACACCATTTAACATCATTGTTCAAATGCATTGAAGTGGTGGAACCGCACTTTATTGTCGGTGATCCGCCCATATGCACATCCAACCCAGAAGGATTGGGTTTGCAGATTGTACGCAATCATCTGCTCATTGCAATCTTCTTATCAATCTGACACGGGTTTCTTTCCCTACTTTCCCACCTTTGGGCAGTACATGATCTTCCATGGCAAATCGGCAATTGAAATGTTTAGAAGACTGTCGTTACGCTGAAGCCTCACAAAAGATTAGGAGTGCTACGCCAACGAATTCGGCAGAAGATAAGGAACGCAGGACGTGTAAATAAAAGGCAATGCAACCTACGACCTGGACCTTCTAAATTCAAAGACGGAAATAAGGTGTATCGTCGCAAATTGCGCCAAAACGACACCGCTATTGTAACGCCAAATTCGCGTTTTCTGAAAAGCCGGATTTCAAAAATCATAGGACCAGGACGTTATGTTATCTCCTATTTGAGCTATCTGGAAGGGAAACGGGAATATGCCACGCGAAAGGCTTGCGTCGCTAACGGTCACCTAGGACCTCCTTTAAGAAGAAAGATTCCTTATCTTACAAATCTCTGCAATTCTTTTCGGAGCATATTCTACTTTGCCTACTCTCATCTGTTTGTCAGTCCGTTTGAATACTCCTATCAGTCTAATCCGTATGCATCCACATTGAAAGCATATAGGTGTTTTTTTAAAAGCGGAGAACTTTAAATTGAAATAAAATAAAGGAAAATGTTGTTAATGGCCACGAAATTCGCTTTATTCGAAATATATGTTTTTGTCATTAATATTTAAAGCTGATTTCCGGCATGTGACTGCCGCGCTGCTGTATACACGGCGTAGTCTGGAAGTCTAATTTTCACATACACTCTTCGCAGTAAATCAGGCTGTATTTCGGCAATAACGCCTCGAATTTGGGCTTCCAAATGCTCAATTATTTTTGGTTTATCGGCGTAGACTTTCGACTCCACATATCCCCAAAGAAAATAATCTAATGGAGTCAAATCGCACGAACGTGGTAGCCACTTAACTGGGCCATTTCGTGAATTTAAGTGAATTAATTGCATCGTGCGCTGTGCGGCATGCGGTGCTGTCCTGCTAAAACCCCATAACAGCAACATTAATGCCTTCTAAATGAGGCAGCAAAAAGTTATTTAACATACCTCATTATCGCTCAGAGTTGATTGTAACATTGTGACCATGATTGTTTTTGAAGTATAATGGACCCATTACCCCTCCAAACCATAAAGCGCAACAATCGGTGACTTTTTTGGATACAATGATGTTTCGACAACTGCTTGTGGATTATCATCACCCCAAATGTGGTAGTTCTGTTTGTTGACGTTGCCATTCGACAAAAATGTGCTTCACCACTCGTCAAAATTTTCAAAGGAAATTGTGGATCAATGGCAATCTTTTCTTCGGTCCATTTACCAAATACGAGTATACGGCGCGGAAGATGATCGTATGTATGAATTGCCACACAAAACTAACCTCAAAACAACTGAGAACCTTGACGTTGGCTGTAACTGGAAATAGTGTTGCCATTTTCAAGTTTTCCGCCTCTAAAAAACACACTTTACAACGGCAACAAATTGCAAACATATCTCTCTATAGTTCATTTTCCACAAATCCTTGCATTCACAAAAATTGTGAAAAATTCGCTGCCCTGTAGTAATTGGTTTTCACTTAGCTGCGTGGATTTTATCACCACGTGGGCTTTGGCTAGCACGCTAGGCGTAGTGAAGTGGCCATGGAGTTGAGAGGGAAGTGGACGACGTTTCCAGTCGAGTACACATCCTTAGCTCATTGAGACAGCATTTCAAGGCTGCAGTTCTTTACGGAGATGAACCTCATCTTTAAAATCACTACAGGTGGTTAAATGATTCAAATACAGTAATAATGTCTAATGATTTTAAATACTACAGACTATGTGATCTTAAATTTTTCTCATTGAAATATTTAAGTACTTTATATCGTTTTCTTAACGTAAGTGAGAGAATTGCGCGTATTACAATTTACTACACAATTCTCTGAAGTTTTTTACACGCCGAAAAATAGTGCCTAAGGCTCTTTAGTTCCAATAACTCTCCCTCTCGAAAATATGCTATTTTTAGGGATCATATTAATGTAATGGCATTAGAAAAGAAAATTTTATGTCTAAAAACTAGTCCGTGTTTTGTTTTTAGACAAATTTCAGGCGTGCACCCGTTATCCTGTTAAAGAAAGAATTCTTCGCTAACAAAAGATTATACCTCATTTGGGATAGGTTTCCACTGAAGTCCTTTTTTATTAGGATATATTTTCCCGCAAGATCCCAAAATAGACCATTTTATGGTCTTTCATATATTACCCAAAATTAAGCTTACCTCGTCGGAATAGTGTCCCTCACTGTACTATGCTGAGTGATTTCAAATATTCTTCCGGAAAAAAACAGTTTTTATGCTCAACTGGTTTAAAGATTTTGTAAATGATAGATATTGCTGAATTAAATTTAAATTGTAACACTACAGCCCCTTTCAGCCCTTCGCTTAGAGATAATTCGAGTATCTCATTATCATGATCGAATGTTTTCGCACTCCACAAAGTGATTTGGTCAGGATCACGCTTTGACCGTGTGTCCGTCTACCCAGCTGCGATATGTTCTGATTTCAAACTAGCCCGTATCATAACTGAATAGTCCGTCCGAAGAATCACTCGAACTAAATCTCGTTGCCGCCAACATGAGTCGAACCAGGGACCTTCGGCTTACAGGTTAAGTGCTCTAACCACTACAGCACGCTGACTCATCAAGGATTAAAAATGAATGCAAACCAAAAGAAAATGTGCATGTTTTAAAAGCCACATTCTCATGTGTACAAGTCTATTGGAATGTTGCTATAGCTCTGATCATCTTTAAAAGAGTTTTGATGGAAATGATTGCATTTACAAATTTTTCGCAACTCTAATTTATGCCATGTTAATTTTCAGATTCTTACTTTGATAGGATAAAGATTTTTTTGTTTTTTATTTTAACAATAACACCCCTTTTGGGCCTTCGCTTAGAGATTATCTTGATCGAATGTATCGGTACTGGAGAAGGTGATATGGCCAGCACCACACATTGGTCGTGTGCTTGTCTACACGTATCATAACTGAACGGGTTTTTAATCCTTTCGAAACAAATCTCGTTGTTACCAGCGGGATTTGAACCAGGCGCTTTCGGCTTACGAAGTGAGCAATCTAACCACAACACCGCGTGTGCTACGCGGATAAGGAATTAGTAAACATTATATGCTAAAACACTTTAAATATCTTTATCATGATATAAATGCACTGAAAGTTATAAAGAATCATAAAGGTGTCTCTTGAAATAAAGGATCTTAGTTAAGACTTTTCAATAGAAGAAGATTTGAAGCGCTGACAGCAAAATATGAACAAAGCCGAAATAATACAATAGCTTGAGTTGTGACAAGGATTTAGTATCTTTGAGTGTCTGAATGACCAAAAATTTGACATAATCTCATTATTTGAGAATAATTACCCTTTTTGGACTATCTATTCAACGCTAAACTTTGGAGCTTTATCAAACATACAAACCATTTTTGACGAAAAATTTGATGCACAATCAATTTCCCACAACATATATGCTATTGTAGTATATTACAGTTGGGGTTTAACGAATTTTTTTAATTTTTAACAATAATTTAAAAGGTCCACTAAGCTATTCAACGATATGAAAAAAGTTTGATTCGGGTATTCACCGTACAGTTACCAGTGCTTTGAATTTTACATATGTTCTCAAATTATGTATGCACAAATAAATTTTAATATGACAGTATCTCTCTTTAAAAAAATGCTATTGGTTTAATCATAAGGAAGCTAAGTTATTTTTTTGATTTCGAACAAAATGTATTATTTTTACGTGTCTAAGATCAAATGAGAACGTAAGCTTGACATTTATGTCAAAACTGCTGACACTTATGTTTTAGTGACGCTCTCTAAATAACGAAAATGAATGAAATTAAAATGGCAAAATCAATAAATTTAAATCATATCCCAGTGTTTGAGCACATATCGAAATCAATTAAGAGAACTTACGCTACTTAAAATTTAAACTTTTAAATTAATCGGTAAAGTCTCATTGAATAAATCACAGCTTTGATCGTCTTTTACATTGCGTCTATATTATAAATGCAATAATGTAGTTACGTATGTTGTTACTTAGGAGATTTCCTCTCTTTGGTTCTCAGTCTATTAAGGTTATTGGCTTTTTATAATATCTTCATTTCGCGCAAAATACTTTGAAAAATATAAAAGCCAACTACATTATTCAATCCCCATTAATAGTCCTATTTAACAAATTAGGTTATGTTGGCGAATTAATGCTAAGGATCCGTAACATACTAAACAAATCAGATTTATTTAAATATTTATTAAGTTAGATGACTTTTTGGTGAAATTTGAATGTTAAGACTGTTTTGTTTTAAATTTTGCAAACTAAAGTCCATATAAAATATTGTATAATTTTTATCAGACTAACTATGGGATTAGATACATTAAATATTAAAAATTGAATTTGATCACCAAAAAGTTTTCTTTAAATTGTAATAATCTTTATCATTTGATGACAAAGCAAATCGAATGCATTCTCGCAACTTCTGTTTTCAATGGTCCAAACGTGAGAAAGTTAGAAGTTATGTAACGTAGTAGAAATTTATAATCAACGATAGCGTATAAGATAAAAAATTTTACTACAATTGTGTAGATAAATTTTTAAGAATAGTTCTTAAAATATTGTCGGATATTTTTTAAGTGTTAATGTGTTCTACTTAACATCCGTATTATTTTGATTTTATTTTTAAGTTAATCAACAAATTGTTCATTTTGTTTTGTCTGAATAACATTTGAGTTTTATTCGCTATTTAAAAATTTTCAAATATTAATTTAAATAGTTTACCCACTATGAACTTAGCACAATTTAACCATAAACACTAATACAATGCTTTTTTCTCTTTCTTCCCGATTTTCTTTTCATTTGAAATTCCGATAACAAAATAAAAATTAATCGAATGAAAATCAATGAATCACAATAATATATAGATGGATATGAAAACGGTTGGTTCATTTTACTATGAGAATTTCGTAAGTACCTTGATTGTGGTTTTTATTAACACTTTTCTCATACTTATTTGGCACTATATATTTAATTTAATTTTATCATTATTTCCTTTGAAATTCGATGAACAAGAACGAAATTCTAGTTAAAATATGAAGCCAAGATAATTGATTAATAAAATAATGTCTTTATTTTAGATATATTTTCAAGCAAACACAAAATGTTGTATTTGGCAATATTATCTTTTCACTTAAGCAAAGAATACACACTATCCAAATTCGAAATTTACGACTTATATATTTGAACCGTACTCAAAATAAAAAGTTTTCAATATAATGATTTAGTTAAAATTCGAAACAAGCATTGAAACTCAACAAATTACTGAATTAAGGCCGATACCAGTGTTAATAATTGACCTCTCGTAGATTTAGTAATTAAAATTGAATAGTAGATCTAGTTTGTATATTTAAAAGCTTGTTTCATATTTAAATCAAATTTTATATCTTAAATATTATCTACAGAGTAGTTTTAGACAACGAAAATTCACTTATTTCTTATCCTTTAAAATGTATGACGTTTAGCAGTAATATTTTTAGTGAGTATTTTAAATTTAGAAATTTACTACAACGGATATTTTGAGATTTTTTTAGTTGTTTTGGCTATCTATTTGCTTATATATTTTTTCTTTGATTTAAAGAGTGCGTGGTTATTTGATTATCTTTTAACATCACATAAATGTTAACTATGACCCTCTCATTAGTTATTCATAACGAAAATTTCAAATGCCTAGCGAAAAATATGATGATGTGAGTTATAAGAAGTTGAATTTTTTATTATTTTCTATCAAAATATGCTTTATAAAAAATTGGACTAATCAAATTAATTTATTTTATTTGCAGGAAAAAGAAAAATTCCTAAATATCTAAACATTTCCAAATATCTAATTTGATAAATAGAGCAATTTGATTACATGATTTAATTGTGACGATAATAAATAAACTTATTTCACTTCTTAACCATTTAATTGAATTCACTTCTATTCACTGTCATGCATAATATTCTGATGTACTTTGGTTTATATCTCAGATCGTTTCTGCTCAAAAGTTAAAGCTATAAAAAAGAAAGTTATTGGTCTTGTGACCGTTATGCGAAATTTTCTTAACTCAAGGCTGCAGGAAAAATCGATACTAAATTGGCCTTAACTTATTGCTATATATCAATGGAGAAATCGGATGTACTGTGAGCTACGAGGGGTATTCATGTATGTATTGGGTGTACAACTTAATAACCGGAATTTTTTAAGCGAAATTTGATGCTTTATTGTGGAATCTTACAATATATTTTATTCAAAGTGTTGTCCATCGGAAGCTACAACATTTCCCCATCTTTCAGGCAATTTATGAATTCCATCCCAAAAAAATTGCGCGAATCTATCCAATTTCGGATGCCTTGCTCTGAAGTGAAGCGTATTCCGGTGAGGGCGTTTTGCATCGAGCGAAATAAATGCAAGTAAGACGGAGCATGGTCCGGACTATAAGGTGGGTGGGCCAAAACTTCCCATCCACTATTTTCCAAATAGTTTTTCACGGATCTTGCAACACGCGGCCGAGCGTTGTCATGATGAAAAATTATAGCCTCGTGTCTTGTCGCATATTCCGGGCGTTTTTCGATGATGGCACGCTTCAAACGTGTTAATTGTGTTCGGTACAGGTCACTTGTGATTTTCTGGCCCGATTTCAACAACTCATAATATAACGGCCCCTTCTGATCCCATCAAATACACAGCATAACCTTGGCGCCATAGGTATTTGGCTTCGCCGTTAATTTGGCTGGTTGGCCGGGCTTCGCGAATGACTTTTTGCGCCTTGGATTGTCATAATGGATCCATTTTTTATCCCCAGCCACGATCTGATGCAAAAATGATTTCTTTTTATGGCGCTCAAGCAGCATTTCAGACATATAGAAGCGCCGTTCAACGTCTCTCGGCTTCAACTCATAGGGGACCCAATTACCTTGCTTCCGAATGTATCTGGCGGCTTTCAAACGTTTCGAAATGACTTGCTGAGTCAATCCTGACGATTTGGCAAGTTCGTCTTGCGTTTGACACGAATCCTCATCGAGTAGCGTCTTCAAACTTTTTTGGCTGTCCTGGGCGTTCTTTGTCTTTGATGTCAAAATCGCTACTTTTGAAGCGTTGAAACCATTCAAAACACTGTGTTTTCGCTAAAGCATCGTCGCCATAAACTTCTACAAGCAAACGATGACTTTCCGCAGCAGTTATCTCTGCAAAAAAAATGACCCAACAGAACCTCCCGCAAATGCTGTATTTTTCTCCCATTTTCGAAGTTATTCATCGTGAAAAATAATAATGATGCACACAAGATAAAATTTTGTTGACTGATTTTGATAGCTGTCAAATGTACCTTCAAAATGACGTATATATAAAGTTCGAGCTTTCACGATATTTGTTAGTATGGACATCTAGCGTCAAATTCCGGTTATTAAGTTGTACACCCAATATAAACAAGCCTTTCATAAAAAGATATTTATTTTACATTTTAGAAAAAAAAAAATACATTTATTTTTCTACGTATTTACCTTCCTTAGTAACGCATTTTTCGTATTGAACAAATAGTTGATTCTTCTCATTTTCGAAAAATAACTTGGGCGGGTATCCATCCAGTTGCACACAAACTGTTCAATCTCTCCAAGTGCTTCCACGAGAGGCCAAAACATATAGAAAATGCAAGGTGAAAAGGTCATGGCTATAGAGACATTGATCAAGTGAAGTCCAATGAATTTCATCCAATTTATGGGTTGTTGAGGCTGCAGTGTAGGGCATTGCATTGTCGTGCAAAAGAAAGACGTCTCGGCTAACGGCATCTTTTTGATCGATAAGCAGCTCAAACCTTGTCAGGAAGTTCATTGTACGACGATTCTGAAAGAAATAAACTAGTAAAACTACTTGGAGTCTCAAAAACCGTTGACATCACCTTACCGACTGAAATACAAGTTTTGGCTTTAATGCTCCTGGTACGCCTTCTTTTCTCCACTCTATCACTATCATCTATAGCGTGACAGCCCATGTCGGACTTTGGCCTCCAGGATTAATCTCCTCCAATCATCACGGTTCTGCGACCTGGTTCGCCAGTTAAGCATTTTCAGCAAGAACCTGCTGTTAGCTTTTATTGCTTCTTCCCATCGATGCCTCAGTCTTCTTGCTGGACGTTTACCTTGTGCTCTACCTTTCAATGTTCGTTTGAGTAGTCGGATTTCTTCCATTTATTCTACATGGCTCGCCGATTGCAATTTAACTTTACGCAACTAGATACAGATGGTTCATCAAATTGTTCATACAACTCATCGTTGGAACGTAGTTTCTAATTTGTTCCTTGATTCACTGGGCTGTAGATTTTCTGAAGCACTTTGCGTTCAAATATGTCCACTGCCTTTTCGAATTCACTCGTCACTGTCCACGTTTTAATTCCACATAGCAGCGCAGTTTTGATAAGTGATTTGTAAAGACGAGTCAAACCTTATATTAAATTCAAAAGGCGGATACTCATTACTTTGCCGAATTCATTAAAATAAATTATCAACTATATTTAATTATACATTATTATATACTAATTTTATCATTCAGCTTATTTTGCCAACTCTGAACCTGCGTCGTTTTTGTGGCTTTCATTCAGGTTGGCGATAAATAAAGTTATCTATAATTTCAATGTTATAGTCTCCTCCGGTCAGGTTTTGTCGTGTTGGAGCATTCTCCCTCGTTTGAGTCATGAATTTAGTTTTAGTTTCACTAACTCGTAGGCCGATTTGGTTTGTTTCAGATTCTAGGTTCAGTATTGCTTCTTTAGCATCTGAGATTGAACGTGCCATAACATTTACGTCATTAGTATATGCTACCAATTTTGCTAACTCGAACATTAGAGTACTAGAGGTTTCAGGTGATGTCTTCCTTATGAAGCATTCAGGTGCAATATGGAGCAAGACCATCCTCTTGTTTTAAGCCTGATCCTATTATGAAGGTACCAATTATATCGCCGTTTGCTTTGACCAGGTTTTCTATATTTGGCATCATGAATTTGACATTGTGACTAGTTTGGTTGAGATGCCAAAATCAAGCGTTATTTTACACAACGCATTTCTTTCGACACTGCCCAATTCCTTCAAGAATTGGTGCACATCGATGTTATTTTCCCAGCACGTTTTGGTCACCTGTTTAACTGAAAATATTGGGTCCATTTTAGACCGTCCACTTCAAAAGCCAACCTCATAGTCTCCTATAATATTTTTATAGTACGGCTCTAATTTTGTTTCTATGCTTTAGGAGAGCACTTAATAAAACGTAAATAGTAAGGTGATGCCTCTATCATTTTCAAGCTAAGCGCCTTTTGTGTACAGGACATATTATACTTTTCGCCACTCCTCGTGGTAACTGCTCCTCTCATCATAATCAGCATACTAGTCAATTGAGAAGATTATTTAGATGAGGATGCGATTCTCCAGCGCTGACATAGATGTGAACGTTACTGAGCTACCGTTTAGCTTGTGTCTGAACTGGTCTTCCTTGTTTACAGCTCTTCAAAAGGCGGTATCAGAACTTGGCCCTTATAAGGTAGTATTCCGTTTCGGTCCATTAAACGCGTCCTGCAATTTCGAAATCCGAGCAGGGATGAATTGTCTTCGTCGACCGAGTCAGACCAGCGTTTCCTCAGTTTCCCCACTGGTCTCCGGCCTTCAGTTCTTCCAACGAATACCTTTTCGGGTATGCGTTGTTCGTCCATACGATTCATGTGTCCAGCCCGTTGCAGCTTCCGCCGTATCACAATCGTTGAGACCTCCGGTTCGTCAAACATTTCATACATCTCATGGTTGTTTCTTATTCGCCATTGGTCCGCGTCGTTTCGTTCCGATTATTCGTCTCAGGACCCGTCGCTCAAAGCCGTTCAAAATATTTGTAGATGCTTGGGCTAGGGTCCATGTTTCATACCCATAGCATAACACAGGTCTTATCACAGATTTGTATACTTAGAGCTTTGTCCTGTGTATGCAGCTGGTCTTCAAGATCGTCAATACTGAATAAAATATTTTATTTGCGAGCTGTATTCTTCGTCTCTTTCATTGCCCGTTTTCGTTATTTTGGCACCTAAATACACAAATTCGCTCACATACTCGAAACTGCATTCGCCAAGCGTGATATTTTGTGTATTTGAGGTATTTTTCCTCGACTGCGTCATGAGCTGTGTTTTATTTTCATTGATTTGTAGCCCTACTAGTCTTGCTTCGCTATTAATTTTCAGGAAGAGTTTTTTGGCAGTTCTTAATGACCGCGAAAAAATTTTCCACTTGGTAGTAACCTGCCAAAATCTAAATTTGCCCAATCTTGTCTATTATCTTTTCATGTGATGGGGAAAAGGTTTCCGTCGATTTTTAGCCAACATTCGAAAGAATTTCTTTTATATTGCACATTAACTTTATGAAAGTTATAATATGCGAGTTTGACTTATGGCTTTCTGCTATTTTTTTAAGCAAAACCATAATGCCATCGCTGTAGAACGTCTGAAGTTTTTGATCGAAGAACTGAGACAAGTGATTTTCACAGGCCTCTCTCAAAGCAAAATTTACACCACTAAGCAAGTTCAGCGACGACCGAAAAAATGGTAGTCTGAATGGGCAAGGTTCAGGCTATACAGTGTATGCATCAGAGCTTTCCAGCCAATGTCTCTCAACTTTTGCCAACTCATCAACAATCTGCATGGTCTAGCATTGTAATGGTGGAAGACAATGCAGCGATTCCGTCCATGTTTATGGCTTTTTAAAACAACTTTGGCAAAAACCTACTAGTTTCGTGTCCGGTCTGTCCGTCCGCCGGTCTGCCCATCCGCCCGTCCGCCTATCTGCCCGTCCATCCATCTATGCGTGGCAGTGAGTTACCTCAGAAACTACTAAGCTACAAAGTTCAAACATTGTGAAATGGTCAGAAGTGATGGTCTCTTGAAAATTGAGGTCTAGTCAAACTTCTAAAATGTTTTAAGTGGTCCCCATTATACCAAACTTTGATAGTAATACATAGTATGATTTGTGAATTTTACGTTTTGCTCCATAAAATTGGAATGATACCTTTATACCGATGTTTTAGCATTGCCTGGAGGCACACGTAGGAATTGACGACGTGTGAAAAGCAGATCGCACGAGCGTTGTGCGACGATGAAAGTGTGATGGAGAGAGTGGTAGGGAATGGAGGTATTAAAAAAAAAAACTTAAATATTTCAGAATTACCTGTGTGTTTTAACATAGGACCCTTTTGTCCCAAAAATTTCATTAAAATCGAATCATGGTCGTTATCGCCGTTTTAGTTATATGGTAACACAACAACAAAAACATGTAGTGGTGTTTGATATCTACTTCAGATTAGCCTAGGCACTACAATTTTTGTCAGATTTTCATGAAAATTTCAAGAAAAGTGTTGTATTTAAATATGTTTAATTGGCCGAGTATTCAATACATTTATTTAAAATGCTTCGACCAGGATCTTTTTTGCAAACTAGTGTTGTACGTCATTCACTTTTCATCACTAGTTATTTTTTTAAAGATGACTCGATTTGTTCCGTTACAGCAATGCTTCGCAGATGAAAATTCGGTCCATTAAGTCGTTCATGTTTAATCCGTATAGCACCCACACGTCAAGATTCTTTTTGAATCCTGGCTTATGCGAATCATTCAAAAATGTGTTGTGATCAACTTTTCCTGCAGCATCGATACCACAAACGCTTATATGCCGATCTACTTCAACTTTTGCATCAACTTTTTCGATGATAGGCCGACCAGTGCAAAGTGGCGTCTTTAACACCAAAATTTCCGAACCGAAAATGAGCGACTCATAAACGTGCTGTTTGAACTGAAACAGCATCACCATAAACTGCACAAATTTTTTTTTCGTGGGGTTGTCACACGTTTTTCCTTTTCGTTGAATAGAAGTTCAAAGTGTATCTAATTACTTCTTTATTTTCACTTATTTTTAAATCCTAAATTGCAACTGGGATTTACTGTGACCAAAAAATAAGGGGACAATTGAATTTAAACTGTGCGCGTCGAAGGATTTGGAGAATTATGTTTTTTAGGTTGGTAGTACTGTCAGTGACATCTATGTCAAATTTACATGTCAAAATATTCATTAGTGTTTGAGATACGCGTCGTTTTGTGAGCTGCAAAAAGTGAGTTTTTCGTTTTTTGCGATGTCGAAATTTTATGAATTTGCATTGAATTTCGTTTGCGAAATCAATTTTCTGCTGCGAATAAGTTGAGGATGGTGCAAAAAGCCTTTGGTGATGAGGCTATGTCTAAAAAAAATGTTTACAAGTGGTATAGTGACGTTTTCCAACGTAGGACACGCCGGGTGTTCTCAATATATTAAAAGAGAGGAAAAACATGACATTTTATATTTTGATGTATTTAATTGATTGAATATTTGGTCAAATGCAAAAGTGCTTTTCTAAAACTGAATTGTGATCAAAATCTTACGTCAAAGTTAGATTTGTCGAACTAAAGAATACTTGACCAATATGTGAAATGTTGAACACTTTTGAACAGCTCATATCGAGCTTTCATATTTTTTTCGGAGAGTAGTGGATTTTCCTTGCCTTGCAGCCCTTTAAACCAACTTCTAGGAGTCCTTTTCTTACAGTTGGTGCAGACGTTTTTTTGTTTATTTCATCGGAGAAATAAGCAGCCAAGACAAATGAAGCATTCTTGCGATTTTTCATCGATTATACAACCAGTTTTCTGTCTTCACGTTCTGTTGTGACGCGTCTTCATCTAGATTTTTACCTGTTGGCATGGGACTTAGTTTCTTCTAACCGCTTGATCGTTTTGGAAATTTGCATCTGTGAGGTCCCTTACTTTTCACGGGCTTCGATCTCAACACGTACCTGCAAATTGTGCCCACGATTTTCGGCGTATCATCAGTGGAACTTGGCCCTATTTAACTTGACTCTCAAATATGCATTATACTGCATGCTGAAGAACCCTTTTTAATTTGTTCTTTTGAACTATCTGCATCCTGAAATGTTTCGTGACTACCAATAAAGCTCAAACCGTTCTTTCTTTTTCTTGGTAACCTAAATGAATGCCGACCCACTGGTAAGAACTAGCGAAACCCGACAAATTTCAGTAATTCTGACAAATTTACATGTCGATGAAGGGTGTTCAATACTTTTGAAAAAGGCTTTATACTAAATACAATATATTCCAAACGTCTGACAGAAAACATATATATCCTTTGTCATATACCCAGTTTTAGGGCTTTATTAAAAAAATGTTTTACAAAGACCTGTTAGTTTTGCGACCTGTTTGTCCATCTGTCGGTCCGTCCGTCGATCTGTCCGTCTGTCTATGTATCACAACAAGTTTCCTCAGAAACAGTAGCAGCTAGAAATCCCAATCTTTGTGAAAAGGTCAGAAGTGGTGGTCTCTCAAAAGTTTAGGTCTTATCAAAAATTCAAAAATTTTTAAGGAGGGTTCCCCCTTATAATGAGGTGAACATTAAACATTTTATTTTTTATCAAAGGTAGTCGAGTGGAGTATCAACTGAAAGGTCTTGATGAGGTCTAAGGATCTGAAACAAAAATGTCATTTCATGCATCAGGAGGTCCAGGTGGACGTAAAATGCACGAAAATTTTGTGTCCTCCCCTCGCGATTGGACATCTTAAGGCAAAAAATCTGAAAAAATCATGATGGTGAGATCTTTATGAGTACAAGGGCAACAAATACCTCAGAAATCCAAATTCAGTCAACTTTGTTAATAATAGTATGATTTGTAGATTTTACGTTTCTCCTATAAAATCAAAATTAATAAAATAAAAGTATCGAGAAGAAATTCAGTCGATACATTTTATAGAAAAAAAATTCTGGGTAACAAATGATAGGCCTTCATCAGAACTTTCAAACCAAGTATCACACGTTTGGTTGGGTGGCTGAAAAGCGCGGGGAAAGTCCAAAAATGTAAAAAAATTGTATCCTCCCCTCGAAATTGGACATCTTTGATAAGAAAAATGTGAAAAAAATCTTGGAAATGAGACTTTGAATACAAGGCCTACAAATATCTCAAAAGTCAAAATTCGATCGACTATTTATGAATTTTACGTTTTTGTCTATAATATCAAGAGGGGATCCTTAAATTCGCGAAACTTCGTATGGAAATGCCTTATTCTGAATTTTTTTTTAAAAACGTGTATTAAACAACAAAGAAACAGCTAACCGAAAATTTTGTAATAACAACAACAAAAACACGTTAAATTGGGGAACATACACGTTTGTAGAAAAGCTAGCACTTCAGATATGCATCAATTTTCAAGAAATTTTAAGGAGTTGTGTAACATTCATGTATTATCAAAACTACTCAAAATATCGGCAAATTTGAAAACACGTAAACTAAATTTTATATGTTCCAACACCGGTTAAGAAATCTATGTCTGTGCCCAATTGTTGATATTCAAATGATATTGTTGGATTTACTAATTCGTTTACAAAATCCTTCTGGCAAGAGAGCTTTCTTGCTACTCCGACTTGTTTCTTCCTTTATTTCTCATGCACTTGAATTTTGCTGTCTGATCAACATTTTGAATTATCCTAAAATATAATTGCAAAACAACCTCATTAAAAATTGGATGATCTTGTAGTTAAGTGACTGAATATTGTTAGACTGCATCTTTTCGTTCAAGTTTCCACAAACATAGGAATTCAACGATGACATACAGTAGCGAGCGAAATTCCAGAAATTTTTTATCATACCCGTTTAAATACCTACATTATTTGATTTTATCACCTTTCAGTGAAAATCACCCGAAGGATGCTCTTTGAGGGATGCTTCAGAGGTTCCCCGCTCTTACGAACACATACTTTTTCTTCGATTTATTTGTTTAATAACAAGGGATGGTTCAAAGTTTAAAACATCATGCATAAATTATTCTGGAATGTTGTTGTATTTGCATTTATTTATAGAGTAACAAATCACCTTATAAAATAATGTTTCTTTACATTTTGTTGAATTATATTCAATACATTAAAGTTGCTCCTTTGGCAGTAGTGATAACCATGAAAATGATCAGTCCTCTCGGCAAGCTGAGCCTTGGCCTCCAGAAGAAATCTCCTCCAATAATCATGGCTCTGCGACCTCGCTCGCCAGTTGATCACTCCTTTGAACAGTTCAAATACATACATTTTCTAATTCTTCTTCTTCGTAACATTACATCCCCTCCGAGTCTTCGCTTCCAACAAAAAGTGTCTCCAACTGTCTCGGTCCATTGTCCGCGTCCTCAAATTGATGAACTGTCTTCGTCAATTGAGTCAGACCAGCCTTTCCCCAGTCCCGCCCCGGTCTCCACTTTTCTGTTTTCCCAACGAATACCTTTTTGGATATTCGTTGTTCGTCCATACGATTCACATAGCCAGCCCATTGCAGTTTCCGCAGCCTTACAATCGTTGAGACCTTCAACTCGTCAAAAAATTTACACAGCTCATGGTTGCATCCCACTCATCATTGGTCCCCGTCTACGTTTGATGCCTTTATTCGCCTCAGAACTTGTCTCGCGAAGGCGTTCAAGATGTTTGCGGATGCTTGCGTTAAGGCCATGTTTCACACACATAGCATAGTACAGATCTTACCACAGATTTGTATGCTTAGAGCTTTGTTTTCCTGTGTTGCATACACACGGTCTTCAAGATCGTTTATTTGCGAGCTATATTCTTCAGCGCATTTTGTCTCTTACGTTGCCGGTTCTCGCTATTATGGCGCCTAAATACATAAATATACCCATATTTTTGATATTTTGTTCGCCAAGTGTGATATTTTGGGAATTAGATGTATTTTTCCTCGCCATCACCTTTGTTATATTCTCATTGATTTCAGCTCTACTAGTATCACTTCACTGTCGAGTGTCAAGATAAGTTCTTTGGCTATTAAGATTAAAGCTTATTGCCAGGGAAAATTTGACTAAAATATGTCTTATATCTCGGAGTATTTCGTCTTTTTTTCTCATCTTTAGAACAACAAAATGTTGACATCTCATAAATGAATTATTTTAGTCACAAATTATAAAAGCAATTTGCAAACCTTGGTGCTCCCATATAAGTTCTATCCATGACCCATACTGCTTGACTTCGATGAACTCCCCTGAACCTGCATCCCAGAGTGTCTGAAATAAAGTGACAGAACGCGTCATACATTTTAGTGATAAACAACTTTTCTCATAAACTCGTCAGAATTAAGTCATTATTATGTCAGAGTTTCGAAAGCTTCTGAAACGTTCAGGCAACGGTCCCTTATTTAAGCGAAATAAAGTCCCCTGCATTTCAGGTCATGCGGGTGATGTAGGGGAGCCGCCTAAATCAATCTTTTTCGTAGCCTCTCTGGCCTTCGCTCCCTGCAAATTTATTTTTAGTTTTTGCTAAATATTTCAAAGACGTGCAGCGCAGAGAAAAATGATCGTAGCAAAATAAAAATGTCTAAATTTCGTTTTGAGGACATAACTACTTTTAAGCATATAAGCCCGCAGGAATGGGAGACTAATGGAGCACAAAAATATATATTATTTCAGTTTTTGCTAAAAAACCTCGAAAACGCATCATAGTAGAGAAAAACTGGCAATCAAAATTACTGCTGAAAATTTCTACTAGATGGTGTAACGATATTTACCCTTCTGTATCTCCTCTCTGGTATGTGAGCTCATGATGATAGGAAACTTATGCGGCCCAAATGTTATTTTTTCGGTATTCGCCAAATATGTCTAAAACAGTGCATTGTAGAGAAAAAGAAGCGGTGATACATTTACGCTCCTGTATTCCATATCAAGTAAATTAGCCCACGATAATAGAAAACCTAGAAGTTGCTAGGAATTTATTTCAAGTTTTTCGTACACTCTTTACTCTTAAACCTATTTTTTTTATTTGCTCTTTTTAGTTGCAAATTTTTTCACTTATTAAAATTTAGTTTCTTGGCTAGATTGTACCGTGGTCGTCTTTGAAAATTGTGCCATCAATTCCGGACAGTATAGAAAACTTGTGCGTATATTTACTATAAACATAAACCAAAATTTAATTTTTCGACTGCAATGCACAATAGAGTCGAAAGGATTCAAATTCTGTTACGATACATTTTAATCAGAACTCCTCAATCCAATTACATTCAAAATTTATGCCCAGACATCAGTAGAAAAGCAAAAAATTGCAATTCAATTTTTTTTTTGCTTTAGCACTAAAGCCTCTTTCGGGCCTTCGCTTAGAGATAGTTAAGTGTATTTCTTTGTCTTGATCGAATGTGTCGGCACTCGAGAAGGTAATATGGCCAGTACCACGCTTTGGCCGTATATCCGTCCCCCCCAGCTGCAGCACGTTATGGTTTTAACCCAGTACGTATCATAACTGAACGGGCTTATAGTCGGTCCAAAGAATAACTTGAAACATATCTCGTTGTCACCAACCGGATTCGACCCGCTACATTACGCCAACTGCAATGCAATAAGTAAACTGAAAACCCACTTTCCTATATAACTCGGTCATAAAATTCAGTTGTCACAAAATCTGTGCGTCGGATTTTCCCTCAAACGGGTCCTGATTGAAAGCAAACCCAACACTTCGGTGAAATCAGAACTCCTTTGTCCATTTTCGCTCAAAAGTTATGTCCTGGACATATATAAAAGAAAGCAACAAGAAAAAAAAATCAAGTTGTGTAGACAGACCTACCTCATGTCATAAACGTTTTGTACTCAACTTGGGAAATGCAGTCACCAGCACGAATAAAGTCAAAAAACATTTCAAAGAGATGTCCACGTTTCAACAGTCGCCATTTTGTTACAAACCAAAAAAAATCACTCAAATATCATGAATCCTAAAAAATATTTATGTTATCGATCTTATCCGCAAATTTTAAGAAGATCAAATTAAAACTGCAATGTCTGATTCGATGAAAATTCATAAAATATCAAACTCGTACGTTATTGCTGTTGTAATTGCAGAAATTTCAAATGGCTATAACTTTCGTAAATATTATTGGATTTTTATCAAACTTTGCAGAGTATGAGAAACTTTTGTAAGACTACTTAAATATCGAATTGCGTTGAGTTTACGATTTTATTGGAAAAAATGTGGAATTCGAAGATCATACTATTATTAACAAAGTTGAGCGAATTTTGACTTCTAAGGTATTTTTTGTTGTGCTACCTCTATAATTTTTTTCAGATCACACGTGGCCAATCGTGAAGGGAGGGCACACAGTTTTCGTATATTTCCCTTCTCTGCACGCCTCTCCAAGCAAAAAATGTCAGTTTAAGACCTATTTTGAAAAGCTCTTATCAAGACCTTCCATTTTATTCCTATATCGGCTACCTTTGCTGAAATTTTGTTCGGTGGCCACTCCCCTCTATGGAGAGACTCCCCTTAAATGCTTTATAAAATTTTTTTGTATTTAAACTTTAAAGAGAGCCCTATTTTGCATCTACGTACAAAATTTGATGTTTCAAGCTTAAGTAGTTTGCGAGAAAAATTGCTGTGACACACGGACGGACAGACAGGTTGCGATTTTAAGTAGAAATTTGTAAAATTATTTTAACAAAACCCTCAAAAACAGATGAAACTGATAACCAACCTACTCTCCTATGGAAGACTGCTCAAAACCGTAATATCCACTACAAAAGTGATCCCACAGAGGTGGGGAAATTCATTAAACGTTTTAAGCGTTCCTCAAAGATTGTTCACTTGCACATTCCTGAAACTCTTGAAACTAAAACTAAATAATATCTTAACTTAGAGTCTTAAAGAAAAACATATGATTGGTTTTCCCTAGTACTAAAAGCTTACATTCATTTGAGGCACTGGAAAGCATCCGAAGGACATGTTGAAACTTCAACAAAAAGATGACTTAATTTAGTCGACAATCTGGTGTCCTTTGGCGCGGTGTTCCGTCTGGGTCTGAAAAATTGACGTATCAGTCAGATTTATAGAAGAAAAATAAGAAACATGGAATTAATCATTTAGCAATGGCACATCAAATTTCCGATGTCCAAAAATTGTCAAAATATCTTAAAGGGGATCTTTTCATGTAGGCAAATGAATCCTGAATATTTGTTTCAATCTGAGAGATCTGTATCAAATAAAAAATTAGATAAGAGCTTTTCAAGAAATGATTTAAAATTGGGCTACCGGTGTCAAAGGAAGTATGGAATCCCCTGTCGCGATTGGACACCTTTAAAAATGTGTACTAAGGTAAAAAATACATTGAAGCTCAATTTTCGCTCAACTTTGTCAACAATAGTATGATTTGTGAATTGCCTTCTTCTCCAATAAAATCGTAGATATGCTTGCTCTTAAATTCAATAAATAAATTATTAGTAACTATGCGCAGTAAAATGTGTTTCCAGATCGTAGAGATTTCAAGAACAAAAAATTAACAATACTCGTATTGAATAAAGTTATAGCCATTTGCATTATCTCTGATTAACACAACATTTCGCGGATTTTCTCCTGTACCTATGGACTTTTCAAACTTCCGGACGTTACAGTTTGCATTGGATCTACTTGAAAATTTCCGATAGGATGAACAACGATATATCCTTATATGTTGGCCGCATAAAACGGAACGAAAGTAGTGTTTCGTTAATTTTATGCTACTATGTGTGTAAAATAGTTTCTGAATCTCGAAGGTAGGGTAAAAATCCTTCTGACAGTAGCATACTAGTATCTACTCAACGTGTTTATGATTTTATTTTTCATGCATTAATATGAAGTGCATAAATGTCATGAACTAGTTACAAGAGCCTTTTGGTGGGAGCATATACTTGCTCACTCTAGTTGTTTCTATTACATTTAAATAGTTTCTATATCTTCCCTAAAATATTCGCTGAAAATATAATTGATGCTTAACTTACAAGTACATCTTCTCAGAACAGCCTTCTCGAGCTTGACAAGCACGAAAAAAGAAAATAAAGTTATATCCACATAAATTTGACATTGACTAAGTTATGAATCTAAAAAAACTGCCTAAAATTCATTTTTTAATTAAAATGTTGGACTAACTTCCAAGAAAAAAATTAATTTTCGGTATATTTATTCCTACTTCTTATAACTTTTCGCTAGGTACTGTTGAAATTATCAAATACTCACACGCCTTCACTAACATATATGTGCCCAATTATTGAAGTAACATGCTATTTGGCTTCATACCACTACGATAAATTCAAAATCATAGGAATAAAATATCTAATTTATTTTTTATATGTTCTTTCACAGGCATTTTCTGGTATGGTCCCGTATAAGAGGCCCGCAGCTGAAAAATCTGGTATACCTGTCTATCAGCCTGGAGCGACAACCTATCAGCAGCTGATGCAATTGCAACAACCATTCGTACCAGTGTCATGTGAGTACCAAAACCCAACTCCTACTTCAACTACAACAGCAAATCCACAACAACCACAATCATCCACTACAACCATGGCAAATCAAATCGTTGCTAATCATAATAATAATAATTATAAATTGAATAATCTGATGAATAGTAGCAGTAGTAGTACCAGTAGTAATATGAACAGTAACAATAGTATTACCAGCAACATAAATAATTTATCCAATAATTCCAACATTAGCAACAACAGTAACAGTAACGGTGTTGTCGTAAGCAATAACAATCATTTGTTGAGTAATAATAACCTAAGCGGCAGTTTAACAAGTCTTAGCAATACCTCTAGTAATGGTAATATCAGTAGCGCTAACAGTAACGGCATCGATGTAACTACCAGTGCATCTGTTCAAACCACAACATCGCAATCTAGCTTAGCGGTGACTAGTATCGCTAACAGTTCTCTTAACAGTTTGGCCAACACTAATAGCGTTGATAGTAATTTTGCTACTAACTGCAATAGCATTTCCACCAGCCAGAATAATTCTATTGCTACATTAACAACAACGCCCATAACTTCACATATACCCACAGCCCCAATTACTACTACTGACCAGCAACCTGCTAGAACTGAATCTAATGAATCAAGGTCTGTGAGTGCAGAAATCGCTCCTGTAGTGACATCACATTATCAACAATCGCAAACAGTAACACCGACTCCAGCTTATTCTACTAACCAAAATCATTCATACAGTACTCATCACTATGCACAATCACAAACCCATTCGCATCCACAATCACATAGCCAACCGCTTTTGCAAACGCCCACTATGGCACCCCAAGTATCGTACAGCACCCTTCAACACCATAACACGACTCCCGTTCATCACAACCCTGCTGCATCCCAAGCACACCTAACGAGCTCATTGTATGCTCATCATCCTGCAATGTCCACAGCTTTCACAGTACCACACACAACTACTATGAGCTATTCAACACATTTTCCGATGGTCGCTTCTCATCCTCATGCAACTTATTATCCAGATCCTGCAACTATAGCCAAGGAGGTTGCCCAAAAGAACTATGCAAATGCACTTAAAATGGCAGCTGCATCAAACCCACTATCTGGTAAGCCACTTACTGCTATGAGTTATACTGGAGTTGCTTTAAATAAAGGCGTTGTTCCTCACAATCCGGCAGCTGCAGTAGTAGTACAAGCCGCCGGTCATCAAACAGTAGTGACTCCACATCAAATGGCATTAGCCAACCATCGTTTAGCAACACCTATCTCGTCTGTTAATAGTGTACCTCACAGTGCGGCCCATTACTCTAGCCAATATACAATGAGTCGTCCACCACCAAGTTACGTCCAATCTCCAGTTCTTCGTGCCCCGATGCCCCATCCACTCACGGCTGGTAGTGTTGCCGCAGCTACAGCTGCCAATCCTTTTGCAGCAGCTGCAGCGGCTGCGGCTAACTCGCAATTCATGAATCAGCAACAAAACCTTTTTTATCCTGGATTAGTCACAGGTTTTTCATTTGGTATGACCCAAGCAGGTCTGGCTGGGCACGCAATGCATCAAGCGGCGGCAGCCGCAGGTGGTTTGACAGCAGCATTACCGGGCATGACAGCCGTTCCTCAAGTAGCAGCTGCTGGCACGCCTGGAAGCGCAGTCGTTTTGAACCCTTACAAGAAAATGAAAACATCATAAACTGACTTCAACTAAAGTTACTACGAAGTTTTAGTATTTATATTTGAATGCAACGAACTGTGTAGTTTTTAAACTATAATCAATTTAAAGAAATATACGATTAAATGTCAGATTTGCACAACATTTTCGCAGGGTTTCATCAGTATGTGCACTTTTGAATGGTCGAAGGATTTTGACATTTCGAAATCTGTCAAAGATTGAAAGACGATATTGAATTGGGATACCAGTGTTTTTGAAGAACTGAAAGCCTTTCAATCGTCATATGTTGCCCTAAGCCAATTTATCAAAAAGTGCAAAACATTTTGAGGCCTTAAAAGTCTCGAACATACCAAACCTGATGATCTCATTGAACCCTGCTGTACTAAAAATCATTTATCCCAAGTCGTACTTATTGCAAAGCAGTACTTAGTCCCTATCTTAAGGCAAATTTGACAAGCATAATATTTAAAAAAAAATGTCTACAACATACTTAACATTTTAGACTAAATAATAAAAATAATGTGCCTAGAAAGTCGTCTTATCCCTTCAAAGAATTTATGTTAATATTTTATTTTGACAAAACTTGACATGTTGTACAAGTTTGATTTTATTTCCCTTGAAAACAATGTGATTATTCATAGTCAGACTATTTTGATAAAACTGTTTGATTTAAGTTTTATGTAGTCAAAAATAATTAATGTTGCAATACACGAAAGTCCTGCAAAGCACTTAGATTTCGAAAGCTAGCAGAGGGTTATTGCAATGTGACCAAAAATGTCATAGATGAAGTTTTTTTTTGTGATTTCATAGAAGTCAGTTCGTCTGTTTAAGAATTTTCCTTCGTGTAAAATGAATTGCCATTGAAAAAGTTTCTAACTCTTCCCTTGTTTAGAATCTACTTGAATTCTAATTTGATCTTTGTAAAGAGCAAACTATAGTTACTACTCATACGTGTTAGAATTATCTGAACATATAATTTAATTCTTATGTAATAGAATTTCAATGTAATATGCATAATATATACAAGTGAGTGTTGATTGGAAAATGTGTTGAATAGTGAGTAAAAATCCTTGACCGTTGTCTTCTTGCCGTTTCACTGTAATCTGCAAAAGAGATCCCAAGAAGAAATAAAATGATCTTGCCAGGACAGGGGGAGTCCATGTGAAGTTAGAATACAGTCTAATTGCCATAATATATATAAATATATCACACCGACCTTTGATTGACTGTCTTTCATGAGACGTATAGTTTTAGTTCAAAAAAAGGGAAAAAAAATTCATTGAAAATATCCTTTTCAATATTCATGTACTAACAGATTTAATATGATTAAAATGTATTGCTAAGAAACATTTTATTCTGAAGAAAGAAGGAAGTACTGTGATAGCTTCGTTACTTTGTTCCTACGCTGTTTGGAAGTGAAAAATCTATCCTTATTCCTTTTTGGCAATCCTTCCCTGAATACGACAAAAAACATCATTTTACATGACACATGGCCTAAACATCTCCATTGCAAATCTAATCCGCGAAGGGATGCTGAGTGTAGACGTAATTGTGATGAGCTATAGTGAGGAAGGGATAGTTTGCAGTAAGGGGATTAGTTTAGTCTATCAGTATACAATTGCAAAACGAAATAGTTCATCAGTAATTTATTTCCTCCTATGAATAGTTAGAATAGTGTGGTAGATGAGTTGAAATACGAGCCCATAGATTTAGTAAATAGGTGTAACTGATAAGGAGTACTTTAAACGTATCATCTAGTTATGTTTGTGTAAAAAAAATATTTTATAAGTTATTAGTTAGATTTTTAGTTACGTACTTGCATTTGCAATTTTCAGGCTGTCCTGTTTTGAGTTCTAGTTGCTAGTAATGGAACTTTACTTAATTTTGTTAGTAAGTTGTTTTAGTTTAAAATATAGCTACAAATCGAAACGTAAAAAACGCTGCTGGATCCTTTTTAACGAGCTTGGATTATTTGACCTTCTGCTGCTTGAAATGGCTGATAATGTAACGTTATGTGCGCGATAGTAAATTTAGTAAAGTCTAAGTAAAGTATTGTATACTGCGCTCAAGCTTGCTTAAAATACATCAGCTGCATCTCCAAGTATAAAATGCATTTAACAATTCATTTTTTGGCTTATGAAGGTAGTTACACTATGAACCTTTTCGTATTAAAACTATGAACAGAATATTTTTTCGAATAGCACTGGTCCAACACAGGTATGCTAATTTAGTTTTTCCGATTGTTTTCTATGTTGCACGGATCTGAACTTAACAGTTCATTTCTTTAAACTTGCTACTTAATACTTGTATAATAAATTTGAAAATGTGGATTGCGTGGAATTATAAGAGAGAAAACGAGACGCCTGTATTTCACGCCACTTTATATTTTTCGGAAAATCAAAATTGTATGAATTTCTTTAAATTTTTCACACACTTAAATTTACTTGATAATGAACTTACGAACTTATTTTTAACTAAATCAGCGCTTATTGATTTCATTTAGTACTACGCTCTAATTATTTTCTTGTTTTAATAAAGAATACAATAATATTAAACTTTGTATACAAATCGCACGATTACCCATTTATCGACTTGTAGAAAACGACTGGTTCACTCAAACTGTCTGTCATTGAATGTACTCCTAATTGCAGTACAATTGCAGACATTTTTATGAGGTTTTGCTAATCGTTTCCTAGCTAAGTCTTTTCTAGCCTCAGCTAAGCTCGTACCACTCAGCAGCCAGGAAGTTTCAAATAATCATTGCTCGAAACATATAAGATACAATCAGTATATACCATGAAATACCTCTTTATTTTTCACAATTCCTTCAATGTTCCTTTTTAATAGTCAGGGCAACACAATAATTAATTTTTTTATTTCAACCTTCTTCTATTAATAATAACCGAAATCCCTTTTCTTTTTAACTTCTAAATGAGAGTAGGACATTAATACCATAGAACTTTAGTAAGACCAAAATTAAGTAGTTTCAACGAATTATCGGTTAAAAAAAAATTCAACATTACATACGAGTATATTAAAGAAGCATCTGCAAGTCGTAATGTGAAAAAATAATAAAACAGCGAAAGAAGTTAAAATTTTAATTTAAATTTATATTTAATGTTCTTCGATAAATGTTCAATTTAAATAATTTCATGTGATTTTATTGGCTTGTATTTAAATGTTTCCTATTTTTTGTTTGAATTAAAGTTTCAAAATTGTGTAAGAATGTTTTGTTTTATTTTATAAATAAAAAAATATTTAAAAGCTTTATTTAAAAATTTCGTTAGAAATCTTTTTTTGTAATCAAAATTTTTCATATGTTTATCAGCCTAATTTATTTAAATTTCAAACACGTTATATATTTAAAAAAATTATGTCAAAAAATCATATTTTGATAGTCTCACCTAAGATTTTTCGATTTATATTTCGGTGGATCAAGCAATAATAATGATCCCCACACTTTTTTGCGCAGTTTATAAAATAAGAATTTTTTAAAAATTTTATTTAGGCACTATAAATGACATATTAAAAGTTCCCGTTGTTTCATCGTGAGCATATTTTACAGTGCTTAAAAGGTATTCAGAACTGATGTGTGGCATATATCTACATCCCTATTGATTTTACCTTCTTTAACTTCGATTCCGAAAAGTAAACAGCCAAAAATTGTCTTCAAACAATTGTGATCGACAGAAGTATGCTCCTGTCAGATGGGTTTTGTGCTCCACCTACGATACCTAGATACCAACAATGAATAAACTGAAGGAACACTTCAATGCGATATACATATTTAAAAGTAAAACCATTCGTACTCTTTTTAACCAACCGCTATTTGGTTGCAATATAGCAAAAATGATTCACATGACGAATTCTCGAAGATATTCATCTTATCTTAAAAATTTTAGGAAGACCAGATTAGAACTGTAGTGTTTGATTCGATGGAATGTCCATAGAAAAGCAATATCGTGTGAGTTTGTTGCAATCGGAGAAAATACAAAAGTTGTTTAAAACTGTCAGAGTACACGAACCTTTAACAAGACTACTTAAATGGCATTTCATAAAGGTGTCCATACTATTTGATTGGGAGAATTGTAAAACATGTTAAAAGCCTCGCAGTTTCGTTAAAAGCACTATTAAAAAGTTGAGTGAATTTCGATTTCTAAAGTGTTTGTTCTTGTTGTGCTCATAAAGAGCTACCTCTAAAATTTTTTGGATCAAAAGTGTCCAATCGCGAGGGAAGACACAAATTTTTCATACATTTCTCCTCCCCCTGCACTCCATGAAACTTGCAACATTGTTTCAGGACGTGTTTTAAAAATATCTCAACAGAACCTTTCATTTGACACCTGACTCGACTATTTTGGGTAAGAAAACCAAAAGGATCCTCTCCCAATATGGGGGGATCTCCCTTAAAAAGCTATGAATATTTTTTAATATTCAAACTTTCACTTCTGATCTTCCTACCAAGATTGGTGCCTGAAACTGCTTCAGTTTCGGGGAAAAGCTGCTATGACATACAGACAGATGAAAGAACAAACGCACGGACAGAACCGATTTCAAGAGGGTTTTGTGAATATTGTACAAAACCTAACCCTAAAAGCTATAGATTACATGTTTCATGTAGGGCACCTTCTCTCAATTTGGCGTTCTATTGCAGGTCAAAATAATTCTGAATCCTTAAAAACTTTACTGAAAACAATATATTTATAGATTTCCACTCTGATCTTTCTTCTTTTTCAAATATCACCATCATTATAAAATATACAACTATGGTCAAAAGTATTTGGCACCCTATAATCAACTGAATTTTTCGTTGTAAAAATAAAAAATCAACGTGGCTTTTTTCAAAACCATTCCACGAGAAGCATTCTTATATAAACTAGCCTTTTGTAAAACGAATTTATTTGATATTTAAGGAGAAAACGCACTTCATAGTTATTTTTCTACATAGTTAGTTTCCTTAGTAATGCATTTTTTTTCATCGAACAGGTAGTTAGTTCGTGTCGTTTTCGAAAAATGGCTTCGGCCAGGTATCTAACCAATTGCCCACAAATCGTTCAACTTGTTAGTCGTTCGCAAAACGCTCTCCTCGAAGTGCTTCTTTAAGAGGCCCAAAGATATAAAAAAGGTCAGGGCTATAGAGGGGGTGATCAAGTCTAGCTTAATGCATTTGATCCAATTTTTAGGTTGCTATGGCTGCAGTGTTAGGTTTTTCAATGCCGTACAGCAGAACGTCTCGCATGGGTTGACAGCGCCTTTTTGGCCAATATGCAGCTCGAACCTGGTCAACAAGTTCATAGTAGTAAGCAGCGATGATCGTGAAGGAAATTAACGAGTAGAACTCTTTGAGAGTCCCAAAAACCGTTGAAATCACCTTACCGGCTGACAAGACTTTTGATGGCTCTGGTTCCCCTTTTTTCTACACTCCAAAAAGGCTGCGTTTGACTCGGAACTGTAATGCTAATTCGAGCGTTGACCACCAGTATTGCAGTCCTCTAATCGTTATGGCTCTACGACTTAAATCGATAGTTTATTATGCTTAGTATAGTACTGCTGTCAGCTTCGACCGAGGCTTCTCATCGCTTCTTCTGTTTTCCAACTGAACGATTGGGCTGCGTCATACTGCATCTTGTGCGTACGTACATAGTTTTGCCTATGTAGCGTAAGTCCCTCTCGAAACCTTATACATAGTTAAGATGAACGTTATTCTGGCATCATTTACCGTCATGTGCTCACTTATTTACTCATCTTCAGGTAATAACTAGTCGTTTTTATCTCGGCATAATCTTTGTGAGGGTGATGTGTAGTTGCTTTTTTGATCCGGTTGCTCTTTAGACTTACTGCTTTTGTGCCTGATTTCTTTCGCTTACCGCATCCCGACATTATTCATCTAACCAGTCATTCCTTTTTTTGGATCGGAGTCCCAAGAACTATTCTAATGTAACTGTAATCGTATCTTTCATCACCTTTCACTTGTGTAACGCTTTTACTTCCTCCCACCTGCGGGGCTGTTTTGAAGATATCATCTATCAATGGCATGAATGTGGGCTTTACAAAGATGTCATTCACCTTGTGTAGCTTACCTTGTATTGTCAGTTTGGCTTTGATCGTTTTGAAATACGATATCATACTTTAACATGGATAGAAAGTGGTCCGATCCACAGTGTGGGCCACGGAGTAAGCATATAACAAGAATGCTTGTGGCAGCTCATTTTTCTCCTAGTAATAGGTGATTTCAACGCCTATCATAATTCCTGGGATGTTGTGAGAATCAATCGAGCTGGGGCTGAACTCGACAGGTTTATCACAGCCAAAGTCGTAAGACTACATATTCCAAGTGGATCAACGCACTATGGCCGAGCTTCTGGTAACATTCTAGACTTCGGAATCTCACGAGGTTTTTCCCTACAATATCCGTACAATGGTACTCGATGAACTCTCTTTAGACCACAAACCGGTGCACTTTTTAAAAGAGGAAATCTTCATAGATGAACCTATGAAAGTAAAGAGTAGTACAAATCGGCAAGATTTGTGGGATACTCTGGCCTCAAGAAGCCATACCCAGCTGCTAAATTCAGCCAGTGATACTGACGAAAGCATAGAATAACTTACCAGAAAAGTCATACTTACCAAGGAAAATAATACAGCCCGACCTCCAGTAAGGGAACACAACCCTTATGAACTTCCACAAGATATTAGGCTCTTAATAAGGAAGAGGAACCAACAACGGAGACGAGGTAGGAACACGGGTGGTCTTAGGTTATAAACTAAAGCCATTCGGTTAACCAACAAAATACGTGATCAGATTCATGAATTTCGAAACACAATTTGGGAAGAATTTTTGCAAAGTCTCGCACCTGGTGATAATAATTTTTGGCTCCTCTCAAAATATTTTATGTTGCAAACAAACTAAATATCCCCCCATTCATGGGCCTTAAATATGACAGTATAGGAAAAGCCGAAGCCTTTGCAGATACTCTTGAACTGCAATTCCATGATATAATTCCCTTGAGGAGAATCCTGAAGGTGAAATTAAGTCCTCTGCGCGAAAACTGCTAGCTATCCAGACAACAGACACTAACGAAATTCGTCCACTGGACTTAACGGAACTAAAAGATATGATAAGCACGCTCAACAAAAGGAAAGCATCAGGACCTGATTCTTTGACGAACACCATGCTGAAATGGCTACCCAGAAACATACTGCAAGCCTTGACGGACATCATCAACACCCTCTTCCACCTACACAAAATCCCCAAGTCGTGGAAAACGGCACTTATAATCTTCATCCCGAAACCAGATAAGGATCTTTCTTTCCCGCAAAATTGGCGGTCAATAAGTCTACTTTCTTCTCTCTCTAAAGTCACAGAAAAGGCACTTTTAACTCGGTTGTCCGAATATATTTATATCAGATGAACAATATGGCTTTCAAACTGAACACTACACCGAACTCCAGCTAACAAGGGTGGTCCAAAATATTAGAAATGGGTTGAATCGCAGAAAGCGAACAGGCCTAGTTATTTTTGACACAACAAAAACCTTTGGAAAAAGTCTGGCATGCAGGGCTAATCTTTAAAATGCATGAAGATTCCATCCCATGATAAAAATTATCAACTCTTTCCTGCAGGGCAGATCTTTTCGCGTAAAAATCGATAGCATATTATCCAACATGCGACTGATTCAAGCTGGAGTTGCACAAGGATCATTACTCTTCTCAGTAATGTATACCCTATACACCGCAGACCTCCCACGTCTGCCTCACAGCATTCAAATTTCCCTATATGCCGACGACGCTTGCATATATTACACCTCGCGACAAGCAGAAGCCATATCTTCAAGTCTGCAACGAACCACCGAAATTCTTTTGGGATACTTTCAAAGGTGGAAGATAAAAATTATCGCTGACAAGAGACAAGCCATTTTCATCACAAGAAGACGACGACAACAATCTTCTGAATTACAAATCGACTCAAACTCAGTACCTTGGAAAAGAACAGCAAAATACCTAGGACTAAAATTTGACAATAGACTTACATGGATCGACCACATACGTGACAAGAGACAACACTGTTCAGGTATTTCATCCCCCTTGCACCACATTTTAAGATCGGGAAAACTGAACGTGAAAAACAAACTCCTCATCTACAAACAATTCATAAGACCCTCTCTTCTCTATGGTCTGACAGAAGGCTATACAGTGTATAACCTTCTGTCAGAGCTCAAAATCCAACAAAAAACTGCTTCAATCTCTGCAAAACAAAGCCCTTAGGAGAATCTTTAGAACCCCCTGGTACATGAGGAACATTGACATTCATAAAGACCTTAAATTAGACACCATTGACAAATATATACTAGATCACGCACTACAACTGTTCCACAGGATATATGAACACCCTAATAGTACCCTGAATCCCCTAGACTATCCAACAACGAACAGGTGCTTACCTACCCTAGTCTCAGGTCAATAGCATTGTGATATAATACTGACAGCATCTACAGGGTTTTCCTATAAGAGGTGTTATTTTGATATTAAAAGAAAAATGCCATTTTTTAATATAAATGATCGAATGTTTATTTCATTATAAAGAAGAAAATAGGCCGTTAATAGTGCAAAATAACATCAGACAAACGACCACCACGACTACGCTTACAGGACCATATTCTTTTCATGAAATTTTCCATAACCAAATCGCAAAGCGGCTGCCCTATGTCCTCGATAGCCTCACGAATTCCATCTTTGAGGTCTTGAATCGACACTGGGCTGTTGGCGTAGACTTTCTCTTTCACGTGGCCTAAAAGGAAGAAGTTGGAAGGTGTTAAATCACAAGATCTCGGTGGCCAATTGTGATCACCTCTTCAAGAGATAACACGGCCCGTAAAAGATCAATTGTTTCGTTGCTTGTATGGCACGTAGCGCCGTCTTGTTGAAAGTAAACGTTGTCCAGATCAAAACCATCCAATTCCGGCCATGAAAAATCATTAATCATCTTTCGATAGCGCAATCCATTCACCGTAACTGTTGCTCCAGAAAAATAAGGTCCAACGACTCCGCCGGACCATAAACCGCGCCAAACAGTCACACGTTGAAGATAGAGAGGCTGTTCAACAATAACTCTTGGGTTTTCCTAGCCCCACATGCGACAATTTTGCTTGTTGGCGAAGCCACCGAGGTGGAAATGGGCCTTATCACTCAAGATGATTTTTCGATGGAATTCCGGATCAATTTCATGCATTTCAAGGACCGAATCAGCAAAAACACGAAGTTGTTGATGATTGACCGGCTTAAGTTCTAGTGTGAACTGAACTTTATAAGCCTTAAGACCCAAATCTTTATGCAAAATACGGTGTAATGACGTTTGTGGAATGCCCAATTCCAAAGAACGACGAGAAATGGACAAACCTGGGTTTTCTTCAACACTTTCGGCTACAGCAGCAATATTCTCGGCTGTTCTTGAGTGACGTGCACGGGTTTTATTCTTCACATCACTAAGTTGTCCTAACAGCTCGAATTTTTCCACCAATTTCTGTATTGCGGTCCGACAAGGTGCTTCACTACGACCCAATAATGTTCGAGTTTTACGAACCGTCTCTGCCAAGTTTTCACCATTTTCATAGTGAATTTTAATAATTTCAATGCGTCGTTGAAGCGTGTATTCATGGCGTAGTTTTTACTTGTTGCATGTCGAAAAATGATAGCTTGAAAAGTGACATCTACCGAAATAGCGGGCTATCCAAAATAACACCTCTTATTGGAAAACCTTTTAGTTGTACTGTTTGCTATAGGCCAGTTGGGTATAAAGATACCCACAGAAAGAAATGGAGCAAAAGTGCTAAATTGCACTAGCTCAACATAACCCCACACCGCAAGGCTCGTTTTTCTATGAGAGCGTAGTCGGTATGGTTATGTGTGCACTCGTCAGGATGCCCATGTTTAAAAAAATAGGCATTGTCAAGTCATTACGAACGGAACGAATTTTTAGAGCCTTTCACGCGCTGTAGAATATGCTTGAAATGAAATAAAGGGGAATTTTGATTTGTTATTTATAAAGACTAATAATCGTGATTGATTTTTTTTTTTACTTAAGCTAACATACTCTAGTAACAATGTTAATTTCTTCCTATTTACTTTTCATATATAAACAGATGTAGATTCCTGTAATTAAATAAAATTTATTTTAATCAGCGTTGAACGTATCGACTACTCTTAACTGAATAATAGTACTTCTTAAAACTGATTTTTTGGCCAAAATTACTTAGTTTTATCACTTAACAATGTGCTCATGAATTAAGTACACAA
Source organism: Odontomyia ornata (assembly GCA_963969285.1). Lineage (NCBI taxonomy): Eukaryota > Metazoa > Arthropoda > Insecta > Diptera > Stratiomyidae > Odontomyia > Odontomyia ornata. Next base: position 76,364,418 of record OZ017742.1, read on the forward strand.
GTGAAAATTTAGTATCAAAATATTTCTTTGATTAAAAAGCAGTGACTTTGTGATATTTTAAAGTTAGTCTATTTCCTTTGAAATATAATTTAATCCAAATTTATTTCAATAATATTTTTTTAAGTTTCTGTTAAAACATATTTTTATTTAAGTAGTTTTTCTTTGAAAATATTTGAAAAAAAAAAAAAATAAAAAAATATTCAGTTTTACTGTAATGTTAATAATAAATGCAAACGCTCCCCTGTCTGATGGTATAAGATACATAAATAGGAGTTGTAAATTTTTTTTGGCTGTTTTACGATAGATTAGATGTACGTAGATTAAATTCGAAATAGTTTAGTGAGGTATCCTCAAAATGACCTTTTAGGTAAATGATTTAGTTTCTAGAACTATGATATTTCAAATGCTATAAGGATATTGAATGGAAACGTAGAAATTTTCCAACTTGAATTTGCTTGCCGTTACTAGATTCACGATATCGTTCAGTACCAGCAGAATAATTATTTCTGTGGTAAAATCTGTTTCCTAATGTACTTAGTAGGCAAGTGAATTCCACTAAATCAGAATAGAATTGAGAATAATACGAAACACCAGATAAAATTTAAGGTTTTAAATACAATAATGATAAACGTAAAGAGAAAGAAAAGTGTTAAGCTAATATAATTTGAAATCTACTTTAGATTGAATAAGTAAGAAATTCGCTTCGTTGGCTGTATGTTTTCCTTCACATGCATTTAGAAGTCATACACAATACTAACACCAATTCCATGAAATGTCTGAACTAGACATTGTTCTAAATGTAGTAGACCAGCATAAACCCAACTTTTTAGCAAGCATGCTAACCAATCTCATGCTTCACGTTCATTTTTACTAGTTTTTAACCCTATTCCTCGTCATGTGCATAAAATGTCCGCTACGCTCACTTCATAAATGTTAAATTATTTTCGGTTGAAAATCAATCATTGTAATGATACATACGATGTAGACGTCTAAGAAATCTGATTGCTATAATATTCTGGTTTTTTGTTATTTTTATGTTCAAAAAATACAAACGCATTGTTTCTGTTTCAAAACGGATAAGCAGAGTGGCTAAATATACATAAAAAACAATAATACTGTGAGGAGTAAAAATCATAAATTTCAGTTTCATAAACTATGTTAAAATTTTCATTTCTCCTTGAATAGTATCTGCAATGTTTTTTTTTTTTCATTTGCAATAGAAAGTGTTTGAATTAATTTTTATTGGTATTTGCTATTTAAAATTCAAAATCACATGAAGACTTTTATTCATTTGCAATCAAAATGGAGTTTGAAAAATTTATAAAATAACTCTCTGCTTTGTGTAATTTTTTGATAAATCTCAAAACTGTAAATAAATTTTAAGCGTTTTAATGCGTAGAAAACCATTACAGTAAGGAAAATCGAAATCGTTTGTGCTATCCACAATATAAAATATGAGTGAAATATTATTTCGAAAAACAAATGTATTGACAATGCAAAAACTGTATCTGCATCCAGTTTCAATTGCACTTCCCTGGTCCCAATGTTGCTTTCAAAAATTAAAAATATCTTTTTCAATAAACGAAAGTATTAAATTTGCTTGTTTAAATTTTCTTTTTGCTAACTATTTGAAGATATTTTCACTTTTGTTTTGAAGTACGCTTTAAATCAGGAATTGCTACGAAGTAAATTTTGCTATTGCAAATCCCAATTATTTTTTAATTTTTTGGTACAAAAAACTGTTTATATCCTAAAAAAGTTTGGCCCAAATTTCCCTGTCACACTTTCATGCATATGTGTAAAACTCGTCTCTTGACGTATACTTGATTTTTCTTCCGAATTTTACACGGTTTTCAAGCTTCAATCTTTTTCCTACAACATTTGTGTTTATGTAGGTCTTGTCCTTAAAAAAATGCCGATCCGCAGCCAAACTAATCGCTTATTAATTTTAGCCCTAACATTAATTTCGTAGCAAATTCATCCCCAGTCATTAGTTGAAAACAAAGAGCTTTTTTAAAAAAAAACAGATTGTAGTTAAAATGATTTTCTTCGTCATAAAGTTTCGTTTGTGAAACTTGTTGGAAAGTGCCTTCAAATAGATTTATAGATAAAACTTAATTGACTTGTACAATATCTACTTTTAACAGGAGAAGTATTATATGACCTTCTTTTCAATTCCGTATCCTTCGAACTGAAGTAGCAATACAAAATGAAAGGACAACTATAAAAAATCCATATAGTAATTTGATGAATCAAACCCAATATCGTTCTTTCATGAGTTTTTTTTTGTAAAATTCCAAGAAAACTCGACTCATTCCTTAGACCTTTATTCACAAACGATAATTTTCGAAAAAAAGAACTGTTTTGTCTGAAATGGAATGTTAAAAAGAAAATTATTTCTATGCACCAGACGAATTCGTATCTACATTTTAATTTCATCCAAAGAGTGTAAATATATATTTTTTGTCTATCTAAAAATAAAAGGTTGCGAGTAAATCTGAAATGGAACTACTACTTTGATGTAAAATCAGCACGAAAAGCGAATATAATACCTATCCAATATTTTATAAAACATAAGTTTATATTGCTACTATCTTAAAGTTTCAAGAAAAACAATAAAAAAGTAATGCATAATTTATGACAAAATATTACAATTAATATATTATAATTCAACTGATAATAATTTTTCGAAAAGAAATATGAAAATATATACAAAATTGCATGAATGTTTAATATATTATACATATTACTGTAATATTTGATGCTTTTTTCTTTTAGGCTATATGTACATTACATTTCCCTCCCCCGAAAAAAAAAACAATAGTAAACTGTTCTATCGTCCATTTGTTTGGAACCTCTCATCCTGTCGTCATTTCATCATATTATCGTCATTTTAAGTTCCTTTTAAGATACGAGCAGCTGCTTTTAGTTTGCAAAATTTATTTATTTGTTACATTTTTAAGTTTGCGTTATAGTTATTTTGTTTAATGTTGAATTTCAAAAAATGTATGCGTTGTAACGTCTTGTGTAGATGCATTTTCCACTGATTTGATTAAGATTGTGACAGGGTGTTGGTGACCCTTAAGTACCATCTTTAAAATCTTCTTTTATGCCTACTTTTTGCTGCCCATCTATGGCGTTCTTTCTCCTTCAAATTTTGCATGCTATATATCATTGTTCCAATGAAGTGGCGAAAATGATTTTCCAATATAGTACATAAGACTTTGAAAAATTTACAAGCGTCGTTCGATAAGTACTTAGCCTACAAAAGAAAAACGAAATTTTTGGAAAAGTGGCAATTTATTTCTCAAAATAATCTCCTCTTAGCTCGATACACTTGACCCAGAGATGCTCCAACTTCTTTAACCCTTCTGAAAAATATGTTTTCTTGAGGTCCACTTAGTGGCGGCGATGACCTTATTCGGCTCAAATGTTTGCTCGACGAGTGACTTTTTCAAGTTTGGAACAAGAAGAGGTCGCATGGGGCCGAACCTGGAAAAAAGATGAATTGGGTGGCAGTTTGTAGCTCACTTTGGCCGTGGCGACGGTGGAGGTGTGAGCCGGTCCGTCTTCTTGATGGGAAAGCACGCTTTTCTTCGACAAATGGGGCCTTTTTTTCTAGCAATTCGGTGTCGAATTAGCCCAATATTCGGTATAAGAGAGCTCTGTGACCGTTTTGAGCCTTTCCAAGTATTCGATGCAGATCACGCCTTGTGAATCCCAGAAAACAGTGGCTATCACCTTTCCGGCCGATAGAACAGTCTTCTCCTTCTTCAGAGCATGTTCGCCAGGCGAAGCCCACTGTTCAACTGCTCTTTGGTCTCTGGTGTGTACCAGTTGAGCCATGTTTTGTCGATGGTCACGAAACGACGCAAAAACTCTTTTGGATTGTGCTTAAACAGCGTCAAAAACACTGCTCTGAAGTGGTCTCGCAGTTGCATTTGTTGTCCTGAGTGAACAAGCGCGGCACGCATCGTGCCGACAGCTTTCTCATACCCAAAATTTCATGCAGGATATGACCCATGCGGTCTTTTGAGATGCCCACTGTCTCAGCTATATCGCGCACCTTCGATCGGCAGTCTGCCAATACGAGCTTGTGGATTTTTGTCTCTTTATCCTCCGTGGTAGTCACTTTTAGAGCACCTGGGGGTGGCTTATCAAAAACTGACGGGCTACCACGTTGAAACTTGTGAGACTAATTTTTTACGATCGCAGGAGCAACATCACCGTATACAGCATCCAACCGCTCTTTGATTTTGCTGCGCGATTTCCCTTCCAAAAACAAGAACTTTTGTCTAATCCCATTCAACGATATGTGTTGCGAATCAGTAGCACATATTGTTTTGAGATTCTTTATTGTTTTATGCATTTTCTATAAACACTAAATATGTTTATATATTCATGCCATCAATTTTTCATAGCTCAATAACTTACTCCAAGAGTTCGGAAAGCAAAAATGAAACAACACAAATTATTGCACTAAAATATGAGTATATTGATACTTCAGTGTATTTATTTGGCATATTCGTCATTCAATTTCATATTCGCAGGATTCGTTTTCTGGAAGGCTTAAAAAGCTGATTCACAGTAGAAATCACCTCATCATTTGGGATAGAATGCTTCCCAGTCTTTTCAGATTTGTGAATAAGATGGATGCTGTAATAATTCTTAGTTTATATTTTTTAGTTTTTCCAATCCCCAATGCCCCTTTGAGGGCCGGTGTATTACTCTGTTCCAATTAATTTTTTTCTCAGATAAATCAGGCCTTTTCTCATGAACTCTCACACTGGACTGTTTCAAAAGTTTTCTGTAATATTATCTCGATATTTTTTTAACCTTTTCTCAAGCACTTAATCAATACTGCATCCCGAAAAACCAAAGTCATATTTTCCGATGAGTTTGATCATTTTGGCAGCTTTGGAACCAAAACACTGGCCTCTGTCGACTCTGAGGTTTATTGTCCCAATTCTGTATTATCAACTTTGGCTCAATTTTCCCGGTTCTGCTTTGGAAAGGACCTAAATGTTAAAAATTTTTATTCAAACAAGTTTTTGCCAAAATACGGCACCAATCTTTTCATCAGTTGTCTGAATCAGAATCCGTTTTTGAAAACATAAAATACCCACTTATTTGAGATGCTCATTGCCTCTGCTATTAGAATCAAATCATATTACAAGCAAAACTGATCAGCTCTTGAGTTGTTGCACTGACTCGTATTGCAGAATGCGTTTCATCATAAATGCTACGTTGCTGGATGTCATGTTTTGTTTGAGATTGGGAAATTAATTTATTTACGCCCAAAGTCTGGAGCTCCGGGGCGTGCCAGGCGTCTATAGTCTCCACAAAACACCTCTCCTGTCATCCAGAAAACCTAACCTGGAACTGTATAGCAAGGGATACAGTGGGTCTCACGTCTGCACTGACTAGCACTACCGAACCAGAGACTGTTGGATATGAAAATGCTATCCTCCGTGCTCCTTGTGTTTGTACCTATGCCAAGCGTTTGCAGAAACGCTTCTTGCTGAAAGCGTCGTCTAGCACAGATTTTAGTGCACTAATCAAAAGTCGGCTTTTTGATGATTTGGCTCCCCTTACTTTGGCTATAAGTCGATTCAGAGTAAATATGTCTGGAGCAGCCGTTGCCTTGATTACTAAGAGAAATTCATCGGATCAGCAACCGTAGGTAAATTATTAATTGTTTCAATTGAACCAGTACTTCCCCAATATCGATCTTCTTGTTTCTAGGCATTCTCTTTTTTGTCAGGATGACCACTACAGTTTTCTGCAGTGCTAGGCTAAACCTAGGAGCAGTCATCCAGTTTCTCATCCAGCACATTATTATACCTAGTCTAAATTGTGCCTGTTCGACGTGCGTCCAAAAACAAGCGCCGCAACATCATCCACAAAGCTGATCAGGTATAACTCATCCGGCAGCTTCTAATTTCAGTAAGTCCATCATACGATATGTTCGACGGGTCTAGACCAAGGATAGATCTTTGAGCAACACCAGATGTAACTTCCATCCATAGTGGGCCATGCATCGTATCATAAAGTAGGCTTCGGTCTTTTGGGTAGCGCTTCAAAAGCCGCATAAGATATTCTGGAACTTGAAAAATATTTTTCAACCAATCCGGAACATCCACTCATCTAGAAGAGTTGAAGTCATTCCAATGATCAAGTGTCACCAACAGAACTACCTTCGCTTGGTACGACTGTGTGCTTCCGCCTTTTCGACCACACTCACTACCCCTGCAATCGCACCAAAGATGGAGCATCCTGCCTTAAAGCCATACTGTTGAGAAAAAAGATCCCCAGCAGCACAAACCGCGTCAGTGAATCTTCCCTTGACAAGTTTCTCTAGCACTTTCCCGTACTTTCTTGTCCATCTTTTCTGTTTCCTGTATACAGGACGTGTTTAGGCCACCAAGCTCCCGCATAACTAGCTTGTAGCCAAAGCCCTATGGATCTCTGCTCACATTGTCCACTAGATCTAGCCAGCAATGAGTCTCACTAATATTAATGAGTTTACGAAGGTTTTTCCTGGCCGATATACATTGTGACAGAAAAGTACCCGGAAATCGCAAATAAAACTCAAAATATTTCCTTATTCATCAATATTTATTTTGTCGCCTTCAAAGTAATTCCCCTTAGATGCAATACACTTACGCCAACGACTTTTCCAGTTCTCGAAACACTTTTCATAAGCACTTTTTGGGATGCCTTCAGTTAGTTTTGTTTTATCTCTTCGATCGACTGAAAACGGGTTCCATGGAGCAGCAATTTCAGTTTGAAGAACAAGAACAAATCACACGAAGCCAAATCTGGTGAATACAGTGGTTGATCGATGGTATTTATTGCGGTTTTGGCTTTAAATTCGGTCACAATCGTGGCTCGATGCGATGGTGCATTATCATCGTGTAAAATCCATGAATTGTTCTTCCGCAATTCCGAAGCTTCGACGAGTGCTCTCACGCAACCGTATCAATACGGCCAAATAAAACTTCTTATGGGCCATCTGCCCCTCCGGAACAAATTTATGATGCACCAAACCACGAATATCAAAAAAAAAACAATGAGCATGACCTTGATTTTCGAGTGGGCTTTGCGTGGTTTTTTTCGGTTTCGGCTCGTTTTTTCCCTTCCATTCCGATGATTTTTGACTTGTTTGCATGTCAAACTCATAGACTCATATCTCGTCGCCAGTTTTAATGCTCTCCATGAATGTGGTATCAGAATTCGTATGACCATGCATGTCCAAAGAGACCTGTTCACGGTACTTCAAAACTTGTGACACTCCCTACACTTTTCAGCTATTTCCGTCGACCACCAGTACACTGGAGGCTTACCGTGCCGGGGTCTCCGACAAAATATAGAAAGGCTGTAAGCAAACGTGATAATGTTCATAGTTGAGCTCATCACGTCTTGAGCTCTAGCCCTTCAGTCCCTTGTGAATCTTCCAGCAACGGCACACCTGCCGTAAAAACCTCGACGAACCTCTCGACATCCATCCTCCCGATATTCCACTTAATCGTGGAAAGTCAAGAGAGATGGTATCATGAATCTTAAGCAGAATGGATTGAAGATCACAGGCCAAAGAGCCCTTTAATACTCTCCAATTGCATACTTTCCGTACTAAGTACTCCGAGACGAGTCTCACGTCGGATATGGTTCTTTCACAACGCATACAATGGAAAGTCGGAAGATCGCCGGTTTTCAGCACGACAAGAACTGCCTTGACCGCCATCTCTAGGAATCGTTTTCCCCAAAGATCAGTTTGAGTCATGCCCCATATAATTGCTCTAGCACTGAAGTTTCCCGAAATAGTACGTGACCATCTGCGATGGAGACAGCGTCCTCTAAAGCGCTAAAATGATATTGGTTTATTCGGCGTTAGGTACACATTGAAGAGTATAGTTCCTGATCACCGAACTCACTTGAAAATCAGCACTGTTCTGAAACCAGATGGTAGTACCAATTTCATCACGGTACCATGATGATGAATTTTGGTCGTTGTTTTGCTTACTCAGCAGCAAAAACTCAGCCTTCATGGCCCTCGAAAATTGGTGAAGTAGGTCTGAGCAGTTGTACTGCAGTCTATATTGCTTTGCAGGACATTGTTCACCGTAGCTCTACTTCTACGTTGACTTAGACTTCCTGGAAAATCTGACACTTTTCCGATTCTAAGACGTGCTTGAAATCCGATTTTGGATTAGCATCCTTGCAAAGAATGCAGTCTGCCGTCCTCGTACACTCTTTTCTTTTATGTTCCATTTCGCCGAATTTGTAGCATAGAGACTTTCTATCGGTTCCCCTACATCTCTGTGCAGTATGAAAATAATGAACGCACTTAAATCAGTGGAAATGTACTTCTCTTTGCTGTACCCTACCCATGACCTCCCCTGTTCTTACATTTCCCTTACTCAGAAGTTGTTCGGCATCCTTCAGGGTCACCCTCGCTTTAATTCTGCCTACGCTCTTTTGATGTCCTCATCTAGCTGGGACAGGTTCTCAATGCTCAATGCTCCCTGATTTCGATTGTTGTCCTCGGCTAGAGCCCGGGTACAGTTACAATTTGGTTAAGAACCTTCTTAACTGCATCGCTAAATGCTTCTTAATTATTTGCGTCTGCTCCAACCAGATGGGTCGTACTGCTTATGTTAAGTGGCAGTTGTGGGGTCTTCGGGCTTTACACCACCCATAATCTCTTGCAAAACCTCTGTGTAGGATGAGCCATCCATGGGTTTCACAAGCAGTGCCTGCCACTGGGGTTTTTGTTGTGGCTTTTTTCTTTCTGGTTCGCATTAGATATTTCTTTTTGTTGTACTTTATTTCCTGTAACATTTTGGATGCGTATCTGGCGGCTTACTTAGCCACTTATGTCAGCACTGTCTGGAACCCTTAATCTAAAGTTCCATGCCTATTAAGTGCGTCCGCTTTCCTCCCTTTATCCTGGTCTCCAATCGGACTCTGAACATACAGTGGCACGGCTTGATGTTTCCAGAGTCTATTCAAATCGCTCGTTTGCAGATGCCGAAGTTTTTATACCAACAGGCAGAACTCGTTCGTATTCCCAATTTAGCATGTTGAGAGTTCGGTGGTATATTCTTGTGAGCATCCATCGAAGCCGGCATCGTCTACGACGGTGTTCCAATATATCCGGCAAATCCTCATATAAGTAATTCGTCGAAAATTTCTTGGTAGAAATTGCTGAAATTACTGTACTTAGGATCGAAGCCAGCTTCATCAAGAAAGTCGCCTTCTTGGTGGTTGGGGTCCCCCTCATTCATCATTATAAATAGAATAGCTCAAATTCGAGCCTTTGTCTCCAGTAGTAGTCGCTTTCAATCGTCGCCAGTTTGAAATCCCATGCAGGATGCTGCTGTCAGCATGGATTGAATCTTCCCATCGTTTACTTGGTTTCCTAATTGGACGTTTATTTTGCGCTCTACCTTTCAACATTCGTCTCGGGAGCATGTGTTCTTGCATTTTCTTCACTTGTCCTGCCCATTGTAGTTTGGGTAGGTTTATGTATGCGGGTATAGGTGGGTCATCATAAAAATTATACAACTCGTCGTTGTAACGAAGTTTCCACTCTGTTGGATGCTTTGCTGAGCCATATATCCTCCAGAGCACTTGCGTTTGTATTCCCAATTCACCATGTTAAGAGTACCGTGGTATATTCTTGTGAGCATCCGGCTTCCTCATCGATGCTATTCCAAAATATCATCCAGCCAGTCCCTGTATAGTTAATTTGTCGAAGATTCCTTGATCGGGATTGCTGAAATTACTGTACTTATGATCGAAGCCGGCTTGTTCAACGATGTTGTTCCAAAATATCACCATCACGATTGGAACTTCTTTCACTCTCCCATTGAAGTCAACATTGACTGCTTCCCAATCAATTTGTTTGTATTGGACAAAAACATGAATATCAGCAACCTCAAGCTTCACACCCTGTTTTACCCTTATGAATCACAATAAACAGATGATCAGACTCAGCATCTTCGACTCCACATTCGAAATTCCTCCAGCTATGTGAGATATGTGCCAGATCGAAGAGTACCATAAAGAAATTGACGATAGACGAGCCTTGTCGTTAGGCGAGTTCTTCTGGTGCAAGCAATATGAAACCCGTATTTGATTGAAACCAGTTATAGAGTGTCATATTGTATACATTATTTGTCAGATTTCTTCGCCGGGTGTGCTTAGCATTGGTTATCCCCTAATCAAATCTCACAAACAGAGTGCATACTGCCTCCAAGTTTTTGGTGGGTTCCCCGTCAGAATACCCATTCCATATGTAGCTACCCACAAAAGCGAGTGTAACCTCCAAAGAAGGAACTTATTATTATTGTGTCAATGCATCTCATACAGTGCCTTTGAATCTTCAGATGTTCCTTGTTTAGATCAAAGTGAGTCCAACCGTGGTCATCTGTATCATTAGATAAATCTATTTTCTATTTCCCCAAGTACAATCTTTGCGTGGGTTACGAAATACACATGAAGTCAAGCTTATGGGTGTTCAGGTATTCTCTAACAGCTGTCAGCATGGAGTTAGCGAGCGAATTTTGACAATAGACGGCTTAATAAGGCTGATCTTAATAATAAATTTTAAAAGCAAATTCAATATACGCTGGCTTTTTTCACGTGGATTTGTGACTATAGAATAAAGGCACCCACTTTTCGGATGAGTGTGAATGAATCATATCCACAGCACTCATGACAGTTTTTCTGTCATTCTATGGCTGTTTAGGTTGCGGCTGCTGTGTAGGCTGAGGTGAAGGCTGCTGTTTTTCAGCACTTCTTACAATATTTGAAGAAGAAACTCCTCTCAAAATTGTGCTTTTGATAGAAGAAGTGACAAATTCTTGCCTCTCTTCCTTATTCTTTTGAAGAGGTTATCTCCTCTCCTCCACTTCTTTACTTTTAGAGCAACCCCTAAAACTTCTTGGGTGGTCCTTAGCATCGTAATTAACATATGAATTGCATGCTTTTTCTTGACCTTAAAGATGGGACATTCAGCAGGTTTGTGATGTTTGTCGCCCTAAATACTACGTGTTTCCAACGCGCAGTTTGAAGCAAAATGTCCTAACTTTGGCAGTAAACAATGAAAAGTGTTAGTCTCCTGGAGACGATTCCAATGTACTTTTTGATACAAAAGTGACTTAGCATCCATTGATTTCTTTACTAGCTCGATTGCTTCTCACAGTATCTCAGTTTATATTTTTTGTATTTATTTGTGTTTTAGTGTATGATTGACACATGCATATACTTCCACATTTTCACAGATGTGTGCCTAATCGCATACAAGCCGCGTATGGGGGCATATGAGCATTTTAAATACTTGGAATCGTGATAACTCAAAGAGGATCATTTGTAGGATATCTGAACAATCTTAGTAGAGAGTTTAATGATTTACGAAATTTTACGAAACTCATGGCGAAATATGTTAACATATTATTCTATATTTAAAAAAATTAAATATACACATAAATTTTAGTGTTTTTTATGCATACCCAGGTCAGGTTTTTACAAATTTTTCTATTTTTCTTGGTTAAAAACTGAATTTTCCACCCACAAAATTTTCACTTTTGGAATATAATTTTTGGTGGAATTATGTAGTGTATATTCTGCCGTCTAATGTAGGTTTTAGAAAGTCTTTTTGAATAATTTGGGTAGTCGTTATGAAATGCTATTGCTTGAGGGCAAGTTTAGTATGGATCTATTCAAGAAATTTAACAGTGAAAGTTTGATTTTATTCGACAAAAATCTCGATATTTTGATTGAATTTTATATTGAGGTCATATCTCGAGTTTGAGTTTCATTCGTATTTCGTGCCATATTTTCAGAATTGAACATTGTTGGTGTTAAAAAATTAGTTTTATGATTCGCTTTGACTAAGCGAAAATTGAAATGCATCTACATCATATTCTAATATAATTAAAACATAAGAAATAATTTTAAATTCAATTTAAATTATTTATATTTCTGCTTTGCTCGGTTTTTCATTTGATTTTATTTTCTATGTTATATTTTTCTAAGCATTCTTTAAATCCATTTCATACATTTTCATCCATTGAAAGTGGTGACATTTGTAGTGCTAGTGATTATTGATGCGTGGTCTATTTCGCTTAAATTTTGTTGCCTAAATGCAATACTTTTCATTATGTATCAACATTCTATGATAAAAGCAAGAAAAAAAAATATTGCGCAAGCAGTTATGCGATATATATATAGATATACATATATAAAAACAATTGATATGATACACCACAATAATTTTAACCCCAAATATATATTACTTTATGCATATTTAATAACAAGATATCAAAAAAAAAAATAATAATAATAAAAATATACACAAGCTACTTGCATCAAAATAAAATTACATATAATACACAAACCCCTTTAATGACGCTTTTTATGAAACAAATAAGGTACATACTATCCCAACAAAACACATATGATTTTGAAATGCATTAGCACAATACTAACAATAAGTTAATAGGCTCTCTTTTCGAATGATAGGAACACAATAAAATATCAACACGTAGATAATATTTTTAATTAGCAAGCAAAGTGCTTTACTAAAAACATTTCAAATCTGTTTCGCTCTTCTTAATATTTCTATTGTTTCTGTTAAGGGTTTTGCTAGGTTATTATCTATGTTAATGCCCAGAAAATATAAGACTAATTTTTATCCATTGTTAGCGTAATCGTGTTTTCTACATAAATTATTATTTTTTTCTTTACTTGATTATCAATTGCCTCGGTATAGCTCTGCTATTTTGTGAAAATTTAAAAAGACTAGTGTTTTAGATATATGTATAATTTGATTTTATTTTCTTCTTTTATACAATGGGGCAAATGGTGATTTGTGTAGCAATTAAAAAAAAAAAATCAAAACTTTTTCGAAGCAGATAAATTAAACTTTCAAGGCTTTTGTAACGTTTCATCATGCTATATTGTATGCTAACTTAATCTGAATCAATTTTGATATTCACATGAAAGCTCATAAACCTTAGCGTATTACGTTACGGTTAAGTCCTATTAGATTTGTTGAACTTTCATTCAAGTGTTGTCTGAAAAGGAATGTGCCATCGCCATCGATTTACATTAAAAAAATGCATTATAATAATGCAAAACATAAATCCAAACTTGCAATTTTTCTGCTTACACAAAATATCAGCTTCATTAAAAAATGCCGAACTGTAAAACTAGGAACACACGCTATAGTTTGTCTAACATAAAACTGCTTCCACACCTCTACCTACGATGAATATTTCATCAAGAATATTATAATTTTTATCTTTTGCAAATCTGAGGACAATCTACTACACATATAAAATCATTTTTCAAAAGCTTTTTACAAACATCTGTATATTGGATCGCTTGTTTGATAAACTTAAATTTCAATCAATTGGGGTTGTGTCTCAAATTTTTCTTGTATATTTTCAACAAGCTTCAACAGTTCATATGTAAAGACTGTGTTTTAAATTGAAAGTTTTGATGAAACCGAACAACTTCAAATATTAGCTGCATGTGTAGAATGCTGTTTTCGTCCTCTCTTATAGCTAAAAATGGGGTTATAGATATTAATTTTCAAAATGCAAACTGATAAGCTTTTATTTAGTTGTAAAACATAAATTTTTTTTTCTTTTGGAAATTTGTGGCAAAAATTATAGCAAAATACACTATCCGATGCTTTTAATCTGCTCAACACTAAATTCAGTTATCTCTTGTTTGTACAAAATTTATAAGGCCAGTTAAAGTTTAACTAACTGCATCTAAATTCTACGGATGAATTTATAGATTCGTAAATTTTGTAGCCCTTCACGATCCTTGACTCTTTGGAGACAACCCCTCCAGTCCTCTCGGCCAATTGACCGTGTTCTCCAATTTCGGAGTCCAAGCTACGAAGTATTGTTAATCTCATCACCAGGACCAGTGTTTCATTGGTTTTCCACCTGGTCCCCGTTCCTCAGTTTTTCGATGAAAATCTTTTAAGATACCCATTGTTTATAACGTGCTGCTAGCCTATTGTAGCTGTCTTCTTTTTTTTTCCCTTAGCACTACAGCACCATTTGGGCCATCGCTTAGAGATAGTAAGAGTATCTCATTGCTTCATCACATGCATTGGCACTTGGTGATACAGTCAGTAACACACTTTGGCCGTTTTTCCGTCCATCCAGTTGCGATACGTTCTAATTTTAAACCAGTACGTATCAAAACTGAGTGAGCTGATAGGTCATCCGCAGAATCACTTGAAACAACTCTCGTTGTCACCAACGAGATTTGAATCAGAGGCCTTCGGCTTACGCAAAGAGTACTCTAACTACTGCATTACGTGGACCACATTGTAGCTTTTTTAGTCTTATTCATATTAAGGCGTTCAGGGGTAAAATATTTTATGAAACTTGTAATTTTATCTCTTTCTTGTTTGGATCCAGTCCTTTTTTTTTAGATCCCATTTTTTGCCGTAGGACTCAACTTTCAAAAGCGTTCACTGAAGCTCGAATGAGTATTCATGTCTCAGATGGCCGATTTTTACACTTGAAGCTTTGCTCTTCTATATAATCACCTAAAAATCCATCACTGTATTTCCATAGTTTCGTTTGCTTCCATTGACGGTTTGGCACCTAAGAATGCAAATTCGTCTATAGTTCTTTATTGTCTATACTGTATTTGTCTAACTAATTATCTATTGTCTTCTAACTATTTTGCCTAAAAAAAACGGACAAAATCATTTACTCCCTTTTTAATTGAAAATCAATTTTAAGGTGCATGAGTGACTATAGTTAAAATACTCGTATCTTAACGTACATGTTAATAATGACATCGCTAAAAACAGTAACTCTCATCACCATATGTGACATAGTTCCAATTCGGATCTTTGTCTCCAGTAATATCCGCCTCCAATCGTCGCGGCTCTGCAATCTAGTTCGCCGATTGAAAATCCCAAGCAGAGATCAGCATCGATTGAACCTTTCCATCGTTTCCTCAACTGAACGTTTCTTTGCGATCTACCCTTCAATGTTCATCTAAGGAGCCTACGAGGTATGACAATTAAGTAATGAGAGTGATTCCATAAAAACCGTATATTTAAAAATTATTCTACAACTCTGCCATCCCCTTCAAAATAGTCCCCTTGGGCAGCTATATAACGATTCCAGCGCGTTTGCCATGCTTCGTAACATTTCTGGAACGCTTCGCTGGGATGTCGGCGAATACCCTCGTTACGGCCGCCTGGATGTCCGTAATTGACTCAAAATGGGTTCCTTTGACCACCGATTTTGTTCCAGGGCACAAAAAAAGTCTCATTGCCTGTAATAACTCGATCAAGCAGTGTGGTCTCGTTTTTCGCTTGTCCCAAACAGTCTTCTGCGACGGTCATTCGATGCTGCTTTTGCTCCTCAAAAAGGTTCTTTGGAACCATCTTCGCGCACAACTTTTTCATCCCAAAATCGTCGGTTAAAATTTGTCTGACTGTTTCACGGCTCACACCCAGTTTCAAGGCCAACATTCGAACTTTTGAACGCCGATCTTCACGGATCAGGGCACACACACGCTGCGCATTCGCGTCATTCCACGTCTCGACTGGTCTCCCACTCCGCGCCTCGTCTTTCAGGCTTTCATGCCCCTCCTTAAACTCTTCATGCCATTGAAACACCTGGGCACGACTAAGAGCATTATCACCATGCACTTTTACAATTTTTGTTCACGTTTCCGAAGCGTGCCGTGCTCTTGATTTCGTTTCTCCATTTTTGAGACGAGCACCATCAACATACGTCTACTCAACACGACACAGCAGGCAAACTAAACAAGCGAGAGCGATGGTTATTATATCAATGGAGAGGGGAAAGATGCCGGGGAAGGAGAAGGGAATTTCAAGGTCGCAGGTTTACCAGTAGCGCAGCAATAAAATTAGTCTCATTACTTAATTGTTACACCTCGTATGCTTTTCCATTCTCTCTACATGTCCTGCACAGTGCAGTTTGCGTAGCTTTATGCATTCGAATGCAGGTGAGTCGTCATAAAGATTATTTAATCCGTCGTTGGGCCACATTTTCTCCTGAGCGCTTTGCATTCGAATACGTCAAGGGCCTTTTCGGAAACATTTGTAAGAGTTAAAGTTACTCATCAATGCAGCAGCACAGGTTTTGGTGTGTTTATATGAATCTTAATTTTCGTGTGAACATCTCTAGACGTTAGCATAGGAAGTACTGAGAAGTAAGCATTGTTTGCTTCTTTTATCCTTTTCCATAGCTCATTCTTTTCTGTGCTCTTTCTATTAATATAGACTCCCGAGTCTCCTAAGGTCAGGTTTTGCCGTACAAGCGTGGCTCCCTTATTTGGGTATGAATTTAGTTTGAGTTTCATTAAGCACTGGCTGACCCCCTTCGCTTCTGACAATAGCCCTATAAACCCTTGCTGCACATTTGGAATTGATTTGGACATAATGTTCACGTCGTTGGTATAGCTACTAGTTGCGTGGACTTGTAGAGTTGCGTGCCCATGGTGTCAGCTGGCGTTTTCCTGATCACATATTCCAGAGCAATATTGAATAGCATTGAGCAAGTCCATCTTCATATTTTAGGCCTGAGTTTCTTAGGAAGCTTTCAGTCAAATCTCCGTTAGCTTCGACCTGAGATACGGCGTTTAGCATTGTAACTTGAGCCATGCGGATGAGTTTAGTCAGGGCGCCAAAGTCAAGCATTTCTGTCAACACGTTAGTATGCTTGCTGGAACTCTACGAAGAGCGGGTGTACATTCCCAGCATCTTTTGAGCACCAGTTTTACTGAAAATGTCTGATCAATCGTAAACCGCCCATTTCGAAAACCACCATGGTACTCGCCAAAGATATTTTCATAATAGGGCTTCAGTATTCGTTCAATGACTTGAGACAGCATTTTATATGATTTGCTCAACAGAACTATCTCTCTGTAATTTTCACAGCGCAGCTTTCTATGTAAGGGACATATGATGCTCATCTGGTAGCTGCTTCTCTGTTCATATCCTGTACCAATGAAAAAGGCTGTGTAGGTATGTTCTCCTATGGCTTGAAGCAGTTCTGTCGGTATACCATCAATTCCAGAAGCTTTGTTCTATTTAATACCATCAATGGCTATCTGTACCTCTTCTGCTGTTGGTAGCGTTGCCAAGAGATCTTCTTCAGCCCCTAAAATGTTCACAGTTTAGGTAGATGTTGAGGGCTTTGTGAGAGGTTTTTTGGAAAAATTGCTTCTACTTGTTTTTAATATCGATAAGGCTGTCTAATTTTGCACCTTGAACGTCTTTGAAGAGACTCATGCGTGGTGTGTCTCCCCATCAACGCTGTTTCAATCATCGCATTTGGCGACATATACAAGTATTCGTTGATTTACTCTATCTTTCGGCTGATGATTTAGTCGATATCCTAAAGGACTTTCCGTTTTGCATGTGATCGCTTCTTTGACAATTTTCCACATCGTTTGGGTATCGTTGGTATTTTCTATCGCATGTGGGACTGTTTTCAGTGTGTTTTCTAGGGATGACATACTCCATATCCACATATATGTGGACTTCATCATATATAGGTTGGAACTGGCTTCGTCTAATTCATCAGAACTATCAAATCTTGATGTTTCTTCTATCGTTGATTTATGCCGTCCTTCTGGCTCAAAATGCTCTAAGGTTTCACTTAAGGAACGCTAGCTTTTACTTGGTATAGTCTTCGTTTATAAAAATTGAAAGAATTCGATTTGAGAAGTAGCTTAGTAAGAATATCTTGATTACACATTATCCTTGAACATTTTCTCGCATAATTTTGACAGTATAATATTAGACAGTGCTTAGTGCAGACTTTCGCAGATTCTTTAGATAAGCCGATAGTTAAGATGACATACTACATACCTGCCGAGCCATGCATAAAAATTTTGTGTAGAGTTGCAGGTCATTTCAAATTCTACAATCATTCTTGCAGTATCTCTAATATTTTTCGAATTTGTTGTACGCATTTTGCGGCCAAATAAATCCCTTCTAGGATTGTTTGAATTTTGTTATAAAATCTTGATTTATGCCTATGATTTCAAGGGCTAAATCTGGTTCGGTGAGGAGTCTGAGATGTGTTGCCCGTTGCTCTCGGCAAGAATCTGTTCTCAGCTGCTACCGTGTCTTCCCATGGAGTCCTCAAACTCGGATGAATTTGACGAAGCCTTTTGGGTAGCCATTAACGTTTCATTCTTTCTACATGGACCGCCCATTGCAGCTTCTTTTTTGATAAGTTTCGGGGCTGCAGCATCTCCTGAAATCCTTGACAAATTGCGTGCTGTGAAGAAGAGCTCTTCGGGAGTTGATCCCGAAATTTTTTCCTCCATAGTTTATTGCAATCGATCGATCCTTGAAAGCCCGTACTTAGCCTAGTACTCGGTATCCAGTTATCTACTGGTATTAAACTATAAAGAATTATTATTTGCCATAAACCTCTCCTCAATATGATTACACGGTGCCTATTTCTTCTTTGTCAGCTTTGAAATGACACAAATTGTGACTAAAATTTATAATTTCTTTTAAGACATTTTATGATTCCTCAGAGCTTATGCGCTAAAAATGAAACCTTAACATCTAATTTTCTCTTCGGGCTATCTTTCAAAAGCACGTCCAGCATTTCTCAAGAGATCTCAATAACATTAAACGTCGTATCTGAAACCAAACTCAATAAGTTAAAAATATGCAGAACTTCTTCTTTTTCTTCGCACGCTACAGCCTCGTTCGGATCTTCACTTCCTGCAAAAAGTGCCTCTAACAGTCTCCGTCTATTGAACGCTTCCTCCAATTCTGAAATCCGGGCAGCGATGAACTGTCCGTCGACCGACTCAGGTCAGCGTTTCCTCGATTTCCTCACTGGCCTCCACCCTTCAATTCTCCCAAGGAATACCTTTTTGAGTATCCGTTGTTCAGCTATACGAATCACATGGCAAGCCCATTGCAGCTTCCAGAGTCTTATAATCGTTGAGACCTCCGGCTCGTGAAAAATTTCATACAACTCATGGTTATATCGAATTCGTCATTGGTTCCCATCTGGCTTCGCTCCTACTATCCGCCTCAAGACCCGTCGTTTAAGGCGTTCAATATATTTGCGGTTGCTTGGGTTAGGATCCATATTTCACACGCAAAACATAACACAGGTCTTATCACAGATTTGTATGCTTGGAGCTTTGTTTTCCTGTGTATGCAGCTGGTCTTCAAGATTGTCAAAACTGACTTAAAAAATATGCAGAACTATAGAAAATTAATTCATAGGCTTCAAAATACTCTTCTCAAATTGTGGCAAAATTTGAAAATAGTTTATATCTCATAATATCTCGAAATCCCGTTGTTTACTATGGAAACAAATTCATAATTATATCTCCTTCATAAGCAGAAGTCAGAAAGTATGGGTCATCGATTTCGATCACATCTTTTAAGCCATTTGATGTTCTTCTCAAAATTTTTGAGAAAATTACATTCAAAGATCCTTTGTACTCCATTTGTTCGGAATTAGCATAGATTTATTCAACAACATCGGTGGCTGTCTACTTACCAGCTTAGGCTATCAGCGGAGAGTTCAGGTTCGAGTCACCACATGATCTCAATTTTACTCTCGTGATGTATCTTCTGTTGTTTCATAGTTTACTAATAATTATGTTGTAAGTTTATATTTAAAAAATAATTTATTGATCAATTCTTAGGGATAGCAAAAGAGAATAGACAATATGTATCGTACAAAATGCAAAAATTTCTCCAAAAGTAACTTTATTTTATTTTTGAACGAATTTTTTATTAGTTACTCGAAGAAAAACTACCATATCACCTTCTCGAGTGCCGATAGATACAACCAATATAATAAGATACTCTAACTATCTCTGAGCGAAGGCCCAAAAGGGGCTGGGATGGTAAAAAAATAAACAAAACAATAATTTAAATGGTGTACATCATAAAAGTAATGAAAACATAATACTTTACAACAAGAGTTGCATATAAAAACTGCTTTTTACATGTACATACATTTTTAAGAAGCTAAAATTATACACGCTAATTAATTACTGTTTGATTTTTGCTATTCCTAAAATATTGATGATAAATTATTATTATAATAAATTCAAAAGCATAATGATTTCAAAATTATGAAGAAAAAATAGAAAGTAGTTCAGAATAAAATGGACCCCGCGTGGAGACTCGAAGTTTGGACTCGCCAGTGATAGTTTAAGGTGTTAGCCTTTCAGCTACCAATACTGAAGCGATTAGTATTAATTCCGCATAAATGCAGTATTTAGGATCTCTGAGACTGAAAAGCTTTAAACCTAAAAGGGAAATCATTCATTTCTCCATATCTTAACGAAATAAGTAACTAGAGATTATCCAAAATGCAAATTTTTCATTTAGTATCAATAAATGTATTTCAAAATTGCACAATTCGTTTCGTTGAGCTAGTCACATTTTCAAGAGTAGTAACAAAATCAGAGATAAGCCTATGTATTTATTACAAAAACATCAATGGAAAAAACAATTTACTAAATTTTTTTCCTTGAAAGGCCGTTGGTTCTTGCTTTCTTGGGTGAGCAGATGTGTTTTCAAGAAACTATACTTTTGATGCCATATGTCATAACCGTAGTCTTTTGGCCTGCTGAGCATGAGTCCGGGTCCAGAATTGAGGTTAAAAACAGTAAACAGAGGAAAATGCACTCGAAAAAGCTCGAAAAACAATTTTTTTCACATCTAAACCTATTTTTATACAGATCAGACGCAAACGCAGTTTCTGAAATACAAGTAACTTACATGATGTTGAGGTGATTGGGTTGTTGGCAATAAATTCAAATCAAATACGGCGCACGCAGTTTTTGCGTGACAGTTGGTTTTATTATGCTTTTCCAAGCCACATTGTTGTGATTCAATATTTTAATACTCAAAAACCCAGTTGAATAAAAATTTGGTAATAACCGAAAGAATAAAAGTAGCATGACTTAAACAGATGTTTTGACAGTAGCAAGTATTTGTTCCAAAAGTTTCCAAAATATTCTGATGCAAAAATCAAGGCAGGGGTGTTTGACGGCCCACAAATAAGGAAATTGCTTCAGGACATAATATTCGTTACAAAAATGGACGAGATTGAAAAACCTGCTTGGCTAAGTTTTAAAGAAGTCACAACAAAGTTTTTAGGAAATAATAAAAGTCTTAAGTACAAACAGATAGTCAGGAAAATGGTTAGGAATTTTCGAAAATTATGACGCCTATTGAGTTTAAAATTACATTTCTTAGACTCCCATATCGATGATTTCCCTGACAATCTCGGTGACTACAGCAAAGAACAAGGGGAGCACTCTTACCAAGACATTAAATTCATCGAAAACCGATATCAAGGACGATGGGATGACCATATGTTGGCTGAATATTGCTGGTCACTTAAAAGAGAGACAAATCCAAAGCTAAGAAATGAATCGGGAAGAAAATCTGTAAAAAGATCTTTTGAAGATAAGACAACGACATATAGTCGTAAAAAAATAGGGTAGGCAGTAATATTCGGTCACTTAATCAGGGGTTTGAGTTTCAAAGCTTAAGGTTATCCAAGTTATTCAACTTGGGTTACGAATTCGTAGTCAGCAGGTCTCAATTCACATGAATATAGGTTTAAAGTTAGAAATAATTTTTTTCCGAATTTTACGAGTGTATTTTCCACGATTTTCTCCGTTTTTAACCCATTCTTTGAGGTTAGAAAAAAATCAGGACCTGATGGCTCAATTCTGGTCATGGATTCGTACTCAACAGGTCTCAATTCATATGATTATAGGTTTGAAGATTAAAAATAATTTTTTTCAGAATTTTACGAGTGTATTTGCCGCGATTTTTGGTTTTTAAACCATTTTTTGAGGTTAGAAAAAATCAGGACATGATGGCTCAATTCTGGTCACGGATTCGTGCTCAGCAGGTCTCAATTCAATCGAATATAGGTTTAAATGTCAAAAATTAATTTTTTTCGAATTTTACGAGTGTATCTTCCACAATTTTCTCTGTTTTTAACCCATTTTTTGAGGTCAGGACGTGATGGCTCAATTCTGGACCCAGATTCTGCTCAGCAGGCCAAAAGACTACGGATATGACATATGGCATCAAAAGTATACCCCACTTTTTTTGTGTGGCTGTGTAATGTTACCATATGTCTTTCTTTGTTTATATATTACAAACCTTTCTAGGATATCAAATCTCTATCCTTTGTTTTATTTGTGTAACAATGTCATAGAGTTTGTCATAGCGTCAGGCTCGTGTGCGTGATTTTGTAGGTGTGTCGCTCTTTATATCTTGTATACCATGTCGCGGTCTTGACATACAAACTATCAAACTTCCTTATGAAAAACAAACTGCAAACTATTGTACATTCAAAACTTACAACTACATTTGAAACAAACTGAAACCGAGACTAAATGGCAAAGCTAATATGCAAGGACTGCGACATGGTATACAAAGGAAGAACCACATGAAAACTAACGACAAGATATAAAGAGTATTTACAATTTTTCTTACAAAACAAGGCAGGCTCCAACCACATGACGCACATATAAAACTACACACACGGGCCTGACGCTATAACAAACTCTATGACATTGTTACACAAATAAAGCAAAAGACTGAGATTTGACATTCTGTAAAGGCTTGAAATATATAAACATAGATAGACAGATGCTAACATTATCAAGGAACAACTTATTACAAATTCCGACGCAATTTCCTCAGGACTCGGCCATACTCTCCGACAAAAATGGAAGTTACACAAACCAGAACAACCGGGCGTTCATCAACCCACAAGACTTAAACCTAATATCCCTCTACCTGGCCTGAACTAGAGCCTATCTGCTTAAACCATCCTGCATCTCTCTCTCTCTCTCTCTTCGTACCGCTACAATCCCTCTTGGGCCTTCGCTTCCTGCAACAACTGTCTCGGTCCATTGACCGGGTCCTTCAATATCGAAATCCGAGCAGCGATGAACTGTGTTCATCGACCGAGACAGACCAGTTTTTCCTCGGTTTCCATACTAGTCCCCACCCTTCAGTTCTTACGCATACCTTTTCGGGTATTCGTTGTCCGTCCATAGAATTCATGTGTCTAGCCCATTGCAGCTTCTGTAGTCTTACAATCGTTGAGACGTCCAGCTCGTCGAAAATTTCATACAGCTCATGGTTGTATCCAATTCACCATTAGTCCCTGTCTAGCTTTGCTCCAATCATTCGCCTCAGGACCCGTCGCTCGAAGGTGCTCAATATATTTACAGATGCTTGGGTTAGGGTCCATGTTTCACACCCTAGCATAGTACAGATCTTATCATACATTTGTATACTTGGAACTTTGTTTTCCTATGTATGCAGCTGATCTTCAAGATCGTCAAAACTGAATAAAATATTTTATTTGCAAGCTGTATTCTTCGGCGTATTTCGTCTCTTTCATTAAAGGTTCTTGTTATTTTGGCACCTAAGAATACAAATTCGTCCACATTTTCGATATTGTATTTGCCAAATGCGATATTTTGGGCAAATGAGATATTTTTCTTCGACTGCGTCATGGGTTTTGCTTGCTTTTCATTGATTTGTAGCCCTACTAGTTTTGCTACGCTGTCGAGTTTCAGGAGAAGTTCTTTTGGCGGTCGTTACAAATATATTGCTGTCGTCCACATAGCATCCTACACCTACAGAAAGTCATTTCCTTCCTTTCATTCACCCTTTAGACACTGAAGATGACTCAAAAAAATCAAAAACCGTCTACACATCCAACAAAGCAAGGCCCGAGGCTTTTCAAGAAAAAAAATAATGTAGACAGGATCAAACCGATATTTTTAAACTCAGGCCACGAGGGCGGTCCCAAAAGTACCGACCTCGACAAAGAAAACAGTAAAAAAATTGCGAAAATTTTTTTTTATTTCACAACATATTTTCCTTTGAGCTTGATACACTTTTCCCAACAATCGTCAATAGCTGCGATATCCGCTTTATAGTAGGAACCGTCAAGCTCCTCAAAATAGCTATTAATCGCAGACTCCACCTCTTCATTGTTAGCAAATCTTTTGCCGCCGAGCCATATTTTCGAAAAAAGAAAATAGTCCGAGGGAGCCAGATCTGGCGAATAGGGTGCGTGAGGAAGCAATTCGAACTTCAATTCATTGATTTTAGCCATCGCAATGACACGTGTGGACTGGTGCGTTGTCGTAATGAAACAACGCTTTCTTTTTCGTCAGATGGGGCCATTTTTTCTTGATTTCACCACTCAACGCTGCAATAAGGCTGCATAATATGCGCCATTGGTTGTTTTTCCTTTTTCGAGATAATAAATAAATATTAATTCACGCGTATCCAAGAAAACGGATGCGATGCACAGCACTTTTTGAAATGCCTGCCATGTCTGCTATCTCGCGCACTTTTGCTTGATGGTCATCCAATACCATTTTATGGATTTTCTGATAAAGTGACCTCACTTGGTTGACCACTGCGGGGTTCATCTTGGCATCTCGTACGACCTCGCTTAAATTCAGCTACCCAATATTTGACCGTTTTAAACGAAGAAGCAGACTTCCCCAGAGTAGAATCCAACCCGGCTTTGATATCGGTTGGACTTAGACCTTTAAAATGAAAATATTGTATCACCTAACGATGGATTTTTTCCATTTTTACAGATTCACTGAGAGCGTTCACTTTGTATGTCTGTAAAAAAAATAATAATAAACGTACCGTTGTGAATTTTTCACATTAAGTGGTTGAAAGGAGGTGGTATTGTCAATCGCAGCAGTTATTTTTTTAAAACTGCCTGTATTCATAAGTCAGGTCGGATATTTTTGGGAGTACCCTCCTATGTAAGGCATCATCATAAGAAATTAGTAAATTGTTTATTAATAATAAAAAATACGTACGCTTAAGTCCGATTGTGTTACTGCACTTGAAAATGCTAACTAGTTCAGCGAAACGCGTCGTGTAATTTTGAAAAGTATGTTGGTACTAAATGAAGACTTTTTAAAATTTTTCCTCCTCTTTTAAAATGCGTCAAAATGTAAACGCTAACTTCACTGATCTTTCGAACAAAGTTTAGATTCCGACTAGTTGCCGACGCAAAAAGAGCACCGTAGAACTGGTTTTTGACAGTGAGGTGACTTAGGTAAAAAATAACATCCTCCTGGATGTCTTTTGTATGCTTGTTAGGGGCAACGTTAGATTTTGTCTCTTTGGGAAATTGATGATCAGCAATATACGAGTATAACGTTGTTTTTATCACTTATCATAAAAGTTCATAAAGATTGGTCTGAAATTATACAACTCATTTCTTATTGTTCTAAAAGATGTTTTGGCAGTAAATAACATTATGGAAGGTCATAGTTTAGCTGTTTAATAATTAGAAAAAAATCATGCAGATTATTCTCTTTGGCGATGAGTTTCGTTTATGCTTTAAATTCATATTTCTCATTTATCCCATTTTATGTATCTGCGCCATGGTGAGTGTGACGTTTTGTTACTATTTTCCAGTTGTTGAACCGTAGCTGCGTGCATTAATTCATTCATCATGGGATGTTTCTTAGAATAAATAAAATGTAGGGAAGAGTCTTAAACTCGTACCTCTTTGTGTTTTATTGTCAGTTGACGAGCCTTTCTCTGTGAGATTTTCCAGTCAAAAATTGCAGAAAGCATCCTCAAAAAATGCTTCAGCTAGCATGGCTTGTGTTTTAACATAAAAATCGATATTGACCGTCATTGGTTTACCAATTGTCAATGATACAATAGGCTAGATTACGATTGAACTCCAGAAGAAATTACCTCTTATCGTCCTTTGTCCGTTAAAATCTTTTTTTCTTGGTTTCCTTACCAGACGTTCTCCTTGAGCTCTGCTTTTCTATAAAATCGAGATAGTTTTCCTTGTTTCTGGACAATAAATATAGGGTTTTCCATTAAGGACATAACACTAAATAAATAAATTTCAATAAATCGATTGTGAGGCGTGCTGTGTCGCTAGTGGCACCGTCTTGTTGAAACCACATATCGTTAATGTCAAGTTCATCTGATTTTGGCCACAAATAATCTTCCAACATTACAGGATAGCGCTCTCCATTGACGGCAACATGACGGTCGTTTTCATCCACTAAAAAGTAGGGGCCTAATCACACCTCCGGCGTGAAAATCGCACCAAAGAGTAACTTTTTACGGATGCAATGGTATCTCAAGAAGCACATGTGGGTTTGTTCCTGACTAATAACGCATATTTTGCTTATTACCAAAGCCATTGAGCCAGAAATGAGCGTCATCGCTGAAGATGGTTTTTCGATGAAATTCTTTATTATCTTCAAGCTTTGCTAGAGCCCAATTGGAGAAGTTTCGGCGTTTCGAATGATCAAGTGGCTAAAGTTCTTGAGTCGATCTGACCTTGTAACTATGTAGGCCAAGATCTTGTCGGAAAATATGCCGCAGTGTCGTTTGAGCGATTCTTGACAACAACGAGGATTCGACTGATTTGGCTCATTTTGAATCGATGCACTTACGGCTCCGATATTTCCTTCGTTTCGAGCAGTACGATGTGTTTTTGACACCGGGCCGTCCCATGGTCAAAATTCGGACTCGAACTTATTCTGTATAGCATGCACGGCCTGTCGGGTGGGACGATTACTATGGCCAAAAATTGGAGTAAGCGCTCTTAAGGTTTTGACTACCGACTCAGAATTTTGGTGGTAATTTGTAATAATTTTCAAACATTGCTGATTCGTGAACTTTACCATGATGAAATTGTTGACTTTAACTACGGTTTTGACATTGACAGTTAATTGAAAAAATTTAAGGGTGCGTTCATATAAAGATACGAACTTTTGTGTCTCTAATGCAAAACCCTATGCAAGCGGTCCAGGTGGGATGAACGTTTTTATACGAGTATTAATTATAGGTTAGGCCACGTGAATTTCAAAGTAGATAACTCGATGCTGAGATGTTCACCCATTAAATATCCTTTGTGAAGAAAAAAAACTTAAAAAAATAATCAAAGTCAAACCTTCTGCTCTTAATAACCTACGTGTCGCTCAAAACTTTAAAACCTTAATTTTAAATCCGTATTTTGAGAATGATAAATTTATTTACATCAGCGAGTAGATAATTGAAAACCTTTTATAAGGATAAATTCAATAATATTAAGCGACTATATCCTTGCATAAAGGAACATTCATTTTCCGCGTGTTGTTGTATATGGCGTTTGACAATCCTTGAATTGATCGATATTTTGTAAAATAAATTCAATAAAGTATTAATTTCAATATAATATCAAAAAAAAAAAAAAATTAAATAGAAACGTTATAAAAGCTAAGCTAAAGTCAATTAATGGGGTTAAAATGATAGATATTTTGAAATCAAAGATTAGCATAGTTCTCATTTTATACAAAAATGCAATAATCATTGGCACTCATTCACCTACACACTGAGCAGGAGTGTGCTAATTTTTCTCCAAAAGAGCAGATTCTAATCATATAGATCTCTCTGCACTGATACAATTTTGAAAAGGTTCCCCAGTTTGAGAGAAGACTTACCATATAATTTCGAAGGTGTCCACTGCATCGTTGGTCTTTCATTTTTGAATCTTTCACATTTCTTAATAATTATTCAATGTTCATGGATTCATCGACACTTATTTGTGGGAATCATTTTGTATTGACATGTGTTTTACTTTTCTTATAAGAACTGTGTGACGGAGTATTTTGTATGCAGAGGATCCTATTTAATATCCGTTATCGATAAATGTACTGATTGTGTTGAACCGAAGTATCTTTTCGTACTTTTTTTTGAATGTGTTGTAGAGAGAAGGTACTAAAATCGAGAATGGTTTTTCTCAGGTACTTGGGTATACACAGTAATATATTTTGTAGCTCTACGTTTGAAGAAAGTGTGTATGTATATTTTTTTGTAACTTGAAAATTATAAAACTCTTATTTTGCTATAATTTCATCATTTTTTCAGATATGAAAATCTTTTAATTATTTCAATTACTGTTTGTAATTTAAGTTTAATTTTTATTTTTATATTTACATTGGAGCTTCGGTTGATGTGCGCACTTTTAAGGTAAGATGCACCAGCTATATCGTGGCTTTGAAATTGAACTGGACCACTGAAAAGAAAAATACAATGAATTCGAAGGGGTACAAACTTTTAGCTTAGAAAAGCATTGTGCTTTGATTATTCAAGAGTGCGTTCTATGAAAAAAAAAAAAAACAAAACAAATCAAATCAAAGATGCTCAATTCAGTAAACTGTGTAATTGCTTTAGCCAATTCATTTCAATTTCAAATCAGAAACGTTTAAATGTTTTCGTTTCTAAATTGTTTTGATTTCCGATGATGAAATTTTTTGACGTTTCGACTGTAGTCTACTTTCATTAATGTATGCGTAAAAAACTAAAATAAGAAGCTTTCATATTGATTGTTCGTTCTTTTCTCCTTTTCATTCAGCGTGGATTCATACATGGATTAAATACTTTTCGAAAGTACACAATCATGTATGAATAAACATATGCGTGTGTGCTATATTAACAATCCCAGTAGGTTTGTAACGGTGTGTACCTTCTTTTGAAGAACATTTAAGGTACTAGTTTAGAAACGTTTTATCTTTGATTTGACTTTCAAATTTGCTGAATAGCAAACCAGTGATGGCTTCAAAAACACTTTTTCTACTACATGCCGAAAGTAAGGGCACAAAATTTAACAATGCATTTCATATCTGTTGGCCAGGACCAAAGCTTAACACATGTAAAGCAGGCAACATTTTCACAAAAAAAAAAAACATTAATTTCGCCATGTTTGTGCCTATACTTTTGTTGCAAATAATTTTCAAAACATTTTTATATATTACAACATCTAACATTAAAACCTTAGTATCGCTTTTTCAGGTGAATCGTTTTTAACAAAATGCATGCGAGCTTTAAGCAAACATTTAATTGGATTACTATTTTTGGGTGTGTGTAAAATTAAGAAAAAAAAAAAAGAAAGAAATAAAAACTGCGATGGCCTTCTGTGAGTTGCTGTAAAAATTTATCGCAAGGCAATAAAAGTCGAAAATAGATATTGTTTTTGATGCTGATCTACTACCGCTGTTTCTTTAAATAATATAAAGTAACAAATCCCTCGCCTGCCTCAGCCGCTCGTCCGCAATATTTGTGTCCTGCTACTACTACAAAATGTGCTGCATCGATTGTTTTCATACTTAGCAAATCAACCACACACAACACACACCGTCACGTTGAATACTTATCCACATTAAACAGCTAATACTTAAAAACTACATACTTGTGTTCCTATCTTTATAGTTTGAAGAAAGCCATTTGAAAATTTCTAACGTTTATTTATTTTTAAATTGCACTTGATCCAAACCCTTAATGCACAAATTTGCTAGTAGCATTATTGATACCAAATACACCATACAAAGCAATACAACGTCACCTACTTCCCCAGAAAAAAAAACTATTTTTTTCGTACTATAGTTAATAATATCGGCCAAATGGTAAATGGAGTATATATTTCTTTTGCGCTTAAAGTTACTTATGAAAATATGTATTGCAAATGGACCTGAGTAGTAAGTATTGAATTTAACTAATCTTCAATGAAAAGCTTTTCCTTCCTGGTAAGCACATTGTAGATTTAATTTTGCTTTCATTTTAACCAAAAACGCTTTGTATTGATTTTATAGTTCCATTTGCTTAACTAAAACAATGCTTTTTTACAGCTTAGCATCCACCACGCTTCTTCCAACGCATCGCTGAATAAATGGAAGCTGAAACGCGTAACCAATGCTTTTTGTGTGTATTCTATCAGTAGCAATTAGTTTTGATTGTGAATTTCACTTTTTTGCAGTTTGCTATTGAGCTGTATATTAACTATAATGTTGCTTATAGGCTCATGATATTTGATAAATATGGCTTTCAAGAGAGTGTCATTAAGAGCTCAGTATCAAACTAACATTCATTTTATATTCTCAATTATATTTATATATGACCATTTAATCTATTCAACATAGTGATGAATAAAATGCAGCACTAGCGAAAAAATATTTCATTTTCTATATTCTTTTAAATTTAAACCATTGATTGAAATCTTCAACCAAATGAAAGGTTGATACTTTCTACCTTAACATCCTTGCAATGACGGTAGAAAGATAGTGCTGTATTTAATATTTAATGTTAAAATCAATGTTACAGTCCTGTTAATTTAGATAAAACGTTTTTTGATAAAAATTACCTAAAAATTTATTAAGATAAACAATTTTACTATTACTTGTTCATTTTTAAAAATAATTTCTTGTTCGATAGCATGTCCCTTATGAGGACAGCAGGTCTGTTCGAAATGCATTCAGGTTGGAAAATAAAATAAATACATATGTTTATACATGTATAATATATATATATATATATATATATATATATATATATATATATATATATATATATATATATATATATATATATATATACGAGTGTATATATATATATATATATATATATATATATATATATATATATATATATATATATATATATATATATATCTATTTATTTATTTCTCGCAATCTCAAATATCTGAATAAACTTTGGCTGTTTGTTGATTAGGTAATGATTTTTTTCATAGAACTCGTGACATATTCTATAATTTTTACCTCTTCATAATTCTTACTGAAGACAATTTACTCTGTCTTTATCAATATAAATCTTGCAATCAATTCTTCCACAATGAAAATTAATGCTAATAATGTCAGAATGGGTCATGAATAAATCCAATCGAGTTCAACCAATTTAGCTTTTTTATTTAATTAATTTCTCTCCGTAAGTAACACACGTCTACTCGGCTTCGCTGACGTGCTCGACTGCTGCATTTCACGATTGGCATTCGTTGTTGCCATTTGTCCAGTTTCTCCAGTATTGACAGCTCGGCCATCTTGGAGTGACTCGTCCTGAGACACATCTTCAACCAAGGCGGGATCGGAACTAACTTCTGATTCGTCATCCGTTGATTCATCGTCGTTGTTCGCTTCTGGTCCCGAGCAACACCAGGGTTTCAACCGTTCAGCGTGGAATACAGATTGGAACGATCGTTGATTCCGTTGGCAATCTTCTAAATCTCCAAAGAGGTATATGTCGCAAGCCTGTATCCAATTAATAACATACGGTCCCTTGTAGCGTGGTTGTAATTTTCGAGATTCTCCGGTCGCAGAAGGCACGCTTTCGACCACAACCAGATCGTTAACCGCAAACTGTTTTGGTTACCCGTGTTGTATGTCAAAACGTTCTTTCCATTTTTGCTTTTCGATATTAATTCTATTCGCGATTTCGTCATAGTGAATTTCCGTGGATTTAGTCCCATCTAACTCGCTGCTATCGGAATACAATCGCATACGGCGTGTGACCGGTAGTCGAGTCTGCTTGGGAATTTCAAACAAACTGTAGCTTTTTTAAGATTTTGGTCCCATTTGCGTTCGTTATTTGTTGAAGTGCGCAAATATAGAAGAACAGATTGATCCGCTCTCTCGATTTGGCCGTTTGCCTTGGGGGTCCTAACCGCATTTAAATCATGGCTGATATCGTTATCAGCATAATAACTTTCAAACTTTTTTGAAGTGAAGGCTGCGCCTCGGTCTGATATAATTCGTCGCGGAAGCCCAAAAAAGGTAGTTAGATCATTTAGCGCAGGAATTACTGGGAGCGTACTCGCCGACTTCACAGCTTTTACCACAACATATTTCGAAAATGAGTCAGTTATTCCTAGCATGTATTGGTTTCCAGCGGTACTTTTAGGACAAGGCCCCACGTGGTCTACGTGTATCGTTTCGAACGGGATAGGGACAACCGGGCTAACATACAGTTTCCCAACTGACTTCCCAGCAGCCCTTTTAAAATAACAGCATTCGATAAAGGCAGCGATATACCCCTTAAAGTAATTTCGCATTCGCTTAAACCAATGATATGGCCGTATCTGTTCTAACGTTTGTCCACCCCAAAGTGTCCTCGGTCATTATGCGCTTCCTTCATAACTCTCCAGTGTACAGCTTTTGGCACGACCCATCGAAGCTCTTCCCGCACTTTACGATATAGTCGGTTGATTTCCAGTACGTAATCCTCCACTGCACCAACTGGTCGGAACCCTGTTCGCCTCTAATTATTCGCGCAATATTTCGTAGTGTCTCGTCCTGTTGTTGCATTGTAACCAAACTGTTAAAATCCTCTAAACAAATTCAGTGGTGTTTTCGGTAAGTGCACGACTTAAGGCATCCGCATGCTGCATCCTACGGCTGTCCCGGTGAATTAGTTTAAAATCATACTCGGACATCTTCAGCCACCATCGTGCTATCCTTGGAGGTAGGGGCTTCTCTAGTCGCACCATGGTAACTGCAGAGCAATCTGTTACAATCGTGAAAGGTTTCCCTAACACATAGATTCGGAACCTTTCCAACGATTCTACGATAGCGAGTACTTCCAGCTCATACCTCGCTACAACAAAGGCTATAGTAGCAAACCGGCCAGCCCTTTGGAACTCGCATCTGTATGGATCTCATAGCGTTTCATCTGATCGTACAAGCACCGAATAGGCTCGTTGGACAACATTTCTTCAGACGGCTAAATGCGGCTTCTTGATCAGCATCCCATAGGAAAGTTGCATTTATCTTCAATAGGAGGGTGATTGGTCGTGCTATTTCCGCAAATTTTTCTATATACTTCCAAAAAAAATCCGGTTAACCCTAAAAATCTTCGAACATCGTTAACATTTTTGGGTGTTGGGTAATCTTTCATCGCTGCTACTTATATCTCTCCAGGTGCTATACTGTTTGCGTTCACTCGGTGGCCCAAAAAGTTAATCTCACTTTCCAAAAGTCTGCATTTTGAGCGGCGGAGAGTAATTCCGACTGCTCGAATCACTTCGAGTACCTTTCGCAGCTTTTCCATGCCTTCGGCAAAATTTTTGCTTTTGATCGTTAAGTCGTCGAAAAATATAATGAGTATCCCAGGGGGCAACATACGC
Organism: Odontomyia ornata; assembly: GCA_963969285.1. Lineage (NCBI taxonomy): Eukaryota > Metazoa > Arthropoda > Insecta > Diptera > Stratiomyidae > Odontomyia > Odontomyia ornata. The sequence continues at coordinate 76,397,438 of OZ017742.1, forward strand.
TCAACTTTTTTCATTACTTTCTGGAACACAGCTGGTCCGTTTACAACTCCTAATGGCATTCTTAGAAATTCAAAATGCTCATCGTGCGTAATAAAGGCGGTACATTTTCGTGACCCTGGCTCGACTTCGATTTGGTAGTATCCGGATAGCAGGTCTTGTGAACAACTCAGCATCTGCAAGTTGTGCAAGCAGCTCATCCACAACAGGCATCAAGAAGGGACTTTTCACCGTAATTTTATTTAGTTCTCGGTAGTCCACATTAAGTCTATCTTTTGAATCTGATTTTTTTTATAAGTAACACCGGAGAAGCATACAACGAATAATGTTTGTTTCCAATAATTCGTCTATGATTTTTGTCACCTCAAATCTTTTCGCAAAAGCAATGCGGTGAGGTCTGTGGAAAATGGATTTGTCTGATATTAACCTGATTTTCAGCTGTCCCAATTTACACTTCCTAATCTCCGATAGATTCTCGGCGAAACAATCTTTGAATTCGCATAGCAGTTCATCAAACTTGCGATACTCGTCCCCGTTCAAGTTATTTTTGTCTGCGATTTTATAAACTCCCTCTACAATGATTAGGCTTAGACGTTTGCTTTCAAGGAAATCAGCTCCCACTAGAGCAGCACAAGGCAACATTCCATTTTCCACGATATGGAATGTGCGAACAAAATCCCTATTATCAAACCGCACCTCCGTTTTGATTTTTCCCGTAGAGCGATGTTTTCCTCCACCGAAGCCAGAAAATTCGATTTCAGCCGGTTCGACTGGTCCAATGGCATATGCAACGGATCGAGCTAATAATGAACGTGAGCTTCCTGAGTCTACTATTGCAAATATACTTTTTCCCTTGACAGTTATTATTTTTGGCGGCAATAGCGGTCCAGAAACAATTGATAAATTTTCCTCCTCCTGTACTTGCAATACGACATCTGACTGCTGTGGTGTAGATTTTCTCTATTGTTAAGCTCTGTCGAGGCATTCGGTCGTTCTATGTCCCGTACGACAGCAATGATCACAACGCGGACGTCGTTGTGGATGCGGACATCGCACTGCCAAACGACCTCGCTGACGGCAATTGAAACATGTCGGTCCGGTTTCGCGCATTTTGACTGGCCTAGTATTCGACACTCGTACCGACTGGTTGTGTAACGGCACAAACTCACTACGTGATGCACACATCTGACGCGGATCTATAGCCGGCACAACATTCTCCTCGAAGCGGCTAATCGCCATGTGAAATTCTTTTAGTTCTGCGAATTCACTTCCCGCAAGAGAATTTTGCAGTGGTTGATGACTGAGGCCTCGTCGTATATACTTTATGATTGCTGCGTCTGACACTTCTCCCCGTCACGCAATTACTGTCATTTTATAAATGTATTCGTCAAAACTGTCCAAATTTGTACAGACCGTTCTCATTAACTTTAAATGCACATCGGCCTCGTCAATTCGAGAAGGAAAGTCGATCACTAGTTTGTTCGCAAACTCTGGGAAACTTTTAAATACTTGTGTTTGTCCATCGTTTCATATTTTTGCATATCCGCACAGTTTTAATTGTGCTGCAAACAATACCAATTTATCGTCTCAAGCGTATACCTCCTTCAACTCGCATATGCGCTTAATAAACTGTTCTCTGTCCAGTTTCGCTTGTTGGCAACATCTACGCAATGTCGCGGACGGAGAAAAACGTGCTCGTTTGTCGATATGTTGATTCTAGAAATGCCTGCTTCGTTTCCAGCAAAGTGCGTTCACGTTGTTGAAGATTTAATCGCCGTAGCATCTCATGCTCATGCATCATCTCTTCGGCTTCTCGCGGTGCGCCCGTCTCCTCCGTTAGGGTGATTCCGTCGTCATGACTACTCGCGTTGCCACTTAAATCTCGCACAATTTGAACTTCGGTCATCTGGCTTGGAGTGCTGCTTGCTTCTGGGAAATCTGATCCTTTTGATTAATTCGGGTTTATTTCCCGACGTCGGCAGCCCACGCTTCCGGAGCAAGTCTTGCATCTTTTTTCGTTTTAATCGCTTACATGATTGATCCCACTTCTGAACTGTAAGAATGGCAAATTAATAAAACCAATTGAGTTCAACCAATTTACCTTTTTTATTTAATTAATTTCTCTCCGTAAGCAACACACGTCTACTCGGCTTCGCTGGCGTGCTCGACTGCTGCATTTCACGACTGGCATCCGTTTTTGCCATTTGTCCAGTTTCTCCAGTGTTGACAATAATATCAGTCCCACAATAGTTCATATGGCTTTTTGCTTGTTAAATTCTTCTTCTTCGTAGCACTACAGCCCCTATTGGGCCTTCGCTACCTGCAGCGTTTTCTCGTTTCCCCACTGGTCTCCGGCCTTCAGTTCTCCCAGCAAATACCTTTTTGGGTATCCGTTATTCGTCCATACGATTCATGTGTCCAGCCCATAGCAGCTTTCGCAGTCGTACAATCGTCGAGACCTCCAGCTCGTCAAAAATTACTTGAGTATAAACTCAAATAAAAAGGATAGGATATTTGAAACCGCAGATTCATTTGATTATATTGGTCCCCTTGAACTTTATGCGATTTCTCTGCTTATTAAAATATGCATTGGTTGGCTGCATAAATTCTAACGACACAGAGATTTATATAATTTATCATTCTTCTCTTCTATGGCATCGCTCTAAGTCGATCCTTCACCTCCAGGATTTGTTGCCTCCAATTGTCTATGTTCTGTGACTTCGATCAGTTAGTTTGTATTGCATCGTTATACCATAACCCGACAAATCAAACTCACGAACGATGAATTTAGTGATAGAATAAGAAGTACATACATATAATACAGTCAAGTGTCCTCAATACATGTGTTGGACATACAAGGTTGCATTTGTAATGAATTTAAATGTTCAATATTTGAAACTCCAAGCAAAGATCTGCTGTCAAAATCCACTTGCTCGGTTTCCCTACTGGACGCCTCCCTTATCATCTGCCATTCAAAGTTCGTCAGGATTGTCAGTGCTCTTCCAATCCCATCATTTATCCAATCCACTGAATTATCCGCAGCTTCATGAATGCGAAACCCATTATGGCCCAGCGTCTACTCTGATTGACTATGCCCTAGGCCGCATATTCTTCCAACCACTTTGTATTTGAATTCATCCAGAGCCTTTTTGCAAACATTATTAAAAATCCACGTTTAACGTAAATGAGAAGCTTATTTTTCCTGTGTATATCTCTGGGCTAGAATATGAATAACTGAAACAGCAACTGTCTCGGTCCATTGACCACGTTTTCCAATTCTGAAATCCGAGCAGCGATGAACTGTCCTCGTTGACTTAGTCAGACCAGCATTTCCTCGGTTTCCCCACTGGTCTCCGGTCTTCAGTTCTCCCAACGAATACCTTCTTGAGTATCCGCTGTTCATCCATACGATTCATGTGTTCAGCCCATTGCAGCTTCCGCAGTCTTACAATATTTGGGACCTCCGGATCGTCGAAAATTTCATACAGCTCTTGTTTGTCTCGAATTCACCATTGGTCCCCGTCAAGCTTCTCTCCGATTATTCGCGTCAGGACCCGTCGCTCAAAGGCGTTCAATATATTTGCGGATGCTTGCGCTAGGGTCCATGATTCACATCTATAGCATAACACAGGTCTTATCACAGATTTGAATACTTGGAGCTTTGTTTTTCTGTATATGCGGCTGGTCTTCAAGATCGTTAATACTGAATAAAGTATTTTATTTGCGAGCTATACTTTTTGGTGTATTTCGTCTCTTTCATTGCCCGTTTTCGTTATTTTGGCGCCAAAGCACACAAATTCGCTAACATTCTCGATACTGTATTCGCCAAGTGTGATATTTTGTGTATTTGAGGTATTTTTCCTCCACTGCGTCATGAGCTTTGTTTTATTTTCATTGATTTGTAGCCCTAATAGTTTTGCTTCGCTGTCGAGTTTCAGGAAAAGTTATTTGGCAGTTGTTAATGACCGTGACAGAATGTTGATGTCGTCCGCATAGGCTACTGCTTAGCTCGACTTGTACAGTAATGTACCTCGCGTATCGACAGGTAGCTTCCGTATGATGTACTCTAGAGCCAAATTGAATAGCAATGAGGCCAGCCCATCTCCCTGCTTTAGTCCGAGATTTGTGTCAAAGGCATCGGTGAGTTGGTTATTGATGCGGACTTGGCAGGTTGTCGACGTCATTGTCATTTTGGTAAGACAGACTAATTTGGCTGGGACGCCAAAACCAAGCATTATTTGGTACAGTACGTTACGATTAATACTGTCGTATGCTTGCTTGAAGTCAACGAAAATTTAGCGTACGTCTATGTTGAACTCCCAGCATTTTTCAATTATCTGCTTGACTGTGAACAATTGGTCTATTGTTGATCTACCTGCTCTAAAATCACCTTGATACTCCCAATAATACTGTTGGCGTATGATCCGATTTTATTTTCTAAGTTTATAGAAAATATTTTGTACGCCGTACAAAGTAGTGATATGCCTCTATAATTTTCGCATTGTAGCTTGTCACCTTTTTTGTGGATATGAAATATAATTGATTGGCTCCACTCTTTTGGCATATGTTCTTGTTGCCAAATGTGCCGGATGACGTTGTGGGTCGCTTTATTAACACTGCTGCTATCATATTTGATGAGCTCTACTGAAATCTTATCGATGCCCGGCGCTTTATTATTCTTTTGGGCTTTGATGATGGAACAAACTTCATCCAAAGCTGGTGGGGCCAAAAGAAACTCTCCACAGATATCTATAGGTTCCGATGTTCTAGAGCTGTGTGGAGGATTAAGGAGGTTTTTGAAATATGAGGCCCATCTTTCTTTAATTTTGGTTTCATCAGCAATGATATTGCCGATGTCATCACGACAGATCGTGGTTTTTGGCTGATAATCACGTTTCAGGCTTTTCACTACTTTGTATGTATGTCTTGTATTGTTGTTTGCTAGACTTAAATCGATACTTCTCAATTGGTCCGCAAAGTATTTCCCTTTCTTATTCCTAATTATCTTATTCGCTACTCTTCTGAGATTTTCAAAGTGTTCCTCTTCTCTGTACCTATGCCAAAAGTTTTCGGTACATCTCCTTACTGAGAGCGGCGCCTCATATTTCTGTTTCGTACATTAGCACTGACTCTACGGCATTTATCAAGAGGCGTCTTCTCAAAGAGTTGGGTCCGCCTGTGTTGGACGTAAGGCGGCTCAAAGCCGATACGCCTGAAGTAGCCTTCTCAACCATTTGCTCGAGAAGAGTCGATCAGTAGGCCCAGATACTTTGCCACTGGCTTCGATTCGATTAGTATGTCTCCAATGCTGATCGCCCGCGAGCAGTCATCCAGTTTCTCACTCGGTGCACTAGCATACCTAGCCTATGTTGTGCTCGCTCAACGCAAAATCATCCGCAAAGCCGTTCAGGCGTGAATCATCTGGCATCTCCAGTTTCAGTAGCTTGTTCAAAGATATGTTCCACAGGTCTGAACCAAAGATAGATCCCTGGGCAACATCCGATGTAACTTCCATCATTCATTTGCCCTGTGTCGGGTTATAAAGCAGTCTTCCGTCCGTCAGGTAGATTATGTTAGGCGGCTTCGCATAAGATATTCTGGAAGTTGAAAGGGGTTTTTAGCATATCCAGAATATCCACCAATTCAGCGAAATTGAAGGCGTTCCGAACATCAAGTGTCAGCAACAAAACGATTCTCGCTTGATGTGGCTATGCGCCTCTGCCTTTTGGACCGCGCTCACCTCTTCTGCAATCGCATCAATGGTGGAGCGGCCTGCTTTAAAACCATATAGCCAAGGATATAGGTCGCCAGCAGCATAAATTGGTTCAGTTAGGTTTCTCTAGTATTTCCCAGCCATGTCTAACATGCATAACGGGCATTATGCAGACGGTAATCCGGAATTTTCCTTCCCCTTGTTGGGAAGCTCGAGCCTTGCCACCTTCCACTGTACCGGGAAAATCCGGTCCCGTAGGCAAGCGTTGAATGCGCGGGGCAGCATGTCAGGACAATGGTGATAGACATGTTGCAACACCTCAGCTGGAACACCATTTGGACCTGGAGTCTTCCTTGTTTTTAATGATAGAACTGCCGTTTCCAGTTACGGCTGTGTGGTGAGTGGGTACTCGATTGCTGTCCACCGTGGGCCGCGCCAACACGGACGGGATGGGGGAGGGAAAATGCCCGTTTTATCATGTCCATATTTTCCGCTTCATGTATGCAAGGCGTCCATAGAGCACTAAGCTTCCACATAACTAGCTTGTAGCCAAGGTCGCATGGATCCTTGCTCACATTGTCCACTAGCTCTTGCCAGCAGCGAGCCTTGCTGTTCTTAACCAGACATTCTTAGACGGCTTATATGCTATTACCTCACGCCAAATATTGTGAAACTTCCTTCACTTCACAGTGATTGCAGTTGAACAGCAGTACACTTTGGGGTTTTGACGGGGCATAGAAGTGCTGCAAGCGGTCGTGATAATACTCATGGTCACGTCTTGAGATGCCAGTTCTCCTGCAGCCGAGCACCTCGACGAACCTCTCGACGTCCATCCATTCGATGTTCCACCCAATTGTATTGTAGAATGCCGAGAGCACGGACGTTGGGAGACATCATGGATTTCAAGCAGAATGTACTGACGATCACTGGTTAAATAGTCCTCTAATGCTCTCCAATTGTGTGTCCTCCGTACTAAGGGCTCTAAGGCGAATGGTACGTCCGGTATGGTTTCTTCACAGTCAATAAGGGGGAAATTCGGCATGTTTCTGGTGCTTAGGACGCCAAGCGCCATCCTGGCCGCCATTTCTAAGACTCGTTTTCCCTGCGGATCACTTGAAGGCTTTCATGTCCTCCGCAAACTGCTGAAGTATTTGTCTTAGCTAAACTTTAAATGGATCATTTCACCCTTTTCACATCAATTTAATGTAAATCTATACGATAATTTTTGCTCTACATTGAAGCTTTCATTGCGTCGTACGGATATCGATCTCGTTTTCGAATGGCTCCGATAGCTTTTTAAATTACTTATGGAATTCTTTGTAGCTACATGAATTATGGAATTCTTTGTAGCTACATAAATGAGTTGCATGCAAGTCATTCATGTAGCTACAAAGAATTCCATAAGTAATTTAAAGTAGCAGATGAATTCGGAATAGTCGACAGGAAGACATTTTGAGATTTCCAGTTCGGATATTAGGTAAAATTGATCTCGATGTAGGTTTACTAGTAGAATTTGTATTGATAGAATAACGGTGAGAAATGTTTCGTTAGCTAATATAGATACTGGAACGATTCGCAAGGTTTCGAATGTTTGTTGTGATAGAAGTGGAAGTTTTATTCGGAAAATAATTTGCTCGCTTAGAATTCTGCTTACTATGGACATTATTCCGTATAATTTTGCTAAGTGTACATGATCTCCAGGTACTCGCAAAGTTGGTGGGAGGTGCTCTTTGATCATACTTAGCTTGTCTCGTAGCTGTCTTGGAGTTATTACTTGCGGATTGACTTTGCCGTGATGAGCCCTTGTTATCACTTCTAAAAGTGTCGATTGTGCCCTTTGATAATGTGAGATCATCAGAATTAACCGAATTGCTAGAGTGTTGAAGTATTGAGTTATTTTTTCTTGATGGAACTGGTGGTTTATTCCTTTAATGGTGTTGAGCGTCTGATTAAGGTATTCTTGTAGTGCGTTTACCCGCCTTTCAACTGCTTTTTGCGACTCTTTCATGATATTTGTAGTCCAATCGATTAGGGATGTTTGATTCCTCAGTAGTTCTAGCAAGTATCTGTCATTTAGTTGAAGGTAGTTTATCGTCTCTGACATTTTTTCCGCATATTCATCATCCAAAATGCCAAATAGCGAATGAGCGATGTTACCGAATATATTGAGAGGGGATCGTTTACCTCGACCATGGCCTTGTTGACGCAATAACTCGTTGTTCTCTGTTAATTCCATAACCGTGTTTGCAAATTGAGCTTGGTGCACAGGAATGCTTCTTTGCTATTTTACTACAGAGATGATCTAGGTTTTCAATCCCTTTATTTACAGTGGCTAGCTCCTTCCAGTAGTTGGTCATGTTGTAGTAAATAACTGAATCCGATTACTCAGAATGAGTGAAACCCATTCGTTCAAAATACAAACCAGGTGCTGAAGTGAACGGTGATATTGTTGCCTGAATGTCTTCTAGCACTGGCAAGGCAAGGCATGTGAATAGTAATAGGTTGATTGGGAGCTGACCTCGGCGCGGTTTTTGCAAGAAGGTGGGCCTTCGGTTGGGGGTGGACTTGTTTCGTCTGCATTTGATTGCATTGTAGGGTGTGGGGACGCTGTACTGGTGACGTTTGCATTGTTGGTTTCATCCTTCGCTTCTGCGTCGACCTGTCCTGGCAGTGGAGCAAGATTGTGGATTGCCCTTTGAGAACACCTGTAGCCGTTTTTACGATTGCAACTCGGACTAAACCATCATTTCCTTTTATAGTCTTCAGTATGTGACCAAGAGGCCATTGCATGGCCGGAAGATCGCTATCCTTTATTATAACCATCATGCCAGGCTGGAAGTTCTGGCATTGTTGCTTACATTTGGTTCGATACTGCAGCTCGGTTTAATATTCTTTGAACCATCGCTGCCAGAATTGATTCATGAGGTAAAGAGTGCGTTTCCAGTGTTGATGTAGATCTACTCGCTGTGGGGTTTCAGTGGATTCGGCAGTGCTGGTTAACGGTTTGCCTATTAAAAAATGTCCTTGGGTCAGCGCAGTCAGGTCGTTCGGATCCGAAGACATATGCGTGATAGGTCGTGAATTGAGCATCGCTTCTACTTGCACTATAACCGTCTCCAACTCCTCATATACCAGCCTAAAGCTGCAAGGAAGCAAGTTTTTGGCAGACTTGACGGCTGCCTCCCACAGCCCACCGAAATGTGGCAGTCTTGGTGGGATGAAATGGAATTCGGTTCCGCTCAGTGCGCAGAATTTGTTAATTTGTTCTTCCGCTTCGTTTGAATATATTGCTGGTCGAAATTCTTCCAGTTGGTTTTGAACTCCTACAAAGTTCGTAGCGTTGTCGCAAAACAAATGTTGGCAGTTTCCACGTCTGCCCACAAAACGTTTCAGCGCGCCAATGAATGCGTTAGTTGTCAAGTCACTTACCACTTCTAAGTGCACTGCCTCTGTTGCAAAGCAAACGAATAACCCTACGCAACACTTTTGAGGCTTCTTTCCTCTAGCTTTGTTATGAATCTAAAATGGGCCACAAAAATCAACTCCTGTTGTTCGAAATGGCTTATCAGGTTTGATTCTTCTCTCAGGTAAATCACCCATCATCTGGGAAAAAAGTTTTGGCTTTGCTTTTCCGCTTTTCGGATTAGCCTTTCTTTTGCTGTCGCTGGATGGCAATTGTACTTTGCGACCTCGTTTCTTGGGAGGGGTTATCGGCATCCGTTTGTGAGTACGATACTTTAGCCATATTTTCGACAGTATCGCACAATGGCGCTTTGTTTGTCTGGTCACTCCTTTCTTTTTGCGTTATCACTTTGTCGACCTCAGGATAGTGCATTATTACTTCGGCATTTAGGCTTTAGTAGCGATCGCTGCAGTAATTATCGAATTCTGGATGTTCTTTATATTTTGTTTTACCGCGCGAAGATCTGAGGCGTCCTGCAAAATTCTTCGCTCTTCTTTTTTTCAAACGTACTACGAGGATTGCAAAGGTTTTACCGGGATGGAGACTGTATTATAGTCGGATTGGAGTCGTTCACGCATGAGTGTCACCTCGGCGCTAACGTCGAAAGCAACTAGGTCCAACCCATCATATCTGCCAACCCACATCAATTTCAGTTGATTGTCAAAAGAGTAGTCCATATATGTGCGGCCCCAAATCCTCCAAGCTAGATCGATTAAAGAAGTTCAAGCATGTATGTATTACCCACCCGATATTAGGCTTATTTCACAAATGGTGTTAAAAGACCATCATCATTTCTCCTCGTCTTTTTTCGAATGTCTTATATCATGGAAACGTTACGAATAGCTGATGTTTCCTGCTATCAATACAATTTAACGTTTACACTATAGCTCCATACTTTTATTATATGTATCCAATTTTTGTAATTGTAATTCAAATTCTTTGGTTTTTAATTTGTTTAAATATATTAGTTATAAAATTAACAGGACTGTAGCACACAACATGATAATTTTCCTTTAACCTTTGCTTCAAATAATTACCTCGATTTTTGTTACAGCATGCTACCACTAACTGATGCATATTTCTCTTTTTAAATAATTTATTTTCATGCCTGCCAAACGTTCTCTTAACACAACATATTTGCAATAATTTTAATGGCTGGACAAAAATGATTTCATTCTACTTGTTTGCAAATTTTTTTCCTGGCTTTTGTATCTTCAATATATACGATTATATTTACGTTGTGCAATCAAATACTAATTATGAAATGATTAATATCAATATTTCATAATTGTTATTTTCTTACTGAACAAAATAATTTTATTTAATCAAACACAATTCAATAATATTCACTGATTTTAATGTATGTTGGTTTTTCCATTCACATATTTTCTCGAAAAACATTTTTGCTTTGCATGATTTATATGCTGTCTTGGCAATTTTATATTATATATCATGTGTGTGACTTTAATTGGATTTAAATTCATGAAATATGTTGAAAATCTTACTGAAAATGTGAATTTTAATTTTTTTTAAATGTTCAAAATGAAATATATGAAATTTAGCTTTAGGGAATAATGCAACCATACCGCCTAATGCTCCTTATGTTATTTATACTGATTCTAATGGACAGGTATTATTTGATTATGCTTCTAAAACGGTTATTCGTATGGTGATTGTAATATGATTAGTTTTCAAGTTAGGCGCTTTCAGGCTATACTTTAAGTTAAAATCTATTCATCAGTTTAAATGAAAGTTTAATGTGTAAAGGTGTTTTTTTATAAAATCGAAATGTGGATATGGTCTTTCATTTGAGTTGCAAGCATGCGAATTGAATTATGATGTTAAAAGTTCTTAAATTTTTAATTTGTCAATAAGGTAATGTGGCTTATAACCATATATTTTGAGAAAGTATATTGGACACGTGAAAACTGTAACAATTTTATAGAAATGTGATTCAGTTCGAATGCTTATTGTGATTGCATCGGACATTTCAATCATAATTCATCACAAAGCACGTTCCCCCCGCTATAGAAAGATCAGATTTCATAGAAAGTAGACATTTTGGCGAAAATACTATTCAAAAAAAATTCTTAACTTTATATTTGATTCAATTTCAAGAAAATTATTTCCCTTCTGTATAAGAAAGAAAGAAATGAGAGTGACATTTTCGAAAAAAATATTTATTTTATTTTGATAGTCGATTGGGTTATCAATGATAACAATTAATAAACAAATATTCAGCAATATGTTTGATGTTTAAAAAATAAATAAGATAAATTTAATTTATTCAAGTTTCTAGAAATAATGTTTAGTTTGTTATAGGATCATAGTTGCATTAATTGTTTAGCTTAGTGAATAGAGATGAACCTTGGCCTGATCCTACGAAACTATCAGCACTTTTAAAAAAAAAACCAAACTTCAAAAACAAAGTTATCTACCTTTAGACATATTTATTCAAGGTAATGGAATCCATTAAAATGTTGAACAAAAATGTAACAAAGACGAGAGGTTTGCTTACCAGAAATTAACCTTTAAAACCATTTCCAACTCAAAAGTATATTGAAATTTCGTTGCGTTAGTTCAACTTCTCTTCTTTGACAAGATCGATACTTTGCCAAAGTCGTCAACCCCGTTACTCCAAATAAAAAATCCCAAATCTATTTGTAAATAGATTGAATAATGAAATTATTCAACTCTAGTAGTAATTACAAAAACAATTTTAAAACAAATCGATCAAAACTATTGTAACTAAAAAATATTCCGTTAAATTTTCAGCCCCTCCGGAGACAGGTGTATATTATTCGCAGTGTCCTATCTTATTGAACGGCATAATTTATGTGATTAGGTAAAAATCAAAACTTCTACTATTCTCTACAAACAAAAAAAAAAGCATAATAAAAATATATTTATATGGCGATGTGTGCAGCTTCTCTTATACGTTCTTATATTATAATTTCAATATTTTTCTTCAACGTGAGACAATCTTTGCGGATTTATTTTGTTTGATCTCCTCTAGAATTTCCTTTTTCGTTGCATTTTTATGCCATATCAATGAATATATATACGCCGTATGAATTTTGTATAATTTGAAATGCTACTTTGAATTTTGATTTGTAAGTGGATCCCTCATTTGTGCGAAATATAATATGCGCCCAAAGATTGTGGAACAATATCGCTTTTGAATGTTTGACAAAATATGATAAAATCAATACCAAAATAAAATTCGCATCCCTTCTAGTGCCTCCTATTAGGATAATCTACACCATACCTACACGACCATAAGTACTTGAATAAAGTGAGTTGTTATCATGTTTTTACATTATATCTTAGACGAAAGTGTAGTTTTATAATTTTCTATAATTTTCGCATTCATCTTGGCTTTCTTTGTGTTAACACTGTGAAAAAAAAAAATGAGAAAATTGACATAAAAGTACAAAAATTATTCATACTATACTTCCTTGTCACCTTAAAGCTTCTAGCTCTCATTTCTGCGCCACCAAAATGTCTACTGCCTTTAATAGTTATGAAACAATAAGCGGTTTTGTATTATTTTGCATAATGTTATATTTTCTTTATGAAAAGTAATAATTTCCGTTTGCTTAAACATAAATCGAGCTGATGAATATTTAGAATGGACTATCTACTAAGCAAAAATGATTTGAATACGCTTAATGCTTTTACCACTTTTTGAAGCAATATGTTAAGTTAGTTAAATATTTTGTAAGGATCAGCAATCAGTTATTTTTTCATATTAGGAGCATATAATCAAATTAGAATAAAAACTAAGAATATGTTGAAATCTAATGAGTTAATTAATAACAAAGGCGTAACATAAGAGAGTTGTAACGTAATTTTGGTGCGGATAATAATTGACATGGAAATTTTATTACACTATTTAAGCTAATATGAACGAGTAGATTTAATTCGTCATAAATATGCAAGGAGAGTTAATTTAAAGAATAATTTCAATTATCTCAATTTAATTTGTGAATTGTATGATAAAGATAATTTAGGGATATGAATATCATATTTATAGATAGATTATAAATATTTGAACTTTTTTAACAGTGTACTAATTGAACATTTTCTTCTCTTTTCTTTTTCGTACTCTATTTAGTTACTGGACACCCTCCCGGTGTGCCAAGATTTTAATAGATCTATGTGCAGTCGGCTAAATTGTAGATTCGTTCATTTAATGGAAAGTAAGTATTAAATCAATTACTTTGAAATAATTTATGTTTCATTATTAAATCCACATATTGCGCATATATGAACCGTATTTGAAAAATAAGAGAATTTATTACGGTTTTAAAAATGACATATGATTTGAAAATGAATATTACAAAATTTGTATTAAGTCAATGAGTGGGAGTGTATGACGAACAGATGGAATTTACAATATAAATGATGGCCAGATCGAATTTATAATCAAAATAACGACCAGATGGAATTTACAATTTATTAAATTCTCACGCTTAGTTAAATGGAATAAAATTAAACTAAATTGTATCCCCTTATTTTGAAATTCTCAGTATTTTTTGATACCTCGTTCTATCTTTTGTTTCCAATATAAATTTAAATCATTGAAAATACATAAATTCAAATTCTTTCATATCATTTGACTATTCGATTATTCGCTAGAAAAGTATAAAAAATTTTCTTAAAATCTTTTTGTACAATGTGTTTGGAAAATTTGCTCTGTTGCATCATCTGAAAAGCCTAAATATCCATATCAACTTTAATGTAGTGTTTCTCTTGTTTGTTGTGTCGATTTGCATAAAATCATCGACTAAATTTGCAAGGAACACCCTGGACTATGACAAAATTTTCTGCAAATTTATCCGCAAGCATAATTTGCAGTCAACCAGCAACAGCAAGCATTCAAATTTGAATAGTCCAATCTATATCTTCTTCTCCTTCGTAGAACTACAGTCCCTTTCGGGCCTTCACTTCCTGCAAATAGCGCCTCCAACTGTCTCGGTCCACCCACCGCGTCCTCCGATTTCGAAATCCTAGCAGCAATGAACTGTCTTTATTGACCGAGCCAGACCAACGTTTCCTCGGTTTCCCCACTGGTCTCCAGCCTTCAGTTATCCCAACGAATACCTTTTTGGGTATCCGTTGTTCGTCCATACGATCTTACAATCGTTGAGACCTCCGGTTCGTCAAAAATTTCATACAGCTCATGGTCGTATCGAATTCGCCATTGTTCCCTGTCTAGCAAAGCAGAAACCTTGGGTCACTAAGCAAGTACTTTGTGCCTTGAAAGCCAAAACTAAAGCTCACCGTTGCTTTAAACTTTGTGGTTCTACTGAATCCAGGGACCGTTTTTGTGTCTTACGTGCTGCAGCAAAACAAGTTATCAAGAATGCTATGAAAAATTACTTCAGCAGTTTGGAGTGCTCGCTTATGTCAAATAACACTAAGCCTTTCTGGTCTTACATTAGATCGTTCAAGTCCTCTTCTTCTTTTCCTCCCTCTGTCCACTGGAACAATATTAGAAGCTCTTCTCCTCAAGACATTTCAAACTTGTTCTCTAAATTCTTTTCGTCTACTTTTACTCCTCCTTCATACGTTTCCTACCCAGTAAATACATTTATGTCCCATTCCATTGACATTTCTTTACTCTGCACAGATTATATTGAAGTTGAAACCCGCATGAATTCCCTTAATCCTAATATATCCCCAGGTCCGGATGGCTTGCCGAATATATTTGTTAAGTCATTAGCGTCATCGCTTTGCATTCCCCTGGCTTTCCTCTTTAACCTTAGTTTGCGTACTGGTGCGTTCCCGGCTTGCTGGAAAAGAGCAAATGTTGTTCCTATTCTTAAAAGTGGTGATCCTACTTCTGTGTCCAATTATCGTCCTATATCCCTAATCTCCTGTTTTCCGAAATCACTTGAGCGTCTTGTACATAACCGGCTTTCAGTTTTATTGGCACCTATCTTGTCAAAGGAACAACATGGCTTTCTTAAGTGTCGCTCTACGACCTCCAACCTAATTGAATTTACTGACTACATCGCGAAGGCCCTGGACAATCGTTTGCAGGTTGATGTGATCTTCACTGACTTCTCTAAGGCTTTTGACACTGTCAACCATCAACTACTCTGTCACAAACTTAAAGCCTTTGGAGTGGCTGGCCCTCTTTTATCATGGATGGATTCATATCTGTCTTCTCGCACTTGTTGTGTTAGTTACTGTGGAGCAACCTCTATACCATTTCATCCAACGTCCGGCGTTCCCCAAGGTTCCATTCTAGGCCCTCTCCTCTTCCTATTATTTATAAATGACCTTCCATCAGTCATTGCTTCTAATTGTCTATTGTATGCAGACGATTTCAAAGTCTTTCGAGCTATCAGATCGATACAAGATTGTCAATATCTTCAGATGGATCTGATTGCTCTTAATAATTGGTGTTCGACTAACTACCTTTGTTTAAATGTTGCTAAATGCCATAAAATGACGTTTAATCTAAAGCTATCTCCCATTTTCTTTACCTATACGTTAAATGATATACCACTGGCTGCTGCGTGCTCTGCTAAAGACCTTGGTGTTATTTTTGATCCTTGCCTCAATTTTGATGCTCACATCTTAAATGTGACTGCCAGGGCATCAAAAATAGTGGGGCTTATTTTTAGGCACACATACAAGTTCACCAACATATCCACTCCTATCCGCTTGTTTACTTGTCTTGTCCGTCTTATCCTAGAATATTGTTCTGTAGTTTGGTCCCCCCGATACTCCTACCTCACGAACTCGTTAGAGAATGTACAGCGTAAATTTAGTCGAGTTTTGTTCTACAAACTCAAACTCCCATATCAATCCTATGAATGCCGCTTATCCTTTTTATGTCTTCCGACTTTGTTGTCCCGTCGCATCTACTTGGATCAGTGTTTTCTGTATCAACTATGTTACAATCAAATCTCTCCAATATTATATGCTGACTTACACTTCCGTCAATCAACGCGTCCTTCTCGATCAAACACTTTGTTCGAGGTGCCCTTTGCCCGTACGAATTTATACTTTCATTCTCCCGTTGTGCGAATGTTAAGGAAACATAATAAACTTGAGCTTGGTCCTTTTTCTGATTCCTATTTTGTATTCAAAATAAGACTAAGAAACCTCGTCCTTACAACTCATTTTGAATAGTTCGACTTGTTGTTTTTTTCTTTTCTTTTTTTGCGCTTTAACTTCATTTTTTAAGCCTGTTAATTTCATATTAACCTTTTCATAGTTTAATAGACCATAATGCCTAATTTTTCAATATTAATATTATTTAATCTTCCTAATTTTTCTTTGCTTAATTTAAATTTTCATTCTTACTTGTTTCTGCTTGTCGTTTTTCCATTTTGTAATTGGATTTATTTTAATCTGTTAAATGGAATTGTAAATAAATAAATAAATAGATTATTCGCCTCAGGACCCGTCGCTCAAAGGCGTTCAATATATTTGCGGATACTTGGGTTAGGGTCCATGTTTAACACCAATAACAAAATACAGGTCTTATCACAGATTTGTATACTTGCAGCTTTGTGGTATTGTGTATGCAACTAGTCTTCAAGATCGTCAAAACTGAATAAAATATTTTATTTGCGAGCTGTATTTTTCGGCGTATGTGATCTCTTTCATGACCGGTTTTCATTATTTTGGCGCCTAAATACACAAATTCGCCCACATTTTCGATACTGTATTCGCCAAGTGTGATATTTTGTGTATTTGAGGTATTTTTCCTCGACTGTGTCATGAGCCTCGTTTTATTTTCTTTGATTTGCTTGTCACGTTTTTTGTATAAAGGGAATATAATTGATTTGCTCCGCTCTTTCGGCATATGTTCTTGTTTCCAAATATGCTGGATGACGTTGTGAATAGCTTTATGAACACTACTACCACCATATTTGATGAGCTCCACTGGAATCTCATCGATGCCCGGTGCTTTATTATTTTTTGGACTTTGATGATGGAATAAATTTCATCCAGAGTTGGTGGGGCCAATGGAGGCTCTCCGCAAACATCTATAGACTCCGATGCTCTGGAGCTGCGCGAAGGATTAAGGAATTTCTTGAAATATGATGCCCATCTTTCCTTAATCGTGGTTTCATCAGTGATGATATTGCCGATGTGATCACGACAGAACGTGGTTTTGGGCTGATAACCACGCTTAAGGCTTTTCAGTACTTTGCATGCTTGCCTTGTGTTGTTGCTTGCTAAACTTATATCTATACTTCTCAATTGGTTGTCATAGTATTTTCTTTTCTTAATACTGTTCATCTTATTCGGTACTCTTCTGAAATTTTCATAGTGCTCTCTCTTTGTCCTAGTTTTCCTACTTACATATTCTTTGTATGCCTGATTCTTTTGTCACTCGTCATCGAACCAATCATTTCTCTTGCGCTGGGCTTGATGTCCGATCGTCTGTTCTGCCACGGTCTTAATAGCCGCCTTAACTTCCATCCAGAGCTCGTTGCTTGTCTTTAACGATGCGTCTGATAAGATATGATCCAGCTGGTTGCCGAGGGTCTTCGTAAAATTTTTGGCCACAGACGCTGTTTGGAGCTTTTTGATGTCAAATTTTTGTAGTGAGCCGGTCTTCGCTGATTATTCCTTTAACATACGTCATCGATAGATTCATTTGATCAAGTGATGATCTGAGTTACAATTGGCTCCTTGGTATGTACGGACGTCAAGTATGCTCGAGGCCCATCGTTGTTGGATCAGAACATGATCGATCTGGTTTTGTGTGCTGCCATCTGTAGCAATCGAGCAGTCACACAAGCAAACTACTCGAAAACCTTCCTAACCCTTATCCGAAATTTTAATTGTAGATTAAGATAAAAAAAGGTATCATTACTTCCATTCATAATTGTAATTTATAAAATAGTTTTATTTCTTATTATTATTATTATTAAAGGTAATTTCATATCAATTTTCCTTTATATTAAATTTAAACGTTTCCCTTAAATTATATTCCTCATGAGATTTAACTTTTATTAGTATTTAAAATCTTTTTTCATTTTTCTTTACTTCAGTTTAATTTTTTTTGAAAAATCTAATTCTGTAAATTGAAATTTCGAACATTAGAACACTGATTAAGTGCAATCGATTTCGGCCGAGCGAGCAGCTGATTGGATTTACCGTGGGCGACACAAAAAAGAGATTTTTGGACGGATCGAGAAAGTCGACTTACGACCGCGATCCAGGAAAGACGGACAAGAGCGGCCGCCGTCGGTGGAGTGCGAGGTATACAGTTTATTCGGTGTTCGTTCTTTCACTTTGTGCGGTTAAGAAAATTTGTAAAACTGTCGCAATAGATATTTCCACTTGCAAACTTGAATAGAATGTTTTGAGCAAGTGCAAAGACGGAAACATTCCTAAACAATTATTTGTTTTTGGGTACAATTGGTCGTGGTGGAAAGAGTTTGTGTGGGGTCTGCTAGGATGTGAGTAGCTGCCCGGAATTGCCGCTGCCGTCAAAAGTGCCCGCGCTTGATCGCGAAGATAGTGAAAAACTTCGATGGGACGCTTTTGGTAATTTGATAAGTTTTGTCGCCATTTGGTTCGTTACCGTGTGAATTTATTAACATCGCACTTTGGTGAATACTTATTGGGAAATTTTACAAATTATGTGAAAGTTGAGGTTCCATAAAGGCAACGGAGTGAGTGAATCGTACGGTTTCAAGACACCTGCAGCGAAAACGTTTCTGAACCGCGTTCCATACGAGTGTGTGTAAATGGTGACTGTCGTGTCGTCAGTATTTATTGGAATTGTTGAATTGTTCTGTGAACACGGGCAGTGAATTAACAAAACAAAACGAAGTCAATTTCTTAGTAAATTTGAAGTCTAATTGAAAATCTAGTATGACATCTTCCGTTGCTATTATAGTTGTTTTCTTTGGCTGTTCTGCTTATGGTAGTCTCCAATGTACAAAGAATACATTGAAATACGGTGGGCATTTCAAGAACGTGCATGTGTCACTTTTCATATAGAAGTGTACAACAGTGTTACTTCTATCCTTTAATGAACGGAGTGCTGTACTGTAGTTGCTGCGATTGAGACAGGAATACCGAAATTGAAGTGTCCGAGTATGCAACACTGTGGGTCAAATTCATTAGAAACTCTTGACTGAGCTATATGAAGTTTCTTTACAAATAGCTCTTCAAATTCGGTGAGCTCTGACGTAAATGGAGACACAATGGAATGCATCGTAGTCACAGTCGCGCTTTCAGCGAGATGTGGTGAGTGATTGCTTTTAATTCTAGTTTGCGGTAGGATATCATTGGGAGAAGTCCTTAGCCGAAAACGTTCATATTCGAAATCGTCAATCCGGAAGTGAACTGCATTTTATTAATATCAATGTGATTGGACTGGCGCACTTGATTAAGGAAATAGAAAATTTCAATTTATCGACGATGGAATTGGCAGAGACACAAGAAAATTAAACAGTGAGATTGAAGAAGTATTTAAATTTCAATTAATACAAGTACATACGCTCAGTGTGAAATGGCTATATTTTTTTAAATTGACAATAGTAAGCAATTCGAAATTGCAATAACACCTAAAGAGCTGTGGCATGGCATTGCTTGTTTGATTGAAGTTTTCAAAGATTTGAAGTTTTGTTCCGGCGAGAACAGCTTGAAATCAAAGTATTTGTTCCGAATCAACGAGAAGTGGTGAATGATTGCTTTTAATTAGATTTCGCCTTAGGATATCATTGGGAGAAGTCCTTAGCAGAAAGCGTTCATATTCGAAATCGTCAATCCGGAAGCGAACTATATTTTATTAATATCAACGAGATTGGACTGGCGTGCTTGACTAATGAAACAAATCGGTATCAACGTCCCGTGGAATTTTCACGTCCGTAGCTCAAACTTGCTGCAGTTTCTTGCATTGCGATAAATGGTTCGTATTGTAGTTTTGGCTCAGGATAGTGTCTTCTCAAAATCAAGCATGGCACAGCAACGCAATTAGTGAGAAGGGAGTAGCCAACCATACTTGTATAACCTTACCAAGTACATGTATTAAAGCGAAACATTTGCTGGAGTTCATAACTTTAACTAGCCTTCAATTTTTATTACAAAATCCATTGTGATTTCGGTAATACGTGGTTTCTTAGTCGTCAAATACCGGAAGCGTGTATTTGCGTATATGTGACGGTGCCCGAATAAACTTATTTTTAAATGAAACTTAGTGGCGTTAAGACCACGGATTGTGAACATTTATATTTCAAATTGGTAAAAGTTAACTCTCAGACAGGGAATTGCTAATTATACATTCGAATTGTATTTGTGTTTTCTGTTTGTCTACCACGGCATGAGAGGATCGAAGGAGTTAAATCCTCACTAATTTTTCCTCGTTTTAATTTTGATGTCATTTCAAATGTCGAAAACGTAATTGCTATTTTTTTTCAAGCAAACCTAGCTTTTTGAAAACAAATTGCAATTCGTCGAAAAGAAAGCTTTAATGAAAAATTTGATATCAACCTGCGTTTTAAAAACACGCAATTATGTATTACTATTTTACCTCAGTATATATTTGAATAAATGAATTGTTAAACTTTAAAACTAGGTCTTTCCATTTCGATCTACCTAACTGGCTCCTCCTCTAATATGGGCTAGCCATTGGGCGTGCTCTTTCTTTCTCTTACTTAATAGGGGATCTTGCCAGGTAAGGTGGCCTTCCGCTTGCGTCCCTATTTATGGTATTGTGTTACGTGAGTCCCTCACATAATACTATGGCATAAATTTGCCACGTTTATATTTTTCATTTAAAGGAAAAATTCATCCAAATTATGCCTGTATGAGTTTTTCACTTAAATGCCTCACTCTTATTTGTAGGCCTTAAGTCTCGTCGGTAACGACGAAGTCATCTTAAGTCTGTCTGTTTTCTCCAGGCCCAGTTTGCCTTCTGAGTCAGCAATATACTTTGACCCTTAGTAGGTTATCTCCTTCTCGACTTTCTTTGACCCTAGAAATGGGTGGATGCGAAATTTTTTTTAGTGGGTCCTTGTGCTGGGGAAAAGAACCCGCCCCACGACACTGCAACGCTAGCCTGCCAGCGCATACACGCGAGACAAGGCAAATCTCGGCGGATCTTACCATCCTCTTCCGCTGAGGCAGCAGACCATCGCTGCAGTCCTTTACGGACAATTAATCTACCTAAATCACTACATATCCGGAGATACCCAGGTCATTTTATGAATGCGTCGATGTGGGAAGCAAATCGAACGTATGACTAGATTTCTGCTACATCCAACGTCAATCAGGCGCTGGCCGGAGGCTATATCCTCCAGTCCCGATGAGATAGCTAATTGCCAGCCTTAGCGTTGAAATCACCCAGAATCCTTTTTGTGTCGTTTGTAGGCAATGAGTCGACTAGTCTTTCTGGGTAATTGTAGAACGTTTCCTTCGTTTCTTCGTCCTTTTCTTCGGTCGAGGCGTGAACATTGATCAGTCAGATTTTGAAGAGTTTCGCTTTTATATGGATCGCACACAACCGTTCATTGACTGCCTTAAGATCAATGACGTGCCATTTTAACTCCCTATCCACAATGAATGTCACTCCAAATTCTCGTTTTCGAGCAGGCTTCCCACTTTCGAATATTTTGTGCGATCGGATGTCTTGAATATCGTTTCCAGTTCAGCTCGTTTCCTAGCTTGACAGTATTTTTAATTGATATTGACTGGCCTGTTGGAAAAGCCTTAACAGCGCGAGGGTGATTGAGTGATCTGACATTCCATATCCAATGCCATAGTCCGTTTTTTCGTTTGCCGTGAGTCCAATCCATTCCGAGGCCCATCTGCAGGTTTCAAAACATTTTATGGTTTTCCAGAGACAGGGAGCTAGCCCGTGGCCCAAACTTCATTGTGGTGGCATGGCTGTTATGTCGATTCCCTTACTACCGCGGAAGATTCGCCTTTACCCTTTGACACCCCCACAAAGGAGGTGTAAGTTGGATTTAGTTGCAGAGCTGTAGATGTATTTACAGTTTTTAGCATTTCTCGGCATTTAATGTCCCATTATTGGGGAACCAGTAAACCCAATGTACGGCCCTGAGAGCATTTACTACCATTTAAATGGGGGGTTTGGGATGAGGCATCATAAAAACTATGGGTTGGAGAAAGAAGGTGCTCCCTCCCCGTTTCTCAAACGGCTCTAGGGCCGTCTATGGCGGGGCAATGGTTTGTTGAATATTCAATTACAGTGCTTAAATCGTTTGTGGATGTTCCGCATACCATGAATCTTTCTCAGAGTCCCATAAAAAGAAGTCCAACGGTGTCGAATCACAACTTCGAGGCGGCTAGTTGACATTGCCAAGGCGGCTGATTACACGAGTTTTGTGCATAAACGATCGATTGTTTGATGAGCTGTATGACATGGCGCGCAACCCTGTTGAAACTTCAGTTCAGTTAAGTCCAAATCCTCAATTTCCGGCCAAAAAAAGTCGGTTATCATGCCTGTGTAGCACTCTCCGTTAACCGAAACAGGATTTCCCGCCTCATTTTAAAAGAAAAATGGTCTAATGATGCCTCCACTCCAGAATCCACCCCACACTATCACTCGCTGAAGATGCATTGGCTTCTCAACAATCACGTGTAGGCTTTCTGAGCCCCAGATGTGGCAGTTTTGTTTGTTCACATAGCCACCGAGATGGAAATGTCGTCCCCCATCAGAAAAAATGAATTTTTAAGAAAAATCGGCATCCAGTTCGAGCTGCTCTAATGCCCACACTGAGAGGCAATAACAAAGCAGATGGTCATTTGGCTTCAATTCCTGAGTCATTTGGATCTTGTTAGCAAATAATTCGAGGTCCTTGTGCAAAATTCTTCTCAGGCTCATGCGACTAATGTTGAGTTGCTGCGATTGATGGCGAGTTGATGTTCTCGAATTGGGTCTTATAATCTCGGCTATAGCTGCTTCATTCTCCAGGGTGGGCACTGTTTGAGTACGGGGACCGTGAATATTTGAACTTTCTTTACAAATTTGCGTACAGTAGGCGCAGTGGGTGCCTCATTTCGGCCGAGCACTGTTAGAGCAACACAGCACTCACTTTGGAAATAATATTTCAATATTTCCTAACATTGTTCAAGCGTAAATCAATTCATTTTGTTCCGCGGAAGGTTAATACTGACTCACTAAAATAATTTTGAGTAGGAAACAGCTGTCAGTGAGTGTTATGTTTCAATTGGCATCTAACGCATACTTTCGCTGTGCAGGCAGAAGCTCTATGTTCAGACTTGAGACAGTTACGGTATAGATGATTTTTATTCACAATTTCTAGTCGTTGCTGAATTGATTTCTCACGAAATTTTTGCAGGCAAATAGATGATGGGACTGCTTAAAAATAAAGCATTTCAACTTGTCTGTGCTTGCGAACAAGGTAGAAGTTCGATCCTTTGTGGGTTTTTTTATTTTCTCTATAACCTTGTGATTTAGTGCTGCTAGCAATTGAAAGCGTGTCTCCAAAAACTCTAAACTAATGTTGGATCCCAATGCTATATCTAGATACCTAGCGTTTCAAGACTCATCAAGCATTCCTTCATTACGTCATGAAGCCGCTTTATGGCATACGCTGATTCTGTTTAGACAGATGGATGGCTAATCAGCTTGTTCAAGAGCGGTGCCACTAACAACCGTTTATTGACATATCGCTGTTTCAAAATCTCCCAAGCCGCCTTATAATTTTGCCCAAATGCTGGTGAATGTTAGATTAAGGTATGAGCTTCTCCGCTAAGGTTGCTAATCAAATAGTACATCTTTTGTACCTCGCTGATTGCTTGTTTATCAACTGATTGGGTGAACAGTTCTTTGAACTATGTCTACTTCAAATAGCTGCCATGAAAGTCATGTAATGAGATCTTCGGAAGTTTATTCTTGTCCCGTTAACTCCAACAATAGGAATGTCGCTCCCTTGTGAGCATGCTAGCTTTTCTTATATAAGAATGATGCTTTCTTGAATCGGCGTTGATTTCGTCGTAAACTATTTTGTCTTCGCTGCTGCCATAACCATCACATGTTTCCCAAATTGTCTGGTCGTTACGATTTAGCACCTTTTTTGGTTTATCAGAAGACCAAGTTTAAATTCAAACAAGTTGGGTAAACAGACCTACGCTCATGTCAGAAGGGTTTTGTATTCAATTTACAAAATGCAGTCACCAGATCGAATCAAATCAAGAAACATGTCAAAGACGATTTTATTGGAGAAAATATGAAATGCGAAGATCATACTATTTTAAACAAAGTTGAACGAATTTCGACTGCTGACGTTTTTGGTTTTGTTATACTCATAAATATCTCCCTTGATAATTATTTCAGATGTCCATCCGCGACGGAGGAAACACATTTTTCATG
Organism: Odontomyia ornata; assembly: GCA_963969285.1. Taxonomy (NCBI): domain Eukaryota; kingdom Metazoa; phylum Arthropoda; class Insecta; order Diptera; family Stratiomyidae; genus Odontomyia; species Odontomyia ornata. Next base: position 76,421,957 of record OZ017742.1, read on the forward strand.
TATTTCCCCCCTGTGCCCCCACTAAAGCAAAAACTGACACTTTAACAACTGTTTTGAAAAGCTCCCATGAAAACTTTCATTTCATACTCATACCGGCTACGTTTGATGAATTTTTTTTCAGGGGCTACTCTCCTGTGCTGAAATCATCTATTCATGGCCAATTTTTTTCGAATCCTAGAATGGTTACAAAACCCTTTTGCTAGGAGCTCTCTCCCCCCTCCTTGACTTATTTCACTTATGAGCATTAATTGTAGGTACTCATCTTCAGTCATTCATTGAATTGAATCAAGTGTTCAAAGCATGCACCTTAAACGTTGAAGTTGGGAAAAAATAACTCAAAATTATTCAATCTTCGCATTTAAAACAGCCACTATCTTGTTTTACGATTACTGATACTACTAGCTGAAACGATTCTCAAAGATATACATGACACCTATCATTCCTAAAATTTTCATGCAAATCCTAGCAAAACTGTAGTGTCTGAGTCGGTAAAAAGCGCATGTTGTTCCATAGCCATATGTTGCCATAGTAATACATGCAGCGCATATTGTTCCATAGTAATACAGGAAAATTCTAACCGCTATAACTTCGCTAAATATGATTCAATCTTTATGAAACTTTCAGGATAGATCAATCTTATAAATAGACATCTGTGTACTGAATTTCATTGAATTTAAGGGTACCGTTAAGATTTTATTCAAGAAAACATAAAATCGATAAATCATACTATTACTAACAAAGTTGAGCGAATTGCGACTTCTCACGTATTTGTTGTTGTTGTACGCACCAAGGCCTACATCCCTGATTTTTTTCAGATTTTTCGGATCACAGGTGTCCAATCGCGAGGGGGGGGGACACAAATTTTTCGTGTATTTCCCCTCCCTGTGCGCCCCTTGAAGCAAATTTTGCCAAACTAAGAACAGTTTTGGAAAGTTCTTATCAAGACCTTTCATTTGATACCCATATCGGCTACCTTCAATGAAATTTTTTTTTCGGGGGGTCACTCTCCTATATGGGGAGACCCCCCTTAAATACCTTATAAAATTTTTTTGTAGTTGAACTTTGAAGAGATCACCACTTTACACCTACATACAAAATTTGATGTTTCTAGCTTAAGTAGTTTCCGAGAAAAACTGCTGTGACACACGGACGGACGGACGGACGGACGGACGGACAGACGGACAGACGGACAGACTGGTCGCGAAACTAGTAGGGTTTTGTAAAATTATTTTACAAAACCCTAAAAATTGTTTTGATTGATCTTCCTGAACCCGATTTTGGATATCGTGAGTTATTTGCCGGGCATACGCAATGAGACCTTTTCGTTGTTTCAACAATCGCGATACTGTGCTTGATCCGGATCCATCCTTTGAACCTGCTTGAAGATTTCTCAGTATTTCATTGAGCCCTTCAGTATGCCTTGAGATGATGCTTTTGACCTGGTCAAAGTAATTTTTTTCAGAATATGAGTGATCAACATGCGTCTCTTTGAAAGCAGAAAGCACCCTGTCGTTCGACTCAAAGATCTTCAAATTGGTTTCTAGGACAGCGAACCTTTGCTTCACGTGCTCTTCAGTTTACCTGTCCTTGCTATCTTCCTTAAAGTTAGCGAAATTCTGTTCAATAGCTTTTCCCAGCTCCAAATGAGCTTTCGCTAATGCCTTCATCTCCGTAATCCACTGAAGATCACGTCCGGGTCATCAAAATGTATGTTCGTGTATCTCTGCTGGGCAATTAGTATAAAATACAAGTTGCTTGCTAATTTCGTGGATCACCATATTAGCCCAAATAACTCGTTCTGATGGCTGACAATAATTCAAAATCGGGAATTGTAATATTTTTGATGACCAGGTAGAATCACCCAACCACTACAACTTCTCTTCAATCTCCTGATTGCCGGTTAATATTGCCAAAGCAATAATTGCAACAAGATTCTTTTGTGGATCAATACGTTAAACACCAATTGCCTGAATCGAAGTCACAATACTGCTTTTTGCAATCTTAATATTCTTCAGAAGAAACGCCCCACAGCAGCTTCACTGCAGGAAAAGAAAAGGCTTGGTCCACGTTTTCTGAATGAATACTTACATTTTATTAGATTTCAATATCTCTTATACATATTTTATGCTTACTTAAACTAGATAGACTAATCGACTAAATACCTATGCACAATGGTATGCAATGTGCATCGTAAGCAAAACATTTGTTTCACTCCCAGACACAATATATGAAATTTGACAATCTTATTGTCGGGATCAAGTTTACTGGAAAATATGATGTGAATATGCATTTATTACAGTCAACGTCAAAAAAAAATGCTAACATGTCAATTATAATATTTATGGTTAGGATGATTTTGTTAATGTGAATCTAATCTTAATACATGATATTTAAGCCTATTATGATTATAGTCTATGAAATCTTAACAACTACTATATTGCCCACCCTGTAAATGTAGCTTATCGACGATTTCCTCGATTAGCATCACTCTTGAAAGGTAATGTGGAAGCCAGAAGCGCTATCGGCTTTTCTATTTGCTTTCAATTGATTGGGAAAAACCGTGGTTGTTGTATGTAGGAAAGGGGCGGTAAAGAAGTCCATAGCACACCTATTTCACTTCAAATTTCAATACACTCCTACTTAGACAACTTGATTTCGCTGATCTTTTAGTTAACTTCATTTAAATTTTGGATAAAATACAATAAAATACTTAGCAGGATGTAGAAATAATTAAATTTTACTTTTTATTTACTTCCAGGCGATAAAGTTGAAGTATGTGATCAACGTGTGGCTGTGTGTCGTGATCATGCAAATGGTCAATGTAAACGTAAACAATGTAAATATTATCACATACCGATTGTCCTGCCACCCGCTAATGTTATGGCCACAATATTTAAAGCGCAACATCCGCAAATGGTCAACACTAATTCTAATAATAACGGTTGCGTAACGAGCAGTAATAATATTAGTAATACCATTACTACAACTAATTCAAATAACGATAATTGTAATCCTAATAACAATTGTAACCATAAAAGCGAGAATATGAATATGAATAAATCTGCAACAATAACAGCAACTGCATCAACAACAATGACAACAACAACAGCAGCAATGATGTCATCATCGCATGCACCATCATCACATTCAATGCTCTCAACAATTGATTCTTCGTCGACATCATCATCATCGTCATCGGCATCAACACCCCTTTCGACCATGCCTGTTACAGCTGGCACTTTATTTACCGTCAAACCAACAATGATTGCAACTTCGATTCCACAAATGGTTGGATCAACGGACATAATGGCAGCACCAATTGATGTATCTGATGTTTCGACAACATCGAGGTGTATAAAAAATCTTTTTATTAATACCAATCATAGGAACAATAATAAGAACAACATTAACAACGATTGCACTGCTAATAAAAATGAAAATTTCGTTAATTTAATAGCCGTCAATAATAGCAATATGATTGGTATGACTAGTGCAAACCACAGTCTAACTAATAGTTTATTTCCAATTAGTACTATCACAAGCAGTAATAACGATTGCAATTCAAATTTCATTACACTCTCTGTACCTCCTACCACAGTTCCTTGCAATAGTGCAAATGGCATGAATATGATCAACCCAGCAACAACGGGAAATGGTACTAGTATGTATTTACTTTAAGTTGAAGGAATTCTGAAGATGAATTAATACCTAATTTTAAATCAAATATTGTGTCTAGCGAATTGGTTCCATTCATTGTACTCTTATGTGTATCCCAATATCCTTTTCTATTGTAGCATATAATTTATCTTGTCAGCGTTTAGTTAGTTGAAATGTATTGATTTTTGTTGAAACCATTAACTTTAATAGGACTAATCATCCAATAATAGCACATTTTTAATATTAACAACTTGTTAAAAGGACTTTACCTGCAAATCAGCGAGGTGATCTGTCGTGCTGCTCTGAAATAAATTGTTAACGCCAGCTGAAATAGATATTTCAAATAGATTGTGGACTAGGGGTGAACATATATTTGCATTTTTAATGCTCTTGACCCGTCAAAAATTATCATGTATCATTAATAAAACCGACCGTATAAGAATGGATTGAATGATAAAAAAACTAATATAACTGAATATAGTTAGTTTAATGAACCGAAATTTGTCATTTCATTTGTCTTTCATGATTGGGCGCGTCTATATAAATAATTGTAATGTCATAACGCTGAGTCAAACATGTTATTCAGAATTGGATCTATGCGGTTTAATTCCATCAGAATCTTTTCATTTAAAAATGCGAAACTTTCCTTTACTATAATTAGTAGATCATGCATGACTATGCATTGTAAGTAAGTGTGATTGTTCGGACTGAATCGGTATAACTCTTTGATTCTAGGGTTTCCAAAACCTTCACTTATGTTTTGACATATGTCAGCAAGCAATCAACTTTATTCTAGTACCATTTTCAGTCTTTGTAATTTCTTTTTACTTATTTTGATAATCATAAGGTATACAATGATATAAATGGAGTGTAAGTTAGAAGTATTGAAATGAAATTTGAATCCTTAATGGATAAATATTCACAAAACTCGAGTAAAACACAGTTCGTTTTTATTGTTTCGCACTTAAGACTCTACAAAAAATAAATCAAATCTATCTTATTTAACTTAAAAATTATTGTAATCTACTTAATTCAAAACTATATCAAACGAAAAATTCGAAACAATTTCAATAATATCGCGATTTTATCAAAAAAACAAAAGAAAGAACCGATGAGATAATAATTTGCATTTAGATTAGTGATTGAAAATTACACTGAATTGGATATGTTTTGTAAATATGTAGGTATTATAGGAATGTAAGAGGAATGTAAAATATAAATATACTTATAATGAAGTGTTAATAATGGCGATACATTTTTACTATGATACTTTTATTTTGAGAAAAACAAACAAAACAAATGTAATTTTGATTTGAATTTATTTATTTCAATAAATTATTTTGTGAGAAACCTAACCAATTGACTATGTGCAAAAAAGTGTACTAGGAATTGAAGAGCAGGTAAGAATGGAAGTGGAAACTTAGTTCAAGGCGTTAAATTCATCTTGTTTTCATACTTGAAACTTAGCGTTCGTTAAGGATAAGGCGGCGGCAGAGTTTTTCTTATACTTTTGAATTTACACGCAACAAAATTAGCAGTGCATGTACTCATCTCTCCTAAATCATGACCAATTTTCATTCATATTACACTGTAATGTCATTTCTCCACGAAAACTCCCAATCCTATCAAATTATTTTGATTGATTGCAGATTCACACACTGTTGAAAAGATGAGGTAGCAACTGTTCGCAATAAGCGTCCTTCACACATAATTACCAACTACCAATAGCAACTCACATTAATTACTATCGATACTAGAAGAAATTATTGATAATGATATAGACGTAGATTATCTTTATTGAAAATCAACAGATTTTTAAACCGATAAAAAAAATAATGCTGCAACTATGAATAAATAAAAAGTAATGAAACTTAACGAGGCACGTGGGAAAAATATTTCAAATGACAACAATATTTAACTACCAACGCAAAAAATAAAAACAAAATTAAAGTAAACAGCAATGATGGATAAAAAAAAATCATAATAAAAATTACAAGAAAATTTAGTTAGTTAGCACTGCAAACGACGAAATAAAAGAAGGGAGACTCATATTGGAATTATATGAAAATTGAGCAAAACAAAAGCAAAAATTAAAAAAAAATATTTTTAAATTTCTAGCATTAAGATTTGTAGAGTAGTCACATTAAACATAAAATAATATGTACCATAATGACATAGAATATTAAAAATATATAAGTTTCTGAGTAAATATTGTAAAAGATGATGTTTAGAATTATTTCGTCACTTTATATATACACAACAAAAAATATATTATACTTTAATTATTTTATTTAATTTTTTAAAACCTACACTACATCGAAACAAATAAGTAACTAGATAATATATTGACAACAAGAATTCTAAAGAAGTAAGTCCTCAAATCAACTTGATTGATTCCAAAGTTGTTAAAATTTATTTTTAATTAATTGTTTGAAAAAATCGTGATTTTGTTTTCCTTTTTAAAAACAAATCTGCGTTTCGATATTTTTTTTTTTTTTGAATTTCATATTCACTTAGCTGGAGTTAGCATCACTTTCAATAAAAATAAATGGTTAAAGAGTCCTAAATAAATGTAGAAAACTTAGTTTATCTAACAAGTACGCCTGTATATTTAAATTGAAGATTGTTACTGCAGAAACTAAAACATTTCATTAAACCATTTCTTTCATATAAAAAAAAACGATTTCTTTCATTGAACATTGCCCGCCTCAACTGAATTTAATACATCTATTTTTTTTCAAAGCCATAATTTATCAAATTTATTTTCATTTAGTAGTTTAAAAAATATTGCACATTTATAAAAGTTCTTTTTTTTATTTTACAGTTCATTTGACAAAGCATTAATCCATGCATAAATGAATTTTTCAGAATTATTTCCGGTTTTAAAATTGAGATAGAGAAAAATTTTTATACAAAAGAACACTGATAATTATGATAAAACAAAAAACGATTAAAACAAAGTTATTTAAAAAAAAGGTAATAAGTACTAAAGCAAAAAGGAAATTGCTGATGAAATATAAATTTAAAAATATTTATATAAACTTTAAAAAGAGGAAAAAACAGCACAAACTGTGATATCAAATGGCAATCGATAATTTGATTTTGTTTGTATTCAATTTAATTATCCTTATGTTTTCTGTTCCTATGATTAATTTCTATTTGTACTTTTTAAATGCCTTTTGAAATGAAATAAAGCATACAATGCAAATTACTCCATAATTTAGTTGAATTTACTTCTTCCAAATTAGCATAAAGAAAATTTTCGATTGTCCAGAATTTCTTTATTATTTTCTATACGTATTTCATTATGAGCATTTTGAAATTAGCAAAAGAGATGAGGTGGCGGTAAAAGGTACGTGCAAATAATTTGATTTTTTATGCACCGTAAATATTTTTTGGTATTAACATCTGGATTAATTTTTTCAATGGCTCTTTAGCTGCCCGATTTTTATAAAATTAGCCTAACACCTTTAAAATCACTGAAGAACTGAACGAAACCAACTACTGGCTGATATTCTTAAATTGTATATTTTTTTATTTTATAATAGTAGATAAAGTACATAATGCCAGCCACGTATATGAATTGACCTGTTTGAAACAATTCGCTTTGTGCTCCTCTATTTTGCACCTATGTAAAATTATTCTGAGATCCTACAAAAGGCCTATCTACCTTTTTTCTTGGAATGACTGCAGATGTCGAGATCGAATTAATTTCGAAACGCATTCAATGAAGTTGCATCTGGGTAGCAAGTATCAAATTTGCCACTTTAGAACTTCACTTCATAGTTTGAGTGGAAAATAATTCTAGATTCTGAAGAAAAAATTGTAGAAATACATACAAATCCTTGACTAACTTCAGATTTTGGATCAACTTAAAGGGGCTTATAAAGGTTTTGAAAACAAATCATGTATCTACTGCATTTAAAACCGAAGACTAATTCTATTTCATGGAGGTGGCTAAATTGCTTCCAAGATAACATGCTGAGCGGTAAGTCACCTACATTCGTTTAAATTATGTGTCATTAATTTTGTTGATGAATTTTTGAGCTTAGGATAGCTTAGAATTTTTTCAGGATTTGCATGATTCAAAGCCTTCTACTTTGTGATTTAAAAAGTAATATGGAACTTAACAAAAGACTAATTTTGTTTTGATATCTCTATTCCCTACCACTCTCTCCATCACTCTTTCATCGTTGCACAACGCTAGTACGATCTGCACTTCACACGTTGTCAATTCCTACGTGTGCCTCCAGACAATGCTAAAACATCGGTATAAGGCGCACACAAAAAATAATTATTTAATTCTCGATTACATTTCTTTGGAAAGTTTGGATTTTGTCATGTGCGAAATACTATTTAATATATTGTCTGTGCTGCTTTTGTCTTTTGGAACAGTAGGATTCACTGAGGTAATTTTCAATTGCTTTTTTACTTATATCGAGCGATATCTTGCTCATCGAAGACGAATGTTGCGTTTTACGCCCTCCAAAGTTTGTTTTATTTACATAAAACGATCTTCAATATTATCATCAGTTATGGCTCGAGTCGTACTTTTTTTTTGTGGTAGGGAGGTGAATGCCCATTTACGCACAGAGCGTGGGACTTCCATGCTCGCAAGAAGGCGACTGGTCTACCCACTAAACACCTCCCCTGTCAACCTGAGAACCTAGCCTAGGACCGTTTGACACATTACTTCGGGCCAGGACTCGTTTTGTTCCGCCGTGAGGCGCCTTTAAGCTGGGGTATCCCTCTACTTTTGAGAGGGCAAGAGGAAGTGCCAGACAAGTGATCTCCCAGTCCCAACACCCCCGGCAAGCTGTGACTCCCGTTTATCTTTTAGGACCACCCGAACATAATGTGACACCTGGTTCCCTTGGTCAATCGATTCGAGCATCAAGGCGACTATATTATCCGGGGTGAGCTCTCCCGTCTGCCTGTAGAGAACCCTTCGTAGCTCGTCCCATTTTATGCACGCGAAAAATGTGTGGCAGCATTGTCTTCCTCTCCTGGGCAAAACCGACAATCGGGGGACCGTGACTTACCAATCTTGTGCAGGTAAGACTGAAAACACCCATGCTCGCTCAAAAGCTGGGTCAGATAGAAGTCAGTCTCACCATGTCTTCGATTTAGCCATGGTCTCAGATCCGGGATGAGGCGCGCAGTCCACCTTCCCTTCGTGCAGCTCACCCAAGACTGCTGCCAATTGTTGAGTGAGCGCTGTCTCTCCTCGCGGACAAACATCGCCCGCGCATGCACGATTCGGCGCAGGTAAATAGCGCAGCGCTCTCTAGCAAGGAGGGCGACAGGTATCACGCCTGCAATAACTCTCACCGCCGGATCAGAGACCGTCGGATACGAAGATGCAATTCTCAGTGCTTCTCTGTACCTGTGCCAAGCGTTTTCGGTATACCTCTTTACTGAGAGCGTCGCCCCATACCTCTGCTCCGTACAGAAGCACTGACCCTACAGCACTCATCAGGAGGCGTCTTCTTGATGGATTGGGTTCCCCTACGGTGACCATAGGTCGATTCAGAGCCGATACTCCCGAAGCAGCCTTCTGAGCCGTTGCCTTGATTTGCTCAGAGAAATTCATCTTTGAGTCGATCAGTAGCCCCCGGTACTTCACCGCTGGTTTCGATTTGCTTCGTATATCTCCAATACTGATCATCCTTACTCTAGGGATTCTCTTTTTGGCAAGACGGTCACTTCGGTTTTCTCCTGTGCTAAACTGAACCCACGAGCATTCATCCAGTTTGTCACTCGACTCATTAGTATACCTAGCCTAAGTTGCGCTTGTTCAACGGTGCGTCTAGCGACCAGAGCCGCAACATCATCCGCATAGCCGATAAAGCGCGACTCATCTGGCATCTCCAGTCTCAGTAGTCCGTCGTAAGACATGTTCCACAGGTCTGGACCAAGGATAGATCCCTGGGCAACACCAGATGCAACAGCCATCCTTCGTTGGCCCTGTGTCGTGTCGTAGAGCAGGCATTCTTTAGGTAGTCCCTCAAAAGCCGCATTAGATAATCTGGAACTTGAAAAGGGTTTTCCAGCATATCTAGAATATCCACCCATCTAGCGGAGTTGAAGGCGTTCTTGACGTCAAATGTCATCAACAGGACGATCCGTCGCTTGGTGCGACTATGTGCCTCTGCCTTTTGGACTACACTCACCACCGCTGCAATCGCATCTATAGTAGAACGTCCTGCTCTAACGCCGTATTGCCGAGGATAAAGGTCCCCAGCAGCACGAATCGCGTCAGTGAGCCTTCCCTTGATGAGTTTCTCTAGCACTTTCCCAGCCGTGTCTAACATGCAAACGGGGCGGTATGCAGATGGCGATTCGGGATGGTTATATACAAGCCGCAACACCTCGGGACCTGGAGCCTTCCTCGCTTTCAGTGGAAGGGCTGCATCCTCCATTTCTGGCTGTATGAAGAGTGGACACTCGACTGCTGTTTCACCATGGATAGCGTCAACACGGACGGGATGGGCGGGAAAGAGTGCCCGCACTATCTCATCAATTTTTTCATGTACGCATGGCTTCGGTAGGGCGCCAAGCTTCCGCATGACTAGCTTGTAGCCAAGGCCCCACGGATTCTTGTTCAAATTGTCCACTACGTCTTGCCAGTAGCGAGCTTTGCTATTGTTAATCAATTTGTGAAGGCATTTCCTGGCCGATTCATATGCTGCCACCCAGTTGCATTCCTCGTCACGGTTCCGCGCCCGTTGAGCCTCACGTCGAGGCTTGTGGCACCCTCTTCGCTTTTCAGCCATGTCAGTTGACCGCCAGTACACTGATGGCTTGCCGTGCCGAGTTTTTTGACGGGACACAAAAGCTTTGCAAGCAGTCGTGATGATACTCATAGTTGAGTTCACCACGTCTTGAGCTGCCAGTTCTTCCGCCCCTTCCGAAGCTCCCTGCAGCAGCTCATCTACTGTGAGCACCTCGACGAACCTCTCGACGTATATCCTTCCGATGTTCCATCCAGTTGTAGAAAGCCGAGAGCACGGACGTCGGGGGACAACACCACTTACCTCAAGCAGAATGCTCTGGTGATCACTGGCTGAATAGTTCTCTAATACTCTCCAATTGTGTATCCTCCATACTAAGGACTCCGAGGCGGATGTCACGCCCGGTATGCTTCCATCACAGCCAATACGGTGAAAAGTCAGCGTATTTCCGGTGCTTAGTACGACAAGTGCTGTCCTTGCCAACATTTCTAAGATTCGTTTTCCCGCGGATCTGTTTGAGGCATGCCCCATTCGATTGCTTTAGCGTTGAAGTCTCCCCCAACGAGCACGTTGCCCTCTGCGTTCAAGACAGCGCCCTCCAGAGCATTAAGCTTGGCTTGGAAAGATGATATCGATTCGTTCGGCGTTACGTACACACTAAAAAAGGCGGTCCCTGAGCACCGAACCCACACGAAACCATCCCACAACTCTCCGCTTGGAAATCGCCGTTCCGAATCCAGATGGCGGCAGTGCCAGCTTCGTCAGGATACCATAATGTAGAACTTTTATCATGGTGTTGCTCACTCACCAGTAAGAAGTCGGTTTTCATGTCCCTCGCAAACTGCTCAAGCAGATTTTGGGCGGTTGAACTGCGGTGTAGGCTTAGCTGCGGGATGCGGGTCATCGAATTTCTGATTTTGCCTTGGCTGGAGCTTCCTGGAACACCTGGCATTTCCCTGATTCCAAGACGGGTCCAAAATCAGATCTTGTATTAGCATGCTTGCAAAGAATACAGTGTACCTCCTTCGTACACTCTTTTCTTTCATGCCCCATTTTACCGCATTTGTAACATAGGGAACTCCTATCGGGTCCTTTGCATACTTGTGTGGTGTGACCATAGCCAAAGTATTTGAAACATTGAAGAGGCGTTGCTCTTCGCCGCTATAGATAATCCTCCCTATATTTGCCCTGGTACACAAATTATTCGGCGTCCTTTTCGGTCAAGTCAATTATGGCCATGTGTTGTCCCCTATGGTTTCCTGGAATCAGCCTCACTTTGATCCTTGCCACGCTAGGGAACTCCCTTTTGATGGCCTCTTTTACCTCAGCCAGATCCTTCGCACAGTCAATGTCTCTTATTTCGATCTTTGCCATCGGCTCAAGCGAGGACTTTCTTTGCTGCGTCGCAGAATGCTTCCCTATTATTGGTCTCCGCTCCAAATCCGACCAGTATGTGGCCCGACGGCATTGGGCGTACTGCTTTAATGGCAGTGTTGGTGTCTTCGGGCCTTATGTGGCCCCTGATGTCCCGCAGCACCTCCGCGTAGAATCGACCATTTTGGGGAATTACGAGCGGTGCCTGCTGCCACGATCTTTGTCGGGGCTTCTGTCACTTCTGTTTTGCATCAGGTATTTTTCCTTGCTGGGCGTCCGTGTAAACTTTACTTTCTGGCACTTTTTGAAGGAGTTTCTTTGTAGCTTTCTTCGGTCCTTTTGTAAGCACTGTCTGGAACGCCTGATCTGGTGCTTCACGTCCATCAAGTGCCTGTTTCTTACTTCTTTTATCCCGATTTCCTTCAAATGGGCTAAACGCCATTCTTTTATTGATTTATACTGGTGGAGTTATTTGCATGTGGCCTTCAGATTTCACCCCCAGGGCTTCTTTAGCCTTCTGCTCATCTTCGGCCTTTAACTAGCTCCTCCGATAATGCCCTATGCGGTCTAAGATCTCTCTAGTTCAAGGAGCCCAATCTTTACTGCTTTGCTGATTTTTGGGAAGTCGCATGCAGATTGTATTCTTTTCAAAACATCTCCCGCTTTTCGGAATAGCCTTTTTTCTTCGTGTCGCTGGGCGGCAATTGCACTTTGCGGCCATCCTTGGAAGAGGTAATCGCTTTCCGTTTCCGAAAACAGTACTTCCGCCACATTTTCGACGTTGGCGATGCAATCACATAACGTAGCTTCATTTGTCTGGTCAGTCTTTTCTTTTCCTGCCGTAATCTCCTCGTTGGCTTCAGGCTGGTTCTTTATTATGTTGGGACTTACGACCCTTGCATCGGTCGCTTTGGTAACCATCCATCAGTGACCATCGAATTCTCGATGTTCTTTATATTTTCTTCCACCGCTCAAACACCTGAAGGGTCCTGCAGAGTTTCCCGCTTTTCCTTTATAGGATGCTTTGGCGTCCACATAATTTTTGTTTCTGAGGAAATTAGCTGTGACGCACGGACAGACGGACAGACGGATGGACAGACGGACAGACAGGTCGCGAAACTAGTAGGTCTTTGTAAAAAAAATTTTTACAAAGACCTAAAGACAAATTCGTTCTATATTATCTTTTAGTTTTTTATTAAGATCAGGCAATACTCCCATGTTCTGAAATGCGCAAAAGAACACGGGTGTCAGAAATTTCATTTGCTTTTTATTTTATTTTCGAATAAGTCATGTACTGGCTCAGCTGACCGGCCCCTGAAAAAATTCAGAAAGTGTGCAACACAGGATAAATGGAAGCTGTGGATGATATGTGTATATACCATGGTTATTAGTACTAGATATGGTGTTCGAGTGTGATTTCACGTTGTGACGAGTCGGAAGTGATACTTCATATCGCCCGGCTACGTTTAGCTTCGGTTAAAACTGATTTTAACACATTAATTATATTTATTATATGTAATAATGGATGACTTTTATACTTTTTCGTAATGAACTTGATTCAATGAACAGTTCTATACTCAGTACGAAGATAAAAGTCAGTTACCGTTGGTGTCCAACCATCACTTCCCCTAACTTAGCAATATCATGCTTCATGACTATCTGCCGAGTCAAAATCAACCTCTTCTGTTATATCCTTCAAGTATTCTCCAGGTCCTTCTTTCTTGCAAATGTGATTGTTTCCACTCCCTCCTCCTTTCACTGGCAGATTGTGGCCATAATAACCAGCAATTTATGATGGTAACATCAAGCAGATGGCAAAATAAACGTAGATACTATTTTTTTTGTCCTCATTTTTTTGTACTTTCTAAGAAATGAGTCTAACAGATCAAATCCCCACATATGCTGATTGTAAGTTCGTACTATTTCGGGATAATCAACTTCCAAATATTTTTAATTTTTTTACAACATCGTCTTACCTTTTTAGTCGAGTGTTGTCCAACAAATGATGATGATAGGACAGGGGGTTTATTGTTGTACTGCATTATTGTATTGACTTCTGTTCCATCTACATCAGCAACCCATTCCTCTGAATAGCCCCTCTCTGATTTACTACTTTTCAATTTTTGCAGCGATGGGATTTTCAGTTCCTTATCAAGGCGACTTTTATTGACCGTTTCCAATGACGGAATTCCTCGTTTTGCCAGGTAGGAAATTAGTTCAAGTGAAGTATAGTAGCTATCGAAGAATAACGTATATTGGTGGTTTTTCGGAATATATCTTGCTAGGCGAACTACTATATTACCACTTGCGTCCAAGTCAGATTCACAAGAGTATCGCAGTTCAGGGTTATTCTTTATTCTAGAGTATACCACAAAGTCGTACGCAAACCCTCGATCATTACACAGTACAAGAAGTTTATAGCCCCATTTATGTAGTTTATTCGGAAGATACTATCACAGTATATTCGCTTTCGGGGCACACATTTGCTCGTCCACAGACACTGCTTCTCTCTTTGGAATATTTTTGCATTTCTTGCTGAGGCTTTCTAGTATTGGCCTTATTTTGTGGAGACGGTCGTGCCCAGGAGAACTCGAAGGTACTTGTAATGTGTTGTCGTTGAAGTGTAAGAACTCACGAATTTTCTCGAACTTATTCAGGGTCATTGTCTCCCTTACTAAAGGTAAACATAACTCAGGTTCCCAGTTCATCTAAATATTTGGCAATAGAGCAATGCTCATGACTAAAAATATACTAAGGAACGTTTTTAATTCACCCGTGCTGATGATAAAGTGTTTCGATGGATCTTTCTGAGCATTAAATTTGTGTATTTCATCGACAGGTAGATTTTCATCAAAAAAATATTTGAAAAATATTGCAACGGAGTATCTAGTTCTAAAAAAGTTGACTCCAAGTTTATATTGCCAGTGAATTGAGGATGCTTCATCGTCAGAGATTTCCTTTTCCAAATTAAGCCTCGTTTCTTTCTCGTGATGTTTGTATTTCCCGAAACTCTTTTTGTTGTAACAGGGAAAGTGATAGAATTTCTGCTTCCACGCGATAACCTGACTGCTCCAGGAGTACTGGGCTGAGGATCTATTGCTGCATACCTATTAGAGTCACTAAGAGAGTCATGCACTCCATCCGAGTTTTCTTTTATTTTCGCAATACCATCGTCACTTGCAGCGTCCGAACTATTTAGGCAAACTCCACTCCCCAAAGGTATATTTAGCAACTGCTCAATCTCCGAGTCAGACAACTTCTTCTAAGCCATGATCCAAAATGAAATGAAAACTATTGGAATATGCAAATGTAATCTAATGATGATCAGCAACTGACGTCCAAATAATTGTCAATTCTCGGTACCAGGCAGTAGCCTAACCATGCGTTCACTTTAATAACGTGGGAAGCTCTAGGCCAAAGGAAAAATAAATTCTTAAACATGAATAAAGCAAACGTAAAGCCTTTAAAGCCTCTTCTATGATAAAGCTAATTTACATATGCTCAAAAAATTTAAATTTTCGTATTTTTTCTCATTAAAAAAATTAGAAAAAGACAAAAGAATTCAATTCTAGTCATTTGCTTGAACAAAACCGTTTCACAACAACTAAATTAGTTCGACAAGTAAAATTTTCTGTCCTAAAATTATTTCACATTTCATTTACACTATTTGTATAAACATAATAATCTAAAGAAAAAACACCATGATTCAAAATAAAACACACAATGCATATATTTCAATAATATTGTAATATGTAAAAAAAGATACAAAAAACTAACTAAAAAATTTAAATTGGAACCTGTTCGTATTTCTTGCTAATACAATTTTTGTGTCTACATCGATTGAGCCATGGAAAAAAATGATTTAAAAAAGTTTATAAATTTAAAATAAAAAAAAACCAAAACGAAAATAAATCTTAGATAAAATTAGACATTAAAACGAATCTTTTTTCCGAGGTATATATGAATATATTATTTAGATATTAAAACTAGAATCAACTGAAAATATTGCTATGAAATATATTACCAATTTTTGTATCATAAAAATCATGATCTGAGGGATCTTATTCAAAAGAAAAGGGAAAAAGGCAATGAAGTTGATGTAATGAAACATGATGAAAAGAAAATTCGTGTAATCATTATAAATCGGATATAAATAAATAAAATCCGTAATAAAGCACACTTAGATGTGTGATCAGGCAGACATTACTGAGTTCTTCCATGACGAAAGTGAGAAATCATAAAATATACAAAAAGAAAAATAATATTTCAATTTTTTTTTGAAAATTTTGCAATAGATTATTTTTATTTCTGAATGATTTTTTTTTGTAAATTTTGTATTAATTTTCAAGACAATACTCAAATTTTTCTATTGAATCGGAGAATATTTTTACTCTTGAATAAAAATTAAAAGCAACAAAAACAATTTATTAACGTAAAGTGAACGAAATCACTTCTGGTGCCTGCACAGCAAACAATTACTCGAGATATTTTTGACTAAATTGTAATATTGTTGTAACCGTGGAATTCCGTTTGTAATGAATTTCTTACAATAAATAATAAAAATAAATAAAATATAAACTGAAGTTGTCTAGCAATTCAAAACACTTGAGGCAAGATATTGTTTAGAAGTTTATTTAAATGTAGTGCAAAACGTTTACCGTATGTGTGAAAATAAATAATAGAATACGATAAAATTACAACAAAGACAACTTAATTACAAAATAAAATGTTGAAACAGATTTAAATAATAGTCGTAATAAATATCTAAGCAAACAAATACAGAACTTTATAAAATCTAATGTTCCTGACAAATACAAGCCATTCAGAAAGACAACATCAAATATAAAAAATGTCCAATAAAAACCGAGATCTCTTCTAAACTAAAATGGAATGAACGAAAGAGTTGACACTCACCAAATACAAATAGAAATGTTTAAAAATTCAACAGCAGAAAAACTATTTACAAAATAAAATATAAAAATTCAAAAAATTATATTTAGTTTCTGTTTATACAAAACAAAACAAACACACACACACACGGACAATTTTGACGCAAATACTCAAACGATGGTGGTATTATTGTATTTTTATCTGAATTTACAAGTACCTTATGATTGGTTAATAAAATAAACAAATAAAGAATAAACAAAACATTTATAATGGATCACTTTACAACACCTTTGAATAGCAAAACCCATTCGAGAAAATTACAAATCACTTCACACATTCACACTATAAACACAGTATAAACGAATTGAAATAATTAGCAACAATAATTCACAGTAAAAAGTGAAGAAATCCTTTTCTTTGTTCCTTATATTAAATTATAACTTGCAAATATAATAGATAAAGTAAAAAGTATGATTGAGGGAATAACTTTAAAAATTTGCAAATAGCATGATAAAATTCTAAATGAAAACGTGAAAGTCAAAATTTCGAGATGAGAGAGGAAATGAATTGAAAAATCGAATCTAGTGATGTTAGATAAAGGTAACTAGAAATGGATCGAAATTAAATTAAAAATGTTTAAAAATGAACGGTCATTGAGCGTTTGTAGAGTGTAAAATGAAGTAAAATATTTGAAAATTTCAAAATAAAAATAAATCCAACCTAAATAAACCACACTGATCTTTTTATAAGGTTAATTTGTGAAACGAGGAATAAAAGTGAAATGAAATTAAGGTAACAACTTATATACACCATTATACAAAAAAATAAAAGTATATTATACACATTTATGAATTGTCTTTTTTCACGAGAAAAAGGAAATAAAGGAAAAAAGTTGAAAAACCAATTGATTATTGATGAAATTTTTTCACTTTAGTTTGTATAAAAACTATATTAAAATGATAAACAAGGAAATCAACCTAATAAAACAACAACAAAAATAATTGATGGTATTGTAAATTTATTAAGTGATATATATGAATAAATAATATTGATATACACAAAACTAAATTTGAATGGAAATATTATTACGAATAATCGGTATTTTTTACGATTCATTTCTTTCGTTTTTTGATTATTTATTCTACTCAATCCATCACAAGTATTTAAAGTTCTTATGAAAGTTTTCACAATTAAACTGTCTAAGTGAAACTTAACTTTAGTTCAATAGTTTCATGTTACCTTTTTTTAGTACGATATGATAAGATAATAACTCCATGCCTCAGTTGAAATGGAATTTTAGTTGAAAGAACTTCATTTTGAATGGAACTTAAGATACTAGAAAGTGAAACGTTTAATATTTAAGTGGGAAAATATAATAGGAAACATTTTTTGACTACCATAGTTTTCAATAAAGAGCCTATCGAAAGTGTTAAAACTTTATACGTGTCGTTTTATTTCTAAAGATTACAAAAGGATTCGTTTAGGATGGAAAAAGTACAAACTTAAGTTTGTGGTAGATTGGTAAGCTGCCACAAAATGCTACCTGTTACACTCAAAAAGAATTAGGGTGCTTCGGTGGGGCTTACGGACCCGGTTCAGCTCGTCCGGAGACTGGCGTGCGGCGCCACTCACTTGCCCACCAAGGCCCCCATAACCCGCAAAGCGAGAATACAGCTTGCCGGTTTCTCTTTCTCGCAGCACAAAAAAGGCAACTTCACCACTACACTTTTTATGTCACTGAGAACACTTATGCAATTGAGCGCAACCATTTTTACGCCAGAAATTTAGGATGGCTACAAACAATGATGTTCCTTTACGTGTCGTTTTTAATTTTCGACATGATGGTGTCGTTAATGTCTTCAATTACGTCGTTAATGTCATCAATGTCAAGAATTGGTCGTCAATGTCATTTTAATCTATCAAATCAAAATGTCAGTGGGTGTGTGACTTCTGACTTGCATTGTGAAGTGAAGTAAATTTTTATTATTCGTGGATTAAAAAGGATTTAAAATGGCTGGCCGCCCTAAAAGTAAAGCTTATGATGAGCTGAACTATAAAATAGTGAAAGTTAATAATAAACATCCAGCATACTGCCTCATATGCTGCAAAAATTTGTTGAATACTGCGGAAGCTAGATTAAGAGCACACAGGTGAAACTATTTTTATTCCTTCTCGCAAATTGTCCTTAGGTTTTGATTCTCTTTATAAAAAATGTGTGCAAAATCTCAAATGAAACGAGTCCATCCAATCTAAATGAAGAAAATATAACAGAAAGCGGCAAAACTCAAAGCAAAGTTCCTCGTCTATTGCCGCCTTTGCTGAAAGATTGACTCCAAAGGAAGAAGAGGAGATTAATGAATCATTGGCAGAATTTTTTTTTGGATGCAACATTCCTCTGAGTGTTGTGGACTCAATTTATTTTAAAAATTTTGTCAAAAAAATGAGACCGGCATATGTGGACAAAATTTCAGGACGGAAAACGTTATCAACAAAGTTACTGGATAACGCATATGAAAAATATTTATCTTCAGCAAAAGAAAAAATCCCCGTTGGCAGCACCAGTCGGAAAGGTAAATTTCTCGTATGTAGCGTAAGGTTTTGGAAAAAAAATTTGGCTTGCCTACTACTTAACTTCTTACTGCAATTTCGGTAGCACTACATGGGTTTTTAGTAATAAAAAGGATCTGCCGCCGTTTGTGTATGGAGACACCCCGTAGAGGCGCAAATATTTTGCCAATTAAATTGAGTTACACACGTATGGATCACATATTGAAAATCGGCGGGTAGTAAATTGTTATAAACATATTTATACTCGTTTCGCCCTTCTCACATTTGCTGTTTATACATTTCATGGTGGCTACCACACAAAGGTGATAACTTGTCGGCTTTAATAGCTCAAATAGTTAATTTCGAAAGATTTCCATAAAAGTTTAATCAGCACTTGCATTGCCATTAATATATACATTTTCAATTTTTTTCTGAACTATGAGGGCCGTCATTTCGATTTTTATTGAAATCGGCTGCTAAGAATATTAAGCTGTAAATTTTTAACTTTTTTATTTGTCATTCGATTTGCATAATTAAATTAAATTAACTTGCCTTAATAACTTATAATTTCAAGTTTCAAAGGAATCTGTTGAGAATCTTGGCTGCTAGAGGGCTACAGAAATAAAAAAAATTGCTTGCCGCCCCCCTGTATGGGAAGACCCACCTGTATGGAGAGACCCCCCTTAAATACCTTAAAATATATTCTTGCACTGCAAATTTCAAGAGGCACCACTTTTGACCTACGTAGAAAATTTCCTCATTCTAGCTCATGTGGTTTGCGAGAAAACTTGTTATGACGCACGAACAAACGGGCGGACGGACGGACAGACAGACAAGTCGCGATTTTATAATTTTTCAGGGTATTGTTAAAAATATTTTACAATATCTCAAAAATGATCTGGTTTATAAGTTCTTTCAAGTAAAGTCATTTAAAACGTTTCAATGAAAAATATTCATTATTTCAGTTGGCACTAAAATAGCGAATTGCGCTTGCCTTCAGACCTTTGGGGGCCGCCATTTTGAATGCATGCATTTGATTTTGGATTATTTTAAATCTTTGCATGCTAGGACCTCACCAATCAATGTACTATCTCGTTCAAATAGGAGTTTCAGTGTAGACAGGGCAAAATAATTCAATTTTTAAAGAAAATGGCAGCTAAAAATATTAGGCTTTAAATTTTCGACATTTTTATTTTTCATTCAATTTTAATAATTTCCTGCAAAATACAAGAACATAGTACAGAAATTCATAATCTCAAGTTTCATCAAAATCCGTTGGAAAATGTGACCGCTAGAGGGCCACAAAGACATGAAAAAAACGCATATTTAAACGGCCGCCATTTTATAATTTGCAAATGCATGATCACCAAAATATCAAAGACTGTAGGTCTAAGTAATGTCTATCTCGAAACCAAGTTTGATATATGTCGGATTAAAATTGCGACTTTTAGAAGCCTTTGAAGTTTTGAGTTTCAACTGGCCGCCATTTTGTTTTTTGCAACTTGACCTCCAGTTTTTTACGTAATTCTTTAGATACTTATAATTTCTATTCAACGGCCGAGTTTCATGAAAATCTGTTAAAAGCTTTGACCACTATTACAACAACAAAATTTTGCACGTTTTTCGACATTTGAGCGGCCGCCATTTTGTTTCTGCCGTACCGACTTTGGATTTTTTATTGTGAGATTCATCACATACATCAGTGATCCTTCGTACCAAATTTCATCCAAATCGGAGTTATACTTTGGTCAGAACAGAAAGCACGATTTTTCGTCTAAAATGGCCGCCATTTTGTTTTTGATCAGCCGATATAGCTGGTTCGCCAACTTAACCGAGATAATTACCCAATACACCTTTCCTGAAAATTTGGTGAAAATCGAAGCAAAATTGCAACCTCTAGCGTGGTCACAAATTTCGTTATATCCCATATATATATATATATATATATATATATATATATATATATATATATATATATATATATATATATATATATATATATATATATATATATATATATATATATATATATGATGCCCTCCGCAATAGGTAAATTTCTCTCGAGAAATTTACCTAAAATGAACTCTGACTCTGTTTTGTTAATTGAGGGCTGGAAAAATTCTTCAAATAATACAAAAACTGTAGTTTCCATGCTTCATAACGCTAATGGCGAACAGGCCTTTTTAGAAGCATGGGATGTTACGGGAGAAAGCGAAACCGCCGAAAGACTTGCTGAGATTGTATCAGAATCAGTTGATTTGGCCGAAAAAATATACGAGTATGATTCTCATGCATATGCAGTTGTGTCTGATAACGCTAGTGCGATGACCAAAATGGGTAAGATTACCAAGCATTTTGTATGGAAAAGTAACTGCAGCAGCCATACAGGAAACCTTCTAGCGAAAGACGTTCTGAATAAAGAACTAAATCAAAAAGTCTCATCCGTCTTGAAAGAGTTCAAACAGCCAGATTTGGAAAAGAAATTATTGAGAAAGGTGGAAGCAGAATGAAATTGCCATGTGAAACACGGTGGTGCTCGCACCGCGATGCGTATTATTGCTTTAGAAAAAATGAACAATACATGAAACTGGTAGCAGCGGAATCAAAAGTAAAACCCAACATAGTTACTTTACTTTTTGAGTCACAATTCATGAATGATATCAAAAACCAAATAAGTTTATTGGATCCTATTTGTGATTTGATCAACAAATGTCAGTCTTCTAATTGTTCTGCAGCAGAGGCAGTTGAAATGTGGCTCGACCTGAAGTTGCCTGAAGAATTTAAAAGGCAGTTGAAATCACGACAGGAACTAGCTTTGAACACTTATGCCTTGACGGCGTATTACTTGCATCCATTTTTGGACAATGCAAAGCTCAGCAAAGAACACGATCAAACCATTTTTGAGTTCCTTTTTAAAAATCTTCATGGCCCTGGCATTGAAGAGTGGGATAGTTTTCGCCATAAATCGGGATTTTTTCAACGACTTTATGAAAAAGACATAAAAAATCCACTTGTTTTCTGGAGCATGGCAGGAATCAAATATTCAAATTTAGCTAAAATTGCTATAAGATTGTTGCAGATACCAGCTTCTTCTGCCCAAATTGAAAGAGTTTTCTCGAGCTGGGCTCATGTCCACTCTTCAGCAAGAAATCGTTTAACATTCCAGTGATCAAAAAAACTGTTATATATTTACTATACACTAAGAATAAAAGATCTAACTCGTTTAGAAAATGAAGATGACATTGAATATTAAGTACATCTAACATTTTTTTGTGTATGAGAAAAGTTATTAATAACATTGTTTGATTTCTTTTGTAAAGGTTTTTATACTTTCAGCACCTACTTCAATCTCTTCATTTCACACTGAATAACATTTCAGTAGTGACACGTCGGCTATAGAAAAATGATTACCAACAATTGGACAATCAACTTCCTTTTAACTCAAAGGTGAATTTTTCGAGATTCCATCTCAGTCTATGAGGTCAATATTTATGTTTTGGGTATCGTATTGTCTACATTGCATATTGTTTCCAGGTTGTGTCCTTGTGTCGATAAGTGTCGTTAATTACCAGTTAACGACATGACATTGACGACATGTCGATAACCGTGTAGTCGACATCACGTAGTCTACGTCGCACATCACTGGCTACAAATAAACACACTTTCCTCGGGACTCCAAAACGATGGAACAAAAGCCTATTTTCAACACTATACGACTCGTCTAAATTTCTCTGGATTTGTATAGTAAAACCCTTCACTTTCCTTAACTCGAGAATTTGCCACCCTCTACACACCTTCCCCGAACACTGACACTATACTTAAACTTTTCTTCCCTCGATTTACTACCCAAGCTGCACCCGTTACAACCTAAAACTCAAATTTAATTATGTTATCTACAGAAAATTTACCTTTTTTCAGGAATTTAACTTTAATTGCATCATGAAATAAATTTCAATTACACAAACTCATCTTTTGTTTCAAGTTTCATTATGTGAATAACTAATTAAGATTCACAATTGTAATACAAGGTCCTTTCCATAATAAACGAGACTTTTGTCATACAATTTTTTTTGGTGGCGCCATCTGTAAATGAGATAGTGTGTTAGAAAGTCTCTCTCTGACTCTCATTGAAAGCTCGGTGACATTCGGTTCAGTGGGAGCGAAGTTATTGCGTCTAAAGTGACAGTATGTTTGTGTCATCGGTACAAACATGAGTTTCGAACAAATAGCTAATATCAAATTTTGTTTTAAAATCGGTAAAACGTTTACCAAAACTTTTGGATTGATGAAAAAAATTTATGGCGATGATTGTCTATCTTGTGCCAGGGTTTATGAGTGGTTTTCACGTTTCAGAGATGGTCGTGAGGACATAAATGACGATGATCATACGGGCCGCCCAAAATCAGTGATCTATGAAAACTCTATCGGAAGTGTGCATGAATTTATCAAAAATGACCCGAAATCGTCGTTGAAATTTATGGAATCGGAGTCAAATATCTCCAAAACATCGGTTTATCGCATTTTAACCAATCATTTGGGACCAAAAATTGCTCAGAATACAGCATTAGAAAGACATCATTAAGGAGGCGAGAAAAGACGAGAACTTCCTTTACAACATTGTAACTGGTGATGAAACGTGGCGTTTTTAATATGAACCCGAAACCAAGCGTCAAAGTGCCAAATGGAAGGTCCCAGATGAGCCATCACCCAAAAAATCGTGTTTGGAGAAGTCAAAAATCAAGTCGATGCTCATTTGTTTTTACGATTCCAAGGGAACTGTCCACAAGGAGTTCGTGCCAATGAGCCAAACCGTCAATACAATTTTCTATGTTGGCATTTCGGAGCGTTTGTTGCATTGCATTTGCCGGATTCGACCTGAATACCGGGAAGGAGGAAGCTGGCGCTTATTGCATCATAATGCACCATTTCATCGATTCACTCTTATGACTAGAAATCCCATTTCAACCATCAATCACTCACCGTATTCGCCTGATATGGCCAGCTGTGACTTCTATCTATTCGAAAAATTGCATTTTGCCATAAAAGGAAAACGCTCTGCGTCCATAGAGAGCATCCACAAATCTTGTACCGACATCCTGAAGGACGTTCCGGTCAATGACCTGAAACACTCTTTCGAAAAGCTTTTGGATCGCGCAAAACAGTGCATCGAGGCCAGAGGAGACTATTTTGAATAAATAAGCTTGAATTTATCGGAACAAAGCTCCTGTCGTTTGTATTTTAGCTCAGTCTCATTTTTTAGGGTTTTGTAAAATAATTTTACAAAACCCTTCTAAAATCGCGTCCTGTCTGTCCGTCTGTCCGTCTGTCTGTCCGTCCGTCCGTCCGTCCGTCCGTCCGTCCGTCCGTCCGTCCGTGTGTCACAGCAGTTTTTCTCGGAAACTACTTAAGCTAGAAACATCAAATTTTGTATGTAGGTGTAAAGTGGTGCTCTCTTCAAAGTTCGAATACAAAAAAAGTTTTATAAGGTATGTAAGGGGGGTCTCCCCATATAGGGGAGTGACCCCCCGAAAAAAAAATTTCATTGAAGATGGCCGATATGGGTATCAAATGAAAGGTCTTGATGAGAACTTTTCAAAACAGGTCTTTGTTTGGCAAAGTTTGCTTCGAGGGGCGCACAGGGAGGGGAAATACATGAAAAATTTGTGTCCCCCCCCCTCGCGATTGGACACCTGTGATCCGAAAAATCTGAAAAAAATCAGGAATGTAGGCCTTGGTGAGTACAACAACAACAAATACGTTAGAAGTCGCAATTCACTCAACTTTGTTAGTAATAGTATGATATATCGATTTTATGTTTTCTTGAATAAAATCTTAACGGTACCCTTAAATTCTATGAAATTTAGTACATAGATGACTATTTATAAGGTTGATCTATCCTGAAAGTTTCATAAAGATTGAATCATATTTAGCGAAGTTATAGCGGTTTGAATTTTCCTATATTACTATGGAACAATATGCCCTGCATTTATTACTATGGCAACATATGGCTATGGAACAACATGCGCTTTTTACCGACTCAGACACTACAGTTTTGCTAGGATTTGCATGAAAGTTTCAGGAATGATAGGTGTCATGAATATCTTTGCGAATCGGTTCAGCTAGTGGTATCAGTAATCGTAAAACAAAATGGTGGTTGTTTTAAATGCGAAGATTGAATAATTTTGAGCTATTTTTTTTCCCAACTTCAACGTTTAAGGTGCATGCTTTGAACACTTGATTCAATTTAATGAATGACTGAAGATGAGTACCTACAATTAATACTCATAAGCGAAGCAAGTCAAGGAGGCGGGAGAGAGCTCCTAGCAAAAGGGCTTTGTAACCATTCTAGGATTCGAAAAAATTGGCCATTAATCGATGATAACAGTACAGGAAAGTGGCTCCTGAAAATAAAAATTCATCAAACGTAGCCGGTATGAGTATGAAATAAAAGTTTTCATGGGAGCTTTTCAAAACAGTTGTTAAACTGTCAGTTTTTGCTTCAGTGGGGGCACAGGGGGGAAATACATGAAAAATGTGTTTCCTCCCTAGCGAATGGATATCTGAAATAATTATCAAGGGAGATATTTATGAGTATAACAACAACAAAAATCTCAGAACACGAAATTCGTTCAACTTTGTTAATAATATAGTATGATCTTCGAATTTCATATTTTCTCCAATAAAATCGTTTCTTGATTTTATTCGATCTGGTGACTGCATTTTGTAAATTGAATACAAAACCCTTCTGACACGACCGTAGGTCTGTTTACCCAACTTGTTTTGGACTCCGCCTGCAACTGCTCTGGTGGCGATCAATACAATCACGGCTGAATCGGCTGAAAATCTTCTCTGACAGTTTGTAATGTCAGATTAAATTGTTAATCAATAACTACTGATGTCACGAGATAAAGTTGCATGAGTTTAAATAGTGTTTTTCCAGGTTTTAAACGACGTGAATTACCTAGTGCTACTGATCGTACGACGCTCCATCAAGAACGCATGGAGGAAAATATCCGGCAAAGTGAATATTTTGCTGTTTTTTTATTATTTTTATTTTTAAAAAATTGTGTAAATAGCTAGTCGAGGGCAATGTGCATTCACGTGCAACGTATCAAGTCATTGCAGAGAATTAAATAATCGATACCAAATGTTACGCTCGTATGTTTTTGAGAAAAGACAGACGGAAAATGCCACCTGTTTGATTTCATCCGATCAAAGATTATTTACTCATGTATGTGACAGGTGGTCAACAGCAATGTGAGGGTAGCATGAGAAATTCAGAATGACGGGATTTCATATAATGTTTAAAATTATGCTACATGCTTCTTCGCAAAGGTGTCCTAGCCTGTTTTTGTAGCAGGCACGTAAAAGTTTTTTCGCTTTTTGTGTTCTCCTTGGACGGAGCTATCCGATATTGTGCAACTTACCTTTTAATCAGCTTTTCACGTTTTTTGCTTTCTTATCCTCTTCACTTACGTTGTCTTTGACGTCGTCGTTATCGCTGCCAAAGTTTTGATCAGCTTTGGATGTTGACTCGTCTCCTTAATCTTTAGTTGCAGGCAATCCTTCGTCATGATGCACAATATTGATGTCGGTCGGTACATTTCCGCAACTCGTCTCATTAGGGCACTTTCGCGGTCTCTAAGCGGTGTTTAACCTTCTCGTTCAAAAGATGAACATTGCTGGCCAGTGGTTCCAGACATTCCTACCAACCAAATTAAGTTGTTGTCCGGTTGACGCCGGACTTGATGTGGCATCTACTTTCACAGCAACCTACCTATCTACCAGTATGGGTTATATTTACTTTTTTTCATTTAAAAAATCATTACTACAAGTACTCGTACTTAAATTACTACTACGGGTACCATTAGAAGTGTGAATTAAAGCCCTAATCAAGTGTGGCTTAGGATTGCTTAGTTTAACAAGTCACGAGACTGATATGGTAGTGTTTGGGGTGATATAATGTTGATGCCTCTCTACTCCATGCGTTAAGTCTATTGGCTTCAGTTACTTGTTAGTTGGGTCTCAATTGGGTTTTCAAAGGGGGTTCTACGCGATCGATTCAGTTACAGTTGAACTGTCAGTTCAGGTAATATTTGGCTGGTCAAAGTCAAAGTCAAGAGCGCTTTATTCAACACTAATCGTTATAAATTTTTTATTCAACACCAATCGTTTTAAGAAGTCCGCGTGGCCTAGTGGTTAGAGTACTAAGCCCATAAGCCGAAGGTCTCTGTTTCAAGTCTCGTTGGCGTCAACGAGATTTGGTTTGAGTGGTTCTTCTTCTTTCAAATCAGAACGCATCGAAGCTGGGTTGACGTATACACGGCCAAAGCGTGATAATGATCATATCACCTTGTGGAGTGCAAATATATTAGATCATGACGTTGAGAATCTCTAACTATCTCTAAGCGAAGGACCGAAAGTGGCTGTAGGGATACAAAGAAGAAGAAGAAGAATTGTTATAAATTGTAAAAGAATATAAAGCAAATTTCAAACAATAACAATACAAAAAATTATGGCCCAAATGGCTTTCTAAATTTATATGTTGTCAGTTAAACACATTTGATCAAAAAACTTTAGCAAATTCAAATTAATTAAGATTATTACATATTTTATGATTGGATTGGAAAAAGGAGAAAAAACCAACCTACACTATTCAAAATTATTTATAATTTTAACACAACAGTGAACTCCGATCCTACACCTAACATGTTGTAACTTTATTCTTAGAAAATGCAATCAAAAACTCTTATACTAAAAAATTCGATTACAATATTCTAAACGTACGCATTTAACCTTATCTCTAACGTAATATTATAAACATAACATATCCCTAATTTTTAACACAAATAAACAACAACAACACTAAATATAGCAATATTGAGCTGAAACTCAAAAACTAAGTAACGAAAAACACAAAAACTGAAAATAAACACGAATAATTTAGACATTGTCATTCAGCCACCAATGCCCAGATTGCCCCGTCTCAGCTCGATCAGCTTCAATGAATCTCCATTGGAATTGTTGGTCTCGTGAACTCAAATTTGGAGGATATTTCCGTCTATATATGTGATATATGATTGGGATGCTGTCAGTATCAAAAACATATCGATTTATGTCCACGAATGCTTCTGGAGGAATGAAGCCAGTAGCGAAGCAAGTCACAATATACCCGTCTGTAGGGTGGAACGGCTGTGAAATCCAAGGGTTTTTACTCACAGTTACAGATCTTACGATATAATTCCGAAGAAGTTTCTATACGAAGATATCGACTCTAGTCACTTGAGCAGTTTGACAAATTCTTCTATTCGATATATAATGTTTCCAATCCGTCTCAAGCTTTCTGTATATACTAGTACATGCACGAAGGCACTTCCTTTCGAAAACTCTTAACTTATCCATAGTACTAGCACTCTGGTTGCGCTAGATCTGACATCGATATGTCAAAACTGGTCTAACCAGGGTCTTGTAACAGATAATTTTGACATTTTGATCAATGTTTTTGGAATGATAGAGTCTTTGTAGGGCCATGACTACTTCTTGTGCCTTACTGAGCATGATTTTGACATGTTCAGTACACTACAGATATTGATCGAGATGAACACCGAGGTATCGAACACAGGATTTATGTGGAACTCATTCTGAACTGCCCTCGCCAGCCATGATGTGGAAATCCTTCTAATTACGTTTCAGGTCTTGACTGACCCCCTGCATTGTAGTCCGAAACAGGATCGTTTCGTATTTCTGCGCATTGATTTTCATTCGCCAATTGTAAATGTTACTACGCTTCTGTTCTTCTCAGTTTTTGGCTGGTTTACTAGCTGATAAGTTACACATCAGTTCATTTATCAGTTTTAAAACTAAATCATCGCGAAGTTTTGTAGTGACTGTTGCATATCATACTACAGCTAAAATAATCAGCAATTACGTTGTTACCAAACTGGGTTATAAGCCTCCACTGCTTAACTGCAAAAAGCTTACACCAGAAAATCTGTGTGCCCATACAATTTCGTCATTTTGGATCACGATCAGTTCAGGTATCACGAGTCTACTGTGCAAGGACTTCTGGCTGCAAGTTGTGTTCTTTAAAGAGTTCATCAGAAGACCAAGAAAGTTTCGATCGTGTCATCCTAAATCCTCCAGAATAAAATATTCTATCAGAATGTTCAGGGTCTTAGGACCATGACCAACGAACCTCGTCTAGCTTCTCTTATCACCTCTGATGGCATTGTGTATTTCACTGAAACTTGGCTTACTGAAGATATTCTAGATATCGAGATTCTTCCCTCTTACAATGTCTTCAGATGGGACCGTGATTGCATACTCTCTGGGAAATCAGACGGGGGTAGCGTACTCAGTGGCAGATTTACCAGCAGGCTAAGTAGGCTTGAGCCTAGGACAGCAGCTTTTTGGGGCGGTAAATTTGGGGACCGAATTAATTTTTTTGCAAACTTATAGAAATCAAAAAGCTTTTTGCATGACGGTTTTCTGATGTCTCACAGATAGAAGTCTGCAACAAATTTTGCTCATGACTTTTCTCTCTCACTTGTCATTGCACCTTCCGAGAGTAGTAAACTTCCAGATCCTGTAAAACAGCTAGTTTGCCGCCCGGGCGCCCCTTAACCAGTAATCGGCCTCTGCAACCTCTGCTCACACTTTGTATGAGTGAAAAGAGTGAAATTGTAGAAAATGTATTTTATGTTTTTCCCTTTTCGCAATATCAACCCATACATGCCAGTTCTACTACTGGTTGGAGGCTGCAAACTGAATGGTTTGTACATAATTTTATGATTTGAATTTAAATGTAGTAAATAATTTAGTGAATAATTTTACCGTTTCAATCTTACGTAACGACTATTATGTGTTGACCATGCACTAACTTTAAAAAATTCTTTGGAATTCTAAAAAAACTTTAAAAAGAGTTCTCAGTGATAGTGAGATAGTCAGGATAGTCTTAAGTCAAAAAATAATTTTTCCCCGAATGTGGTATTTTTTAACGCTACAATGTTATCTATAGGGTTAGCCATTTTACGCTTGGGAAAGTAAAGCTAAAGAAAACACATAAAATATTCAGATAAAAACAAAATTTTTTAATTTAAAAGAAAGATTGAATCTTGCCATTATACGTCAAATACAACATTATTCAAATGTTTTTCGCAGGACCTCTTACAGGCCTCAATCCTTTTGAGGTAATTTTCAATGGCTTTTTGGCTCATTTCCGGCAATATCTTGGCCATAACTTCACGAATATTGGTTTTCAATTGCTCAAGATTTTGAAGATTGTTCGCGTAAACACGATCTTTTGCATAGCCTCATAAAAAGAAATCCAAAAGAGTTAGGTCGCTGGATCTTGCGGGCCAATTGAGATCACCCAATCTCGAAACTACGCGTCCTGGAAATTTCTCTTGCAAAAGTGCTCGATTAGCTGTGTTGTGTGGCTTGTGGCTTCGTCCTGTTGGAACCACATGTTTTCCAGATCATAATCTTCAATTTCTCTCCAAAAATAATCGGTTAACATCCGTCTATAGCGGTCAGAATTGATTGTAATGGCTCTTCCTTGATCGTTTCCAAAAAATACGGGCCAATAACACCACCATACCATAATGCACACCAAAGCGTCACTTTTTCCGGATGCAAAGGCCTTCCTGCGATCACCTGAAGATTTTGAGAGCCCCATATGCGGCAATTCTGTTTATTTACGTAACCACTGAGCGAAAAATTTTATTCGAAAAATCGTTATCAATGGCTTGTTATTCAATCACCCAATTCACATACATTCTGCGTTGTGTATGGTCTTGAAGTTTAAGTTCTTGAGTGAGTTGGATTTTGTACGGATAGAGATGCAAATCCAAATGCAAAATCCGCCACAATGAGCCGTAAGACAAGCCCAAATGTTGAGCACGTCGAGGAATCGACAAATTCGGGTCTTCCTCCACACTTTGAGCAACGACAGCGATATTTTCAGCAGAACGAATGTTGCGATGATGCACAGGCCTTGCAATATCAATAAACAATCCAGTCTCTTCAAATTTTCTCACTGGTTCGAAATTGTTTGCTGTGTACGTCGATTATGTTGACCGTAATCGGCTCGTAAAGCCCTAAATGTTGATACAGCTGGTTGACCATTTTTATAATAAAATTTAATAATTGTAACGCGTTCTTCGACTATCAAACGATCCATATTTCTAAATGGCAAACCTTCAACTAAAACAAGTTGGGTAAACAGACCTACGCTCATGTCAGAAGGGTTTTGTATTCAATTTTCAAAATGCAGTCACCAGATTGAATAAAGTCAAGAAGCATGTCAATGACGATTTTATTGGAGAAACTATGAAATTCGAAGACCATACTATTATTAACAAAGTTAAAAGAATTTAGACTTCTGAGGTTTTTGTTATTGTTATACTCATAAATATCTCCCTTGATAATTATTTCAGATGTCCATTCGCGAGGGAGGAAACACATTTTTCATGTATTTTCCCCCTGTGCCCCCACTGAAGCAAAAACTGACAGTTTAAGAACTGTTTTGAAAAGCTCCCATGAAAGCTACCATTTCATACTCATATCGGCTACGTTTGATGAATTTTTTTTCAGGGGCCACTCTCCTGTACTGTTATCATCGATTAATAGCCAATTTTTTCGAATCCTAGAGTTGTTACAAAGCCCTTTTGTTAGAAGCTCCCTCCCGCCTCCTTGACTTGTTTCACTTATGAGTATTAATTGTAGGTACTCAGCTTCAGGCATTCATTAAATTGAATCAAGTGTTCAAAGCATGCACCTTAAACGTTGAAGTTGGGAAAAAATAACTCAAAGTTATACAATCTTCGCATTTAAAACAGCCACTATTTTGTTTTACGATTACTGATACCACTAGCTGAACCGATTCTCAAAGATATACATGACACCTATCATTCCTGAAATTTTCATGCAAATCCTAGCAAAACTGTAGTGTCTGAGTCGGTAAAAAGCGCATGTTGTTCCATAACCATATGTTGCCATAGTAATACGAGTACATGCAGCGCATATTGTTCCATAGTAATACAGGAAAATTCAAACCGCTATAACTTCGCTAAATGTGATGCAATCATGAATGATGAAATTTGCAGGGTTGATCAATCCTATAAATAGACATCTGTGTACTGAATTTCATTGAATTTAAGGGTACCATTAAGATTTTATTCAAGAAATCATAAAATCGATAAATCATACTATTTCTAACAAAGTTGAGTGAATTGTGACTTCTCACGTATTTGTTGTTGTTGTACTCATCAAGACCTACATTCTTGATTTTTTTCAGATTTTTCGGATCACAGGTGTCCAATCGCGAGGGGGGGGGACACAAATTTTTCGTGTATTTCCCCTCCCTGTGCGCCCCTCGAAGCAAACTTTGCCAAACTAAGACCTGTATTGAAAAGTTCTCATCAAGACCTTTCATTTGATAACCATATCGGCTACCTTCAATGAAATTTTTTTTTCGGGGGGTCACTCCCCTACATGGGGAGACCCCCCTTAAATACCTTATAAAATTTTTTAGTAGTTGAGCTTTGAAGAGATCACCACTTTACACCTGTATACAAAATTTGATGCTTCTAGCTTAAGTAGTTTCCGAGAAAAACTGCTGTGACACACGGACGGACGGACGAACGGACGGACGGACAGACAGACAGACGGACAGACGGACAGACAGGACGCGATTTTAGAAGGGTTTTGTAAAATTATTCTACATAACCCTAAAAACACGCTTTGGATGACATTTAATTCTGATAGATGTCAAATGGCAGGGTTATACTTTCCTATCATGAAATGGATAACCCTGTATGACGTCAATATTGCACCTGCACGTAACGAAGCCCGTTCTCCATATTTCAAAATCTAATAACCGTTTGGGTTACCCCGGTTACCCGGGTTACCCAAACAAATCAAGGCGAAAAACGAAAACAACATCGAAACAAAAGAAAATAAAGCACGAAACTGCAAAACCACGAGTTTTACGCTTGCGAAAAACACTGCGTCGTGACTAAAATGATAAATAAGGAAATCAACCTAATAAAACAACAACAAAAATAATTGATGGTATTGTAAATTTATTAAGAGATATATATGAATAAATAATATTGATAGACGCAAAACTAAATTTGAATGGAAACATTATTACGAATAATTGGTACTTTTTACGATTTTTATTCTTTCTTTTTTGATTATTTATTTATTCTACTCAATCCATCACAAGTATTCAACGTTCTTATGAATGTTTTCACAATTAAACTGTCTAAGTGAAAATTAACTTTAGTTCAATAGTTTCATTTTACCTTTTTTAGTACGATATGAGAAGAAAGAACTTCATATTGAATGGAACTTAAGATACTAGAAAGTGAAATAATAGGAAACATTTTTTGACTACAATAGTTTTCAATAAAGAGCCTATCGAAAGTGTTAAAACTTTATACGTGTCGTTTTATTTCTAATTTTATAAAAGAAATCGCTTAGGATGGAAAAAGTAGAGGGTTTTCCAATAAGAGGTGTTATTTTGAATAGTCCGCTATTTCGGTAGATGTCACTTTCGAATCTGTAGTTTTTTAACATTTGACAAGTGAAAATTACGCCATTAATAAAACTGGAACAATACATGCTTTAACAATGCACTGAAATTATTAACAATCACTATAAAAATGGTGAAAATTTGGCAGAGACGGTTCGTAAAACTCGAACATTTTCGGGTCGTCGTGAAGCACCTAGTCGGACCGCAATACAGAAATTGGTGGAAAAAGTTGAGCTGTTAGGACAACTTAGTGATGCGAAGAATAAGACCCGCGCATGTCACTCATGAACAGCCGAGAATATTGCTGCTTTAGCCGAATGTGTTGAAGAAAACCCAGGTTTGTCTATTCCTCGTCGTTCTTTGAAATTAGGCATTCTACAACCGTCATTACACTGTATTTTGCATAAAGATTTGAGTCTTAAGGCTTATAAAGTTTAGTTAACACAAGACCCAAGCCAGTCGATCATCAACATCGTCGTGTGCATGAAAATGATCCGGAATTCCATCGAAAAATGTGATGAGGCCCGTTTCCAACTCGGTGGCTTCGTCAACAAGCGAAATTGTCGCATCTGGGGCTCGGAAAGCCCAAAAATTATTGTTGAAAAGCCTCTCTATCCTCAACG
The DNA here is from genome assembly GCA_963969285.1 of Odontomyia ornata. NCBI lineage: Eukaryota > Metazoa > Arthropoda > Insecta > Diptera > Stratiomyidae > Odontomyia > Odontomyia ornata. The sequence goes on from OZ017742.1 coordinate 76,456,321, forward strand.
TGTGTTTATGGTCCGGCGGAGTCATTGGACATTACTTTTTCGAAGATGAGGCTGGAGCAACAGTTATGGTGAATGGATTGCGCTATCGAGAGATGATTAATGGTTTTTTATGACCGGAATTGGATGGTATTGATCTGGACAACGTTTATTTTCAACAAGACGGCGCTACGTACCCCACAAGCAACGAAACCATCGATCTTTTACGGGAAAGGTTTCCGAACCCTATTATCTCTAGAAGAGGTGATCGCAATTGGCCACCGATATCTTGTGATTTAACACCTTGCGACTTCTTCCTTTGGGGCCACGTGAAAGAGAAGGTCTACGCCAACAGCCCAGCGTCGATTCATGACCTCAAAGATGGAATTCATGAGGCTATCGAGGACATCGGGTAGCCACTTGCGATTTGGTTATGGAAAATTTCATGAAAAGGATATGGTCCTGTAAGTGTAGTCGTGGTCGTCATTTGCCTGATGCTATTTTTCACTATTAACGACATACCTTTTTCTTTATAATGAAATAAAGATTTCATCATTTATATTAGAAAATGGCATTTTTCTTATAATATCAAAATAACACCTTTTATTGGAAAACCCTGTACAAACTTAAGCTTGTGGTAATTATAGAGCTCCCACAAAGTGCTACCATCCCTCTTAAGTAAATTGGCTGCAGTTACTCGGTAGTTGGGTCTCAATTGCGTCTTCAAAGGGGGTTCTACACGATCGGTTCAGTTACAGTTGAACTGTCAGTTCAGTTAATTTTCTGCTGTGTTACTAAATGATAAGTTACACATCAGTTCATTTATCACTTTTAAAACAATCATCACAGGGTTTTGTAGTGATTGTTGTAAAAAATTTTAAATTGGCACCCTCACCTCACTACCATAATTCTACATTAAAACTTTACGAAGGCGAAGTAGGCTATTGTAAAACAACTTACTTGCCACTCTGTCATAGAGATGAGGAAAACCGCACCAGTTTAATCGAAAACCATATTCTTTGGTTAGAAAACCTGGTTTTTTCCTCCCGATTTAAACCGGTGTTTTTTTAAAACCAAGAACCGGTTGAAAATCGGTTACAAGGAAATAAAAAATACCCAATATAAAAACCCGGAAAACAGTTTTTTTGCCATCCTGACCTAGGCAGCATTAACCTCCTTACCCCTGGCGGATTATGCGTAGAACATTAACAAAGATACCATCGCATGTGAAAATGCGGCATTTTCACTGTTTAAAAATTCAACCCTTAGTTAAAAAGATTATGAAAATTCATTTGTGACAGTTTCACTGCAAAATGGAGGAAAAACACCGGCGCAGCATTTTGAGTTTGGAACAAAGTAAGTAATCAATTGATATTATTGTAATTCTTCATTAGTATTCAATTTTAGTAAAACTTCGTTATAAAGCCCTTCGAAGGACCGAAACAAAAGAGCGTTATAACTGGGAAAGCGCTACAACCGGGAACATATAAAATTCTCAGAGAGAAAGCGCTTGCGTTAATATTGTCATATGCATAACAATTGCTTAAAAGTTTATTAAAAAAAAAAAAAGAATGGCAAGAATGAAAAAACTAACTGAATCAGGAATAAACTATATTAATGGAATTATCAATTGGTATCAATATATATATACCCGTACATTGGAACTTAATTTATTTTGATTTATTTGATGGACCCGGGTGAAATTACTAAGTTATTTATTTTTTTTGTGCATAAGAACATAAGTAACGTTCTGGAAATGATTTTCCTAAATTATTTATGTTTAGGAATATACTTTCCTCAACCTCCTCAGTACATGCGAAAAATATACGAAGTATCTTTTGTAGTGAATTAGGTAGGTACAAGGTTATCCTTTTCGTGGTAGGAAAGTATAACCCTACCATTTGACATCTGTCAGAATTAAATGTCATCCAAAGCGTGTTTTTTTTTAGTTGAATGTTTGCAATTTAGAAATATGGATCGCTTATTAGTTGAAGAACGCGTTAAAATTATTAAATTTCATTATAAACATGGCGATTCTGTTGTATCAACATTTAGGACTATACAAGCCGATTATGGTCGACATAATCGACCTACACAGCAAACAATTTCGACCACAGTGAGAAAATTTGAAGAGACTGGATCGGTTATTGATATTGCAAGGCCTGCGCATCATCGCAACATTCGTTCTGCTGAAAATATCGCTGTCGTTGCTCAAAGTGTAGAGGAAGACCCGAATTAGCCAATTCCTCGACGTGCTCAACATTTGGGCTTGTCTTACGGCTCATTGTGGCAAATTTTGCATTTGGGTTTGCATTTCCATCCGTACAAAATCCAACTCACTCAAGAACTTAAGCCTCAAGACCATACACAACGCAGAATGTATGCCAATTGGGTGATTGAACAACAAGCCATTGAGGACGATTTTTCGAACAAAATTTTCTTTAGTGATGGGGCTCATTTTTCGCTCAGTGGTTACGTAAATAAACAGAATTGCTACACATGGGGCTCTCAAAATCCTCAGGTGATCACAGAAAGGCCTTTGCATCCGGGAAAAGTGACCGTTTGGTGTGCATTATGGTCTGGTGGTGTTATTGGCTCATATTTTTTTGAAAACGATCAAGGGAGAGCCATTTCAGTCAATTCTGACCGCTATGGACGTATGTTAACCGATTATTTTTGGAGTGAAATTGAAGATTATGATCTGGAGAACATGTAGTTCCAACAGGATGGAGCCACAAGCCACACAACACAGCTAATCGAGCACTTTTGCAAGAGAAATTTCCAGGACGCGTAATTTGAGATTGAGTGATGTCAATTGGTCCGCAAGATCCTGCGACCTAACGCCTTTGGATTTCTTTTTATGAGGCTATGCGAGAGATTGTGTTGACGCAAACAATTCTCAAAATCTTGAGCAATTGAAAACCAATATTCGTGAAGTTATGGCCGAGATATTGCCGGAAATGTGCCGAAAAGTCATTGAAAATTACCTCAAAAGGATTTAGGCCTGTAAGAGGATCCATGGAAGACATTTGAATGATGTTGTATTTCACGTATAATGGCAAGGTTCAATCTTTATATTGAATAGTTTAGTTTCCATCTGAATATTTTATGTGTTTTCTTAAGCTTTACTTTCCCAAGCGTAAAATGGATAGCCCTATATATATGTCCTTAAAGGACTGCAGCGATGGTCTGCTGCCTCGGCAAAAGACGATTTTGAGATTCGCTGAGATTGGTCTTGTCTGGGGATGCATAAATGCGCTGGCAGGCTAGCATTTCGGTGTCGTGGGGCGAGTTCTTTTCCCCAAGCACGATGACCCACTAGAAAAAAAATTCACATTCTCGAACTAAACATGTTAACATGCTGATCGACTGGTGTCGACGCCGAGGTAACTTACTCAGGATTGAAATGCTTGTTAAATTGAGCGGGGCGAAAATGGATAGACTTGCGGAGACTTGGTCGTTATTGACGATACTTATGGCCCACAAATAAGAAAGGGGCATCCAGGTGGAAGCGGTGCCCCCTCGCAGCCTCCCAACCGGATCAAGATCTTAACGTAGGTGTAGCCATGTCACTCCCATTTGAGTGAAAAACTCATGCAAACGTACTTTGCATGACTCTTTCCATCAAATGAGGAATACAAACGTAACCAATTTATGTTATAGCGTTATGCAATGGAATGACTTAACCCTATATCTTAAAAGGGCGCGCGAGCGGAAAGCCACTCTACCCAGCAAGAGCCCCTGCTAAGCGAAAAAAAGCGAAGAGCGCGCCCAATAGCTAGCCCATTTTAGAGGAGTAGCCTGCCATCGTTGCGGGTTCTATACCCGGTCAGGTTGAAAGAAAGGGAAAGACCGAGTTCGAGTTCTTTAGGGAAACATCACTTTATTTTGAATTCAATACAAATATCAAACAAACTGATCAAGAAGAAAAATTAGAGAACGTAAATCATATACACTTCATTATGTGTAATGAAATAATTCAAAAAATAAAAAAATATTCCATGCAATTCGAAACCCTTTTTCTTCTAGCAATTTGGAATGTGTATTTCGTTTGTTTCGAAGTAACAAATGGTGATTAAAAATTACAAAATATAAGAGTACATAATAAACTAGCAAAGAAAAATATAATAAAGTATTGAATATACAATAAAAAAATTTTAATATTGCATATACATATAATAATGCAGCTCACATAGTATTTGCCCTTTTCATAAGGTCCCATTTATTCTCTGGCGCCATACATAAATTGTTTTCTGTATCGTCATTGTTTAGGAGACATGAAAACATCTAACAATTATAACGTTGATAATTATTTTTATTCCTTGATGTGGTATAGTGTTTTCTCAATGCGTTTTTAAGGGAAATTATTTTTTTTGAATAAATATTTTTTTTTTCATTGTTAATAAATATATTCAACCCATTGTTTATACAAGGAGCCATCATAAAAACTTTAAACGTTCAAGGGTGTTCCTTGTATTTCAAAACCCGAATAGAACATTTAGTTATAAAAAACAGATTTGTCGTGTATATATATACAGGCAACCACAAATATGTAAATGTTTTTGTTTATACTTAAAAGTGGAGGCCAATAACCTCTCCTTAAAAAAGTGGTCACAAAGTACAATTGCCGCCCAGTGACATAAAGAAGAAAGGCTATTCAGAAAAGCAGGAGATGTTTTAAAAAGAATACAATCTGCATACGACTCACCAAAAATCAATAAAGGCGTAAACATTGGACTCCTTAAGCCAGAGGATTTCCTTAAACGAATAGGGCGTTATCGAAGGAGCTGATCAAAGGCCAAAGAGGTCCAGAAGTCCAAAAAAGAGCGGAAAGCTAAAGAAATGCTGAGGGCTTAGTCTAAAGGGTACGCGCAGAAAGCTCCACCATCAAACATTAACAAAAGAATGGCATCCATCTCAATCGAAGAAGATCGAGATAAAAGAAGGAAAGAAGAGGCTTTTGATGGGCGCAAAATGCCAGATCAGGGGGTTCCAAATAGTGCTGACAAAAGGAGGAAGAAAGCCGCAAAACTCTTTCCCAAAGTACTAGAAAATCAAGTTTGCACGGACGCCCACCAAAAAAATACCTGATGTGAAACAGGAGAGAAAAAAACCCGATTAAAATCCCGGCAGCAGGCACTGCTCGTAAAACCCCGAGATGGTTGATCTTACGCAGATGTGCTGCGGGATACTAGGGAAAATGTAAGGCCAGAAGACACCAACGCTGCCGTTAAAGCAGTACAACGCAGTTAGGTCACATACTAGTCGAATCCGGAGCCAAAGCCAACAATAGGGAGAAAGTCCTCGGTAAAAGCGCAATATCCTTGCTCGAGCCGATGGTAATTATCAAAATAAGAGACATTGACTGCGTCACGGATCTAGCCAAGGAAGAAGATGCCATCAAAAGGGAATTCCCTAGGGTCAAAGCTAGGCTTATACCAGAAAAATTTCGGAATAAGGGCAAAGTAAGAACAGGGTAGGTTGTCTGTAGGATTCCGCAAAGAGCAGCGCCTCTTCAATTTTTCAAATGCCTTGGCTATGGTTACACCGCACAAGTATTCAAAGGACCCAATGGGGGCTCCTTATGTTACGAATACGGTGAAATGGGACATAAAAGAAAAGAGTTATGAAACCACCGTTTTTTTACATACTGTAGGTCTCCAAGTCTCTAATGAAAGAAGGATAGATTCGTGACTTTACCGTTATACTTAAGAATTCGCTCATTTTCTAATTTTTAATAATGTCAAGGAGGTCACCCCTTTCGCTATATATGTCGATGTTGTTATCATACCTTATTGCATCCTTGATATTTTATCTGCTATAGAGAGGGCCTCCCACTTGTTATTTTTGGGTACCCAGATCAATATTACTTAAATTTGGCTTTAGACGGTAGGTATTTAATGTTGTGGTTGTGTACTGTTTCAGTGATACTGTTTTTGGAGCCAGTAAACATGACTATGCTTTTTGTGTTGTTTGTGGAGATTCCTAGTATCGCTGTCTTAATAGTTGTCATCTCAGCGTTGGTGGGACTTGTGTAATGGGCTAATTTCCATTTGAAGATGTTTTTGGTTTTAAGGTCACAGACTACACATCCTGTGTCCAGGAGGTTTTTTGCTGTTCCATGCAGTATACTGAGTGATTATTTCTTGTTGTAGTCAACATTTTTGTTGAGACAGTTGGTGACGTCATTATAGTTTATTTAAGGAAATGGTGGAGTTTGTTTAAACCAGATTGGGAGGAACTCATTTTTGATTACCTAGCTAGTAGGTGTCTTTGAATTGGTTTATGACTTTGGAGTAGTTGGAATTTTTATTTTTTTTGTTGACGAGGTTTCTGAAATGAGGATGCATTTTTTTTACGTACCCCTTTGTTTATTAGTAGTATTGCTCTGAATTAGGTGGGTAGTTCTTTAGCTACGGCGAAGGATGATATATTTGGTGCATTGAACAGAATGCGCAGATAGGATTTTAGTATAATGGCTTTGGTGCTATCTAGTTTATCGAGGGTTGACTTGGGAGAGCTGGTTATGTCGGCTAAGTTATTTTCGATTGTACAGCATTAGAGCTGTGTTTGGGTTCAAGCCATATTCAGAACCGCTAAGTTTTCTGATTAAGATTTTGGGCTTCGAGAAGTTAGATAGGGTTTGGTCAACATGATATTTGGAGAATCCCATATTATTGAAAGGGGGTTTCAAATAAGAGGTGTTATTTTGAATAGCCAACTATTTCAGTAGATGTCAATTTTGAAGCTGTCATTTTGTGACATTCCACAAGTAAAAACTGCGCCATTAATAAAACTGGAACAATAATTGCTTCAACAATGCACTGAAATTATTAAAATTCACTATAAAAATGGTTAAAATTTGGTAGAGACGGATCGTAAAACTCGAACATTTTTGGGTCGTCGTGAAGCACCCTGATGGACCGCAATACAGAAATTCATGGGAAAATTGGAGCTATTGGGGCAATTCAGTGCTGTGAAGAATAAAACCCATGCATGTAACTTAAGAAAAGCCAAGAATATTGCTGCTGTAGCAGAAAGTATTGAAGAAAACCCAGGCTTGTCCATTCCTCGTCGTTCTTTGGAATTAGGCATTCCACAAACGTCATTACACTGTATTTTGCATAAAAATTTGGGTCTTAAGGCTTATAAAGTTTAGTTTACTCAAGAACTCAAGCCGGTCGATCATCGTCAACGTCGTGTTTTTGCTGATTGGGTCCTTGAAATGCATGAAAATGATCGGAAATTCCATTGAAAAATCATCTTGACTGATGAGGCCCATTTCCACCTCGGTGGCTTCGTCAACAGGCAAAATTGTCGCATCTGGGGCTCGAAAAACCCAAGAGTTATTGTTGGAAAGCCTCTCTATCCTCAACGTACTTTTTCGGAAATGAGGCTTGGGCAACAGTTACGGTGATTTTTTTTTTTTTTTTTTGTGGTAGGGAGGTGAAGGCATTTACGCCCGCCGAGTCTGGCAGTGTGGGACTCCCATGGAGGATACCCTTGGACTACCCAGTAAACACCTCCCCTGTCAATCTGAGAACCTAGCCTGGAGCCGTTTGACACATTACTTCGGGCCAGGTCTCGTTTTGTTACGCCGTGGGGCGCCTTCAAGCTGGGGAGTCCCTTTCCTAGGGGGAGGGGAGAGGGGAAGAGGAAATGCTAGAAGAGCGATCCCCCAGCCCCAGCACCTCCGGCTGCTGTGAGTCCCTTTTATCTTTTAGGACTGCCCGAGCATAATGTGCCACCTGGTTCCATTTGTCAACCGATTCGAGCATCACCGCAACTATATTATCCGGGGTGAGCTCTTCCGTGAATGGATTGCACTATCGAGAGATGATTAATAGTTTTTTATGGCCGGAATTGGATGATTTTGATCTGGACAATGTGTACCTTCAACAAGACGGCGCTACGTGCCACACAAGCAAGGAAAACATTGATCTTTTACGGGAAATGTTTCCGGACCGTGTTATCTCTCGAAAAGGTGATCACAATTGGCCACCAGGCTCTTGTGATTTAACGCCTGGCGACTTCTGCCTTTGGGGCCACGTGAAAGAAAAGGTCTACACCAACAGTCCACCATCGATTCAAGACCTCAAAGATGGAATTCGTGAGGCTATCGAGAACATAGGGCAGCCACTTTGCGATTTGGTTGTGGAAAATTTCATGATAAAAATATGGTCCTGTAAGCGTGGTCATGGCAGTCATTTGTCTGATGTTATTTTCCACTATTAACGACATATCTTCTTCTTTGCAATGAAATAAACATCAGATCGTTTGTATTTAAAGAAAGCATTTTTGTGTTAATATCAAAACAACACGTCTTATTGTAAAACCCTGTATTTTAGAGTTGTTTACAGTTGTGTTTAATGGGAAAGGTCTTAATATCTTATAATCTATATGGAAATTCGTATTATTTATGCTAGTGCATATTTTAGTAGTATATATACTACAGTATGTTTTTTAAGTGGCTGTTGTTCCTGTAAAATAAGTTTCCATGAAGACCGTAGGATATTAAGATACATTCAGAAAAAATTATCGGATAACCTACTTAAAGTGACAAAGGCTGACAAAGTACATACAAGAGTGATTCTTAAAAACAATGAAATTCGAACGAAAAACAATAGACTTCATTAACACGAACTGGTAAGCAAAAACTTAAGCTCCACAAACCCAATATCCCTATCCAGCCTGTCGTCAATTACCGCCAAGCTCCTGCATACCAATTACCACGGTACTTGGCAACGACAATGGCTGATGTCATGCACCTTGACCACAAATACACATTGACGAACATCCATAATATAGCGAACTCGATCACCTCTTTAACATTGGCTGACACTTGTCGAGCTCTATGACTTCGCATCACCAACCTCTACATGTCTTTACCCCTCAATGAAACACTGACTATGTTATAAGAAAAACTTTTATTCAATAACAGCCGACGATTCACTGATCAACTACCACAATCAAGCAGAACTATTTTAGGCTCACTAACAGCACAAACACATACATTGATAAGGACGGTCTGGCAATGGGATATCTAATGTCGTCAATCTTGTCAGAAATATTCTTACAATCTTTGGAAGAAATCTTTATAACCAAAATTGTCAAAAGATTCAATGTAATATTTCACAGACGATATGTGGATGACTGTTTCATCGTTATCGACTCACAAGAAAATAATCAAGACGAACTTCTTATCTTTATGAATGAAATACACCCGAATATAAATTTCACTAAAGAAAAAAAAACAAATGGACAACTCAACTGTATAGACCTAACCGTGACACACGAACAAATATGATTAGTCTAAAAAATAAACAGAAAACAAATCACAACTGATCATACCACACACGTAACATCTAACCATCCTGCACAACATAAACTAGCAGCGTACACATCAATGTTGCAGAGACTCCACTCCATCCTTATGACTCCTACTAACTACTCTAACAAACTAGACAAGATTTACATAATAGCTGGCAATAACGGATACAAACAACGTGACATTGACAAATTTGTTACACAGTACAAACAAAAACAGGAATGTCGACTGGCTGAAATGCATAAGAACGACGAACAGTGATTTCGTTAGTATGAGTAGGCAAAGAGACACACAAACTATCAAACTTCCTTAGGAAATACAAATTGCAAACTGCATTCAGAATTAAAAAAATAACATCGAAAACAAACTGAAAACAAAACTGAATGACACATTAATATATGTTATGAGAACAGCGGCATATACAAACTGGCATGCAAAGACTGCGACATAGTATATATAGGGAGTACAACACGGAAACTAACGACAAGACACAAAGAGCACTTACGATCTTTCTTACACAACAAGGCAGACTCCAATTACGCGGTGCATTTACAAAACTACGCAAACGAGCCTGACGCTTGACAAACTCTATGACGTTGCTACTCAAACATAGCAAAGGACCGAGACTTGACATCCTTGAAAGGCTTGAAATACATAAAAACAGACGGTAAGATTATCAACGAACAACTTATTATAGATTAGGACCCGATTCTCTCAGTATAAGACCACACTCTTTGACGAAAACGGAAATGAGATGAATCACGACAAACGGACATCCAACAACACAAAAAACAAAAACCTAATATCCCTCTACCTGATCTAATTTAGTACCTGACCTAATTTAGTACTACCTGCTTAACCCAACCTAAGTCTATATATAGTCGTTCCCTTCAACCCGTACTTTAGACACTGAAGATGACTTAAAGGAGTTGAAACGCGTCTGCTCACAAAACAAAGCAAGGCCCGATAGCTTTTCAAGAAAAAAGACAGTTGGCCTGCGGCTATCAAATAACCAAAATAATTTAATATGTGTTATTGTTGTTGTAATTGCATACAATTAGAATGCCTATAACTCACTTGATTATTATCAAATATCCATAACATTTTCTGAGCATTAAAATCTTATATCAATCTATATAATTGGGTATAATTTTGATTTTATGGGCGAAAATGCGAAATCTACAAAACATATTGTACTATTATTAACAAAGTTGAGTGAATTTCGATTTTTGAGGAATTTATTGCCTTTGTACTCCTAAAGACCCACCATTGTGATTATTATCAGATTTTCAAGCTGAAAGGCGTCCAATCGGGAGGGGGGAGGGGTACATGAAATTTTCGTACATGTTGCCTCTCCCCGGACCCCCTGATGCATGAAATGACTTTTTTATTTCAGATTCTGATAGTTCTAATATAAACCTTTCATTTGATACCCCACTCGACTACTTTTAATTGAACATTTTTTAAGGGCTACTTAGTTAAACGGGGGACCCACTTACAAAATTTCGAAATGTTTGGCATGACCTAAATTTTTGAGAAAATATCATTTTTGATATTTTCACAAAGTTTTAGCTTTCTAGATTTTATAGTTTCTGACGAAATTTACTGTGGCAGACAGATAGACGGACGGACAGACAGGTCGCGAAACTATTAGGTCCTTTTAAATTTTTTAAACAAAGACGTAAAAAATTTGTATGCTAAAAAGTGTGCCAAAAAATTGCCAAAGTTTGATGATACCACATCATTACATTTGCAAGAATCTTATATAATTATACCAAATTTGTGCTAATATTATCAAAAAGCTTACGAAAAAGCCTAACTGTTGTATGGTACAATAACTTGCAGAGCACTCTCATGAGATATACATAAATTTGCTAAGTTTCAGCTCATTTGAACGTCAGGAAGTGGTTTTATTGATAATTGATTGTTGAAAGCTTACAAAAACTTATCACTGAAGTTTGACGGCAGCACATTAGCATATTTACAAGGATCTTATGTTAGTTTACCTAATTTCAGCTCAATCCCAAGTAGAAACAGTAGAGCCTCTTTAACCCGAATCCCCGCAATCCGAACGTCCACTAATCTGAACGTCGCCTCTCCCCTACTCATGACACGACAGTGTACATTACTGTTTTCGCCGTCAGCCACTCTCCGTTGTCACAGAAAAACATATGTGTTGTTTATTGGAGCGTGTATAATGTTTTAGTTTGGTACAGTACCTTAGTTATAGACTACGTACAGCATCAGTGTAGTGTTGGATTGTTTATGATAACAGTGGCAGTACAGTAAACTAAAATGTCATCAAAAAGGTCCCTGAAACGGAAACATAATACTTTAAACATAGAAAAGAAAATAAAAATCATAGAAATGCTTAAGAAAGGCAAAAGTGGTGCATCGTTAGCCAGAGAGTATAGTGCAGGTAAGTCAATAATTACTGACATTTAAAAACAATCAAGTTGCCATAGTGAAATACGCTTAGAAACAAGACAGTAATGAACGGCCTAAAACTAGGAAAACCTTAAAAACAGCCAATAATGAGGCTCTTGATGATGCACTGTATTTGTAGTTTACACAAAGAAGGACCTTGGGTGAACCGATTTCGGGTCCACTTCTTTGTGAAAAGGCTCGTGAATTCAATGAAAAACTCAACGTGCCTATTGAATTTAAGGCTAGCAGTGGCTGGTTGAGTAAATTTAAGCAACGGCGTGGAATAGTGCAACGCGATGTTCAAGGAGAAAGCTTATCTGGTGACACTATGGCTGCAGAAGCATTCGGAAAAATATTTAAAGAAACTGTGAATGATAAGGGGTTTTCACGGGACGATGTTTATAATGCTGATGAGACCGGTGTGAATTGGCGCTCATTGCCAAAAAAACCTCTTGCATCCCGAAATGAAACTCGTCGATGATATTGTCGGTCTTTGTAAGACTATTCCTGGGTTTGAGAAGTGTGGCGTGGCTGATTCAAGAGAGTGGATCAACAGTGACATGAATGATCCAGGATACCAAATTTATAGTGAAGATGATATTCTTTCCGTCGGCACCGAGGAAAATGAGTCTGATGTCAGTAGTGATGAAGAAGAAACTTTTGATTCTGGACCATCCCATGTCCCATCTAGACCATCCCATGTTTTACTGCATTAGGCACGGCAATGAACTGGTGCGAAAATCAGTCCGAATGCTGTTTACCGCAATTGATGGTCTTAAAGAAAATTCGAGACTTGCCAGCCAAAAAACGCACTTCAACATTAGTTCAAAGGAAAATCAGTGACTATTTTAACGTTTAACTGTGTCTGATTAGCTCATTGCTGTACTCTATACACACTACAGTAGTTCTGTATTGTATACTGTATTTATGTATTGATATGCTGTTTCTACTGTAATGTACAGTCAAAAAACATTTTTTTTGACGAACTGGAGGTTTCAACGATTGTAAGACTGCGGAAGCTTCAATGGGCTTGACACATGAATCGTATGGACGAACAACGGATACCCAAGAAGGTATTCGTTGGGAAACTGACGGCCAGAGGCCAGTGGGGAAAGCGAAGAAACGCTGGGCTGATTCGGTCGACGATGACTGTTCATCGTTGCTCGGATTCCGGAATCGGAGGACCTTTTAGCTTTTGTTATGTAAAAAAAATAATATGTTCTGTAATCCGAACTATTCCATAGTCCGAATTAATGAGGTTCTACTGTAATATAATAAAGTGCAAAAAAGCTTTATGGTATCATGAATTTACACAATTCTTTCAGTTCATTCGGACGTCAGGAAGTGGCTGAAAACTATACTGGACATTTTAAGGAGAATACATATTAAAATACAAACGAAACAAAAGTTTGCCAAAAAAGAATTAATTTAATAAAAATATGGACAAAATTTTCTGAAAATACCTAATTTACTCCATCAACTGATTTAACTAAGGAGAATGTTGGCTTTCATCTGCAAAAGAATCTATAAAGGATTATATCTTATGAATACTGGCTGAAAATTCCTGCGAAGACGTTTAAAATCAACACCAAAACTTTATTACATCGTAACATTATCGATATTATTATGCAAAGTAAAATTATTCATTTATCGTGTCGGATAGTAAATGAAAGCAATTACAATGTTTGCATATCGCTTCACTCTATAAAGATTAGTTTCTTGCAATCATCCAGTTCTTTGGATCGGATTAAAATTCTCTTAACTTTGGTAAATTATGCTGGGTAGTTCGGTTTGCAAAACTTTTCATCTTTTGAATAATTCATACTTTCAATTTGAAAATCTCGGAATAAATGAAAGCACGAGAAGCTGAGAGTGATACAGTTACCCAGAGGAAAGCACTAGCGTGAATCTACGACCTCTATATGACTAGAATATTTAAATTATCTTAGCATTCAGTATTTTCAACCATCCGACTACCTTCAGAGCACGCTTTCAGAATTTATAGATACATCCACAGGTAGATGCAGTTCATGGGGAAAAGCCACAGTTTAGGAATTAAAGAACAGATTTTAATTTAAATCGGAAAATGAAATTTTGTGTAATTTTAATAATCTGAAAAGAAAGTTTTTTATTTAGTTGTAACAAACGTAACATTTTAATTACACCAACTATTGAAAATAAATCAGGAAGAACGAATCATATGCAATGCGGATACCAAATAATCGTAGACTATCATTCACATAAACGCTACTTAATCTATCAACTATCTTCCAATTTGTGTCCTTGTTAGGAAGGCATACGACAGACTTCTCAAATGTTTGTCGTATTTATTAGATGCATATTCATGTTATACTAAATTAAACCATTCATTGGGGTGTAATCACAACACTACCAAGAGCTTGAATCAATATACTACTAATTCATAGAATAAATACGAAGCAGAGAGCAAGATACTCGTGCTCGTAATCCTTGTAAAGAGATTTCGTGTTGGAAGTAAGAGACAATCAAATTCAAACAGGACATATGAAATGTAAATTTGATGATTCTATGCAAACAAAAGGGAATTTGATAATTCAATTATATTTTCGATAAGATATGAGCAAGGTAGGAGAAGGAGTTAATTACATGGAATGATAAATGATTAAGTATACGGTTGTGAAAGTGATATTAGCTCTGCAATTCAATTGAAATATATGTACATACATATTGTCGCGTGTTTTCGTTCGGGGCCAATAATTTTAATGTTCCGGGAAAGTGAAAATGCAATGTCTTTTAAATTAAATTAAAAGAGCTTATTTACTAAAAATGCACAATCACTCATTTAACTATTTCACAAACTGTCTATTAATTTTTATTTCAACTGTTTACCACTTCAATATCGGTTTTTACTTCGCACTCCACACTATCGCAGTTTACTATATCGTGGTTGTAATGAATCCCCCCATATATTCAGCTCGGCTTTATATAGGGTCTCTAGTCATTCAATCCATTTCTCGTACAACAATATGTATCATTCCAAAAACATAACGTTGCAGGAGTTTGTAAAAGTTTATTTTAAAATTTATTGAAATCGGTGCCTGTCTGTCTGTCATTGCATTTTTTTCCTATTCATTGGTAACAGGAAGTTTCCTCAAGACAAACTTCTTGAAAAGCTCAGAAAACATGACCTTATGTACATTAACTTTTCAAGAAAAAAACAAATAAGTTCAGAATATACTTTGGGTATCTCGTGGTCTGACGATGTGAGCCATCAAACTCACTAAATGGATGCCAGGCAGGCATTAAAGGAAATATATTCTGCTTATATGCCTGAAAACATACGTTACAGTTATTTCATTTTTACATTAAAGGTATTGCGGTAGCCGCGATTGCAGAACATGTGAAAAATTGCATGCACAGATAATTTGTGTCAGGAAAAATTGGTAAAAATAGATTTCAGATTTAAAATTTATGTGCTGTCACATAAATATTCCGCGAACTAGAAATTTTTCGAATCATGCAGTAAACGCTGCTGCCTTATCTTTGGTCCGGACCTGTGGAACGTGTCTTACGACGGGCTACTGAGACTTGAGATGCCAGATGAGTCACGCTTGGCCGCCTATGCGGATGATGTTGCGGCTCTGGTCGCTGAACGCACCGTTGAACAAGTGCAACTTAGGCTAGGTATGCTCATGCGTCGAGTGAGGGACTGCTCGCGAGCTCAGTTTAGCACTGGAGAAAACCGAAGTCATCATCTTGACAAAAAAGAGAATCCCTAGAGTAATGATGATTAGTATTGGAGACATATAAATCGAATCGAAGCCAGCGGTGAAGTACCTGGGGCTACTGATTGACTCGAAGATGAATTTCTCTGAGCAAATCAGGGCAATGGCTGAGAAGGCTGCTTCGGGAATATCAGCTCTGAGTCGACTTATGGCCAACGTAGGGGGACCCAGCCCGTCAAGAAGACGCCTCTTGATGAGTGCTGTAGGGTCAGTGCTGCTGTACGGAGCAGAGGTATGGGGTGACGCTCTCAGCAAGGAGGTACATCGAAAACGTTTGGCACCGGTAGAGAAAAGAGGAACACTGAGAATTGCATCTTCGTACCCGACAGTCTCTGATCCGATGCAGGCGTGATACCTGTCGCACTCCTTGTTAGAGAGCACCGTGCTATTTACCTGCGAGGGGATGGTTGTCCGCGAGGAGAGACAGAGCTCGCTCGACGATTGGCAGCAGTCTTGGGTCAGTTGCCAGAAGGAAAGCTAGACTGCGCGCCTCATCCCGGGTGTGAGACCGTGGCTAAATCGAAGGCATGGTGAGACTGACTTCTATGTGACCCAGCTTTTGAGCGGGCATGGGTGTTCCCAGTCTTATCCGCACAGGATTGGTAGGTCATGGTCCCCCGATTGTCGGTTTTGCCCAGGAAATGAAGACAATGCCAGCCACACATATTTTGCGGGTACAAAATGGGTCAGGCTGCGAAGGGAGCTCTACAGGGAGACAGGATCGCTCACCTCGGATAATATAGTTGCGGTGATGCTCGAATCGGTTGACAAATGAAACCAGGTGGCACACTATGTTCGGGCAGTCCTGAAATATAAAAGGGACTTACAGCAGCGGGGGGTGCTGGGGCTGGGGATCACTTTTCTGGCACTTCCTCTTCCCCTCTTCCCTTTCGCTAGGAAAGAGATTCCCCAGCTTGAAGGCGGCTCACGGCGTAGCAAAACGAGACCTGGCCAAAAGTAACGTGTTAAACGGTTCCAGGCTGGGTTTTCAAGTTGACAGGGGAGGTGTTTAGTGGGGAGCCCAGTCACTTGCGAGCATCGGAGTCCCACACTCTGTGCGTAAATGACATTTACCTCCCTAACAAAAAAAAAAAAAATAAAATAAACGCTGCCACTTTTGGTTTCTACTTTAATAGGCTCCGAATAAAAGCGAAGAAGACCCGTATAAAAGGAGCAAGTGACAGTTGTTTGACACTTCTTGTGGAATGTCAAGACACATGTGAGAATTGTCACGAGCCACAAAGGAGTCGATTCCCATTGTTCCGTTGTCGGCGAGTGAAAGATACAATTTTCCACGTAACCGCGGAGTATTATAATCGGACCCAATATGCAAATGCCCGACTTCCGCTTTCAGCTGTTGACGGTATGGATTTTTGTTTCAGAATTCCCCCTTGGTTGTTCAAGTTTTAATTAAATCGCGACCGTGCTCTGGCATAGCTCCAGGAAAACAAGCAAAACGCATTGCGCAGAAGGATGACCCATTGACTGGGAAACTTAAGTTGCTTGCCGATGAATTCCGGCAGCCAAGGTCACTGTCTGTTGGTTTTGAGATTTGGCCCCCTAGACTAGTTGTAGATCATCAGCGATTTTATAAGTAGGCCCCCTAAACTATTGGTACAGAAAAAATATTCAGCGGAAATTTTCAAAGGAATAAATGTCAATATCGAATGAATAGATCATGGTGTAGGAAGCGTATGTATTAGTGTTGCTCAAATACAAGACGAGACGAAGCCAGTCTTGGTATTGGTCTTGCATCAATACATCTGGTCTTGCACTCTCATTCTTGGTCTTGGACTCAGTTTTGTAGCAAGAGTCTCGCAAGTCTTGCAATTACCAGTTAGCCTTTTTCTTTTTATTAGCACGTTAGTTTAAACCTTAGAACAATACAACAAAGTAAGTATACCTTAAGTTTAAATTGACATAGACACAAGAAAGGCCAACAAATTATTAAAATGAACTTCTCAATATTTTAAAGATATTGTAAAAAAAATGATAGGTTCCTTATACGGAATGGAATATTTGCAGAGAAAAGACAATCCATAAAGTTTATCATGTGTTTGAAGAAAAAATATTATCCAAACTATTTTACAGCCAGATAACTTTGACGAGTTGTTACTTTATATTGATCCTTTTGACCAAGAAGTAATACAAAGCAACCATCAAGATGACTCTTCACTTAACCTTTTTCTTTATTTTCTAATTACTAATGCTGGTTTAGGAAAGTGTCTCTCAGCAGGTACTGAAGTAGCAGGTATCGGATATTCCGTCTCATAGGTCCTCTACCACTCTAAGACATAATAATCATGCCACCGGAATGGAGGTTAAGCGACAGGCTAACTCCCCGTCCCTGGAAAACCATAAAATGTTTTGAAACCTGCAGACAGGTCTCGGAACGTGTTGGATTCACGATAAAGACCTCACAATCGGAAAAAGGACTATGTCATTGGATCCTGGAATGTCAGATCACTCAATTAACTTAGTGCTGTTAAGGACCTTTTACACCAGGCCAGTCAATATAAAATAAACAAACTGGTAATCCAGGAAACAAACTGGACTAGAAATGATATTCAAGACATGAGATCGCACACAAAATTCGAAAGTGGCAAGCCTAGTAGAAAACGAGAATTCTGAGTGGCCTATATCGTGGATTTGGAGTTCAACTCGTATGTTATTGATTTTAAGGCAATAAACGAACGCGTGCGTGCGATCCGTATAATAGCGGAATTCTTCAAAATCTGGCTGATCAATGTTCATGCCCCGACCAAAGAAAAGGACGAGGAAATAAAGGAAACGTTCTACGATCACCTGGAAAGACTTATTGACTCATTGCTTACAAATTACAAGAAAATAATTCTGGGTGACTTTAACGCTAAGGTTGGTAATGAGTAATCTCATCGAGGAACGACTGGAAAATATAGCCTCCACGAAGAAACAAATGGCAACTGCCAGCGCCTGATTGACTTCGCATGTAGTAGAAATCTTGTCATACGTTCAACTTGCTTCTCACAACGACGCATTCATAAACTGGATGGCAACATACAAAACCAGATCAATCATGTTCTGATCCAACAAGGTTGGTCCTCGAGCATACTGGACGTCCGTACATACCGAGGAGGCAATTGAAACTCAGGTCAATGCTTGATCAAACTAACCTATTGATGTCGTATGTCAAAGGCATATTCGGAGTAGATCAGCCCGCTACAAAGGTTTGACATCAAAAGGCTCCAAACGGCGTGTGTGGCCGAAAATTTTACGGAGACCTTCGATAACTAGCTGGCTTTCATCCTATCAGACGTATCGTTAAAGACAAGCGACGAGCTATAGATGGACGTGAAAGTGGTTATTAATACCGTAGCAGAACAGAAGATCGGACATCAAGTCCAGCGCAAGAGAAATCAATGGTTCGATGGTGAGTGCCAGAATGCGTTCGATAAAAAGAATCAAGCATACAAAAAATACGTAGATATGAAAACCAGGACAAATAGAGAACACTATGAAAAACTCAGAAGAGTATCGAATAAGATAATTAGAACTAAGAAAAGAAAAAACTATGACGACAAATTGAGAAGTATAGTATAGATGTACGTTTAGCAAGCGACCACATAAAACAAGCAAAAAAAATAGTGAAAAGTCTAAAACGTGGTTATCAGCCCAAAAACACGCTCTGTCGCAACATCATCGCTGATGAAACCAAAATTAAGGAAAGATGAGAATTATATTTCGAGAACCTCTTTACTCCTCCACACAGCTCCAGAATATCGGAGTCTAAAGAAGTTTGCGGAGAGCTTTCATTGGCCCCATAAACTCTTGTTGAAATGGGTTGCATCATCAAAGCCAAAAAGAATAATGAAGCAGCGATCATCGATGAGATTCCAGTGGAGCTCATCAAATGTGGTGGCAGCAGTGTTCATAAAGCTATTCATAAAGTCATCCAGCACATTTGACAACAACAACATATGCTGAAAGAATGGAGCCAATCAATTATATTCTCTATCCATAAAAAAGGTGACAAGTTACAGTGCGAAAATTATAGAGGCATATCACTACTTTGTACGGCGTACAAAATATTTTCTAAAATCTAAGAAAATAAAATAGGATCATACGCCAACAATATTATTGCGGAGCATCAATGTGGTTTTATAGCAGGTAGATTGACAATAGATCCATTGTTTCACAGTCAAGCAGGTAGTTGAAAAATGTTGGGAGTTCAACATAGACGTACGCCAAATTTTTGTTGATTTCAAGCAAGCATACGACAGTATTGATCGTAACGTACTGTACCAGGAATTGCTCTGCTTTGGTATCCCAGCCAAGTTAGTCCATTTCACCAAAATGACAATGACGTCGATGACCTTCCAAGTCCGCATCAACAACTAACTCACCAATGCCTTTGACACAAATATCGGACCAAAAAGGGAGATGGGCTGGCCTCATTGCTTCTCAATTTGGCTCTGGAGTACGTCATAAGGAACCCACATGCCAATGCATGAAGTACATCACTATACAAGTCGAGCGAAGCAGTAGCCTATGTGGACAAAATCAACGTTTTGTCACAGTCATTAACAGCTGGTAAAGAACTCTTCCTGAAACTCGACAGCCAACCAAAACTAGTAGCACTGAAAATTAAACAAAGTTCATGACACAGTCGAGGAAAAATACCTCAAATGCACAAAATGTCACCCTTGGCGAATACAGTATTGAAAATGTTAGCAAATTTGTGTATTTAGGTGCCAAAGTAACGAAGACAAGTAATGAAGGAGACGAAATACGTCGAATAATACAACTCACAGGTAAAATATTTTATTCAGTATTGACGATCTTGAAGACCAGCTGTATGCACAGGAAAACAAAGCTCCAAGTATACAAATCTGTGATAAGACCTGCGTTATGCTATTGGTGTGAAACATGTACCCTAATCCAAGCATCCGCAAATACATTGAACGCCTTTGAGCGACGGGCCCTGAGGCGAATAATCAGAGTGAAGCTAGACGGGGACCAAGGGTGAATTCGATACAACCATGAGTTTTATGAAATTTTCAAATTTTTGTAAAGCTGCAGAAGCTGTAATGGACTAGACACATGAATGGACGAACAATGGATACCCAATAAGTTTTTCGTTGGGAGAACTGAAGGTCGGAGACCAGTGGGGGAACTGAGGAAATGCTGGTCTGATTCGGTCGACGAAGACAGTTCATTGTTGCTCGGATTACGAAATTGGAGGACGCGGTCAATGGACCGAGACAGGTGGAGGCGCTGTTTGCAGGTAGGGAAGGCCTGAAAGAGGCTGTAGCCCTACGAAGAAGAAGAAGGAAAGCTAACTATAGGGTTCAGATTTGTTGGCACGCCAGCTGCTTCGCAAGCAGACTGCAACTTTCACTTCAATATCTCACTTTTCTTTAGTTTACTTAAAATACTGCGGAATTTTGTGATAACTGTATGAGAATCAGCAATATTTGAGCATATTTTTCAACTTCCTCAGTTTCGCTTTCAGAATTTTGATACTACTCTTTAGGCCACTTTTTGTTTACTATATAATATCTACGTTTTTTAATAAATCTTCTATGCCAATGTTCAAGATGTGAGCAAAGCATGGGAAAGGTTGATTATCTGAATCAAAATGTAGAAATTGTTTACTCAGTTCATACGAGTACATAAATTTGGTATTTGGAGTTGCATTGTGAACCGTGATACCCTGAATTGTTGCAATATCTGAGCCAGTATGTCAGCCACGCGATGGTTTAAAGTCAACAATAATAGATCAATACTTCCATTCATAGTCTATGTAATGAATAGTTACCCCGTAGTAACTCTTACCTGCAATGGATGTCCATCCATCAATGTTAAATGATATTTTACAGATGTAATGCAATTGTAGTTCTTCAATTGTAGTTCTTCAAATCACTCTTTGTCTTTTCTTCTAAGTGTCGACCATTAAGGAAATGCCATATTCGGGCAAACCAATCGAAAATATTGTCGTGTTTCTTCATCATCGAAAAAATTTCACAATCCAATCAACTGTAGCTGTCATGCAGTTGTCAATGCAGTTTCCAGATACTGACTGAAATAAAAAAAAACTTATTTGGTAGTTCATAATAATATTAGTGACAAGCGCACAGTAATTAATTGAGTATTTGTGAACATATTTTTTCTTACCTGTCTGCTTTTTCCAGCGGTTTTAAAAAAGCAAGAGATATCTCCACTTAATGTTGGTCTTTTTACTGGAATAAATACAATATTTGTGATTCGTTCTTGTGAAAAGATATTAAATGCTTCCTTAAGTCTGAAGTATTTATATTTTTCATTTATAATTCAACTTTTTTATGTTAAGAGCTCTGATCGACTCAGGCTCTCGACTTTCTGTCATTTCAGATAAGCTACAAGCTCAATCATACAACAGACAGACAAGAAATTTCAGTAGGTAGCAACAGTCGACAGCATTCTTCAAAACGTGTCAACCTAACAATCGCTTCAAGACACCAAACTTACAGTATATAGTTTAAAGCCTTCGTTTTAGAAGAAATCACAACCAATTATCCAGGCTGGCATGTCGACATCACTCTTTGGAACATTCCGAAAAATCTTCTACTGGCGGATCCTTTATTCAATAAACCACAATGCATTGACGTATTGTTGGGGGATGAGATGTTCAGCTCGATCACGAAAATGGGAACACTTTCTCTTGGGTCGCAGCTACCAACACTACACAAAACTTTATTTGAATGGATGGATGCTTGTAGGAAAGATAGTCCCAATAACAGAAACTAGAGTTTGTGTTGTCTTTAGAGATCTAGATGAGCAAGTTGAAAAGTTTTGGGAAATTGAAGAAGTTAGACCATTATCAGAAGTAATTATCTCACCAGCAGACAAAAGAGTGAGAGAAGTTTTTCCGATCAATGACAATAAGATCCCCAAATGGAGATATACGATCCCACAGTGGAAATATACGAGTACCGTATAGTACATCTGCCATTTATTGATCCTCTGATCTACCTTGGAAACTCTAAGCAAATCACATTGTATCGGCTTAGCGCCCTTCAAAGGAAATTCCATCGAAACTCAACTTTAGCAAAAGAATGCAGTGCATTCATAGACAAGTCTTTTTTGCTCGTTATACACGTTTATTTATTTTTATAAATCCAAACAATTGTTTTGACATCTATTTGATGTCAGTGAAAACACTATTTTTGTTTTATTCCAAATCTATATATATATGTTGCTTTTTACTTTCTTCGTTTTATGGCTATCTTTTTAGGTTTACCGGATTTTTTATTACCTTCAAATTTTATGACTAATTACAGGATTATCTTTTGTAACGACTAATTGCAGGTTTTTTCTTATTATCTTGTCTTTAAAAGTCTTGAATATCCGTTTCCCAGATCCTGATTCATTCGCTTCTCCTCAGGTAGGTACTCTGGCTATAAAAAGGCGTTCGTATCGGACTAAAGCAAGGAGATGCTTACCAATTTGGCTCTGGAATACGTCATAAAGAAGATAGCTGTCGATACACGAGGTACATTACTATACAAGTAGCCTATGTGGACAACATAAACCTTTTGTCACGGTCATTAACAAATGCCAAAGAACTCTTCCTGAAACTCGACAGCGAAGCAAAACAAGTGGGGTTATAAATCAATAAAAACAAACAAAGCTCATGACGCAGTCAAGGAAAAATACCTCAAATACACAAACTATTACACTTGGCGAATACAGTATCAAAAATGTGGTCAAGTTTGTGTATTTAGGAGCCAAAATAACAAAACGGATAATTAAAGGGACGAAATGCGCCGAAGAATACAGCTCGCAAATAAAATATTATATTCAGTCTTGACGATTTTGAAAATCAGCTGCATACACGTCTAGCACTCGTTGCGTGTAGACGTGTTTTTATCGCTCCAGTCATTAATTTTAAAAATTAATTAATTTTTCACAAAAGTCAGTTTCAAAAAATTGAAATAATTTTTTGCGAGCCAGTCAAAAGCAATTTTTGATTTCATTGCGGAAGCATTTATCGTCAAAGGCATCAACAAACGATATCAATAAATCAACAACAGGAAACAAACGAACTAACTCGGGACTGCTGTATGGAGGAGCCCGATGGCTGCCCTCCGTTGGGGGGCCCCGGGGAGGGTGACAACGTGAAATTGGCGGCAAGTGTCAACAAGTGAAGACACACGAGCACCCAGGACTCCGCAGATGGCGGCCGTAAGACTCAAGTGGTCGAGGATAGGCAGGAGGTGAGTCGACTTCAAACTGCAATCGAAGAACTAAAATTAAGAATCAAAACGTACGAAGATATGTTCGAGACAGCGAAGAAAGTGCAAGATACTGAACCGGTACGATACGCAAGCAAAGCAGAAGAAAACTGCTAAACCAGTCATCCCAGAAGAGGTATTAAGTGCTGGAGGCACTAATGACAGCCAGAATTATTATGCAGCGCTGGACGGACTTCAACAAGCAATGAAGGTGGATGAAAATATAGGAGGTAATGTTAAAGATAATGATAATTTTATTCTATATTTAAAAAATAAAAATAAGGAAGCCCGTAGTTCTGCTGGTTCTCCTCAAAAAGCTGTCAAGAGTACCGTGAAAGTTCTGCCAATCAATGTCTTCGGTCAAAACGGAAAGGAGATGGTTCGGCTGTTGGCAGCAGAAAGCAAATTAACAAATTTTGAAATTAAACGAATCAATTCTGAGAAGAAAGAAATCACTGGTTATATATCAGCGAAAAATGCTTTATATTCTGGGGAGGTTCCGCACTTCACTTATACCCCCAAAAGCGAGAAAAACCAGACGTTCTTTTTGAAGAGCTTGGACTACGGAGAAGATACCGTCGATCTTCTTCAGATTCTCAAGGAAACAGCACCACAAATCGAATTTATCTCAGTTAAAACATTCGCGACAAGAAGGTCAACGGTAGAAAAAAAATTTACCACTTTATTTAGTGCAAATATCAAATAAGAGCAGTTCAAGCGCTCTTCAACAAATCATATATTTAAACTTCCGAGTGGTGAGGTGGGAACGCCTCCAGAAACGAGAAATAAGCCAGTGCTATCGCTGCCAACGATTTCAGGAGTAGAAAATATAAAAACAAAGAATCACGAATGATACATTGTCACATTTTGTATATACGAGTATACAAAAACATGAAAGCTAAAAATATTATTCTGAACATTTTCTAAATTGCAAATAATTATGCGACAGAACTAAATTATATGAGTATAATGAATTTTATTTTCATCTGTTTGAATTTCAGTTATATCGGTAAGCACACTTGTTAGTTGTTATAAATAATCTCGAGGCAGATTATAATTAATTCAAATAGAAGAATAAATCTCAGTTCCAACTGCGCCATGCACTACCGATGCGTCAAATCTAAGGACGTGCATGCTCCCGGTGAGCGCAAATTGGCTCAGACGGAGCCAAAAGAGAAATTATATTGTGTTAACTGCGGTGTTTTTGGTCACCCGGCATCATATCGAGGATGCTCCCGATATCAGGATGCGAGATTAAAATCTGTCCCAAAGCAAACATAACTACACCGCAGTGTCTTAGCTCCGAACTTCGTCAAGTCCGGAGTAGCATTTGCACAAGCTTCTAGAGGACCAGCAGAAAATGCGGTAAATAGTGTAAATAATGTAAGTGGCAATAATGAGCTGCTTCTGAAAATTTTACAGCAATTAAATTCTGTATCGGAAAGAATGGATAAACAAGATACAAAAATTAATCTTGTTTTTCATCGTTTAGGGGTTTCAAATGCCTCAAAATAATTTGTCATCCAGTCACATTCCCATGGATGGGACTCGTCTCATCTCGATCAACGTCAACTCCATTGTTACTTTACATCAGCGTGATTATCTCCTTGAATTCATTTCCGTTATCAAAATCTCAATGCCTGGTGGGGATAACCTCTTCGTTAACATCAGCAAGGTGGTTGAAGTGATACTCAACAGAGCATTAAACGCCCACATTGAATTGCCAATTTGGTTTTCGTGCCAGGCATTCGACCACACATGCAATAATAAAAGTAAACTCAGACATCTGTTGGAAACAAAATGATAGACAATGCGTTGGTAAGGGCCCTCACTAGAGATGGAGAGTTCTTTTATGTGAAATCCA
The DNA here is from genome assembly GCA_963969285.1 of Odontomyia ornata. NCBI lineage: Eukaryota > Metazoa > Arthropoda > Insecta > Diptera > Stratiomyidae > Odontomyia > Odontomyia ornata. The sequence continues at coordinate 76,481,932 of OZ017742.1, forward strand.
CCATCGGGAACGGAAGTCCACTTAGGAGGCATGAAAGGTGCCACAAACTCCGCCTGGATGTTCAACTTTGTTCAGTGTATTACAGATTTCGTGCCAGGGATGAGATAGGTGCCTGACAGCGTGCAGGGAACAGGAATAGTAAGTATCACAAAACAAAAGACCTGTAGCCATTGTGCCTTCTAGCGTTTTTGTTCTGCGCTTGGTGTTTCGTCCCCTACAAGCCTTATATGCGAAGAAGTAATTTGTAGTGAAACATAGTGCCAGGAGAAAGAACCCGCCTCACGACACTACATATGCTAGCCTTCCACGGCATATATGCGTTCCTGGACCAAGCTAGTCTCAGTGAGCACTGATACTTTGTTCACTGAGGCAGCACAACATCGCTGCAAATCATTCATGGACAATAATCAAACCCTTTAAGGATACAATCACTGTATATAGTTCCACTTTTAGAATAAGTATACATGGGAGAAAAAGTTTAAACTATCTCATTTCAAGCTACAAGGTCTCTTGGCAGCTCTGCATTGAATTCAAACAAGCGTATGACAGCCATTCTACTGTTACTCATTAAAACAAGTTCGTTTAATGCAATTTTTCTGCATTGATACTCATAACTGGATTGCTAAAGTGCAAAAACTGATGTCAAACAACAAAATCTAATTCGATGTTTAATGAAACTAATAATTACACATGCGAGGTGTGATAATTAAGTAATGAGATTGATTCCATGAAAGCCGTATATTTAAAAATTTATCCTACAACTCTGCCATCCTCTTCAAAGTAGTCGTCACGGCCGCCTGGATGTCCGTAATTGACTCAAAATGGGTTCCTTTGACCACCGGTTTTTTTCTAGGGAACAATAAAAACTTGCAGGGCGGCTATTGCAACACGGCGATCCCCTTAGAGGCCAAATACTGGGTCACACTGAGGACGGTGTGGCATGGCACGCTGTCGTGATGAAGGATCCACTTACGAGCGATATCTGGGTGCATCCTGTTGACTTGTTTTCGCATACTCAGTTCCGAGGCGAACTCTTTAACGCCGATCTTGACAGATTAGGGCACGCACACGCTGCGCATTTGCGTCAGTCCGCACCTCGAGTGGTCTCCCGCTCTGCGCCTCGTCTTCCAAGCTTTCACGCCCCTCCTTAAACTCTTTATGCAATTGAAATACCTGGACATGACTAAGAGAAGTATCACCATGCATTTTTACAATTTCAGCGTACGTTTCCGAAGCAAAATTTTATCGCGACGCGTTGCTCTTGATTTCGTTTCTTCTTTTTTATGACGAGCACCACCAACACACATCTACTCATCACGACACAGCAAGCGAACTTAACAAGCTAGAGCGATGGTGAATATATCAATCGAGAGAAAAAGGATGCTGGAAAAGGGGAAGGGAAGGTTTACCACAAGCGCGGCAATAAAATCAGCCGCACTACTTAATTGTCAACGAACTTTATATGGAGAGATTGCCTATCTTGTAATTTTTGAAAAGCATAATGCGTTCAAAGTAATGTTACATGTACAAATAATTCTGCGAGCTACTATCGCAATTGTTTTCACAACCAGTAAGGACATCAACAAACGAATGTACTTGAAAACCCGCCAAGCATGATCAACATCTGAAAGTGACGTCACTGCCCATTCATTAAGCTGCTCGAACATTCCAGGTAGTTCGCTAATGTGCGAGAAATGGATCGAATGACTAGAGACCCTATATAAAGGTGAGCTGAATGAATGGGGGGATCATTACAACTGCGATATAGTAAAACTGCGATAGTGAGGAGTGCGAATTAAAAGCGATATTGATTGTGAAATGATAGACAGTTGAAGTAAAAATTAATAGACAAAGCGAAAAAAAAAAGAAATTGGTGAAATTGTTAAAGTTAATGATTGTGCATTTTTTAGTAAATAAACTCTTTTAACTTAATTTAAAAGATAGTGCGTTTTCGCTTTACCTGAACATTAAAATAATTGGCCGCTAACCATAACACACGACAGTGTTGTCGAGAAGTGAGAAAGAAAACTTTGAAAGTGAAAACTTATAAACATTTTTCTAAAAATGTACAATAGTGAAATGTAACGTGGAAGCTGCTGAAAAAAATAAGCCGAACTAATAAAAATACCACTAAGCTAACATTAAATGAACTTACCATGGCGGAGCTTAAGGGAGAGGCAGAAACGCCAAAATCAAAGGGACCAGAAGATGCACTGATGCAAATGTTGATGCTGATACAGCAAGAGTAGCGACATAAGTCATCCAGTTTAACTGCGAAGCTAAATGAACAGTCATCCAGTTTAACTGCGAAGCTAGATCAGAAGATTCAGATTCGAAATCAAGGCAGACATCATACAGAAGCTGGAGGAGCAATCAACGAAACTAAATGAACAATCAGTGAAGCTGGACCAACAAGCGATCAAAATCAAGGCGGATTTGCAAAAACTGTCAACCGAAATAAAAGTGGAGCTCGGTAGTCTGAACAAACAAATTATGTGCCTCGAGGAAAAGGTCTACCAAGTCGAGGAGAGAATGAACCATGAGATGAAAAAAATGAAAAAGGAATTGGAAGCAGCGAAGGCAGTAGTAACCACTTCACCAGCTCCACTTACAACAGCAGCGCAAAGCTCATCCCGAAATGTGAAAGCACCAATATTCGACGGGCAAACGGTCTGGAGCATTTACAAAACCCAGTTTGAAGCCGCCACTAGGGCAAATGACGATAATCTGAGCAGATTAATCGGGCGCAACTACGGCATCGGATGCAGAAGTCTGGCGAAACTTTACAGCAGTTAGCCCAAGACATTGAGCGACTGGTACTTTTGGCTTACCCAGCTTACGACCAAGAACATCGAGATGACGCAGCAACAGAAGCATTCATCAGCGCATTAGAGGACTAGGAATTGCAGCAAGCTGTGCGTTTAACTCAAAAGCAAATAGTTAAGGACGCATTGACTTATAGTTTGAACTTTGAGGCTGCGAAAAATGTGATTCGTACCACTGCCCGGGTTCGCAATGTAATGACAGGCAAGTGCAGGTGTGAGCGCGTGGAAATGAGCTGAGAGCCGCATGCAAATAGTGCGCCTAGATGCTGGAATTGCGGTGAGAAGGGGCACTTGCAAGGAGATTGCAAGAAGTGAAGAAAACCAAGCTATTGCCCTGGGTGGAGGAGATCCAGACCGAATCAGGAGCCCAGAATGGAAGCTCTTCAAACTGACGGGGTCAAATTCGTAGGGCAAAGGTTGGCTAGGAGGAGCGACGTTTCAAGCACCACCATCACCGTGTCAAGACTTCATTGTGGAGAAGTGGACTTATGCCTTCCGGGTCAAGTTGACGGAGAACATTGCACCATAACAATCGACACTGGTGCCACCCGATCGATCATCCGACCAGACCAACAACTTCTTCATAAGGGCAGAATTTCCCCGCTATGGACAGCTACGGGAGAAACAGCACCTGTTCATGGACAGGTTAACCTCCAGATACAGTTGGGAGACCATGCGTTCCGACATAATTTTCTGGTCGCGAACATTATGGATCACTGCAGTCTCGGAATGGATTTTCTGCGACCACATGGAATCACGTTGGATTTGGGCAAATGGGTATTGAAATGACGGCATGTTGAAGTATTGATGGAGGATACCAACATCCAAATTCCCAAGATGAATGTGGTAATATGTGCCGACACTGATGTACCGAATTCTTCTGAAAGCATTGTATGGGCCAAGCTTGATGGTGATTCTGGAGACCACCGATCTTATCTGATAGAGCCAACGAAGGCGTCCGCATTGCGCAGTTTGATTGTAGGACGAAGCCTTACAAGGTCTATAAGAAACAGATACGTGCCGGTTAGAGTCCTTAACACCGCAAACTCAACCACGAGCATCAAAGTGGGAGAAGTCATCGGCAGCTGCCAGCCTGTTTCCACCATCACTTCTTTGGAAGCCACTTACGACCATCATTGGAAAAGGAGGCAAGGTGCAGACAAAGCCGGGGAATCCACGTCTGCAATATTGAAGCAGGTCAAATTGCCAGTGCAGCTATTCAAGCGAGCCTCTGATCTGGTCACCAAGTAGAGTGACATCTTCTCAACAAACCCGGATGACCAAGGCTGAACGAGTCTGGTAACTCACGTCATAGATATACAGGGAGCCAAGCCAATTTGACAAGCACCGAGATGTCTTCCTATAGCCAAACAAGGAGAAGTGAACGCACTGATCTCGGACATGGAAAAACAAGGCGTTATTGAAGCTGCTGTGGGTCCATGGGCCGCGCCTGTAGTTCTTGTAAAGAAAAAGGATGGTAGCACTCGTTGTTGTGTCGACTATAGGCAGCTTAACGACGTCACTGAGAAAGATAGTTACCCGCTTCCACTCATCGATGACATCGTGGACACTTTAGCCGAAGCGAAATGGTTTTCTATACTCGATCTCAAGAATGGCTACTGGCAGGTAGAAATAGACAAGAAGGACCGAAAAAACTCCGCATTTTCAGTTTGGACCGGATTATGGCAATTAGTGGTGCCATTTGGGCTTTGCAATGCTCCAGACACTTTACAACGCCTGATGGAATACGTGCTACGTGGCCTAACCTGGAAAACCTGCTTGGTGTACCTAGATGACATCATTGTTATTGGGAGAACGTTTGAAGAGCATGTGTGGAACTTAAAAGAAGTTTTCTCCCGATTGCGACTGGCGAATTTGAAACTAAGTCCCAACAAGTTGTTACGGATAAAACAGAAGGGCATCAGAGTACCTCATCCCGAACACTATCGTAGCATTCGCGTGACTCGGTATATTCAGAAAGCTAAGCCGCACTCGACTAAGGTTTGTTTGCCACTCCAAATTGTACTCATAATAGTAGTTTAAGTACAAATATTTGTAGTTTTAAACAAACAGAATTGTCATCGGGCGAAAGGCAGACTATCGGTAATTTTAAACTGCAAAAGCAGGATCTATCACAGCTGGATATCACCAAGTCGACGGCACTTTCGCCGAGGTAATTTCCCGCCAGGCAACCATCAATATTGGCACTATCGGGCGCACGGCAAATCACCCCCTTACGTGCTTGGAGCCAATCAACTCAGAAGGAATAACACAATTCGCAAAGTAAGCTTCGTAAATTTATATCAAAATTAGTACAAAGTACTTCACGACAACAAGAAAATCACAGCCCGAAACGGAAGCAACAGTTTCTTGAACAAACAAGTGAAAATCTTTCCTGCCTCAGCGAGCCAATTTAACATTATTATCAGAAGTCAATGAAATGTTCTCTGGCTTTAAATCACGATGGGTAACATTGTTCATGTGACAATAGTTTACAGAATCTGCCACTCGATATGTGTTTGATGTTCACCGAAGCGGTACATAGGAGATGTTTATACAATGTACCCTGAGCAGCTAGTTCAAAGGCTAGATGGATTCTCTGTTCATCAGAGAACCAGGTATACAAGCGCAGAATATGTGGATGCCTTAATTGGGATTGAGTTTCAATTTCACGGAGAAGTTGCCGCTCTACTCGTCCTTTGTTGATTTCCGACTTGAACATAATTTTCATTGCAACCATGAAGCGAGTGTTAACTTCGCGAGCAATGTGAACACGTCCAAATCTTTCCTCGTCCTATTGGTGCTCTGCCATCGACCTTTCATACGGTTTCCCATACGCGGGACGAGCCATCATTTTCGTTGCCATAACCGAGACTGTTTCTTGATACCTAGGCGAAACATCTTTAATTATTCCAGGCAAATCATCAATTGTGGGAGTGACATTAATCATTTTCAATCCTGTTTCTCTAATTAACGAAGAGAAACTCACAAAATCCACCTGAATGAATTTCCAAACCGTCGAGCACCGACGTTGCAAAAAGAAAATTAAATTATTGCCCAGCAACTTAAAGATAAACATACAAACCTGAAGACTATTCGCCGGGAAAATGGCAGGAAACCGAGAAACCTTTGTGATGCACGAAAAGCACTAATTTGGGGTGGATTTTGGAAGGAATTGTTTAACACAACCGCGACACGATTTCCCGAAATAAAGGTTCGAAATAGAAGTTCCTCCTCAATATAAAAGTAAAAAAACACCACTGACATGCCAAACTGTCAGTGAATTATGTTCAGCCAATTCAGTCGCACTTGGAGTGATCACCACCAGAGTGGAGCGGAAACCAAGTGGCGGCAGAAAGAAACTACCACGCTGAAGAGGTGGATGACCGGAGACAATGGCATTCGGTCGAAGAGCGGAACATTGGCCGTTAGGAGGAGGTTATCAAAGCGCGTGAAGAATGACGCGCCTCCTCTTTTTCTTTCTTCTCGTGTGTGTCGAAACAGATTTTTTGGGAAGCAGCAAGTGCGAAGAAAGTTTTAATTGCAAAGCAACGAGAAGCAGCAAGTGCGGAGAAAATATTAATCAGCAAGGGCGAAGCAACGAGAAGCGGCAAGTGCAGAAGAAAGTATTAATCAGCCAGGGCGAAGCGACGAGAAGCGGCAAGTGCGAGGAAAATATTAAATGCGAAGCGACAAGCAGAGCCCAGACGTCGAAGGAATATAAAAGTGCACTAGCGGATGCAGATAACAAAGGGGCTCCCGTGTAGGTACTAATTAGAAGTAAGTTCTTTTTAGTTCAACATAAACCAGATGTTTGCTTGCATAAGATATGAAAATTTTATTATATGTTTTGAAATTTTACCCATCCGTATTTAATTGATAAAATTTTCGCTTTTAGAGGAAAGTGAGAAGAAAGGTAAAGAATTTTCCATACTACAGATTATGACGAGTGCGGCTTGAGTGGCAAGTCGAAATGAAGGATTAATAAAAAGTGAAATCGGTGATACATCAAAGTGTTTGGGGTTGGTGTGGTGATCCCGGCTAGGTTTAGTGTTAGAAAGGAGTGTAGGAGGGTCGCATAAGGGCGGCAAGGTTGTGCAGGTGTAAATGTTGAGTGGTAGCCAGTGTGTGCTTGGTAGGTAGGGTTCGGGTGAATCGTGACGGTGGTTATTCCCGCAAGCCGCATTCTCGCTTGGCGGCTTATTTGGGCCTTGACGGACAAGCGAGTGGCGCCCCACGCCCGTTTCCGGACGAGCTAAACCGGGTCCGTAAGCCCCGCTGGAGCACCCCGATTTCCCTGGGGGCTATAGTGGCTCCCGCGGAATAAAAAGCGGGTGTAACAAAGTGTACCCTTTTCGCAGCTGAAGTGAAATACATGGAACACGTATCAGCAGAAGGGGTCAAAACAGACCCTGAGAAAATTGAAGCCATGAAAAGCTAGCTAACACCAAATAACAAGCGCCAACTACGAAGTTTTCTGGGTCTGGCAACCTACTATCAAAGATTCGTCAAAGGCTTTGCCAAAATGGCTATGTGTCTCCATCAGCTAACCAACTTAAAAATTGTCCGTATGTCCGGAATGAACAATGCAAGGTTGCTTTTGAAACCTTGAAGGAGAAGCTGTGTGAATCACCCGTGCTGGCATATTCGAAACCCGGAAAAATATTTGTAGTTGACACCGATGCAAGCAACGGCGGTATTGGAGCTGTACTCTCCCAGCAGGTCAATGGTGAAGAAAGAGCCTTCTCGTATTACAGTCGAGCTCTCTAAAAAAGTGGGAGGAACTTCTGCGTGACCAGGGAGGAGCTATTGGCTATAAGAGAGGCCACCAAGTAAATGGCCAGAAATTCGTTCTTCGAACGGACCATGCATCACTGAGATGGCCTCTCAACTTCAAAAACCCCGAGGGACAAGTTGCGAGATGGATCGAAAGATTGCAGTCATACGACTACAAAATTGTCCATCGAAAGGGCGGAGTTCATGGAAATGCTGACGCCCTATCTGGTCATCCATGTCCAGCTAACTGCAAGCATTGCTGACGGATTGAGAAAAAGGAACCGCCCGTTGATCTGCGAGTGATAACGGCCGAATCCGATGAAGGTTGGTCATCGGAGGAGGTTTGAAATGCCCAGTTAGCCGATGAAGACATCGGACCATTACCCGTGTGGAAGGAGACAACTGGGCGACCTGAGTGAAAAGACGTTTCAATGCATGGCACAACCCTGGAAAGCTATTGGGCACAATGGAGCTCCCTTCAGATGGAGGGTGGCGTACTCAAGTGGAAATGGGAAACGATAGACGGCAGCTCCTATAGGATGCAAACTATACTTCCCAAAAGCCGAATCCACGATGTGGTTAAGGAGATGCATGAAGGATCCGCGGGAGGCCACCTTGGTGTTAACAAGGCCTTAGTGAAATTGCAGGAAAGGTTTTACTGGCTCCACGCTCGAGAAGACGTAGAGGGCTGGTGTCGCAGATGCACAATTTGCGCTTCCGTCAAAGGTCCAAAGTGACGACTGAGTGGATGAATGCAAACGTATAACGTGGGCGTGTCATTTGAAAAGATTGCTGTTGACATCGCAGGACCCCCCTGAATCCGAATGGAAAAATCGATACACGCTGGTTGTGGCTGATTATTTCAGCAAGTGGCCCGAGTTCTACTCCATTCCCAACGAGGAAGCAACTACTGTAGCCGAACAGCTAGTATTAAATTGGGTCAGTAGGTATGGCGTACCTTGCGAACTACATTTGGATCAGGGCTGAAACTTTGAGTTGTTAGGTTTTGGTGAAATGTGCGACCTGCTGGGAATACGGAAAATGAGGACAACACCACCGCATCCCCAATCCGACGGAATGGTCAAACGTTTCAACGGCACGCTCAATAAACATCTGGCTAAGATGGTTGACGAGATACAAAGGGACTGGGACCGACATTCCACTATTTTTGATGGCGTACAGAGCTGCCAAATATGCATCGACAGGACGAGCTCCAGCCAAAGTCATTTTTGGGAAGACTATTCGTCTGCTTGCTGATATGATGTTCGGGACACCACCGGAGAAACCCCAAACGACCTCGGAGTACGCAAGTGAGCTAAGGCAACGGTTGAACCAGATACATTGGACAGTGCGAAAATACCTCAAATCAGCTACTGACCGTACGAAGACTAGGTACGATCTGAAGGCAAATTCTACTGGCTTCTAGCAAGATGACTTGGTATGGCTATAAAACCCGCAACGGCGAAAGGATAGGTCTCCAAAGTTGCAACATAATTGGGAGGAACCATGCCGATTTACTAAGCGAATTAACGACGTCGTATACCGTATACAGAAACACCGTAAGCCAAGAGCCAAAATGAAAATCGTGCACCTGGACTACCTTGCCCCATATTACACCCAGGGAGAATTCACTGCAACTGGCGACACATCTTTTCGGGGCAAAAAGAACTGAGGTGGGGGCAGTGTTACATGTACAAATAATTCTGCGAGCTACTGTCGGAATTGTTGTCACAAACATTAAGAATATCAACAAACGAATGTACTCGAAAACCTGCCAAGCATGATCAACATCTGAAAGTGACGTCACTGCCAATTCATTGAGCTGCTCGAAAATTCTAGGTAGTTCGCTAATGTACGAGAAATGGATTGAATGACTAGAGACCCTATGCAAAGGCGAGCTGAATGAATGGGGGATCATTACAACCGCGATATAGTAAAACTGCGATAGTGAGGAGTGCGAATTAAAAGCAATATTGATTGTGAAGTGGTAGACAGTTGAAGTAAAAATTGATAGACAAAGTGAAAAAAAGAAATTGGTTAAATTGTTAAAGTTAATGATTGTTTATTTTTCTAGTAAATAAACTCTTTTAACTTAATTTAAGAGATAGTGCGTGTTCACTTTCGTGGAACATTAAAATTATTGGCTGCGAACCATAACACGCTATAATAATATTGCATTTTGTCATCGGCTCCCTCCGCGCGGAATCTATTTTCAGAGCATAGACTAGTAATATTCCCCTCATCTAAAAGGCGCTGTCTGTGCTCACGCGGAGTCCTGAAAGTGAGCTGAAAAAATATTGCTAGATTACATTTCATACGGAAAAGAGAAGTTACGTACAAAAGAAATTTCATTTCGAGTTTCGTAATTCAAAATGAAGTATCTAACGCTATAATAATGTTTCGTGTTCCGCACAAAATACAGGTGTGGTTACCGCAAAAGCCACAATTTTTATTTAATATGTTCAAATAATAAATCAATATATATGTTAATGAGATCTAACAATGTTGTATTTTTATGTGAAATATGGATTAGAATTTTCACAATTCATCTGGCACCTCACGTCTTTCCAGTCACTATTTTTCCTCATCCCTTTAAATACAAACTCCGTACGCAAATTGGTTACTATGCCAACTAAAATTAAGAGCAGCTTTTCAAATTGTCTGCAATACTGTGTTACCATGATTTGAGGTTGTGATACCATGATTTCTATCTCAACATTGAAAATGGTAACTTTGAACATTTCAAGGATAACCTTGGAGTTTCTATTTTTTAATTTCCTTTCAAAATATTTTAAATAACACTCAAATGTAGAATGAATATCACAATCCTTTTAACAAGATGCCAGAGAATGCATATCAAACAAGTGTATGCCTTAACCTCTTGTTATTCATTGGGTTTCGCCAACTTTCATTTCATGCACAATACAACCGCCCAATTGTCATGTCGGGCGCTTTGTTTAAAAACTTTTCAACTTTTCGAGAATGTTAATCGCTCGGGTATTATCGAATAAAACGATCAAGTGGTACGGATAATCCAAGCTATATCCTGCTCGGCTAATTACATTAATATCCTGCCCCTAACAACTTTATTCAGAATGCACGAAGCCAAATGACCGTTTCTTGCATGGAAAATTTGTCGCCATAAGGTCTACATAATATTCTTCCTTCACAGATGCAGACAAGAACCTTCTCAGTCACTATGCTTCCATATCTTTTGTATATCTTGGTTGGATATACAGCAATATGCAATATGATCCTTCGGAGTTTGCAGAATGATTATGGAAGACTATTATCTGAGGAGCTGTTCATAATAGTTGCATATGTTTGTTCTGAAGTAGTGCATGTGCGGTAATAACGTAGCTCGTCGAACTTGATACAGTAAATTGGGACAAGAAAAAACTTTTAGAAAAAAAAAAGAAATCCGGCTTCGAGACGCACTAAAAAATGTGAAATAAAGTTTATGGAATCGAAGAAAAATCAATGCTCCTGCGTTTTAGTCATGCTTGATTACTTAGTTACTGCCACTCACTTTTGAAAACGAAAAATTTGTTCTTCAGATGGACCATGCATTACTGAGGTGGCTACTTAGCTTTAAAAACCAAAGTATAGATTGCTAGGTGGATCGAAAGACTACAGTCATATGACTATGAGATAGTCCATCAAAACGTGAAGTACATGCAAATACTGATGCTTCATTGTCCTTGCTCAACTGATTGCAAGCATTGCCGGCGAGTTAAATAGAAGAAGTCAAGCGTGGGGATTGAGCTTGACGAAGGATTGTCACCGGAGAAAATATAAGATGTTCAGTTAGCTAACAAGGCTATCGGGCCGTTGCTGGTATGGAAGGAAACAACTGGAAGGAAGTATCGGTACACAAAACGGTCTTGAAAAACAATTGGGCTCAGTGGAACTCATTTCAGGTGGAGAGTAGCGTGTTCAAGTAAAAAAGGGAAACAGCTGATTGTAGCCCCTATAGGATAGAAGTTGTTCTTGCTAAAAGCCGAGTCCAGAAAAACATCAAGGATATGCGAAAAATGATTGGGAGGCCACTTTAGCTTAAACAAAATCCCAGCATAGATTCAAAACGAAGACTGAGAGAACGAATGCGAGTTTATAATGTGAGAGTACCATTTAAAAGAAGTGCCGTGGATATCGCATGATCTTTTCTGAGTCCGAATGGCAAAATCAGTACACACTGCAGTTGCTAAACAAATTGTCGTATAGTGGCGTACCTCATGAACTACATTTAGATCAAGAGCGAAACTTCAAATCTCAAGCTTTTGGTGAAATTTTTGAAATGCTGGAAAAAAGAAAAACTAGGACAACAATGGCGAATCTGATACAACTATAAGCTGTATGAAATTTTTGATGAGCTGGTGTTCTTAACGATTGTAAGCCTGCGGAAGCTGCTACGGATTGGCCAGATAAATCATATGGACGAATAAGGGATACCCAAAAATGTCTTCATTGGGAGAACTTAAGGGTAGATGCGAGTAGGAAAACTAAAGAAACGTTGAACTGAATCGGTTAACGAAGACAGTTGCTTGAATTTCGAAGTTGGAGGACGTGGTCAATGGACCGAGACATTTGGAGGTGCTGTTTGCAGGAAGTAAAGGCCCGAGAGAAGCTGAGTACCCTAAAAATATCTCAGAGCACTCACATAACCTGAGGCATCGGTGAAAACAAATACATCAAAAAGGGTGGGGGCATGTGGAGTCAGCAACTGATCGAACCAAGACCATATTGAATTATGATTAAATTTGTAACAGATTACTCAATGCTACCAACTTTACGATTATTATATTTGTTCAGCCAATCTATGATAAAACATCTCCATGCTTCATTTCATAATACAGTATTCTGAAAGGTTATGCGCATTCAGCTGTTCTAGTGAAACAATACTTCCATTGTATTTAAACAACCTTTTAGAGTAATGTGGGGTAACTGTACGCAGTTTTGACTAAAGTTTTTCTAAGATGAAACCGCTTCACAATCGAAAAAAAAATAAGTCTTTATTCTCTTCTAATAAACAGTGATAAGCCAAAGCTTGAAGCTATTGCACTCAATCTACTCTTCTGTAGGAGGATCTTTGTACTCTTCGTGGCATAGTGGACAATAATATTTCTTTTTATTGTCATTTTCAAGTGATTTTGATATTCTTTTCTTCTGTTCTATAATCGTATCTTTCATGCTCTTCATCTCATTTGATGTATCTTTCGTCATTGTCATACGTTTAATTATTGGCTTTCGAATCCTGCTTGCTTTATGGTCTTTTTCCTTTTGTTTCTCTTCCAACTTATTTTTAAATGGACTGGAAGTTATTATTTCCGATTTGCTCGGATTTTTAAGTCTTGTTTGAATATGTTTTGCTTTTGGTAATGGGCTTATTGTTAATAAAGGAACATGACGTACAGCAGTGTTCGAAGTTTTATTTAAAATAGAAGAGCAAGAACACTGTACTTTTTGAATTTCTTCTCTCTCAAGTTCGATACCCAAGTTCAGTGGCTCAAGTTCAGGGACTAGTATCGTTATTTCGGATGAAGGTTTGGAATCGTTTTGAGTTTGTGGACATGAAGTTATCTGAGGGTGTATTTCAGCAACAATTACTGTGATATCGTTTCCAATATCTTGTCTTCCTCCCGAACTAGAGGAAGATGCGATATGCACTTCAGCAATATTTGGAGTGTCAAGACCTTCATCATCTTGTCTTATGTTGACAAAACTAGTTAAACCGGAACTAGATGGATTAGAGTCGGCAGTTTGTTCGGTTGTACTAAAGATATCAGTAACAGAGGATGGAGTGAAATCAGCTTCCGTAAAAAGGTCGTCGTTAAACGAAAATACTCCAGTGGTTTTGAATACTGAGGCTGCATTGCCTACAGTTGCAATTTTTTTGAAAGCTCTGTCGAAAATTAGAGCTACTTGGTATTGATTAATTGATCTTCCTGGATGTTGTGCCATCCATCGGTCAGATTCGGTTGCGTATTGGTTCTTTAAAGGAATGTAGATAGCCTTATTCAAAGGTTGCATCGTGTGGCTGCTATGTGGCGGCAATGTTATCACGATGATATTATGACTTCTGCAAAACAATGTAGCTTGTAGACTAATATGGCTGGAATGGTTATCAATTATCAATAACACTGGGCTGTCGGCTGTCGGTGATACATAGTCATTGAAATGTTGCAGCCAGTTCAAGTATAAATCTGTATTTATGAACCCTGAATCTGACATCATACCAACACTACCAGCTGGAGCTCCATCCATAAGTTCACTTTTCGTTCGTTTACGTGGAAAAATGAATGCCGGCGGTACATAGTTTCCAGTTGCACTGACACAGCAAACTACTGTAATTGTTTGACCACGATCTCCGGAAACAATTTTATTGACGTTTCTTTTGCCTTTAAAAGAAATTACCTTAGGTGTTTTTTTGGGAACAGTGCTGATGCCAGTTTCATCCATGTTAAAAATGCGACCTGGTGGAAAGTTATACCGCTCTTGAAACTCTTTTAAATTAGCGTAGAACCGGTTCACTTGGATTCGATTGAAGCCAATCGCCCTTGCAATGCTAGTGGGTGGGGTTTCTCTTAACGCTAAATCGGGGTGACGTTTCATGAATTCATATACACAGTCCTTTCCAGCAGTTTTAGTTGTTTTATCGAATCTGTTTTCGATTTTATTCACTTCTGCAAATTCATAAACTATTCTTCTTAATGAATCCAAAGTTACACCATAGAGAATCACATAATCACTCGATTTGCAGTAGTTATAGATTTCCAACTGAAAGCAAAACAAAAACAATAAAACAAAACTGATTAATAAGTACAGTTTGAATAGCATGTATAGTTTGAATCTCTTACTTCTTGTTCACGAGTAAATGTTGGCTTATATCGTCCCATCGATGTTGCAATGGAGCCAAGTTTCATACGTTTTCTCAGAGTGCTTTCATCTATTCCAACAGTTCCAGCAGCAGTTCTTTGGGATTTACCTTCTTTTATTACTTTTGTTGCCTTTTCAATCTGTTCTTTGGTACATACTTTTCTTTCAGGACATTTCTTTATGTACTTTCGAGGCATGATTGAACTGAAGAGCAATAACAAATAAATTAAAGCTCTTTCAGTATTTTAATAGGGAAAGTGTACGCACTTCAGTACTGCGTACACTTACCCGCGGATACTTACCCCATAACGTCAAACAAAATTAAAACAGAAATAAAAAACATATGAATTACCTTAGTTGAAATTTGCTGTTTCCGATGAAAATTTGATGAACGTTAAGGGCCTTTAAAATCCGTTTACTGCCTACAACTTTTTTTTGAATACTTGTAACACGCCTATATATTTGAGGAAAAATTTTACCAAAATAGGGGAAAAACAATAATGTAAGATAATTTCCGAGTCTTTACAGACACTAAGTATGCCATGCGGCTATCTCACTTGCGTTCCAGAGAAGAACTAAACTCAATGTCATTCGACTTGCAATCTACAGTGGCGCTCGCAGAAACTTTACTGCGTACACTTTCCCGCCGCGGACGGTTACCCCACATTACTCTATGTGTATTGGTTTACGTTTGAATCAAGAAACATGTCAAAGACGATTTTATCGGAGAAAATGTGAAATTCGAGGACTGTACTGCCTTATTACAAAGTTGAACGAATTTTGACTTCGAGGTATTTGTTATTGTTATACCCATAAATATCTCCCTTGATATTTTTTTCAGATATTTTAGATCACAGGTGTCCAATCGCGAGAAGGGAAACACATTTTTGTGCATTTCCCCTCCTGTGCCCCCACTGAAACAAAAACTGTCGGTTTAAGAACTGTTTTGAAAACTTCTCATAAAGAACTTTCATTTGATACTCATATCGGCTACCTTTGATGTAATTTTTTTCAGGAGCCACTCCCCTGTACTGTGATCATCGATTCATGGCCTATTATTTCAAATCCTAGAAGGGTTACAAAGCCCTTTTGCTAGGAACTCTCTCCTGCCTCTCCGACTTGTTTCACCTATGGGTATTAATTGTAGGTATTCATCTTCAGTCATTCATTAAATTGATTCAAGTGTTCAAAGCATGCACCTTAAACATTGAAGTTGGGGAAAATAACTCAAAAGTATTCAATCTTCACATTTAAAACACCCACCATTTTGTTTTACAATTACTGACGCCACTAACTGCACCGACTCTCAAAGATATTCATGATACCTATCATTCCTGAAATTTTCATGCAAATCCTAGCAAAGCTGTAGTGGCTATGTCGCTAAAAAGCGCATATGGCTCCATAGCCATATGTTCCCATAGTAATACAGCGCATATTGTTCCATAGAAATACAGGAAAACTCAAATCGCTATAACTTCGTTAAATACCATTCGACCTTTATGAAAACTTCAGCAAAGATTATCCTTATGAATGGTCATATGTGTGCTGAATTTCATTGAATTTAAGGGTGCTATTAAGACTTTATCCAAGAAAATGTAAAATCGATAAATCGTACTATTACTAACAAAGTTGAGTGAATTTCGACTTCTCATGTATTTCGTGATTTTTTCCAGATTTTTTGGATGAAAGGTGTCCAATCGCGAAGGGGGGGTACGCGAAAAGTTCGTACATTTCCCCTTCCCCTGCCCCTCACGGTACCGATTAGGCAATTTTATGACTTGTTTTGAAATGATCTCATTAAAACCTTTCCAACGACACCCTAGTCGACTACCAATGGTGAAAAAATTTTTTAGGGGTCACTTCCCTATATGGGGGTACCCCCATTAAATCCCTTTGAAAAATTTTCCAACCGTTGAACTTTCAAGAAGTCACCACTTCTGACCTTTCTAGAAAGTTTCATGGCTGTAGCTTGTATAGTCTCGGAGAAAAAGTGCTGTGACATACAGACGGACCGACGGGCAGACGGACACAGGTCGCGATTGCAATAGAGTTTTGTTTTTTAGTACAAAACCCTAAAATTTAGATAATGAAAATTATTTCAACTGGAGATTCCGCATCGAAATGTTTTTAAAAAAGTCGTTAATTTTATACTTGTATTGCATCGGAAAAACCAGCCGCAGTTGAACAACTTGTGTGGGAGAAAGGCAAAGACAATGTATTATCTACAATCGCATTATACGTAGAGGACAGCCAAATTCAACATATCATTGCGTGTAAAATAGCGCTTGGAAGGCGTTGGAAGACGTGCATCAGTAAGGCACTCCGGCAGTTGCATACGTATTCTTCAGAATATAATGCGTCAGCATGAAAATGACGACGGAAACTTCGAGGACCACATTATCCACTTAAACGAAATGTTTCAAAGATTTTTTGCACTTGGCGATGATTTAAAAGCAGAGTTTTTGATGGCTACTACATTTTTGGGCTTCTTGCCATGGTGCCCTTTTGAAGTCAGATGTGAAAATACTGTCACGTGTTATGGTTTGCGGCCGATAATTTTAATGTTCCGGGAAAGTGAAAACGCACTGTCTTTTAAATTAAGTTAAAAGAGTTTATTTACTCAAAACGCAGAATCATTAACTTAGCTATTTCACAAAAATTAATTAAAATCTTATTTACTAGTCTTTAAATTGTTATTATCTTCACTAACAATCACTTCGCTCACTTCACTTATCAATCAATATCGCCTTTATTTCGCGTTCAATTCTATCGCAGTTTGACTATCGCGGTTGTAATAATGCCCCCATTCATTCAGCTCATCCAATCATCCAATCCATTTCTCGTACATTGGCGAACTACCTGGAACATTCGAGCAATAGCGCAGTGATGTCACTTCCGGATGTTCATTATGCTTGGTGGATTCTCTTGCTTTGGAGTACATTCGTTTGTTGATCATGATGTTGTTAATGGTTGTGAAAGCAATTGCAACAGTAGCTTGCAGAATTATTTGCACATGTAACACTGCCCCCACCTCAGCTTTTTTCGCCCCGAAAAGAAGTGTTGCCAGTTGTAGTTAAGTCTCCCTGGATGTAATATGGTGCAAGACGGTCCAGGTGCACGATTTTCATTTCGGCTCTCGGCTTACGGTGTTCCTGCATGCGATATACGTAGGACGTTGTTGATTCGCTTTGTAGCTCGATATGGTACCTCCCAGTTATGCTGCAACTTTGGAGACCTACCCTTCCGCTGTTGTGGGTTATATAGCCATACCAAGTCATCCTGCTGGAAGCCAGTGGAATTTGCCTTTAGATCGTACCTGGTCTTCATGCGGTCAGTAGCCGATTCGAGGTGTTTTCACAATGTCCGATGTATCTGGTTCAATTGTTGCCTTAGTTCACTTGCGTACTCTGAAATCGTTTGGGGTTTCTCAGGGGGTGTTCCGAACTTTATATCATCCGGCCGACGAATAGTCTTTTCCAAAGATGCATCTTCAGTAGCTTAATACACCATCAAGAATAGAGGGATGTGCCGGTCCCAGTCCCTTTAGCCGGGTGTTTATTGAGTGAGCCGTTGAAATGTTCGACCATTCCATTGGATGCAGTGGTGTTGTCCTCGTTTTCCGTATTCCCAGCAGCTTATACATTTTACCAAAAACTAGTAACTCAAATTTCGGTCTTAATCCGAATGTAGTTCACAAGGTACGCCGTACGTACTGACCCAATTTAACACTGGCTGCTCGGCTACAGTAGTTGCTTTCTGGTTGGGAATGGGGTAGACCTCGGGCCACTTGCTGAAATAATCGGCTACAATCAGCGTGTATCGATTTTTCCACTCGGAACCGGGAAAGGGTTCTATGATATCAACAGCAATCCTTTCAAACGATCCATTCACATTATAGGTTTGCATTCATCCTCTCAGCCGTTGCTTTGGGCCTTTGACAGAAGCGCAAATTGTGCATCTATGACACTAGTCCTCCACGTATTCTTAAGCATAGCACCAGTAGAACTTTTCCCACAATTTTGCTAAGGTCTTGTTAACACCAAGTTGGCCTCTTGAGGATCCTTCCCCTATAAGTACGCCACCTTCCGCCAGAGGGGGATTTCATTTTACCCAATAACTTTTCATGATAGCACCATGCACTGAAACGTCCTTCCGCTCAGGTCACCTGGTTGTCTCCACCCATACGAGTAATAGTTCGATGTCTTCATTGGTTAGCTAGACATTTTGAATCTCCTCCAATGACCAATCTGCATTGAATTCGGCCGTTATCACTTGCAGATCAACGCTCGGCTCCTATTCCTTAATCTGTCAGCCATGCTTGTAGTTAGCTGGACATGGATGACGAGATAGGTCGTCAGCAATTTCATGAACTCCACCGTTTCCATGAACAATTTTGTAGTCGTATGACTGTAATCTCTCGATCCATCTCGCAACTTGTCCCTCGGGGTTTTGAAGCGATGCATGGTTTGTACTTGTGGAACTGCTTGGTTAACTCTTTTATACCCAATAGCTCCTTCCTGTTCACGCAGTCCTTCCTCTCACTTTTTGAGAGAACCCAACTGTAGTACGAGGGGGCTCTTTCTTCGCCATCGATCTGCTGGGAGAGTACTGCTCTAATCCCCCCGTTACTCGCATCGTTGTTGACTACAAATATTTTTCCGGATTTCAGATATGCCAGGACGGGTGATTCACACAACTTCTCCTTCAAGGTATCAAAGGCTGCCTGGCATTGTTCATTCCAGACGGACGATTTTTCTCGATTAGCTGATGGAGATACTAAGTTATTTTGGCAAAGTCTTTGACGAATCTTCAATATTTGGTCACTAGACCCAGAAAACTTCGTAGGTGGCGCTAATTGTTTGGTGTTAGCCAGCTTTTCACGGCTTCAATTTTCTCAGGGTCTGTTTTAACCCCTTCTGCTAATACACTGTGTCCCAGGTATTTTATTTCAGCTGCAAAAAGGGTACACTTGTCAGGACTAAGTTTCAAATTTGCCAGTCGCTATCGGGAGAAAACGTCTTCTAAGTTTCACATATGCTCTTCGAACGTTCTCCCGATAGCAATGATGTCATCTAGGTACGCTAAGCAGGCCTTCCAAACTAGGCATTGTAGCACGTATTTCATCAAGCTGGAGCATTGAAAAGCCCATATAGCATAACCACAAATGGCCACAATCTGGTCACAACCAAAAATACGGTCTTCTCCCGGTCCTTTTTGTCGATTTCTACCTGCCCATAGCCACCCTTGAGATCGAGTGTAGAAAACCATTTTGCGCCCGCCAAAGTGTCCATGATGTCGTCAATGCGTGGAAGCAGGTAACTTTCTATCTTCAAGACATCATTAAGCTGCCTGTAGTCGATACAAAAACAAGTGCTACCATCCTTTTTCGTCACAAGAACTACTGGCGCGGTCCATGGACTAAGAGAATGCTCGGTAACACCTTGTTTTTCCATGTCCGAGATCAATTTGCTCACTTCTCCTTGTGTGGCTATAGGAAGATGTCTTAGTGCTTGTCAAATCGGCTTGACTCCCTGTGTATCTATGGCATGAGTTGCCGTCCTCGCATGGTCTTGGTCATCCGGACGTGTTGATGTCACTGTACCAGGTGACCAGATTAGTGTCTTGCTTGAATAGCACTGGCAATTTGGTCTGGTTCAATATGCCAGATGTAAATTTCCGGGCCTTTTCTGTGTCTTGCCTCCTTTTCCAACGACGATCGTGAGTAGCTTCCAAAGAGGTGATGGTGGAAACAAGCTGCCGTGATGACTTCTCCCGCTTTGATGCTTGTGGTTGAGTCTGCGGTGTTAAGGACTCTAATCGGCACGTATCCGTTCCTTATGAATCTTTCAAGGCTTCGTCCTGCGATCAAACTGAGCAATGTCACATCTTCGTTGGTTGTATCAGATAAGATCGGTGGTCTCCAGAATCACCATCAAGCTTTGTCTATACAATGCTCTCGGAAGATTTTGGTACATCAGTGTCGGTAAATACTATCACATTCATCTTGGGAATCCATCTATACTTCGATATTCCACCCTTTCAATACCCGCTTGCCCAAACCGAACGTGATTCCATGTGGTCGCAGAAAATCCATTCCAAGAATGCAGTCATCCATAATAATCGCAAACAGAAAATTAAGTCGGAATGTAAGGTCTCCCAACTGTATTTGGAGGATGACTTCTTCATGGACAGGTGCAGTTTCTCCCGTAGCTGTCCATAGTGAGAAAACCCTGAACTTGTAAAGTAGTTGTTGCCTCACTAGAGCTGGTCAGATAAATGATGGGGTTACACCAATGTCTATTGTTATGGTGCAATGTTCTCCGTCAACTTGACCCGGATGGCATAAGTCCGCTTTTTCACGATGTAGTCTTGACACAGTGATGGTGGTACCGGGGACATCGATCCTCTTAGCCAACCTCTACCTCACAAAGTTGCTCCCTCGGTTTGAAGGGCTTCCATTCTGGGCTCCTGACTCGGTCTGGATCTCCTCCTCGCTGCACATCCTGGACAAAAGCTAAGTTTTCTTCGCTCTTTGCGCTCTCTTTATAGGACCCCTTCTCCCCGCAATTCCAGCATATAGGCGCACCATTTACCTGCGGCTCTCACTCAACTTCCTCGCGCTCACACCTTATCGCATCTGTCACTACCTCGCGAACCTGGGCAGTGGTACGAATCACATATTTTGCTGCTGCAAAATGCAGACTATAAGCCAATAGTCCTTGACCGTTTGCTTTTGAGCTAAACGCACGGCGTATCGCAATTCCTGGTCCTTTCATGCGCTGATAAATGCTTCTGTTTATTTATTTATTTATTTATTCAAGTCTACTTAACAGACAGAAATCCAATTACAAAATAGACTTAGACAATTAAATATAGTTAAATAAAATTCAGAGTAAGACAAATCAATACAACAAATCAAGCAGAAAAGAATTAATCTAAAACATGAAAGAAATGAAGATAGAGTCAAGAACAAAGTTTGTAAAATTTAGTGCTAAGGAACATTAATCACTATTCGCAAAAAGTAACATCTTTAATTTGATTTTAAAAACAAAGTAGGACGTGGATAGAGAGCCAAGCTCGAGGCTGTTATGCATTCTGATGATTCGTGGCATAATTGAGTTAAAATATAAATCTGTTCGGGCGTACGGAACCTCGAGAATGTGATTAGACCGACTAGGCCGTGCATACAGTCTGTATTGTAAGTCTGCGCTTAGGGTTGAGGCAATCTGTTGGTGGTACAACTTATAAAGGAAACATTGATCTAAGAAGGTTCTACGGGACGACAGAGAAGGGAGACGAAGTGTGGATAGACGACGCTCATAAGGCTCATAAGCTACGTTAAATTTGAAAAACACAATACGGGTAAACTTACGCTGAACAGCTTCTATTGAGTTCATAAGATATAAATGTCTTGGAGACCACACCACTGAGCAGTACTCAAGGAGCGGGCGGACAAGACACGTGAACAAGCGAACAGCGGTAGCAATATTTACAAACTTATGCAAATGCCGCATAAGAAAACCCGAAACTTTTGATGCCTTGGTAATTAGGCTAAAAATGTGGACATCAAATTTAAGCTTGGGGTCAAATATAACACCAAGATCTTTACATGAGTCTGCAGAGGAGAGAACAACATCACATAAGGAGTAATTAAAAATTAAAGGGACAATTTTCAAAGTAAAAGTCATTTTAAAACATTTGGAAACATTAATACGAAGGGAGTTTACATTACACCAGTTATACAGGTTAAAAAGATCAGTTTGGAGTTGCTGACAATCTTCAAGGGATCTAATTGTCCGGAATACCTTGAAATCATCAGCATACAGGAGACAAGAAGAGGAAATTACAGAAGGAAGATCATTGATAAACAGTAGGAAAAGAAGAGGTCCAAGGATTGACCCTTGAGGGACACCAGATGTAGGATTGAATGGAAAGGAAAATGTGCCATAGAGATTGACACGACATGAACGGGAGGATAAATATGATGAAATCCAAGAATGAAGGGAACCGGATATGCCAAGCAAAGCTAACTTTTGACAGAGCAGAACATGGTTCACGGAGTCAAAAGCTTTCGAGAAGTCCGTGAATATTGCATCTACTTGAACCTGTTTGTCTAAAGCTCTAGCAATATAGTCTTCGAACTCAGCCAAGTTCGTAGAAGTTGAACGACCCTTTAAGAATCCATGTTGCTGTGGTGTGACAAATGAACTCAGGGACTCAAGAAGCCTGTTGTGCACAAGTCGTTCCAGCAGCTTAGAGAAACAGGAGAGGAGTGATATGGGACGATAGTTTGAGGCAGATGATGGGTCGCCGTTTTTAAAGATAGGAACAACATTTGCATCTTTCCAGTACGTTGGAAAGGTGCCAGTACTAAGACTGAGATTGAATATAAGGGAAAGAGGAAAACACAAAGAGGAACAAAGTGACTTTATAAATATATTAGGTATTTCATCAGGACCAGGGCTAACATTCGGATTGAGCAAGTTAATAAGGGATTCAACTTCAAAAGGATCAGTGGAATAGGATGTACTTGATGCTGGATAAGTTTGAATAGAATTTATAGGGGAGTGTAGTATGTCAGAAGAGGAAAAAGTAGAGGAAAAATATTCGGCAAATAGGTTAGAAATATCCTGAGGGGAGGAGGCTTCAGTGTTATTCCATTTGACAGTATGCGGGATGGAAGAGAAAGATTTAAGGGATCGGATGTATGACCAAAAGGGTTTAGGATTATTTGTCAGGAGGGAACTCTCTAAGCTGCTAAAATAGTTTCTCATGGCCGTTTTGATCTTTGTTTTAGCCAAAGAGCGCAATCTACAGAAATTTTGCCTAGCGTCATCACTTCCGGTCAATTTGTAGTGCCTATGCCCCTTATCTTTGGCTCTTAAGGCACGAAGAACACTTCGGGTAAGCCAAGGCTTCATTTTCGCATTGCGAGGAGCTTGGAGCGGAGTGTGAAGAGCAATCAGATTATTCAGGTAATCATAAAACTTGTTCAAGGAACTATCGCAGTCAAGACGAGTGAAGAAGGTACACCAGTTGACCGAGTCCAGATTGGTTTTGATTGCCTCATAATTTGCTTTGAAGAAATTGTAACGACAAACTGAGGCAGTTCTCTGGGGTTTAAGGGTATCAACGGATAGTGCTAGAGACAAAGGTGGATGATGGAGATCAGGTTGAACATAAGGATGTAAAACGGGAGCTATAGAAAGACACCTAGTTTGAAAATTTGACATGACAAGATCCAGAAGACGACCATTAGGGTTACGGATATGATTAAACTGTGAAAAAGAACAAAGGGAAAGAAAGGAGGAAAGTAACAAAGAAGGATTATTTGTTGAGGAAATACCAGGTGTTGTTAAGTGGTCCCATTCCACTGCCGGTAGATTGAAGTCCCCACAAATTATAATTTTAGAATGTGGGTGACGAGCAAGAAGATAGGCAGAGAGTTCATCGAAGAAGGCTTCGTACACCGTTAAGGGAGAATTACAAGGAATATACACAGAGGAAATTAATAATGAGGAGTTATGAGGAAGAGGGAGTTTCACAATTACACACTCAACAGCCCGAGCAAATTTAAAGTCAGCACAAAGTGAACTATTGAGGGATTTGCAGACTGCAACCAAGACTCCCCCACCATCAGATTTATTAGTAACGTTAAGGTCACGGTCGCAACGGTAAACTAAATAGTCAGGTAATATTTCTGCGTTTGAAATATTCTCATTTAACCACGTTTCAGTTAGACAGATAACTGAATCGTTACTTAATTGGGATACGAGTAGTAAGTCCTCAAGTTTGGTTCTCAAGCCACGAACATTCTGATAGTAAATAGAAATAAATGAACGATTAGGAAATGAAGAATTACTTTCAGAGTTAGATGATCCTTGATGGTTGTTGAGGTGGTTTGGAACCTTTATCGGGACAAAATCGCCGCTTGGGCTGCATTGTATCGAATATTTTAATAAGTGTGCCCTTTGGCCAAAAGTCGGAACTGAGTAGTCTCGAAAGTTCAGCCGGAACTGTCAGCTTGAAAGAACTTATAACCTGTTCAGGAAGGTTGTCTTTTGTTAACTTTACGCACCTGAAAATACTGGGCGTGTAGCCAAGCTTCGATGTTACGTAGTTGGTAAGTGTATCCTTAGTTGTGTTGTAGGCGAGCCTTGATATGAACAACTGGAGAGGTGGGGAAACTGCTCGTAACACTCCGTTATCAGCTAAAACACTCTCTGTAGAGTTTTGTGGTGCTGAAGACACAACGATATTTTGCTGATGATTCGTTAATTGTGTTAGGCTCAGTTCGGATTGAGGCTGAATTTTATGTTGCTGTTGTAAGGGCAAGATAGTCTGCTGCATGCGACTATTATGTTGCAGGACCGTAGCTTTATTAATTGTAGCCGGAATTGACTCCTGATGACAAGCATGCTGTTGTTGCGCAAGCACACTACGCGTAAGAGGCCGCTGCTGTTCAAGAGGTGACACGGTAGAATTTTTGATAGTGCTGTGATGGCGTGACGATACCAGCTCATCATACACCCCGGGCGAAAGTAATTGAGGGGACAGCAGAAAATTTTGAGGTGAAGACGGTTGATCCGGAAACTGCTGTAGCTGATCCTCACTCTGCGGCAGACTCAGGAGCAATTGCTGTTGTTGTAGAGCATGCTCTGGTTTCTGTTGTTGTATAGCAAGCTCAGGTTGGTGTTGTTGTAAAATATGCTCATTTTCAGATGGAACGAAAGTAACACCCTGTTCCAGTTGCTGATTCATCCGGCAGGTCGACGATAACTCCGCCTGCACAATTGAAACAAGAGATGCTAAAGAAGTTTTAGACTCATTAAGTTTCTCCTGCATTTTCGAAAATGAAGCTGAAAGGGACTCCACTGTAGCATTAGCTGACCAAAGCCGGTCCACAAATGATGATATAGTATATTTGCGGCACCTAGCGCAATACCAGTATACCCCAGAGCCGCTTCGCATAATATTATCAGCCACTGGGCCAGTTAAGTTCGCGCATTTAGCGTGGAAAGTTAGTCCACACAGGCCAAAACACGTCACCATTTTGGTTTTATTCGCCCTATCTAGGCAAGTAGTAGCCATGCATATAGACATAATGCAATTAAAAAGATAGCTTAGCACAGGCACAAACTCACGCACTACAGGAATAGAACAATAAATTTACGAAATATATAGCGGTGAGTCTTTGATAAATTATCTCAGACAATTAATTAATGCCTAAAGATATGCAGAGTAAAAGAGTCAAAAAAGTTTTTGCTTAGCTATAACACGAACCAAAAATAATGATCCACAAACACTCCGCAGAGGAAAATCCAGGGGGAAATTCGTGAAATGGTTTAAGCCACGGCAAAAAGTTTAACCAAGACACTGGTAGTGATTAAAATTCTTGAGTTCACAATAAGCAAATCACTATTGAGTATAATATCGCGAATTGATGACACTGAAGCTTTTTGCTTCTAATGCGAACAAAGAAAAATTTGTATAGGATTAAGAAAAGTAAATTTAAATTTCAGATACCGCACTATCGCTGTTAGCAAAGACACAATATCTTAACGCGGTAGCAACAAGATCACCCAAAGACACTAACCAAAAGAACTTCAGCGGTGAATTAAATAAAGATACTAGCATTGTGTTTCTATACATAGTGGTGTCACGGTGAACGCCAATTGGCAGGATAGATGGCGTTGCGATGTCGATTTTAGCATTTCTAGCAAAAGTTTCTTTCCGCCGATGTGTCTTAGATGGATGCATGTCGCTTTGGCGAGCTTCAATGCATCGTTGGCTAATGATCAAATCTGCTATGGAAGGAAATGAATTTTATCGTAGTTAATTGCAACGTTGCAAATGATGTTCGTGGGCTCTTTTGAGAAATATAATATTTGCGATAGGAATGTTGAAAGAATGAATGGAGTTGCTTTAAAAAAAGTAAATCACTTATGATTTCCAAATAAGGACAATTTGCTTGTCAGTTGGAAATAACTAACCCATTATGAATGAAGTAATTAATTCATATTATAATTTAAATAAAATATTTGAAAGTAAATTTTAATATCTTTTTAAACATGCCAACAGTTGCATGATGTAAAAGAAATAAATTATATAGTTTTTCATATACAATTTTTACATTGTATTCTATAGTTATTTTCCAGTAATGCAAAGCACATCTTTTAATACTAAGAGGGAGACCCGTAATCTCATGTATCAATTAGTGAAAAGAGTTTGCTTTGTATCGCTTCATTATAGCTATTCCTTATTTGAAACATCTAGGAAATATGCGATACTTGTATTTTTGTTGAGTTATTGGAGAAAAGGTGTGATCAAGTGACTTTCAAATGCGAAAAGTTCACAATATCGGGATTGAACTCGAAGATAGCGTCGATGCAAAGTTGCCTGGTTATCATTATCTGATGAGAAGCTGAGAAAATTATCATTGTTAGAGGCGACATGGCAAGTGAGAAGTGAATTTAAAGATATTTTGTGAGTATTCGTAGGAAGATATAACTTGTAATATAAATTTTGCAGCTGTTAATAGAAGTTTTACGATACGCGAGTAAATGAATTTTGCATTGAGTGTAATTCAATTTAGATATGTGATTTTCAAGTTATGATTACGAATGCTTAATAATTCCTCTTATGATTTTGATTTGAAGAATTCCATACCTTACATAGATAGTAAGCTTTTGCGAATTAATTTCGAAATGTAAACACACATTTAATAAAATAGATATACCTGACTTTGTGTCAGTTTCTTTATTTTGAGTAATGATGATTGTGATGTTTGGAATAAATGAGTGGATTAGGAAGCACTAACAGGATATACCTAGCGAAGTCATCCTGCTTTAATCTTTGTTGGAATCAAAGAAAATGTACGATGCACTTCTGAAGGGGAATAGCTCATCAAATAGAATCTAATTGAAAGAAAATATAGTTAGTAGCCAACTACTAGTAACAAAGTTGAAAAGAATGATAATATCATCTTTTTTGTATAAAATAATAATGATATTTGATAATAATTTCGACAAGTCACTAAAATAAAGAATGAAATAGAATAAAGGAATTCAAATTAGCATTGTTTTAAAATGGATTTGATGTGAATCAGATGTTCAGAAGCAGTTAAGATGGCCTAATTATCTTACAAACAGGTTTTAGAGCAGTTTCTGAAATTCGAAACATTCTTCAGTTATTAGATAAGCCTTTGTGCACATAATAAATGCGCAAAAAATACAAAGCAATAGAAGCGCTAAAGACTGTGAAATGAAAACTCTAAGAAGAATTCAAAACTGGCTCGGAAACACGCTTAAGAGTAAAAATGATAATAATTGAGAGTAGTAGTCCATATGACTTATTCCATATAAAGGTCAGAATTGCGAATTTATATCGTCGGGATATGTGCAAATGGATGTGGCGAGACCCCGTGAAGCTTTTGGACGTTTTACTGCATTTTTTGAAACCTCCGATTTTTTAAAAACTTTTTCACATTCGTAGTACAGTGTGATATGTTTTCGCCATTGATGACCTGCGAAGAATTCTTTTAAAAATAACCGATAATCTATATTCAATAAAATTACCGAGACATCATGGGTACACATTATCTAGTGAGTAGAGCTATCCAATTCTAAATTCTACGAATAACCATTATTCTAAGTTTTCACGAGATATTTTGGAATATATTCCACAATCAAATCTTCTTTGAGAACCTAGTTACAAGCACAAAAATTGTTGATTATAATGGATGGCATCCTGCGATGCGTTTTAGAAAATTCTACCATTGTGACACAAAAGCATAAAAATGTATTCTAAATAAGTAAACAATCAACTAATAAAAGGGAAAACCAAAACTAAAATTGGTACACAGACCGGGTATCGAACCCACACCCCTGGTTGAACAGATCGCGCACTATGAAAGACTTATTTATGGCAAATTTTTAACAACCCACAATCAGAAAAATAAAGCACCCTAACGATTTTGGCTACCTTCGAAATCGCTTTCCACAATCAAGATGCCTAAATGAAAAGCGTCTAAATGTGGGGAAAATTCATGGTGTCTAATGTTTCATAGGCTTCACCGTTAGAAAGTTTTGAATAAATGTAATGTACTGAAATGGGTCATTAAATCTTTAAATTTGAAGTGAGAAAGTGTTTAACTGTGAATTCATTAAAGGAAAGACTTAAGTATCAAATTTTAATTGTATTTTATTTTGAAATTTTTATGTAGATTTTTTATATAGAAATTCATATATAGAATCACCTTCACGGCTATACGTTTGGTTTTTCCTTGAGTTGTTTTGGAATATCTCAGAACAAGAGAACCAATGTCTAGTTAAAGCGTATAGGCATTTAACACTCAAACTTTTTGAAAAAAATCCCAATTTCTGGGTGAGGATCATTTTTAAAGCCCTGCATTAGAAAATATGGCCATAGAAAGGTATTGAAGTAAAATGCATTGCTAACACCTGTCATTCGTAGCGTTTTCTCAAATGGAAAGAACAATATTTTGAGAAACCCCATCCCATTCATTTTAGAGAAAAGCCCAAACAAAGCTTCATTCATCCAACTTTAGCCGATTTAAATTTAAATAACCTGTCATCTCAGTTGTTTCCTCCACTTGAAGTGCGAAAAGATCCGAAGGATGATAGCCATCTTCGGAATGTTAACTTTCATTCAAGACCTAGCATACTAAACGTACACCCATCTCAGTTTCCATCCCCAGACCGCCGCCTAACAAAAAGCACTGAGGAAAAACAATCAATTCCAAAAGCATGTTTTGTTTCTCTAAAGTATTACCGAATAAGGAAAAATAAATCGGATGTTGAAAAACAAGCAAGAAATTTGTTGAAGGATATAAGCCAAGAGGCTCAGCTTTTAATACGTTCCCAGCTTTCTCACAAGCCTAATGCCCCTTTGGATCAATGCGCAAATTTTTTACTTGAAATACTACTATAGGCCCCCTTCCCTTTACAGGGAATTTCTAAACATGGAATTCAGTGTTCCTTCAGTCAGGACTATTCTGCACTGGTATTCGAATCTTCGCTTAAAAACTGGTTTTGTTGATTCTATAAAAGACCTGCTTGAGAAAAAATCAAAGGAATGTCTAGTTTAGATGGGCAGTATGTTTTACTTTTTGACGAGATATCAATAAGAACGGAACTGGAATATAATTGCGCAGAAGACATTATTGATGATTTTTGTGATTTGGGCGGCTTAACAACGTAGCATAAAACACTCTGCTTCTAATTTTGAAGCAAGGAATTGGGTACATTGTTGGCTCCCAAAATGGAAATTTACTGATTTTTATTATAATAACAACCATAAATTATATTCTCAGTGTCGGCTTCGATGTATTAGGAACGGTTTGTGATCAGACCGCAGTAAATCGACGATTCTTATACTTACCTAGGTCCTCTACTGAAATTCATACTTTGCGAGAGAAGGTTGAGGAACATACAACTGTTTTGACATGTTTCAATATCTTAAAAATTTAAGGAATATCCATCTGAAAAATGACATCAATTAATATAGTAAAATCTTTTCATGGAGAATTATTCGAAAGGTGCGTGAATTGGATAATAATGTTATCACCACTATTCGTAAACTCACGGACGTGCATATAAAACCATGTAACTTCGATAAAATGCCAGTAAAACTAGAAATGCTAGCCCTTAGCAATTCCGTATTTGCAACGATTTCAGCCGGTGTTGAATCGGGATATCCCAAACGTAATGACGATCAAGAGAGATGTGCTAGTTGCACATCTGTACTAGTTGTACGGCCGAATATTTATTCAAGTAGTCTTTTCATATTGCAACAGTAATGTCTGTTAAATATTCCACATCACTTATGGTTGTATGTTATCCACCTATTCCATATGCACTGCAACTAACCACCTCAGATCAAGATTTAAATGATAGATAAGTAATCGGTGATGTTTCAAAGCCAAAGCATTCCAAAGCTCTGGTTTAAACCTGAAGCTTTGTTTTCTATGATTTAATCAGTTTGCCACCTAATTTTTACTGATGTGTACTATTTTTTCATTTATCGAGCGCAGATTTTTGGTATTGGGGCTAATTTTTTGAGTTGCATCATGCTTATAGCTTTTGTCACGCAACCATGCACCCCAGCGTGCTTCGCGTGATAGTCGAGTTTCAGCTCCAGAAATTATTAGCTACATACTACATATACCTCTTCCTTTTTCTCATCGCGCAACACCTTATCAATGCTTTCATAGTTTGTGCTTGTATTAGAAGGTAATTTTATCTGCATCTATTTCCTTTGACACAGTTAACACCTTCGTGAAGATCATGTTAGTTGCCTTATTAAACCCAAAACTTCTAATTGTGTTCAGCCCATCGGAGGGACTACGATTCTCACAAGTTTTAAACGCATGTTCTGTGAAATGGATAAGGCCTACAGAGGATACCACATTAAAAAAAACGTCTTGCACTTTGCCATGATTCTCACAAGTTTTAAGCGCATGTTCTGTGAAATGGATAAAGCATACAGGGGATACCACATTTAAAAAACGTCTTGCACTTTATTCCTAGTGGTGTGGGAAAACGTGCTTTTTTTACGTAGAGCCCTTCATAGTATTTTATATACTCAGGCCTCCCGAAATGCCTCTGAGGTTGTTTTTTTTTTTTATTAAAAACGTTCATTAGCTTATTGCTTTTAAACGAGTCCGAAAGGTCGATTATATCGTTTGTAGTTGCTCGAGAAACTTGCTGTAATGCAAAAATGGGCACACGGATGAGCAAACTGATATTCTCAATTTTGTTGAAAAAATAATTTTTATAAGCCCCCTACAAAACAAGATCATCGAAAGAACAATTTTCGAAACCTTCCTGACATCAAAATTACAAGCTTGAAATTAACGCATAGTAACAATTATTATCGATTTGACTTTATCATTAATTTTTTGCAATTTACTGATTGCAAAATGGAGTTATGCTCGACGAATAATTATATTTACCATTGCTTGAAAATAAACACAAGTAAGACTTAACGGGTAATTAAAGAGACGAAATACTTCGAAGAATACAGCTCGCAAATCAAATATTTTATTCAGTATTGACGATCTTGAAGACCAGCTGCATACACAGGAGAACAAAGCTCCAAGCATACAAATCTGTGATGACACCTGTGTTATGCTATGGGTGTGAAACATGGACCCTAACCCAAGCATCCGCAAATATATTGAACGCCTTTGAGCGACGGGTCTTGAGGCGAATAATTGGAATGAAGCTTGACGGGGACCAATGGTGAATTCGATACAACCATGAGCTGTATGAAATTTTTGACAAACCGGAGGTCTCAAGGATTGTAAGACTGCGGAAGTTGCAATGGGCTGACCACATGAATCGTATGGACGAACAACGGATACCCTAAAAGGTATTCGTTGGGAGAACTGAAGGCCGGAGGCCAGTGGGGAAACGGAGGAAACAAGACAGTTCATCGCTGCTCAAATTTCGGAATTGGAAGACGCCGTCAACGGACTGAGACAGTTGGAGGCGCTATTTGCAGGAAGCGAAGGCCCGAGAGGGGCTGTTGGGCTAAAAATAAGAAGACTAAACGAAAATCACTCTTCTCAGAATTAATTTTATAACTTTTATGAAATTAAAAATTCATTTCTAATTAACTTTCAGTGTGTACGTATTTGACGACTATGATTTGTTCTTAAGTAAATTAGTTTATTATATTCACGAGACAGGTGGTACCAGCGAAACCTGTAGATGCTAAAAATTAATCAAATAAAGTCACGAAAAGAAAACATGATTTTTATTTTGAAAGTTAAATAAGACAAAACACTTTAAAAAGTTTAATTGGATAATGCTACAACAAAATTTTTTGATACCAAGTGATCCATTTTTCGTGCAGAAATCGACGTACCTTTATTATACATTAAAATAAAAGCAATTATATTTCAGTCCTTGCAACCATGAATCAGCATTCAGCTGATATCCCTTGACATACCATATAAAACAAAGACATACATTGATGTAACAATAATTTAGGAAAAATATTTAAACGAATTTCTCACTGATCGTACTTGAGTGTTTATTTTTTATTTCCAAGTGTTTGTCAGAGTCAAAAAGTCTTTTCATTGCAATTTATTCAATGATAACTTTAAAATCGACAAGAATAAAACCTATGGTTGTAATTTTATTAACATCACTATTTCTAACTCTAAGATGTATACTTGCTTAGTTAGATATTCAACGTTTACAAATATGATTACACTCAACAATCTAGTTTCATATTTATTATTGTTTAGAAAAACACATAAAAAGAACACTTAGCGATAAAGAAAATCGATTCGTATATAATGGATTTATAATCTTTTAAATTCTTTAAAAGTATTAATTCTTATATTTCACACAATAAAATTGTGCACTTCCATTCACGAAATGAACACACCCCAAATTTATGAATGGACACACAAAATCGAAAACATGTACATTTATTTACAATCTTCTATAATCGCGAAGAATGAAATAATCTTACGACTAGCTTTAGCCCTACATGGCGGTGGTGAATCTTCACACAAAACGCATAGCGAACATACATCCATCCTACATAATTCATTCGCTGGGATTTGCCAATATGTTGATATATGTACATCATATATCTCAAAACTCATAACCACTTTCAAAGCAGCTTTAAAAGTTTCTGTACTTGGATTGGATTTTCACTAAAGATATTCTACCTTAGACATTTACCAGCGATACGTGCGCCACCAGAAACATGGGTTCCCCCAATGTGGAGTTAAAATGTTCGCTACGATGACACCACTATGTATAGAAACACAATGATACTAGGTAATTAGTCGATTTCAAAGCACAGCGAGAAGATACACAGCAGAGCTCGTTGACTGTCGAAATATGTCTGTTGCTGCGCCATCTCGATGTTCCAGGTCGTAAGCTGGGTAAGCCAAAAGTGGCTGTCGCTCAATGTCTTGGGCTAGCTGCTGTAGGGTTTCGCCAGATTTTTGCATCCGATGCCGTAGCTGTGACCGATAAATCTCCTTCAGATGATCGTCTCCATAACACATATGAAGCGCATTCATGATAGCAGCCGAGTTCGAGTACAACTCAACGGAGATAGTCTGCAAAAGCTCGGCAGCTGGGCCTCTTAGAGCAAAAATTAATGCAGTTGCTCGTTCCTGCTCATTCCAGTGATTTGTCCTAGCGGCGGCTTCAAACTGGGCTTTGTAAATACTCCAGACCATCTGCCCGTCCAAAATTGGTGGTTTCACATTTTTGGATGTGCTTTGCCCTGTGGATATAAGTGGGGCTGGTGAGGGGTTTACTGCTGCCTTTGCTGCTTCTAATTCCTTTTTTTGTTTTTTCCCCTCGACCTGGCTGACCTTCTCCACGACCTAGTAAATCTTTTGCTCGACGCATTTAATTTGGTTTTTGAGGCTGCCGAGCTCCACTTTTATTTCGGCTGACTGTTTCTTAGGGTTTTGTACTAAAATACAAAACCCTATTGCAATCATGACCTGTGTCCGTCTGTCCGTCCGTCCGTCCGTCCGTCTGTATGTCACAGCACTTTTTCTCCGTAACTATAGAGGCTACAGCCATGAAACTTTGTGGAAAGGTCAGAAGTGGTGACCTCTTGAAAATTCAAGGGTGAAAAAATTTTTCAAAGGGGTTTAAGGGGGGTCTCCCCATATAGGGAGTTGACCCCTCAAAAAAAATTTTTCACCATTGGTAGTCGAGTAGGATATCATTGGAAAGGTCTCAATGAGATCTTTTCAAAACAGGTACTCATAAGGAATCGCCTTATGAGTACCGAGGGGGGCAGGGGAAGTGGAAATGTACGAACTTTTCGCGTACCCCCCCCGCGATTGGACACCTTCCAGCCGAAAAATGTGTTTTCTCCCTCGCGAATGGACACCCGTGATCTAAAAAAATCTGAAAAAATTATCAAGCGAGATATTAATGGGTATAACTTTAACAAATACCTCAGAATTCAAAATTCTTTCAACTTAGTTAATAATAGTATGATCCTCGAACCTGACGTGTTTCTTAATTTTATTCGTTGCTGGTTACGGCATTTTGTAAGTTGAGTACAAAACCCTTCTGACATGAGCATAGGTCTGTCTACCCAACTTGTTGTAAATCTGCTTTCAAATTAGTTGATTGATTTTGCAAATCTGCCTTGGTTTTGACTGCCTGTTGGTCTAGCTTCGTTGATTGTTCATTTAACGTCGCTGATTGTTCATTTAGCTTCGCAGTTAAAATAGATAACTGTTGTTGCTACTCTTCCTGCATCAGCATCAACATTTGCATCAGCACATTTTCTGGTTCTTTTGATTTTGGTATTTCTGCTTCTCCACCTTCAGCGCTTTTTTTTTGCATCTGAGGGTTCGCTCGAATCCAGATATAGGACTTCCGACTCAATCGAATCACCTAAGTGTACAATCAGCGTGGCCCGTTTCAACTCTTCTTCGGCTTTTTCTTCTATCAGTCACCACGTTAAATTTCACTATTGTGCACTTTGAAGATGTTTACAAGTTTTCACTTTTAAATTTTATTTCTCACTTCTCGACACAACTGTCGCGTTTTACGGTTCACGGCCGATAATTTAAATACCCCGGGAAAGTGAAAACGCACTGTTTTTTAAATTAAGTTAAAGGAGTTTATTTACTTAGAATGTACAATAATTAATTTCACTATTTTATAAATCGCACTTTAAATTACTTTTCACTTGTACTATCACTTTATGTTTCAACTGTCTTTTATTTCACTATCAATTAATATCGCCTTCAATTCGCACTCAACTCTTATCGCAGTTTTACTATATCCCCGATTCATTCAGCTTGACTTTATATAGGGTCTCTAGCCATTCAATTAATTTCTCGTATATTGGCAAATGTTCTGACGAGAACTAGCTGGGGTGTTCGAGATCCTAAACAATTGCAACAATAATTGCGATAGTAGTTCGCAAAATTGTGTGGATATGTAACAGTATGCATGGTCTGCCGAAGGCCTCTGATTGAAATCCGGTTTGTGACAACGAGATGCATTTCAAGTGATTCTTTGGACGGACTGTTATGCCGTTTAGTTTTGATATTGTACTTATTGGTTTAATTATCAAAACGTTTCACCATTGCGAGGACGGTTCAACGGCAGAAGTGTGCTACTGACCATCTCACCTTGTCGAGTGCCCATACGCTCGATCAAATGATGAGACATTCTATCTCTAAGCAAAGGCCTAAAAGGGGCATTAGGGCTAAAGCAAATTCACAGTGAACGTAAGTCCCAAAAATAATTTTTTTTTATTTTTAATTAAATTGAATGACAAATATGACATTAAAATTTATTCATCGGGAACTTGCATTCATTGTGAACTTGTGAGTTTTATTATTGTTCAATATTAAATTAGCCTAATAATGGATCAAAGCAATACCCGAAATATTGAAAATATAAACATTTAAATAAAGGAATTCTGTATTAAATCGCCGGAGAAAAGATGCGTACTATGATTATTTAGTAAGGTAAGGAAAAGCAAACAAGTGCAAGTGAAGTGAACTGAAGGTGAATTGTGATAAATACAACTTTTACTTTTAATTAAAACACAATGTTTACTTTCCGTCGAATCAGGAACTCGGGGTTCACATCTGATATGTGCGACAATATAATTTTTTTTTTAAATTTTAACTAAAGGGCGAATAATAATAGAAACAGCAGTCATAAAATTTTCCCCAAAGATATTGCTCTAACTCATCTTACGAGTAAATTACTCGTATAGTATTTAAGCTAGATTTAGAACTATTTAACTGGTTATTTTCTATAGAAAGTATTGACTGAAACGTACTGTTTATTGTTTTATCATTTATAACCAAAGAACTCTGTGTCTTTCATGAAATCCTTAAAGAGTCGCAAAATATTGGAGTTTTTCATTCGAACGTGCACTAAAATGTTATTTCTCGATTTCAATGTACCTTATTTAACTGTCCATATTTTCAAAATGCTTCAAAGGATTTTGTGTCAGTTTTTTGGTAGTAAGATATTTAATAATAATTTTTTAGTCCAATATGTTGTCTTTAGCTTGAAAATTCAACAATCAAAAGCCTAATGTGCGTCGATCAATTATGCTGAAAAATCGACGTGAAAGTTGGAAATGTTTATGTTTTAACGGTGAATGTCCTTTTTCGTGATTTGATTTTCTTTTCCTTCGAATGGATCCCAATTGCAAGAAAGCTGTACACTTTGCCGAAAACAGCATTCTTTCATCCATCCTCGTTCAGAAGTTGAAGATACACTAAAAAAACGTTTAATTTTCTCTGTAATGAAATCTTCAAAAATAAGTTTATAAGGCTATGAAAAATAATATATAACGTCTATTGGCTTTAACCAAATATATAAACCAAAAATGTAAATTGTCATAGTTATCTAAATAGCTCACTAGTTGGAGCTACTGTCAATGCCTTTATTATGTCATTCTGTTCGGTCGAATAATACTTACTCTTGTGTCAACTGTTTTTCCGTGCTAACTAGATTATAAATAAATCTCAGTATATGAATTCAACCTATTGTTATTTTCGCCCAATCCCATCAGGTTATGGGCCCAGGATACGCAATAAATAAGCTAAAAATTTATTTCCTAAAAATCGCAATATTCAAGGAAGACGTGATTTGGCGTGGGGACGAGGTGCCAGTGCCGGCGCCATTATCTTCAACAGCAACAAGTTCCGGAATCACAGTAAATTTCGAAAAGCTTAGTGGAATATCTAACTATGGAAACTGGAATTTTATGATGCGGATGTATTTAGTCCATGAAGATTTATGGGATTGCATCGAAGAATCTGCACCGGGTGTTCACAAGGTCAATGACAACCGCAAACAACTAGGGGCACTCGCAAAGATATTTTCGATGGTTCAACCCTCGTGTTTTTCCCACGTTAGAAATTCTGCCATAGGTTACGAGGCATGGAGCAACCTAAAGACAGCCTATGGAGACAGGGGGTTGTGTCGTCGTCTTGGACTCTTACGCACGTTATTTGGATTAAAATTGGAACAATTTAGTGACATGGAAGCGTATATCTTGAGAATCACGGACTTGGATCAACAATTACGAGACATAAACGCCCCATTAGAAGATCATTTTCTGTCAGTGTTAATGCTAAGCGGTTTACCCCCAGACTATGCTCCGCTTATCATGGGTTTAGAAAATTCGAACATTAAATTGTGCAGTAAAACAGTGAAAAGTAAATTATGACAAGAAAATCGACGTAGAGACTTCAACAAGAGTGAAGGTGCGATGTTTACAAACAAGTCTTCCACAAAAAGTGTCAACTAACATCCAAAGCGCTTCATTTGCAAAAAAAACAAATCACTTTGCTAAAAACTGTCCAACTAAAACGAACAATAAAAATATTAATCAACGGGGTGAAAGTGAAAAGTGTGAGAAAGCGTGGAACGGAACATTATTGACAGCACTAGCTGTGAACATTGACTCGAATGCTTGGTATGTCGATTCCGGTGCTACTTGTCTGTAGTGAACAGGTAAAACCGAATGTCCGCAAAGGACTGCAGCGATGGTCTGCTGCCTCGGCAGAAGAAGGTGTCAGTGTCTGCCGAGAATGCCCTTGTCTGGGGAGGCGTGAATGCGCTGGCAGGCTTGCATTGCGGTGCCGTAGGGCGGATTCATTCCCCCAGCACAAGGGCTCACTGCAAAGAATTTCGCATTCACAAATTTCTGGGGTCAAGAAAAGCAAGGCGACCGAGGTCGCAAAAATCGTAGGCAACTAAACCAGGGGCAAATGACTTGTTCATGGAACAAGACAAACAAGTGAAAAGAAGTGGAAGCAGGGCAACTTCGTCCTTACCTGGAGAGGCTCATGGCCTAAAAATGAGAGAGGGGTAACCGGGTGGTGATGGAGCCCCGCGCACCCACCCAACCGGATCAAAATCCATAATTGTTGCAGTGGCCAGGTATTCCTCTTCTGAGTGGAAAACTCATACAATTTAACTTGCATGAGCCTTCCCATCAGAAGAGAAGTACTCCGGTGACCAATTTATGCCATAGAGTTATGCAATTCGATTACATAATCATATGTCATAAAGAGGCACCTTGCTCGGGCCACTCAACCCGCGCCATCACCTGAAACAAAGAAGGTTAGTGTGTACCCGGCAGCTGGCTCATGTTTTGTTGTGAAAGCCTGCCACCGTATCGGGTCCTATAGCCGGTCAAATCCAACGTAATGGAAAGACCGAAGGGTACCGGGTATCAATTCATTTTTTATTCACTCTAATTCATATAAATATATATAAATATCAAAGACAATTCAATATACATTTTATCACTTCATATATAAGTTAACAGTATTTAATGTTCTTTTCAATCAATCTTCATATCAGAAACCCCTTTTTAAATTAGACCTTAATATTCCTTCAACTTTAACATACCTTCAACATAATTGAAGATTTTTAGAGAATAATAAATTTTTAAATTTATATAAATTAAATATATTTTTAATAAAAATGCATAAATTAACACAAATAGGTACTCACCAGTATCCTATACAAGCGCTCGTTGGAGATATGGTGATATGGTAAAGTAAGAAAAAAAAAATAAATTTAACTAACTGCTCGATTACTACATGTCACATGACAAACAACAAAAATCTATTGAAAAATTATGTTGTGGAAACTCCGCGGTTAGTTGCAGTTGCTAATAATCAGAAAATGCATAGTGAAGGTCATGGTGAAGTGGAATTATTGTTGAAAGGACAATCTTAAGTTACAAAATTAAATGAGGTCATTTTGTGCCAGGACTGTCAACAAACCTTATTTCCGTAGGCAAAATGGCTTCTAAGGGACTTGAAGTTCATTTTGACATTGAAAAGTGTAATTTTTATTGCGGAAAAATGCCAGTTGCAAGTGTTACAAAGGTGAATGGTGTCTATGAACTGGACTGGACACAGTGAGTCAACAATCAACAAATGATCATGAGTTGACTGCGACATGTCAAACAGTGGCTTTGGTGGAGCCACAGATCCAGTCCATCAATGGGAAACGCGCAGAAGCTGTGAATTTGTGTGAAGCAAATCAATCACAGGAGATTTGGCATCGGAGACTCGGACATGTTACAAACCAGTATACCCTATGCATACTGGTAAGAACTGGGAGCTCAACTTAATGCGTATCTTATATACAACATCAAGGCTCCCGGGGAAAGAACTCACTGTAACACCAATTACCTCCTACTCTATCCATTTGAACTAGAACAACAAAATATGAGCGTTTAACTTTATTTCTCGGTTCACTTTTCTCGAAACATTTATAAATTACACGTTTTAAGTTATGGAAAACCTTTATTAATATTGAGTCAAGCATTTTTCATTTGGCTGGTCACGCTTCATACGTGAGCACCAGACGAGCTAATGGTTTGGGGTGGCCACACGGCGTGGAACGCCAAAGGGCCGATTGAGGATCGCGGCGCAAGCCAACACCTCACCCCTTACCATTTCGTTGAAAACTGGACAGCACTTCGAACTCGAACTTGAATCGCGTAATTGAACGTACGGTTAAACTACTGGGTAGCAGCATGCTCCCTTTTGGATTTGAACAAGACTCACCCGAATGCTTTGCCGAAGAACTTTAAATACTGTTCTTTCGTGAGCTTTCAACATAAATTCTCTTTAAAGGTGCTGAGTAGCCGAACACGTGAGCTCTCGTTCCACGAACGTTTTTCCTCCCCGCTTCGTCCCGCTTGCTCGGCTGGTGAATATGCGAAACTGGAGAAATTGAGCGAAAAAGTGTTTCTCGCTTAAGCTTTCGACTTCGAAAGAGTGCTTTCAGCTTAAGCTTTCGGCTTCCTTATGATCTCTTGAGGTAAAATAGCGAAACTGGGGACATTAAGCGAAAGAGTGTTTATGCCGGAACTTTCGGTTTTCCTTTCCGCGTACCTCTTTTCGAAGTACCCCGTTCGTTCATGATGAACGCGGGTTGCGGGTGGAACTTTCTCGTTTACTTAACTGCTCACTTATTTACTTGCGCATGTGTTTCTATGGCTAATTTTCATTGGCGAAGTGCGAGTATACAGGTGTTGTTTGCTCGCTACTATTGCAGTTATGAAGCGGGAATATATTCGAGCATGTTTTATGTGCTCTCTTACAACATCTGATTTATGTGGGCCTTTGTCAGTTTCCTCATTTAGTGGTGCCAAGTATCTATTAACATTTATAGATGACTATACTAGGATGAAATTTGGTTATTTTATCAAAAGCAAATATGAAGTTCTGTCTGTATTCAAGATCTTTAAAAGTTTTGTCGGAAAACCAACTATTTGAAAATAAAGATGATTAGAACAGACAATGGTCGTGAATATGTGAATAAACTGGACGATGCATGCTACAAGATGCAGGTATGGACCAAAGATTCTGGGCTGAGGCTTTGAATACAGCAACCTTTATCAAGAATAAATCACCAAGTAAAGCGGGAAAAGGAACCACACCAGAAGAAAAATGGTCTGGTTGTAAAGTTGATTTATCAATTTTGAGAATATTTGGCTGTATTGCTTATGCAATGATCCCTGATGAGAGGCGTAAGAAACTAGATGCAAAGAGTAAACAATACATTTTTGTAGGATATTGTAATGAGTCAAAAGGGTACAGACTAATTGATCCTCAAAATCTCTCCAAATGCATTAAATCTAGAGATGTGTGCTTTTTGGAAGGAATGATGTATAAGGACTTAAAAATAAATCAGAATAACACTACTACTGATTGTAAAATAAATTTTAATGATGGAATAGAAAATGTTGTGAGAACAAATGATCATAACAATGTCGATCCCTCACCTACTAGAGAGTTATCTGACTCGATCAAAACTAATTCAACTGTTTCTGACTCCAGCTCTGTGGATGACCCCAATGATGTCACATGGAATCCAGACATGACTCAAGATCAGTATTCTAGTTATTATGAAGACATTGATGAGAGTGTGAATGCTGTAATAGCAAGGACAGCAACAACTCTTGATGGAGAACCACAGACAATTGAGGAAGCATTATCAGGACCTGAAAAGGATCACTGGAGGGAAGCTATTGAAGATGAATATAAATCATTTGAGAAAAATGAGAATTGGAGTTTGACATCACTGCCTGAAGGAAAGAAGGTTGTGCGCTGTAAGTGGGTTTTCAAGAAGAAGCTAGGACCAGAAGGTCTGTTACTTCAGTATAAAGCACGCATTGTAGCAAAAGGTTATACCCAGGAATACGGGATTGACTACAAGGAAACCTAGTCACCTGTGGTACGATATTCTACTATACGTAAATTGATTGCCCTGGCAGTAAATCTAAGCTTATACATTGACCACATGGATGTAAAGACAGCATTCTTAAACGGTGATTTGCGGGAGACTGTTTACATGGAGCAGCCAAATGAATGCAAGATAAATGGTAAAGAAAAGCATGTATTTGAACTCCATAAAGCTATACATGGGCTTAAGCAAGCCTCAAAGGCATGGTATGACAAGATAGATAATGCCTTGACAGATCTTCAGTTTAAAAAAACACTCAGTAAGCCTTGTGTTTACATAAAATCAGACAACTCTGGAAAAATAATTATATTAGCTTTGTATGTCGATGACGTTTTAATTATAAGTAAAGATACACCAGAAAAGAAAGCGCTCAAGGAGAAACTGATGAAAAGGTTTGAAACAAAAGACCTTGGCCGAGCTACACATGTACTAAGAATGAGATTAAATAAAAGACAAAATCAAATTACATTGGATCAGAAAAACTATATACAGAAGGTATTAGATCAATTTAATATGACTGATTGTAAGCCTGTAAGTACACCTTTGGAATGTTGCATAAAGCTTTAGAAAGGAGACCAAACTGATATGGATTCCAAGTATAGAAGTCTAGTGGGATGTATTATGTACATAGCAAGCCTACTCAGCCAATTTAATAATTGTCATTCTGATACACACTGGAAAGCAGCCAAACGTGTATTGCGATATTTAAAAGGGGCTATTAATTATAACATGGTGTTACATGTACAAATAATTACATGTACAAATAATTCTGCCAGCTACTGTCGCAATTGTTTTCATCATCATTAAGAACGTCAACGAATGAATTTACTCGAACCCACGAGAATCCAACAAGCATGATCAACATCTGCAAGTGACGTCACTCCATTCATGAACTTGCTCGAACCTACCAGGTACCTC
The DNA here is from genome assembly GCA_963969285.1 of Odontomyia ornata. Lineage (NCBI taxonomy): Eukaryota > Metazoa > Arthropoda > Insecta > Diptera > Stratiomyidae > Odontomyia > Odontomyia ornata. The sequence continues at coordinate 76,524,602 of OZ017742.1, forward strand.
TCGGTAGAACATTCGCCAATGTGCGAGAAATGGGTGAATAGGTAGAGACCCTATATAAAGGCGAGCTGAATGAATGGGGAGAATCATTCATTCGACCGCGATAAGAACTGCGATTGTGTGTGGGAAGTGTGTTTCGTAATAGTGAAGTGATTTAGAAGACAATTGCGATAAGAAATTTATGGACAAGTGTTAGATAGTTTTCATAGTGAAAATTAAAATTAGTGAAAGTGTTAAATTGTTTATTGTGCATTTTCGTAATTAAATAAATTCTTTTAACTTAAATTAAAAGACATTGCGTTTTCACTTTCCCGGAACATTAAAATTATTGGCCGCGAACCGGAAAACACGCGACAGTGGTGTCAAGAAGTGCGAAAGAAAAATTTTGAAAGTGAAAATTTGAACATTTTTATAGTGCACAATAGTAAAATTTAAAGAAACATTAAAAATGCCACGAAGCTTAAACTTAAAAATTAATGAATTGACCATATCGGAGCTCAAGGAGGAGTTGGAACAGCGGAATCTGGCCACACAAGGTACAAAGGCCATACTGATTGCACGCTTGCGTGACGCGATCGAGTCGGAAGGCGTGAATCTGGATTCGGGTGAGCTCTCAGATGCGGAAAAAGGTGCAGAAGGTGGAGAAGTAGAAACGCCCAAATCAATGGAGCCAGAAAATGCGCTGATGCAAATGTTAATGCTGATGTCATCCAGTCTGACTGCGAAGCTAGATGAACAGTCATCCAGTTTAACTGCGAAGCTAAGTGAACAGTCATCCAATTTAACTACGAAGCTTGATGAACAATCAGCGAAGTTAAATGAACAATCAGCGAAGCTAGACCAACAAGCGATCGAAATCAAGGCAGATTTTCAAAAACAGTCCACCGAAATAAAAGCGGAGCTCGGCAGCCTGAGCAAACAAATTAAAGGCGTCGAGGAAAAGGTTTACCAGGTCGGGGAAAAGGTCAGCCAGGTCGAAGAGAGAATGAACCATGAGATGGAAAAATTGAAAAAAGAATTGGAAGCAGCGAAGGCAGTAGTAACCTCTTCACCAGCCTCGCTTATAACCGCAGCGCAAAGCACATCCAGAAATGTGAAAGCACCAATATTCGATAGGCAAACGGTCTGGAGTATTTACAAGACCCAGTTTAAAGCTGCCGCAACGGCAAATCACTGGAATGAGCAGGAACGAGCAACTGCATTAATTCTTGCTCTAAGAGGCCCAGCTGCCGAGCTTTTGCAGACGATCCCCGATGAATTGCACTCAAACCCGAATGCTATAATGAATGCGCTCGACATGCGTTATGGAGACGATCATCTAAAGCAGATTTATCGGTCACAGCTAAGGCATCGGATGCAGAAGTCTGGTGAAACCCTACAGCAGCTAGCCCAAGACATTGAGCGACTAGCACATTTGGCTTACCCAGCCTACGACCCAGAACATCGAGATGATGCAGCAACAGAAGCATTCATCAGCGCACTAAAAGACCCGGAATTGCAACAAGCCGTGCGTTTAGCTCAAAAGCAAACGATTAAGGACGCATTGGCTTACAGTCTGAACTTTGAGGCAGCGAAAAACGTGACTCGTACCACTGCCCGGGTTCGTGAGGTAGTGACAGACGAGTGCAGGTGTGAGCGCGTCGAAATTGAGCGAGACCCGCATGTAAATGGTGCGCCTAGATGCTGGAATTGCGGAGCGAAGGGGCACCTACAAAGAGACTGCAAGAAGCGAAGAAAACCGAGCTATTGTCCAGGGTGTGCAGCTAGAAGGAGATCCAGACCGAGTCAGGAGCCCAGAATGGAAGCCCTTCAAACAGAGGGGTCGGGAAACATGTAAGAGCCAACTTCGTGGGGCAGAGGTTGGCTAGGAGGATCGACGTCCCCAGCACCACCATCACCGTGTCAAGACTACATTGTGGAGAAGCGGACTTATGCCTTCCGGGTCAAATTGACGGAGAACACTGCACCATAACAATCGACACTGGTGCAACCCGATCGATTATCCGACCAGACCTAGTTAGACAGCAACAACTTCACAAGGGCAGAATTTTCTCACTACGGACAGCTACGGGAGAAACTGCACCTGTTCATGGAGAGGTCAACCTCCAGATACAGTTGGGAGACCTTGTGTTCCGACATGGTCGCGAACATTATGGATGACTGCATTCTTGGAATGGATTTTCTGCGACCACATGGAATCACGTTGGACTTGGGAAAACGTGTCTTGAAATGGCAGAATGTCGAAGTACTGATGGAGGATCCCAGCGTCCAAATCCCCAAGATGAATGTAGTGGTATGTACTGACACTGATGTACCGAATTCTTTCGAAAGCATTGTATGGGCCAAGCTTGATGGTGATTCTGGACACCACCGATCTTACCTGATAGAGCCAACGAAGACGTCCGCATTGCGCAGTTTGATTGTAGGACGAAGCCTTGTAAGATCTTTAAGGAACGGATATGTGCCGGTTAGAGTCCTTAACACCGCAGATTCAACCACGAGCATCAAAGCGGGAGAAGTCATCGGCAGCTGCCAGCCTGTTTCCACCATCGCCTCTTTGGAAGCTACTCACAACCATCATTGGAAAAGGAGGCAAGACACAGAAAAAGCCAGGGAATCCACGTCTGCAATATTAAAGCAGGTCAAATTGCCGGTGCAGCTATTCAAACGAGCCTCTGATCTGGTCACCAAGTACAGTGACATCTTCTCAACAAGCCCGGATGACCAAGGCCGAACGAGTTTGGTAACTCACGTCATAGACACACAGGGAGCCAAGCCGATTCGACAAGCACCAAGACGTCTCCCTATAGCCAAACAAGGAGAAGTTAGCGCGCTGATCTCGGACATGGAAAAACAAGGCATTATCGAACCTTCTGTAAGTCCATGGGCCGCGCCTGTAGTCCTAGTAAAGAAAAAGGATGGTAGCACTCGCTTTTGTGTCGACTATAGGCAGCTTAACGACGTCACTAAGAAAGATAGTTACCCGCTCCCACGCATCGATGACATCATGGACACTTTAGCCGACGCAAAATGGTTTTCTACACTCGATCTCAAGAGTGGCTACTGGCAGGTAGAAATTGACAAGAAGGACCGAGAGAAGACCGCATTTTCAGTTGGGACCGGATTGTGGCAATTTGTGGTGATGCCGTTTGGGCTTTGCAATGCCCCAGCCACTTTCGAACGCTTGATGGAATACGTGCTACGTGGTCTTACCTGGAAAACCTGCTTGGTGTACCTAGATGACATCATCGTCATCGGGAGAACGTTCGAAGAGCATGTGCGGAACTTAGAAGAGGTTTTCTCCCGACTGCGACTGGCAAATTTGAAACTTAGTCCCGACAAGTGTACCCTTTTCGCAGCTGAAGTAAAATACCTGGGACATGTCGTATCAGCAGAAGGGGTCAAAACAGACCCTGAGAAAATTGAAGCCGTGAAAAGCTGGCCAACACCAAACAACAAGCGCCAACTACGAAGTTTCCTGGGCCTGGCAACCTACTATCGAAGATTCGTCAAAGACTTTGCCAAAAAAGCTAAGTGTCTTCATCAGCTAACCGAGAAAAATCGTCCGTATGTCTGGAATGAACAATGCCAGACAGCCTTTGAGACCCTGAAGGAAAAGCTATGTGAATCACCCGTACTGGCGTATCCGAAACCCGGAAAAATGTTTGTGGTTGACACCGATGCAAGCAACAGCGGTATTGGAGCTGTACTCTCCCAGCAGATCAATGGCGAAGAAAGAGTCCTCTCTTATTACAGTCGAGTTCTTTCAAAAAGTGAGAGGAACTACTGTGTGACCAGGAAGGAGCTATTGGCTATAATAGAGGCCACCAAGCAGTTCCACAAGTACCTATATGGCCAGAAATTTGTTCTTCGAACGGACCATGCATCATTGAGATGGCTACTTAACTTCAAAAACCCCGAGGGACAAGTTGCGAGATGGATCGAAAGATTGCAGTCATACGACTACGAAATTGTTCATCGAAAGGGCGGAGTTCATGGAAATGCTGACGCCCTATCTCGTCGCCCATGTCCAGCTAACTGCAAGCATTGCCGACGGATTGAGGAAAAGGAGCCGCCGGTTGATCTGCGACTGATAACGGCTGAATTCGATGAAGGTTGGTCATCGGAGGAGATTCGAAATGCCCAGCTAGCCGATGAAGACATCGGACCATTGCTCGTATGGAAGGAGACGACTGGGCGACCGGAGTGGAAGGACGTTTCGATGCATGGCGCAACCCTGAAAAGCTATTGGGCACAATGGAACTCCCTACAGATGGAGGGTGGCGTACTTAAGCGGAAATGGGAAACGGCGGATGGCAGCTCCTATAGGATGCAAACTATACTTCCCAAAAGCCGAATCCACGATGTGGTTAAGGAAATGCATGAAGGATCCTCGGGAGGCCATCTTGGTGTTAACAAAACCTTAGCGAAATTGCGGGAAAGATTCTACTGGATCCACGCTCGAGAAGACGTAGAGGACTGGTGCCGCAGATGCACAATTTCCGCTTCCGTCAAAGGCCCAAAGCGACGACTGAGAGGACAAATGCAAACCTATAACGTAGGCGTGCCATTCGAAAGGATTGCTGTTGACATCGCAGGACCCTTTCCTGAATCTGAATGGGGAAATCGATACACGCTGGTTGTAGCTGATTATTTCAGCAAGTGGCCCGAGGTCTACCCCATTCTCAACCAGGAAGCAACTACTGTAGCCGAACAGCTAGTGTTAAATTGGGTCAGCAGGTACGGCGTGCCTTGTGAACTACATTCGGATCAAGGCCGAAACTTTGAGTCACTATTTTTTAGCGAAATGTGCGAGCAGCTGGGAATACGGAAAGCGAGGACAACACCGCTGCATCCCCAATCCGATGGAATGGTCGAACGTTTCAACGGCACGCTCAATAAACACTTGGCCAAAATGGTTGACGAGAACCAAAGGGACTGGGACCGACATATCCCACTATTTTTAATGGCGTATAGAGCCGCTGAACATGCATCGACGGGCCAAGCCCCAGCCAAAGTCATTTTTGGAAAGACTATTCGTTTGCCAGCCGATATAAAGTTCGGAACAACCCCTGAGAAACCCCAAACGGTCTCGGAGTACGCAAGTGATCTAAGACAACGGTTGAACCAGATACATCGGACAGTGCGAAAACACCTCGAATCGGCTACTGACCGCATGAAGACCAGGTATGATCTAAAGGCTAATTCTACTGGCTTCCAGCAAGATGACTTGGTGTGGCTTTATAACCCGCAACGGCGAAAGGGTAGGTCTCCAAAGTTGCAACATAATTGGGAGGGACCATACCGAGTTACAAAGCGAATCAACGACGTCGTATACCGAATACAGGAACATCGTAAGCTGAGAGCTAAAATGAAAATCCTGCATCTGGACCGTCTTGCCCCATATTACACCCAGGGAGAATCGACTACAAATAGCGACACATCTTTTCGGGGCGAAAAGAACTGAGGTGGGGGCAGTGTTACATGTACAAATAATTACATGTACAAATAATTCTGCGAGCTACTGTCGCAATTGTTTTCATCATCATTAAGAACGTCAACGAATGAATTTACTCGAACCCACGAGAATCCAACAAGCATGATCAACATCTGCAAGTGACGTCACTCCATTCATGAACTTGCTCGAACCTACCAGGTACCTCTCGGTAGAACATTCGCCAATGTGCGAGAAATGGGTGAATAGGTAGAGACCCTATATAAAGGCGAGCTGAGTGAATGGGGAGAATCATTCATTCGACCGCGATAAGAACTGCGATTGTGTGTGGGAAGTGTGTTTCGTAATAGTGAAGTGATTTAGAAGACAATTGCGATAAGAAATTTATGGACAAGTGTTAGATAGTTTTCATAGTGAAAATTAAAATTAGTGAAAGTGTTAAATTGTTTATTGTGCATTTTCGTAATTAAATAAATTCTTTTAAGTTAAATTAAAAGACATTGCGTTTTCACTTTCCCGGAACATTAAAATTATTGCCCGCGAACCGGAAAACACGCGACAATAGTATATGAAAAATCCTCATTGCGTGTTACAGGATATGTAGATGCGGATTGGGTTTCTAATCAGCTAGACCGTCGCTCATATACTGGCTATGTTTTTAAATTGGGATATTCAGTAGTGTCATGCGAAAGCCGAAAACAAAGAACTGTGGCACTATCAAGCACCGAAGCTGAATATATGGCATTGTGTGATCAAGCACCGAAGCTGTATATATGGCATTGTGTGAAGGAGCAAAGGAGGCTAAATTTCTTAGAAGCTTTCTTTATGAATGTTTAGGTAAACATTTATCAGTAACTTTGTTCAATGACAGTCAGTCAGCACAAAACATTTGTAAAAGTCATGTTAATCATAGCCGTAGTAAACACGCTGATATTAAACATCATTTTGTATGACAAATTGTAGAAAATAAAATTGTAATGTTAAAATACTTATCTACTGAAAATATGGCAGCAGATATCCTAACTAAATGTTTAAGTAAAGATAAACATTTTAATTGTGTAATAAATCTTGGATTACAGTGTTAGAACTAGTATAAACCAAACAATGTAAATTGTCATAGTTATCTAAATAGCTCACTAGTTGGAGCTACTGTCAATGCCTTGATTATGTCATTCTGTTCGGTTCAATAATACTGACTCTTGTGTCAACTGTTTTTCTGTGCTAACTAGATTATAAATAAATCTCAGTATACCAATTTAATCTATTGTTATTTTCACCCAATCCCATCAACTACAATGATTGTTTGAAAATTTTTAAGAAGAAACTGAAAACTTTGAAATTATTGATTCTATTAGTTTGTATACAACGATCCTAAACATAAGCGCGGATTGTTCAGAATCCAAAGAATGATTAAAGAGGAAACGCTGGTCTGACTCGGTCGACGTTGATAGTTCATCGCTGCTCGGATTTCGAAATTGGTGGACGCGGTCAATGGACCGAGACAGTTGGAGGCGCTATTTGCAGGAAGCGAAGGCCCGAAAAGGGCTGTAGTGCAAAGAAGAAGAAGAAGAAAATAAAAAGCTAATAAGCGATTTAGAAACAGGATGAGAAGATATTCCCAATGAATTTGTTGAAAAATAACATCGGGAGCTGGTACCTTGCCGATTAACAGATGTGGTTAGATACATAGTAAATCATAGAAGATATTAGAATTTGTATAAATACCAATAATTATGTATTATTTTTGTGAATGCTCCAAAAAATTTTAACATCGTTATTTGTGGTCATTGACAGAGCTATGTTTATTGTTTTATTATTGAACATAGTAGCGAATCTATTTTCGGCTTATTTCGCAAGCAGACAAATAAAAAATTATTTCATTTAACAATTAAAACTAATACTGCAATGAAAAATATTTTAATTTAATTACTTTTAAGCAGATAACTTATGTCGCCTAACTTTTTCTCAGCAGTATAACATAGGTACGTGCATTCTTTGTCCTTGTATTATAACTCGCATTTAATTCAAAAAGCAATAGGTTTCAATCGATTCTATTAATTATGAACATTTTATATTAACCTAAAGAGTATTTATTCGAACCTTGAATTATTTTAAATTCAGCTACAACATAGATAACATCAACGCCTTTAATCGAATCCTTCAATATTTTTCTCTGTCAAACTCCTGATAGTGTCCATAGTAGTTCATTGAATCGAACTTAAGATAGAAAATAAACTGAGATACTCGGAAAAAAGTCCAAATGAAAAGTGTAGATGTTGGTCCGGGTGCTTCTTCGATGACAATGCTTGATGCCTTATCCTTCTTAATGGTATTTACACAGTCACTTAGTACTGTTTATATGCACGTGATTCAGCTTTCCGTTCATTCAGCACCGACTTTATTCTACTTCTTTGCAACGATAGTCGAATATCAAGTTGGGCGAGAAAAAAAAACGCATAAAAGCAGCAAAAGACGGAAAATGTCTTACGAAAATCTTGTTTTGCTATCTCCGAGACAGGATTTCATGACTATGAGCTTCCTGCTTTATAACAGACTTTGCTATCAGACTCTTCGTGTTTACAAACTGATAAATAACAAGATGCTGTGAAAAGACGACTAGTACGATGTCGGACGAAAAATGTAAAATGTATTGGAAGATGCTGGGCGACAAGCGATAGAGCGACATAGGAAGCATGATTCTGTGCTGCTGCGGATACTTAAATACATAAATTATCGGGAGTTCTTTCAACTAACCGATAAAAAAGTTCGAAATGAAATTCAGGAGATGATACTTTAAATAAATTTTATTTTTGCTCTAGGGATTATTTGATTCAAGTTTTAAAGGATTTCTTAAGAAAATTTTTTTTTAATAGAAATGGTTTTCTATCAGTGAAAAAATTTACTAGCTTGCTTTAAATGAAAACATTAATACTGTAAAACAATGGACACATTCTTTTTGTTAAAAAATCAATGTGTCTTCTGGAAAGTAGATAAATAATTTTACTTCAGAAAAATTTCAACACAATATCTATAGATACTTTATGGTAATAATGATCAAACAAGTTGGGTAGACAGAACTACGCTCGTGTCAGAAGGGTTTTGTACTTAACATACAATATGCAGACATACGAGTATAGAATGATGTAATTCAAGAAAAACTTTAATGACATGTGAGAAAATACAATCAAAAGTGTAGTGTCTGGTTTCATGGAAAGCCCATGTAGTAAGCGTGTTTGATTGTTGTAATGGGAGAGAATTCAAACGGCAATAACTTCTGTACATTCTATTAAAGCACATAGAGTCTAAGGTACTTTTAAAGGACCCCTAAATATCTACTTTCCTCCAATTTAATCATACTAATACAGTTTTTTGTTCGTCTCCAGCTATTTATAAATAGATTGAGTCAAATGTTAATAGCAGGTACCTTAAATGTTGAAGTTCGCGAAAAAAACCGTTTTATGCAATATTCTCATTTAAAACGGCCGCCATTTTGTTTCACGATTAAGGATATCACCCGTTAAACAAATCCTCAAAGATATTGACCATGAATATAATTCCTGAAACGTTCATGCAAACCCTAGCAAACCCGTAGTGTCTGAGTTGATTGGGATTGCATATTGTCCCACACCCATGTATAGTTGGTTATGAAATACAGGAAAGTATAAGCCCCCAAAACTGTTAAAAACGATTCGATCTTTCTGAAATTTCGAGGAATGATTAAACTTGTAAATTGACATCTACCTATTAAATTTTGTTGAATTTGATCGTGCCCTTACGATTTTCTTTGTGAAAATGTAAAATTGATAAATCATACTATGTATTACTAACAAAATTGAGTGATTATCGACATCTAACGTACTTGTTGTTATTATCGTAATAAAGGTCTACACTCATGATTTTTTAGATTTCCTGGATGAAATGTTTCCAATCGCAAGGGATACACTTAAATTTCGTGCGTTTCCCCTTCTTCTGCTTCCCTCGATACTAATAAAGTAATTTTTAGACCTGTTTGAAAAGATTTGAATCATATGATACTCCATTTGACTACCTTTGTCGAAAAACATTTTTTTGAGGGTCACTCCTCTACTTATATGGAGGGACCCTCATAAAACCCTTTCGAAATTTTTTTCGTCTTAAAGCTTTCAAGAAATCATAACTTCCTACCATTCCACAAAGTTTTATGGCTGTAGCTTCTATAGCTTCGGAGAAAAACTGCTGTGACATACAGACGTATGGACGGACGGACACAGGTACCGATTTTAATAGGGTTTTGTATTTTAGTACAAACCCCTTAAAAACATATTTCGAAAGAGGAAAACACCTACTCATTTGAATGGAAATCTTTTTAGAAGAATAAAATGAAAACTGACTTTAAAATGCCCTGAACAGGTTGAAACAAATTTTACGGAGTCGGTGTCAAATCAGTTTTCCCCTCGTTTATTGATTCAAATGGAGAAATTGATTCGGAATTCTTGCATTTTTTTTTATTTCACGCTTTGTAGGGACTGATTTGATAATCGCTCCTGTCATTAATTTTAAAAATTAATAAATTTTTCACAAAAGTCAGTTGAAAACAATTTTTTGTAATTGAAAAACACAACCGTCGATTTATTCGAGCATTTATCGAATACCTGAAATTCATTTCCTGAAGAAATATCAAAAGTCGAAAAACGTTCAAGGGAAGTCCCGGTCTGAGAACATTCCCTCTAGTTTCGCTGCAAAAGCAACGAGATGGAGGAGCCCGATGGCTTCAGCTATCAACCAGAAGGTGCGTGTCCATCGCCAACGATGACGGGCGAGAAAAAACTCAAAAGAAGATACGACGATAAAGAAGAAAAACCGACAATTCTATCGGTAATCGAAATCAAGCAACTGATCAAAGATAAAGAGAAAGCTGACAAAGTTGAAAAAGAAAATGAAGAGCTCAGGCTTCGAGTCAAATCATTAGAAGCACTCGTTGGAACGTTAACATTCAACAAAGCTAAAGAAACTAAGAGAGGCCAAGAAACAAATTCAAAAACCAAAGATAAGAAAACTGAAAAGCCAAAGCAAGAAGCTGATCAAGACGATGTCCTCAGCGCAGGCGGAGCAAACGACAGCAGGAACCACTATGCAGCGCTTGCTGGGCTTGAAGATACGATGAATATTGAAGAGGATCCAGGTAAAACTTCTAATTTAGATAATGAGTTTATAGAATACCTAAATATTGAAAATAGGGAGAAAAAACCAAAAGCTTTGTCTGCTGGTCCGTCCGTTAAGATTAATGAAAAGAAAGAAAAAGTCCCACCAATCAATGTATTTGGGCAAACGGGCAAAGATATGGTTCGGCTTTTTGCAGCCGAAAATAAGCCAAACGATTTTGAGGTAAGAAGAGTCAATGCCGATAAATTGACAATCAGGACTAAGTCGTTGGTTGATTTCCAGGCAACAAAAAGTGCAGTAAATTCTGGAGACGTTCCGCATTTTACATACGCCCCCAAAAGCGAAAGAAACCAAACCTTTTTATTGAAGGGTCTGGACTGTGGTGAGGACACAGTCGATCTACTTCAGGTGCTCCAAGAAGTTGCACCAGAAATACAATTTATTTCCGTTAAAAACTTTGCAACGAGGAGATCGATTGTGGAGCGCAAAAACTTGCCTCACTACTTAGTCCAGATTTCCAGCAAAAGCAGTTCAAGTGCCCTGCAAAACATGCGGTACTTGAACTTCCACGTGGTGAGGTGGAAACGCCTCCAGAAAAGTGAGGTCAACCAGTGCTACAGGTGTCAAAGATTCGGACATTCGGCTGCCAATTGCGCCATGAAATATAGGTATGTTAAATGCAAAGACATTCATGCTCCCGGCGAGTGCAAATTGGCTCAGGCGGAGCCAAAAAAAAAAATTATATTGTGTGAACTGCAGTGTCTTTGGTCATCTAACATCATATCGAGGATGCCCCCGGTATCAAGATGCAAAGGTAAGATTCACTCCAAAACAAAGTCAAGCATACTGCAGTGTGATACCTACCAACTTCGTCAAGCCCGGGGTGTCATTTGCACTTGCTTTGAGAGGACCAGCAGACAATGTAAATAAAAAAGATAATGTAAGTGGCAATAATGAGCTGCTTCTTAAAATTTATCAGCAATTAAATTCGTAATCGATAAACAAAATTCGAAAATTAACATTGTTATTCAGCGTTTAGGGCTTTCAAATGCCTCAAAATAAGTTGTCATCCAGCCAAATTCCCATGGATAGGATTCGTCTCAACTCAATCAACGTCAACTCCATTGTTACTATACATCGGCGTGATTATCTCCTTGAATTCATTGTCAAGCAAAAGCCTGACATCATGCTTCTCACCGAAACCCACCTCAGTTCATGGCACTACATGACATTCAAGGATTTTGAATTCGTAAGAAACGATAGGGTAGTAGGTGATGGGAGAGGTGGCACCAGGATATTGGTTCGAAGACCCTGTCGTTTCCAAAATATTGATAAAGTCGAATTCAAAAGCTTTGAATCTCTTGAAGTGTCCGTTATCAAAGTTTCACTGCCAGGTGGGGATAACCTCTTCGTTATCTCTGCCTATGCAACTGGTGGAACTGTTCTCAAGGAGGAACTCAATTCCTTGTTTGTAATACTCGAATTGAACCGGCTGCATAGTTATTATGTTCTTGCTGGTGACCTAAACGCCAAGCATACATCTTGCTGAATGCCATCAATAATCCTAGAGGTGTTTTCCTGAAATCGTGCATAACAGAGAACCAAATTGAATATAAGTGCAATCTATATGGGTTGGAGTTCCCAACATACCCTAGGACAAATTCATATTTGGACCTTTGCATTGCCGACGTAAGACTTGAATTCAGCTTCAATAGTCCTCAACGGAAACTGCAGGTGCTTCCTTACGATAGCGACCATAACGCAATCGTAATGGAAATCAATTATCACTGGGATGATTTCTTCCTCATTCCAGTTCAACACGAAAATCATCGGTTGAATTTCAGAAAAGCAGACTGGGCAAAGTTTCAAAAGAAGTTTAATTGGGAGTACCAGAAGCAATGCCCCCCTTCTGATGGTGGCAACTTTTGCTCAATGGTTCCTAATGACAGGAATCTAACTAACGATGAAATAGATCCCTATTTGTCGAAGTTAGAGAAGCTGACGTTGGAAACGATTGAGGAAGTAGTTCCCAAGATAAAACATCGAAACAATATGGAAGGATATGAAACACCAACCATCGCAAGGTTGAAAAGATTGGAAAGCCTTCTTCACACACGTGTCAACAATATTTATTGACGATTTTTGGACTACAACCATCCCTCGTTGACTTTGCTGAAATTACACCTGAAGAGTGTCCGGAACTTAATCCGGTCATACTTCAGGAGTGAGGTCAGCAATCAATTGGCGGAAAAATTGAGGGGTTTAAGCCCACAGGTCCCAGACGGCGTTTTTGCGAAAGTGAAGAGCATATTCGGCAAGAAGTCTCGAGTGAAGGTATCGAATCTTGAAGTCAATAGTGATGAGATAAATCTTCTCGATAGGGCTGGTATCGAAATGAATAGTACGACTCCGGATAGAAATGGAAACAGGATTATTTGTGAAGGGTTGGATAAACTTGCCCTGATTGGAACACATTTTGAATTGGTTCATCTACCAAACCCTGAGAGAGGGAACGAAATATTTTCAGAGGTCGTTCAAGCAAAAGTTTCTGACTTCAAATCAAGCCTGAACGGCCAATTAATTCTTCATTTCAATGAAACATTAACATCTGACCTCATACCGAGCTTTAATCTTATTGATTATTTTGTCAGCTATGAAGACATGGGTTTTATATTTCGCAAGATAAACAATAAGAAGTCATGTGGTACTGATGGTATTCCAAATGTAGTTCTTCGACATTTGCCTGAGGTTGCTATTAGAAATTATTGCATATTGTTCAACAACATGTTGAGCAATTCATATTTCCCAAATGAGTGGAAAAAGGCTAAGGTATTTCCGATCTTGAAGAAGGGAAAAGATTTTTCGCACTCGAAAAGCTATCGCCCAATCAGCTTGCTGCCTAAAATCAGCAAGGTGTTTGAAGTTATACTCAATAGAGCATTAAATGCCCACATTGAGGAATATGAGTTGATGCCAAATTGCCAATTTGCTTTTCGTGCCAGGCATTCGACCACACATGCAATAGCGAAAGTAACCTCAGGCATCTGTTGGAAACTAAATAATAGACAATGTGTTGGAGCATGTCTCATTGATAGGGAGAAAGCCTTCGATACGGTGTGGTTAGATGGACTAGTTTTTAAACTCCTTCAGGACAAGTTCCCTAGACACCTTGTCGCCATGATGTGTAATATGTTATACGGGAAATCATTTGTTGTAACTGATGGAAATCTGACAACAATGCGCGAGTTCAAGGTTTTGAATGGTCTACAGCAGGGAACAGTTACCGCGCCTCTGCTCTTCTCAATCTTCATTCGCAAACTATTGAATGGCTTTGATTTTAATGTCTCGCCAACGCGATCATTGGTAGAGTTTGCTGATGATCTGATCATCTATATGGCAGACCGAAAAGTTAAATAATTCAGAGAAATCTCCAAAAAATGTTCGATGATGTACAGCTGTACACTGACAATTGGCGAATGAAAATCAATGCACAGAAGTGTGAAACAATCTTGTTTCGGACAACGCTGCAGGGGGTCAGTCAAGACCTGAAACGTAATTGGAAAGATTTCCACATCATGGCTCACGAGGGTAGTTTAGAACGAGTTCCACATAAACGGTGTTTATCTCGATCAGTATCTGTACTATACTGAACATGTGAAAATCATGTTCAGTAAGACTCAAAAAGTAGTCATGGCCCTGCGAAAACACTTTCATTCCAAATTCATTGATCAAAAGGTCAAAATTATCTGTTACAAGACCCTAGTTAGACCAGTTTCGACATATGGATGTCAGATCTGGTACAACCAGAGTGCTAGTACTATGGAAAAATTAAGAGTTTTCGAAAGCAAATGTCTTCGTGCATGCACTGGTTTGTACAGAAAGCCTGAAACGGATTGGAAACATTATGTATCGAATAGAAGAATCGATCAAACTGCTGAAGTGACAAGGGTCGATGTCTTTATGATGAAACTTCTTCGGAATCATATCGCAAGATCTGTGACTTTGAGTGAAAACCCTTGGATTTGACAACCGTTCCACCCTGTGGACGGATATATTACGACTTGCCTCGCTACTGGTTTCATTCCTCCAGAAACATTCGTGTATTTGGACATGAACCGATATGTTTTTGTTTCTGACGGCGTCCCAATCATATATCACATATATCGACGGGCCACCGATAAGAAGATAAAATATCCTCCGAGTTTGAGTTCACGAGACCAACAATTCCAATGGAGATACTCATTTGCTAGACTCGTTGAAGCTGATCGAGTTGAGACGGGGCAATCTAGGTATTGGTGGCTGAATGACAATGTCTGAATTAATCGTGTTTATTTTCAGTTTTTTTGTATTTTTCGTTATTTAATTTTTTGAGTTTCAGCTCATTACTGCTACATTTAGTGTTGTTGTTTATTTTTATTAAAAATTGGGTATAGGGTAAGTATATATTATGTTTATTATATTAGGTTAGAGATAAGATTAAACGCTTAGGTTAGGAACATTGTTATCGAATTTTTTAGTATAAGATAAAATTTTTGATTGCATTTTATTAGAATTAAGTTAAAACATATTAGGTGTAGGATCAAAGTTCACTGTTGTGTTAAGATTATATATAATGTTAGGATATTGTTCGTTCGTTTTTTCTCCTTTTTCCAATTGAATGAAATAATATGTAATAATCTACATTGATTTGAATTTGCTATGGTTTTTTTTTTTTAAATATGACTAATGATAACGTATAAATTTAGAGAGCCATTTGGGCCATTAAGTTTTTTATTATTATTGTTTGGATTTTGCTTTATATTCTTTTAAAATTTATAACGATTAGTATTAAATAACGCGCTTTTGACTTCGAGACTGATTTGATAGCTAAAAAAAAGTTTTCTAACTCAAATCATAACTCTCTATCAAAGAAATATATAGATTTAAAGCTTTCTGCCAAAGATAATTTCATTTGAAATTCATCCATAAAAACAGTGAAAATCATGAACGATTTGTCATTAAAGGTAACCTAAAGAAGGTGTAAGGACTTGCGTGTACCAAATGGGGCAGGCTGCGAAGGGAACTCTACAGGGAGACGGGAGAGCTCACCCCGGATAGTGTGGTTGCGGTGATGCTCGAATCGGTTGGCAAATGGAACCAGGTGGCACATTATGCTCGGGCAGTCCTGAAATATAAAAGGGACTCACAGCAGCCGGAGGCACTGGGGCTGGGGGATCGCTCTTCTGGCAATTCCTCTTCCCCTCCCGCTAGGAAAGGGACTCCCCAGCTTGAAGGCGCCCCACGGCGTAACAAAACGAGACCTGGCCCGAAGTAATGTGTCAAACGGTTCCAGGCTAGGTTCTCAGATTGACAGGGGAGGTGTTTATTGGGTAGTCCAAAGGTATCCTCCATGGGAGTCCCACACTGCCAGACTCGGCGGGCATAAATGCCTTCACCTCCCTACCACAAAAAAAAGAAGGTGTAAGGACAGTGCATTTCATATACTTCGGCTGATTCGGGGTTTAATTTGTTAAAGTTTGATAGATGTCGATATAAGAATAGTCTCCAATCTGTTTCTAAACTAATCGAGATAACCAAATGTAATCTAGATCACATTTAAAATAAAACTAAGCCAACTCAAGGCTGGAATTGCACTAGTCAGTTAATTATTAGTCAACTCAGCTGAGCATCAACAGTCACAGCAGCATTATTTGTATACAATGCCGCAACGACAAGTTCAATCGTTCACGCGTTTGGTGCAAATTCAATTTTCTCGAGTCGTTCAACAAATTGAGCTTAACTAACATTGCCATCTGACGAAATAATGAAATGCAGCAGCAAGCCAGCAAACCACACAAAATGGACACTATATTTCCAATGGGCAACGAAATCTCCCTCAATATGGAGGGAGAGCTGATTACACACACTTAGGCGCGTCCCGCTGCAGGAAAAATCAGCCCGGAGGCTAAGCAGGAATGCTCGTTGTGTAGTGACAGGAGCACTCTCCCTTCAAACTGAGCCTACACTCACGCACATAGTTCAAGGGCTGAACGAAAAGTGCTAACTGTGATACAACAAAAAGGGGATCAACACTTAAACCATAAGAATAGTTGAATTCAACCGACTTGTGACGAGCATTCCTAACGACAGGTACAGACGCGATAAATTCACGGGCCACGACGATATGACAAGACATATGGACATTACTTACGATGGTTGCGGAACATGCTGGTATCCACTTGCGAAACGATGGAAGCAACCTGGGCCAAAGCACTTGTACATTTACGATTCATTCGTGAGAATAAATCTTTGTATCCCGTGCGAAGGCCATTCTGAAATATGTAAACAAACAGCACTGATAGTTCGGGATGAT
This sequence comes from Odontomyia ornata, assembly GCA_963969285.1. NCBI lineage: Eukaryota > Metazoa > Arthropoda > Insecta > Diptera > Stratiomyidae > Odontomyia > Odontomyia ornata. The sequence goes on from OZ017742.1 coordinate 76,541,548, forward strand.
TTCAATGGAACGTGTTGGACCGAATGACAATAAAACGTGACGGAATGTAAAATTGAGCGAACTTAATTGAATGGAAGAATTTGAGAAAAAACTGTTGGGTGGAGAAAAAGTTTTCTGACCGCAGGAAAACTGGCGAAAGTGGTCGAGCCGTTATACGAGTAGATGGTGAAAATCAGGATGCAATTTGGCGCACTTACTCTCTTTTTCTGGGTGGCTACGAGCGCTGAGGAAGCTGGACGTCTATTGGGTGAGGATAAATTTTTGGAGAAGTAGTATTATGGCAAGAAATATCCCGCTCGAGACGGAAGTAACATCAGCTTTGAAATTTTGGTTATTAAACATTAAAATTCTGGTGGTTTCAATTACTAGCACGTCAGTGCAATTTCCTTGGAGGCTCCCAACGGGAAAGATTAGAAAAGCTTAGGTGAGCAAAATAGAATCTATAATTTTGTTTCAAGGTAGTGCAAATTTTAAAATATAAGTGATCTAGAATTAGATGTGATTAGATTTTTTTGGACTAACGAGTTGCATCCAGAATATAATTATAAAACGGGTTGTTGGTTTGAACTTTGTTGCTCTTTGATACTCGTGCCAAGTAATATTTGATAATTTGTGCGAGGAATAAAAGTGGCCATGAAGTGTACGGCGAGTCGCGAAGTAGGTAGTAATAGTAGTTTTTACTGAAATTTTGTTCCATTTAATTTTTCAGGAAGTGCGAAGAGATGGTTTTCAAGTTTTTTCGCTTGATTTTCCAGATGTGAGAAATGGTGGTTCTCGCGTTTTCCGCTTGATATTCTCAGGAGGCTTCCTTACTTTTTGTGGTGACAACATAAGAGTGATGGCCCTGGTTGAAGATTCGCACTTCAGGTGGCCCAGGGGTAAAAAGCTAGCGCTTGGCGTCCCACGACCTGACTTCACGGATTGGCCGGTCATCCCTGAGGTCACGCCGTAGAGCGGATGAGTTCTAGTTACCAAGTGGCATGGAATGTTTGCGTGTTGAAAATATTATTTAAAGCTTCTTTTTTCCTTAAGAATGGATAATAATAATAACAAGCTGAGTAGACAGAACTACGCTCATGTTAGAAGGGTTTTGAACTCAACTTCTCAGAAATGCAGTCACCAGCAACGAATAAAGTCAATAAATATGTATGTCAACCAGATGTGCACGAGTATAAGAAAATCCATTGTTTTATTAATTAATTATTAATGAATTCCCATTGATATGTATGTTGTTGACCTTATTTAAAAATTCAAGGAGATCAAATCAAAACTGAAGTGTCTGATTCGATGGAAAGTCCATAAAATACCAAAATCATGTGTTACTGTTGCTGTAATTGGAGAAATTTCAAATGGCTATAACTTCCGTGTATATAATTCGATTTTCATCACACTTACGAAGTTTAAGGACCTTTCTTAGGACTAGTTAAATATCGAATTTCGTGGAGTTTAAGGGTACCTGTACGATTTTATTGGAGAAAATTCGAAAATCGAATATCATACTATTATTAATAAAGTTGAGCGAATTTCTACTACTTTGTAGTTGTTGTACTCATAAACATCTACCTCCACAAATTCTTTCAGATTTTTCTGAGCATAGGTGTCCAATCGCGAGGGTGGGCCACAAATTTTTCGTGTATTTCCCCTTCTGTGCGCCCCTCAACGCAAAAAGTGTCAAACTAAGACCTGTTTTGGAAGTTCTCGTCAAGACCTTTCATTTGATTCCCATATTGGCTACTTTTGATGAATTTTTTTTTCGAAGGACACTCCCCTATATGGGAAAACCTGCTTGAATACCATATAAAAAATGTTTGTAGTCGAAATTTCAAAAGAGCACCGTTTTACACCGTCGTACAAAATTTGATGTTTCTAGCTTAAGTAGTTTGCTAGAAAAAGTGCTGTGACACACGGTCGGACGGACGGCCAGACCGGACGCAATTTTAGTAGGGTTTTGTAAAATTACTTTACAAAACCCTAAAAATGACAATAATAATCATCATTGTTATATACTTAGAATGAAATAACAACTTCACTATTGTAGTTTTACTAGATCTATTTGTACAGTAATTCCAAAAAATCTTCCAAGTTGAAACTGAGTAACAGTAAAGCTTGGATTATTAAGTAGCCATGTCATCAGTTTTGGCTATGAAAGTGAAGAAAAAAGGGAAACAAAGGATTCTGGAAGAAATTCTAAGAGCTAATGGCACTAATGATAGTCAAAAATATTAGCAGCGCTGGAAGGACTGGCAGAAGAAATGAAAACCGAAGAAAATGTCGAAGGTAATTCCGATAAAAATACTAATGTAAATTGTATTCAATATTTAAAATATAAAACAAGGAGAAATAACCAACTCACAGCTCTTCTGGTTCCTCTGAAACAGCCACCAACAAAGCAGAAAAAGTTCTGCCAACAAATGTATTCAGATAAAGTGGAAGAGATATGGTTCGGCTATTGGCAGCCGAAAATACCTGTAAATCAAACAATTGCGAAATCAAAAGAGTAAACGTTGAAAAATTAACAATTAAAAAGAAACCATTGGTCAGCTAAAGATGTGCCAAATTCTAGCCCAAAAAGCTGAAAAAAACAGACTTTTTTGTTGAAGGGTCTCACCTGCGGAGAGGACAGAGGAGAGGAGAGGAAGCTGTACCAGAAATGAGTTTCTGAGTTTCTGTCAGAATCTTTATAACAAGGAGATTGACCATCGGAAAGAAAAATTTACCGCTCGATCCAGTACTGATTCCTGATAAAAACGGTCCAGGTGCCCTTCAAAAATAAGGTACTAGAATTTCAGAGTAGTGAGTTGGGAAAATGACAAAGCAATACCACCAACATCAAAAATCTAAGAAACCTGACCCGATGGTGGGAAACGGGCAACAAATTCTAATTTAGTGAGCAAAATCGCTTGAAAAAACATGTTTGCCTATCTGGGTTAAAAAATTTACCGAAATTTGTAATCCTGTGTATTAGGAAAATTTCTCGCGGGAAATTTACGTATTGCGGAGAGTACCTTAAACATATATATGTATATTTATATATATATATATATATATATATATATATATATATATATATATATATATATATATATATATATATATATATATATATATATATACGTATATATAGTATAATAGAGGTACCGGTTCATTCATATGGTTGTCTAACAGATGGCGTCACTTGAGTTTTATTCCAGTGATTCACTTTTCTAAATATGTGTTGGAAAGGTACTGTCTCATAGTTTCAGAATCAGTAAGTGCCATTTAGCCGAAGCGTAAACAACAATACTTTTTTTTACTCTGAATATGTCGAACTTTGTGCCGAAAAAAGTATTTTTGCGGGGAGTACTTCTTCATTGAAGAAAAAGGCTGCCAAAAATCATCGTATTTTGTTGGAAGTGTATGGTGTGCATGCTCTAGCTGAGCATACGTGCCAGAAGTGGTTTGCACAGTTTAAAAGTGGCAATTGACTTGGAGGACGACGAATGGCTCGGACAGCCAAAAAGTTGAAAGATTACGAATTGGAGACATTGCTCGATCAAGATCCATCCCAAACTTGCAAAATTACTTGGTGTCGCTCAACAAACCATTTCCAATCGTCTAAAAGCAATTTTTTTACAAGAAAAGCTTCAAATTTCGAATAAAAAACCGCATAAGCAAACCGGTACTCCTATTGTATTATATATATATATATATATATATATATATATATATATATATATATATATATATATATACATATACATATATATATATATATATATATGTATATATATATATATATATATATATATATGTATATATATATATATATATATATATATATATATATATATATATATATATATATATATATACATATACATATATATATATATATATATATGTATATATATATATATATATATATATATATATGTATATATATATATATATATATATATATATATATATATATATATATATATATATATATATACATATACATATATATATACATTATATATTTATATATATATATATATATATATATATATATATATACATATATATATATATATACACATATATATGTTCGTATATATATATAAATATATATATATATATATATATATATATATATATATATATATATATATATATATATATATATATATATATATATATACGTTATATATATGTATATATATACATATATATATATATAAATATATATATATATATATATATATATATATATATATATATATATACGTTATATATATGTATATATATACATATATATATATAAATATATATATATATATATATATATATGTATATATATATATATATATATATATATATATATATATATATATATATATATATATATATATATATATATATATATATATATATATATTACGAAATTCGTGATCACGCTAGAAGTTGCAATTTTACTCCCATATTCACCAAATTTTCAGGAAGGGTGTCTTGTATGTATCTCAGCTAATTTCGTGAACCTGCTTTATTGAAAACAAATGGCGGCCAGATTAGACAAAACATCGTGATTTCTGTTTTGACCCCAGTATAGCTCCGATTTTGATGAAATTTGGTAGAAAGATTCATTTTATATGAAACTTGGTTTCAACATGAAAAAATGTGCTTATTCATGAGCAATATGTGATTTTTCCAGATTTTCGTGGCCCTCTAGCGGCAGTTGCAGTGTAAAAAAATATTTTAAGGGCTGAACGAAAAGTGCAAACTGTTTATGGAGATCTTCCTACACAGGAGGGTGACTCTTAGACATTTTTTACCAAAGGTAGCCAATATGGGTGTCAAATAAAACGTGGTGGTGAGAACTTTTCAAAACTGGTCCTAAACAAGACACATTTGCAAGGAAGAGTGCAGGGAGAGGAGAAATCTACAAAAAATACATGTGCAATCTAACATATATGGTTTGTAGTTCCGAATATACCCTAGGACAAATTCATATTTGGACCTTTGCATTGCTGACGCAACACTCGAATTTAGGTTGAAACGAGATCGCAGGTGCTGCCTTATGATAGCGACCATTTTACCATTGTAATTGAAGCAAATCATCAAAATGGTGATGTCTTTCTCATTCCAGTTCAAAATGGAACTCATCAGCTTAATATATAAAAAAACAGGTTAATAAGTTTTACAAGAAGTTTAATTGGGAATACTAGAAGCGATGCTCACTTTCTGACGACGGTAACTCCAACCAATAGTTCTTAATGACAGGAATCTAACTAATTATGAACAGATCTCTATTCGTGAAAGTTAGAGAAGCTGACACTGGAAACCGTTAGGAAAGTAGTTCATAAGTTTAAGCATCGAGACAATGTGGAAGCATATGAAACACGACCCATCCAAGGTTGAAAAATTAAAAGCGTCAACAATATTTATCGGCGATTTCTGGGCTATAACTTAGCCTTGTTGAAACTACATCCGCAGAATGTCTGAAACTTAATCCGTTCATACTACAGGTTTGAAGTCAGCAACTAATGAGTGGAGATATTGAGGTGTATTAGCTCACAGAATCCAGATGGCGTCTCCACAAAAGTGAATAATATATTTCATAAGAAGTCTCGAGTGAATGTGTTGAATTTTGAAGTTACTAGTTGTGAGATAGATCTTCTAAATAGGGCTGGTATTAAAATTAATAATACCACTCCAAATACATATGGTAATACGATTGTATGTGACTGTTTACAGCAACTTGCTCTGATTGGAATTCATTTTGAATTGGTTCGTATACTGAATCCTAAGAAAAAGATCTGAATACTTTCAGAAGTCGTTTGAGTAAATGTTACCGATTTAAAATTAAACCTGAATGGTGAATCTCTGCTTCATTTCAATGAAAAATTGACCTCTGACCTCATACCGAGCTTGAATTTTTTTTATTACTTTGTCAGCTCTGCAGACTTATGTCTCAAATTTGGCAAGATAAACTACAAAAATTCATGGGGTATTGACGATATTCCAGATTCAATACTGCAATATTCGCCTGAGGTTGCTATTGGAAATGATTGCATATTGTTTAGCATCAAGTTTAACAATTAATATTTTCCAAATTAGTGGAAAGGGCCAAGGTATTTCCGATCTTGAGCAAAATAATGGAATCTTCATGCGTTAAAAGCTATGCCCAATACCAGCAAGGTGTTTGAAGTGATACCGAAGCTAGGGTTGAACGCCCACTTTGAGAAATATCAGTTGATGGCAAGTTGCCAGTTTGGTTTCCGTGCCAGCCACTCGACCATGTATGCCAAACCGAAAGTAACCTCAGACATCTGTTAGAAATTAAGCAACAGGAGCATGTTTCATTGATATTGAGAAAACCTTCGATACGGTGTGGTTATATGGACTAATATTTGTGCTTCTTCAGGACAAGTTCTCAAGACACCTTGTGACCATGATGTGTAGTATATTGTATGTAAAATTGTTTCTTGTTTCTGATGGAAATTTAACGACAATGCGTAATTTTAAGGTATTGAGTGGTTTATTTATTTATTTATTTCATTGCCAAACAAGACATCGTTACAAAAACCAAAATAATTTTTCGGATTAAATAATGATTTTAACGCAAAAAGGACGAATTGTTTTTGAACCGACTCAATTCTGTCGGCATGAACATTAAAGCTCGGGCCCCAGATTAGACAAGCATATTCAAGGATAGGACGAACTAAAGAAAGGTATAATGTCTTAGAGACCCATACATTCTCAAATTCTGTAGATCGACGTTTGATGAAACCAAGGAGCTTACTGGCCCTACTGATGACATGATCGTAATGTAAATGGAAACGCATTTTTCTGTCCAAAGTGACACCAAGGTCTACGATGCTATCCACCCGGCTAAGTTTATGATGGTAAAGATAATAATTGTTGATTAAAGTTAAGCGTTTCCGTGAAAAACGTATAACTTGACATTTTTCAAAATTCAAGGAGAGTTGGTTAATTTGGGACCATTCTAACAGGGAGTTGATTTTGTTTTGAAGGAATAATGTATCTTGTTGGGATTCTATTACATGGTAAAGCTCAAGATCATCGGCATAGAAAAGATGAGGAATATCCGACAAGACCTCAGAAAGATCAGAAATGAAGTTGTTTAAAATGAGAGGGCACAGATGGCTGCCTTGTGTTGCACCGGAGCAAACATTCATTTCTTTGGACATGAAACCTTGAAATTTAATATTTTGAGTCCGATTATGGAGATATGAGCCAAGTCAGTTCAGTAAGAAACCACGGATTTTAAATCTTTAAAGCTTGTGTATTCGGATTTTGTGGTTGACCCGATCGAACGCTTTACTAAAATCAGTGTAAATCGCGTCAATTTGGTGCCCCAACTCCATTTCACAGAGAATGCTAGACACCATCATGGATAGATTAGTTGTGGTCGAGCGATTTTTACGAAAACCATGCTTTTGATCGGTAAGCCATGGCCCAATAATGGGAGATAATTTAGGGCAGGGTTTTTTTTTTCAAATAGTTTTGGTGATGCTAATAAAATAGCAATACCTCTGTAATTCTCAACCAATCCCTTACCTTTATTTTTATATATTGGTGTCAAACGTGATGACTTTCAAGATGAGGGGAAAATATAGATAAGGGTAAGATCAATGGCTCTCTGCAGTTGAATAAAAAGTAAGGAGGGAGTAAATTAGGGCCTGGTATTTTATTGAGCTCAAAATCTGCTATTAATTTAAGTATTTCATCTTTAGAAATAAAAATTTCCTTAATTAAAACGGCTGAATTTAGATCCAAGCGAGGAGCATAGTAAGAAGAGCTGGTTGTAGAATAAATGGATCGAAAGCCGCTGGCAAAAAATTCACAAATATCCATTCGGTTGGAAGAGCTAGATTCCTGATATATCATGAATTTAGTTTAAAGGAAAGAACAGTTACTGCACCTTTATTCTTTGCCGTATTCATTCGAAACCTAAAGACGTGTTAACGTGTCACTAACGCAATCATTAGTGGCGTTTCTTAATGACCTGATAATTTATACGGCGGACCAAAAGGCATCATTTGTTCAAAGGAGCTTTCAAAAAATGTCAACGATATGCAAGTCTACACGAGTAATTGGCAAATAGAATGCGCAAAATGTGAAACAATTTTTTTCCAGATAACGCTGCTGTTGGTCAGTAAAGACCTGAAACACGAATGGAAATATTTCCATATTATGGCTGATGATGGTAATTCAGAACGGATCCCACAAAAATTCTCTGTCCAATACATCGATTTTTATCTTGATTAGTATCTGTACTATAATGCACACGTCAAAATTATGCTCAATAAAGCGCTTAAAGTGTTCATGTCCTTTCAATGACACTTTCATTTCAGATACATTGATCAAAAGGTCAAAGTTATCTATTAACCGGTTTTGGGTTGACCAGTTTTCACATTTTGATGTCCAATGATCAGAGTGCTAGTATAATGGAAATGTTATGAGTTTCCAAAAGGAAATATCTTCACGCATGAACTGGTCTATACAGAAAGCCTGAAAAGGATTGGAAACACTATATAGAGTCGAAGAATTTATCAAACTGCCAAAGTAATGAAAGTGAATACATTCATTTTGAAGCTTGTTCGAAATAATACCGCAATATGTACTTGTGAGTAAAAATTCTTGGATACCGAAGCCGTTCCACCCTACCGATGGCTACGTTTAGACTTTTCTCACCACTGGCTTCATTTTGGCAGAAGAATTAATGTATTTGGACATAAATTGGTATATTTTTTATTTCGATGGTGTCCTGTTTATATAGGCCGGTCACCATTAAGAAAATAGAATATCCTCTGAATTCGAGCTAGCAGGATCAATGGTTTTCATGGAGATACTCATTTGCAAGGTATGTTGAGGCTTTTTGACCTGACCTGGAGCAATCTAGGTTATGGTGGTTAAATGGTAATTAATAAATTATTCATGGTCGTTTGTGGTTCCGTATTTTTATTTTTTGTTACAGCTAATTATTGCTGCGCTAAATTTAATTGTAATTTGATAGGTTTCTCATGTAAATTAGGAATATTATAATATTTTTCTGTTAGGATTAGTTAAATTTTGTTTTGGTAACAATTTGTTACATATTACCAAACCAAACAAAAACCCATTATCCCTCTACCTGCCCTAATTTAGTACTGCTTAGCCCATCCTACACCTATATAAAGTTATCTCCATTCAACCGTCTTCTAGACGCTGTAGATGACTCAAAGGAGTCGAAACGCGTCTGCTCACACAACAAGACAAAGCTCGACGGCTTTTCAAAAAAAAAAAAAAATATCATCATCATATCAAATAAACAAAATAAGTGACTCTTACATATTAGTTATAAGCTCAAAGTACTCTCTTTTAGTTACAATAATTTTTAATGGAGTTGACTTTTTATCCTTTTTTTTCCAATTAATTGACAATATTTAGTAATTCTTATTTTATAGCAAATGATATTGTTTTTTATGACTAAATTTTTGTTTGCATATTGTTTTAATTTAGAGCGGCATATAGGGCATTTAGTTTTTTGACTATTTTAATGTTTTAAAACTGGTATTATGTTTTCATAAAACTTATAGCGATTGCAAAAGCAATACTTTGTTCTCCGCAACTTGCCTGAATTTTGATTTGCTAATTTTCTAACAAGCGTAATTACATCACTGGTGCCGTCTGCTGAGAAACGGTAACCTCGCATCTATACCGTAATAAAAAAAAAATTATTTGTATTTGATACGGGAATTTCATTGAATTGTATAGTTTTATACCTACTATAAAGTTCTGCGTTCGGATAAATGTGAATTACCTACAGCATCATTTGAAAAACATTTAGACTCTGTTCATCTCCTTTTACCCACGATGAGCTGTGAATTTATTTTTGTAATTCCTGAAAGCTAATGAACTGCAAAATAAGCAAAAAGCTTTTTCGAGATGTTTAATCTTACACTTATATACGAGACTTTACGGCCCCTTCCCGGCATTCAGTTTGGTTTCTCTTTGCGATTATTTTCGCCAAGTACTCAGTTGCCATGTACAAGGATACGAGAGCACTTTTTGGATATCCTACAGCTAATGCATGCAATCCTCCTTATTCCGTAGTTTCTTATTTGCGACTAGTACCCGCTACCAGCTTTCGCTGTGCTGCTGCTACTTTTACTACCAAAGGCTATAAATTCATAGACGCAGACGTTCGCCCGGCACTGGATTTCGTAGCAGTGTTCACTTTTCCGCTTTTCCGACTTTCGAAATGTGTAATGTGTTTTTCTCTCTAATTCTGTTTGCTTTGCCACGAATTATTTCATTTCCTCCTTATCTCAGCACAATTACGAGCGAATTTACTCCTTTAATTGCGAAACATCTCATTAAAAGAATGTTCCTCGCTCTTCCTAACAAAAAAGGATTAAACGAGTGCGCTAATGCATCCAAATTAGTTAGTGCAACAAGATTTTGTTTGTTTTACCCTTTAGTGTAGGCTATAAGAATGACATTGCATTGGATGTATTTAATTGCAAGGCAGATTACTTGCAATTTATAAAATGTAAAGGTGTTGTTTTTGAGATAGTGAATAGTAGTTTTTGTTGAGAAAGATTTGAGGAAAGAAAGATTTATGACATTTGTTATTTTTGAAAATTACCAAAAACTACTTCAAAGAGCCATGGAGGAAGATAAAAAATAGAAAGCGTAGCAAACTATAGAATGAATCGGTAGGTATGACATGGCCTCGATTATAGAGCCCAATTATCAATTTAAAAATGCTTAACAAGTAGGAGGATGTGTAGTAACCGAGCAGTCCGTCTAGGCAAACTGCTCGAGAGACCTTCATGAAAAGAATCCAACAAGATGTTCTAGCGTTAATGGGCCGTGTGGAACAATTTAAAAGAGGGACTCGACCCAAGAAGGAGTATTTATATTTAGATGAAACACTGACACAAAACTTACTCAAACTAGACAGTATGGATGCGGAAGGAAAAGATAATATTAAAGCTTCCAGAAAAGAAACGATCAAATGTATCCATTGGCAAGGTCAGATGCTTCAGCTTATTGTCGGCTTGAAACAGGTAAATCCAATTTTCTTAGACGAGAAGAACGCGACGACGAGAGGAAGAAAACAAGACGCACGTATCCTGGAAATTTTTTAACGGCCTGGCCGCACGCACTGTAACTAATGCGCACTTATCTGTAGCGTCTCAGAAAATTTTCTTAACCTCGAGACAATCATTCATCCGTCGATAGCTCGAGAGGAAAGATTTCGTATAAGAGGCTGCAAACGCGTTCTTGGTCTCAGGATAAAAATGGTCAGAATGCCCGTTTTCTTCCTTTTACAAATTTTAACTTGATTCAAAGATAAAAATGAATGAAAATTTACTTTCAATTAATGCTACTACTAAAATTTACATCAAGAAAACAATCAATTAATGAATCCACTTTATGATATCATAAGAGAAACCGAGAAAGGAAAAATAAAACAGAATTAAAAGCTACTCACCCTTTTTTTTGGCTGCGGAGCACTCTGCAACAAAAGGGGAACTGGACAACTACCAAAAATATTGAAAAACATTAATAAATTAATTTAATTTAATTAATTAATTTATTGCTAAGGGCCGTTTGATAACGAGTTGTTTTAGTTCTTAAATGTTCAGAGTATTTCCGATTTATTGTCACTCCACGAAGAGACACAACCAGCTTTATCCACATTTTACAAAGGAATTTTCTCGTTAATGTATTTAAACACCTTCCACTTTTTCATAATTTTAAACGGATTTATTCATTATCTACGAGACCCGCTCGAATCGACAAATCTTTGCTGCACTTCTAATACAATAAATTGCACGTCATTTCTAAGCATTCTATGCACTTTCACGACCGCTAATCACTTTGGGTCATTAATCCAAACCAAACCACTGACACTATTGACACACTTCCCCGAATTGTTAGTTCTCAAAATCTTCTTTTTCTTCAAAACAGCATGTCGAACAATCCATTCCGTAAATCACCTCCACAAAAAATGTGACAACTCCCCATTTCTTTCCAGATCAAATCACCAATAAAAATCTTTCCTCCCCGAATTAAAATTTAATGCACCGCTAAAAGCAATCCCTCTTGTTCTTTTTCAAATTCGAATACCAAATCTTTTCTCGAATTAACTATTCCGCACCACACTGCTTTTCTCTCTTCCAGTCAAGTCCTAACTGCCCCAATCCTAACCACTTAATTCCACACTTCACCTTCATCAAATCCGATCCCGCAATCCTTTTCATTTTCAAATTACCGCTGCCGCATCTGGGCAACGTAATCGAGGTTCATTACACATCGATTCCGCTTCCCACACATCTTTTGTTCCATATCGACAAACTCAATAGTATCCATTGTTTTACATATGGCAATTTGCACAATCCAAGAAGCGCTTGATGGAATGCAAAGTGTCACATATACATTACGGAAGCTATTGGTTTTGCCGATACCCCAAAAAAGAGTGCTTCCTTGCGCCCGGGGGAACATGAACTCAGGGTTCTAGCAGATCCCCGCTCGAAAACTCGTGACGTAACCAATGGAGCTATGCCTTATCGATCTCAACTTCAACGATGTATCTGGGCATGAGATTGAATTTTGTTAGTAGGGAAACGTGAATTAATTTTCGTTAGTAAAAAAATAAAATTTGTTAGTGGGAACTAGTGAATAGAATTTGTTAGTATGAAGGAAGGAATTAGGTTTTGTTAGGAAAAAGGAATAGAATGAAATTTTGTAAGTGGGAATTAATGTAGGGAGTGTTGTTAGTGGGAAGATTGAAATTATTAGTATGTATTTTTTTTTGTAGTTGGAAATTAGGGAAAAGGGTAGGATTGTGATGATTTGGAAGTAAAAATTAAACGGACAATGGAAAAATGCTGATAAAATAAATAAATTTACTGAGGAAAAGGTAGGAGTGCCCAAAGGAAGGTGGAAATGTTACGGCGGCAATTTGAAGTTGCGAATGAGAGAAAGTCGGTACCCCGGAACCTACAACAAGCCTGAGACGACACCTAATGAAGGAGCTCAAACTGACCAGCAGAAGCAAGACCAGTGTATGTCAGCGAGCAAGACCAACAACCCCAAGGTTAGACGCAATCTGCGCAGTTGTAAGTTTGTAACTGTTATGTCCGATACAACTGAAATGTTAAACTGGTAGAAATAATAGTAAAACCTTTACCGAAGTTTTCCTTGGGGTTAGTTCTTTTGGATAAACATGCGATTTTAAAGCAACTTAACTACAAATAAATACAGCAAATACATATTCCAGTGGCAAGACAGGAAAAGTCTCCCATACGGCTAAGCTTGAAATTTCTTTTTTTTGATTTGGGATTCACCAACCAACATCCATAAAGAAAGAATCAAGAACAATAAGCTTACATTGAATATATTTATCTAATAAAATTACGTCCATAATAATTCTTGTGTAGTCCACTGCATTTGAAGCATTTTGCTCAAGCATATTCATGAACTTCTGATAAATATTTCTCAGGTCAGATCATATATTTACATGCCTTGAAAATTAAACTAGTCGGGATTGCATATGGAATAAAATATATTATATGAATGATATTAAGCACGAAATGGAGAATTAAAGAAATGTCCAACTAAATAAAAATTCAGTCTTCCCGTTGGTACCCCGAATAGGTATGGGAACCGCCACCTTGACTGGCCCCTTCACTTATGAGCCATCGGGTGAGCTTTCCACCTTTTTCCTTTGTTGCAGGGCTCTCACCAGGATGCTTGGCCTTCCACACGCGATAAGGGCCAAGGCATCATATTTTTTGGACCGTAAATTCGGTTTGGGAGGGGTGTGTGGGGACACATCCTCGGCAAGGACAAAGTTGCCTTACGTATCGCACGTGGTTAAACGGTTATTCGTCGTCGCGTTTCCTCGTAATCCCTTTTGGTTAGTTACTTCGGCCATTGGTATCTTTCCACCGGCCAATCGATTCACTTTTGACACTGGTCACTCCAAAAAATTGTCTGTGCAAAAAATAATTTTCAGTGGGCTCTTACGCTGTGGGAAAAGAGTCCACATCATTGCAACGCAAAGTTAGCTTGCCGGTGCACTTACGCGTCCCCAGATAAGGCCATTTCCAGCTTAGCACTAATTCTGATCACTGAGGCAGTAGACCACCGCTGTGCCCCTTTACGAACATAATCACCATCCTTGAACACTACAGGTGCTCCTACCAGATAGGGTTTGTAGCTAATCTACAGAAAGATTAAGCGAGCACAAGTTGTAGTTAGTGTAAAGAATATCTGATATAATTGCTTGTAAGCTATATGCCTCAGTTTTCCATAGACGTTTGAGCCAAGTAGACGTTCGATTTACATAGTCACTACGTAGTGTTTATTATTTCGAGTTTCACAATAACTATTCACAGTAACCTTTTTTTTTTATTGGATACGTTTTTTTGGTGTTAATTGAAGTTCCATATTGCGTTCTTGTGCATGAAAAATCTCCTACCCTGCTCAAAGCAGGAAAAGAAGCCGGGAATCTTCCCCGGCTAGTGATTTTCTCCGTGATAAGTTTAAAATGACGCATCCAGCTCACCGAACTCCAATAGATTCTTGCCATTAGCTGACCTTTCCGATAGCAATGAAAGCGACAACATCCCATTGTCTGGTCGCTGGATACACCGTTGAACAAGCGCAACTTAGGCTAGGTATGCTAATGCGCCGAGTGAGAGACTGGATGACTGCTCGCGGGTTCAGTTTAGCACTGGAGAAAACCGAAGTGGTCATCTTGACAAAAAAGGGAATCCCAGAGTAAGGATGGTCAGTATTGGAAACATATTAATCGAATCGAAGCCAGTAGTAAAGTACCTGGGGCTGCTGAGCGACTGAAAGATGAGTTTCTCTGAGTAAAGCAGGGCGACGGCTGAGAAGGTTGCTCCGGAAGTATTGACATTGAGTTGATTTCTGGCCAATGTAGGGGCACCCAACCCATCATAAAGACGCCTCTTGATGAATGCTGCAAGCTCAGTGCTACTGAATGGAGCAGAAATATGGAGCGACGCTCTCAGTAAGGAGGTATACCGAAAACGTTTGGTACATTTGCAGAGAAGAGGAGCACTGAGGATTACATCGTCGTATCCTAAAGTCTCTGATTCAGCGGTGAGAGTTATTGCGGGCATCATACATACCTGTTGCCCTCCTTGCTAGAGAGCACCACAGTTTTTACTGGCGTCGAAATGTGGATGCGAGGGAGATGGTTGTCCGCAGGGAGAGACAGCGCTCAATCAACGATTGGCAGCAGTCTTGGATGAATTGCATGAAAGGAACGTGGACTGCTTGCCTCATCCCGGATGTAAGACCGTGGCTAAATTGAAGGCACGGTGAGACTGACTTCTATCTGACTCAGTTCTTGAGCGGGTAAGGGTGTTTTCAGACTTATCTGCACACGGTTGATAAGTCAAGGTCCTCTAATTCTCGGTTTTGCCCAGGAGAGGAAGCCAATGCCTGCCACACAGGCTGAAAAAGGACCTCTACAGGGAGACGGAAGAGCTCACTTCGGATAATATAGTAGCGATGATGCTCGAATCGGTTGAAAAATGGAGCCAGGTGGCACACTATGTTTGGGCAGTCCTAAAAGATAAAACGGACTTACAGCAGCTGAGGGCGTTGGGGCTGGGGGATTGCTTGTCTGACACTTCCTGTTCCCCTCCTACTAGAAGAGGAAACCCCAAGCTTGAAGGCACCTTAGGGCGTAAAGAAACGAGATCTGGCCCAAAGTAATGTGTCAAACGGTCCCAGGATAGGATTTCAGATTGAAGGGAGACGTGTTAAGTGGGTAGTCTAGTCACCTTTTTGAGAGCATGGGTGTCCCACACTCTGTGCGTAAACGGGCATTCACCTCCCTACTTCAAAAAAAAAAAAATTCCGAACGATCCGATATGATCTTTTCAAGAGAAGCTTAATGCTTTGGAAGGCGCTGTCTCAGATGCAGACGACAACGAGCTTGTGGGAAGGGACTGCACTGCTAAGGCAATCGAATGGGGCATGCATCAAATAGAAGAAATGGCGGCCAATATGGCGCTCATTGTACTAAATACCGAAAATACACTGACTTTCTACCGTATGGACTGGGTGAAACATCGAACAAATGAACGTCAAGAGGTGCATCAAGATGCTCACCGCAAGTGCCCCGCTGCAGGATGATTCGCAGAGGGTAGAAGAATTCTCTGCTTAAGAAGAGATGAATTCAACTATGAGCATCATCACGACTGCTTGCAACACTTCTATGCCCCATCGAAAACCCCGGCACGGCAAGTCCTCAGTGTACTGGTGGTCAACTGAAATTGCTGAGCAGTGAAGGCAGTGTCACAAGCTTTGGCGTGAGGCTAAACGGGCAGGGAACTGTGGTGAGGCATGCAACCAGGTAGCAGCATATAAGTCGGCCAAGAAATGCCTTTGCAAATTGATTAACAATAGAAAGGCTCACTGATGGCAAGATCGATTGGACAGTGAGAACAAGGATCCGTAGGGTGTTGACTAGCTAGTTATGCAAAAGCTTTGGTGCCATATGGAAATCTTGCATACATGATGTGGAAAAGATGGGCGAAATAGTGGGCACACTCTTCTCCACCCACCTTGTTCGTGTTGACGCTGTCCATGGTGAAATAGCAATCGAGTGTGAACTGCTCACACAGCCGGAACTAAAAGAGGCAGTCTTTTCACTGAAAGTGAGGAAGGCTTCATGCCTAGATGGTGTTCCAGCTGAGGTGTTGCAAATTATCTATCACTATTATTCTGACTTTGATTTCAACAAATTTGACGCTTGCCTTCGGGACGGGGTATTCCCGGTATGATAGAAGTTGGCGAGGCTCGTGCTGATCAGCAAGGGGAAGAGAAATTCCTTATCGCATTCTGCGTAATACCCGTTAAATATGGTAGACACTGGTAGAAAAATTCGTTAAGGGTACATTCACTGACGCGATTTGTGCTGCTGGGAACCTATTTCTTTGGCAGTATCGCTTTACAGCATGACGTTTCACCATTGATGAAATTATAGAGACATTGCTCATAGTCCAACAGGCAGAGGCATATAGCCGCACCAAGTAACGGATCATCCTGTTTTTGACATTCTACGTTAGGAACGTCTTCAACTCCGCTAGATGGGTGGATACTCTGGACGCCCTGAAAACCCTATTTAAGTTGGAGAATATCTGATGCGGCTTCTAAGGTACTACCTTAAAGACCGAAGCTTACATTACGGCATGACACAGGGCGAAGGAAGGATGGAAGTCACATCGGATGTTGTCCAGACCTGTGGAACGGGTCTTGTTATTGTCATGCTTGATCGGCTATGCCAATGATGTTGTGGCTCTAGTCACTGGACGCATCATTTTATAAGCACAACTAAGACTTGGTATGCGAGTGAGTTATGTCTGCGTCAACTTCTATGGACCATGAAAACGTGCTCGTGGATGTAAACCGATACATCCAGCAACTACAATATTCCAAGACACCTTCCTAGGTTCAGCCATAGCGTCAGCACATTATTTTTCCAAATTTGCGAACATATTCCCAGATACAGACATAGTGTCAGTATATTTTAACAATCGAGATTTATTTAAAAAGTAGACGCATGCACTGCGCATCTCCTCAGTTGCGTCGAAATACTTATCGCGCTATTACTTAAGCTGCAAGACTTAGCCGCAAAATTGTTTAAAGTTTACGTCAATTAACAAAGTGTAGTCATCGTGTTCTTTATTCACTGTGCTTCTTATCATAATGTATTTATTTATTTCTTATTATTTTGCAATATCCACTGCTTACCTCTGTAACTAGTGCGCTGCATGAAGGACTGGATGACTGTTCGCGTGTTCAGTCTAGCACTGGAGAAAATCAAAGTGCTCCTCTTGACAAAAATTAGATTCCTTAGAGTAAACATGATCAGTATTGCAGACATGCTAATCGAATCGAAGCCAGCGATTAAGAACCTGGGGCTACTGATTGACTCAAAGATGAGTTTCTCTGAGCAAATCAAGGCAATGGCTGAGAAGGCTGCTTCGAGAGTATTGGCTGTGAGTTGACTTATGGCCAATGTAGGGGTACCAAGCCCATCAAAAAGACGCCTCTTGATGAATGCTGTAAGCTCAGTGCTACTGTATGGAGCAGAAATATGGGGTGACGTTCTCAGTAAGGAGGTATACCGAAAACATTTGGCTCAGGTACAGCGAACAGGAGCACAGAGGATTGTATTTTAATATCTGACAGTCTCCGATTCGATGCTGAGAGTTATTGCAGGCATGAAACAACCCTGTTGCCCTCGTTGCGAGAGAGCGCCGTGCTATTTACCTGCGTCGAAACGAGGATACGATGGAGACGGTTGCACGTGAGGAGAGTCTAAGGTGAATTACACAATGAAATGGTGGACTGCTCGCCACATCCGGATGTGAGACCGTGGCTAAATTGGCATAACGAGATAAGTTTTGAGCGGACATGGGTGTTTTCAGTCTTACTTGCACAAGATTGGTAAGTCACGGTCCCCCGATTGTTTTGCCCTAGAGAGGAAAATGATGCCTGCTACACATTTTTTGCATGCCCAAAGTAAGACAAGCTGTGACAAAACCTCTATAAGTAGACGAGAGAGCTTATCTATGATAGTATAGTTGTGCTGGTGCTCGAATCGGTTGACAAATAGAACCATGTAGCATATTATGTTTGGGCAGTCCTAAAAGGTAAAAGGGGCTCACAGCAGCTGGTGACGTCAACGCTGGAGGATTGCTTGTCCGGTAACTCCTCTTCCCTTCTCTCCTTCCGCTGGAAGAGGAATACTCCAGCCTGAAGGCAACTTGCGGCATAAAAAAATGAGACTAGGCCCGAAGTAGTGTGTCAAATGGTTCCAGGTTTGATGGAAGAGATGTTTAGTAGGTAGCCAGTCGCTTGTAAGAATGGGAGTCCCACACTTAGAGCGTAAATGACATTCAGCTCCCAACCAAAAAAAGTCCATTGTCGATATCGCACTATACTTCTTTGTAACTATATCTTTTTTCTCCGAAACTATAGAAGCTACAGCCATGAACCTTATGGAAAGGTCAGAAGGGGCGATTTCTTGGAAGTTTTGGGGTGGAAAAATTGTTCAAAGGAGTTTAAGGGGGTCTCACCATATAGGGAGGTGACCTTTCAAGAAATATTTTCACTATTGGTAGTCGGGTAGGGTATCGTTAGAAAGGACTTAATCAGATCATTTCAAACCAAGCCTTTAAATTGCCGTATCAGTATCGTGGAGGGAAGAGGAAATGTACGAACTTTTCACGTACCCCCATTGCGATTGGACACGTTTCACCCGAAAAATCAGAAAAAAATCATGAATGCAGGCCTTTATAAGTACAACAATCACAAATACGTGAGAAGTCGAAACTCACTCAACTTTGTTAGTAATAGTATGATTTATCGATTTTACATTTTTCAGAATAAAATCTGTCCTGCAAGTTTCATAAAGATCAAAACAAAGTTATAGCGGCTTCATCATAACAAAGTTATAGCGGTTTGATTTTTCCTGTATTACTATGAAACAATATGCGCTGTATTACTATGGAAACATGTCTATGGAACAATATACGCTTTTTGCCGACTCAGACACTACAGGTTTGCTAGGATTTGCATGAACGTTTCAGGAATGGTAGGTATCATGAATATCTTTGAGAATTGGTTCAGCTAGTGGTATCAGTAATCGTAAAACAAAATAGTGGCTGTTTCAGATATGAAAGTTGAATAATTTTGAGATACGTTTGACTCGCTTTCCACATCAACGCATACATAAATTGACCTGGGTATTTCTGATCCAACGACTTTGCCCCTCGAGCATACTCAACGTCCGTACATAGCCAATTGTTAGTCAGATCATTACTTGATCAAATTAGCCTATTGATGTCGTATATCAAAGGCGTATTCGGCAATGGTCAAACTGAACATCGGCAGACTCCAAACGGGCAAACGGCGCTGAAAACAAGTAACAACCTATAGGTGGAAGTGGAAGCGGCAATTAAGATCGTGGCAGAATAAACGATTGAGCATCAAGCTCGGCACGAGAGAAATGATTGATTCGAGGATAAGTCCTATAATGGGTTAGACAGAAAGAATCAGGCGTACAGGGAATACTTAGATGGAAAAATCAGGACAAAAAGAGAACTTTATGAAAATCTCAACGAGTACCGAATAAGATCATTTCAATTAAGAAAAGAAAATACTATGTAAACTAATTTAGAAGCATTAATGTAAGTCTAGCGAGAAACAACATAAGACAAACATACAAAGTAGCAAAAGCCTGAAACGAGATTATCAGCCGAAGACCACGTTCTGCCGTTGTGACATCGACAACATCTTAACAGATGAAAATGGGATTAAGGGCAGATGGACATCATATTTCATGAGCCTTCTAGATCCGCAGCACAGTTTCAAAGCATCGGAGCCTGTAGATATCCCCGAAGAGCTTCCATTGACCTTCCTTACTCTAGATAGAGTTTGTTCCGCCACCAAGGCCCAAAAGAATAATAAAATGGTCAGGTTTTGTCGAAGTGAAGTTTTCTTCCTCTTTCGAGTCATAAATTAAGTTTTGGCTTCATTAACTTGTGGGCCGATTCGGTTTGCTTTAGTTCGTAGACTCAAAAATACTCTTTTTGCATCCAATATTGAATGTGATATAATATTGACGACATCAGCATATGCTACCAAATGTGTGGACTTGAACATTAGTGTACCTGAGGTTTCAGCTAATGCACTATGTTCCAGCGCAATATTCAAGAGCATTGGGGCAAGTCCATCCCCTTGTTTTAAGCCTGATACCGTTATAAAGCTGTCCGTTAGTTCACCGGTTACCTTGACCATGCGGACTAGTTTTGTTGGGGCGCCAAATTCAAACATTATTTTGTACAGCGCATTTCTGTCGACACTGGCGTATGCTTGCTCAAAGCCTACAAAGAGTTAGTGTACATCGATGTTATATTCCCAGCACTTTTGGAGCGCGTGCTTTACTGAAAATATTTGGCCTATTGTAAACCATCCATTTCAAAAGCCTTCTTGATACTCTTCTATAAAATTTTCATAGTACGGCTTTAATTTTCTTTCTATGATTTTGGAGAGCACTTGATAAGACTTGCACAATAAATTACACAGTATAATTTGCACACCTTTGCTTATCCCCTTTTTTATGTACAGAACACATTATACTTTTCCACCAGTCCCCTAGTGACTGCTCCTCTGACCATATTATGCTTATCACCCAATGCAAAGGCTTATTTCGATTGGGATCCCTGGTCTGGAGCAGTTCTGCTGGTATTCCATCTACTTTAGGAGCCTTATTTTTTCTGGGGTCCCATACTGCTGCCTGTACTTTGTCTCCAGTTGGTGGTGAGACTGGGACCTCTTGCCCTGCTTCTGGAAGGTTTACAGCTTCAGTCGTTGTTGTGGATGCTGTGAATAGCTTCTGGAAATATTATACCCATTTGTTTTTAATATTGACTGGGTTGCTTATGATTGCGCCTGGTTCTTTTTTTAAATTGCTTTCCTGCATTCTATGTCATACTAGTTCCTCGTTTTTGTATGAGTACATGGTCAATTTGGTTGAGGGTGCGACCATTTGGGGAAGCCACCGCTCTCTTATGGATGTCTCGATGTCGGTAGTGTGTGGAGCTTACTGTGAAGCCTCTACTAGTAGCAAAGTCCATTAGGCGTTGACCGTTGTCACTTGGCCTCTGCACGAAACTTTAGGATCAGGAAACTGTCACTACCCAAAATTTTTATATTCAGACAAGTTTCAGAAAAGCAAATAATAAAATCTTTACCAAGCTGGTAGGAGACAAAAAGTTCCTCAAACTTGGTATATTTTCAATAAAAAATAGAGGTACAATTTTTATTAGGGGAAGAGAAGTTAAGTTGAAGAGTATTAAGGTTTAAAGAAAATTCATTGAGGTTGGCGATAAAAATTATAATATAAGAATTTACATGTGACTAAAGCTTTGGGATTTCATTCGTTGTCCGGCAAAAATTTCTTCATCTCATTGCAAATGGCTTAACAAGTACCTACACTAGCAGGAAAGTAGGCCACACTCAGAACAATATCAATATCTGAAAAATCACTAGCTTAAATGAGGCAACTACTTTGTCTATTAAATTTTCCTTGGTCAACTTATAGCAACTAAAAACTTTAACGGATGATCCAAATTTTTTGATAAAAGAACTCTTTAAAGCTTCAACAGAAGTTTTTTTCACCACGCTAGAGATTATGTCATGCTTCTACGGTATAGAAGCTCAAATAGCAGGACAATTAAGATCTGTTGAAGCAATTGAATTCCAGGAGGTATTTTTTGGAATGGCTTCCCTCTTATTGGGCAATGCGCCAGGTTAGTTGATGATAAGTAAAGCAGACTTCAAGACCACTAGTTGTTGGTTAATAGAAAGCGGCTTGAACAGCAAGCTGCTCCTAGTGACCATTAATTAATCATGCTCAACTTTTTGTGCATAATTGCAGTAATTTGGCTGCATTACGAACGTTGGCTGTTGCTGCATGTTTTGCTGAGCAGTTGATGAGGTATCCAGCACATTCTAATTATCAGATCCCAAAACTGCTGATTGTTGAGTAATAGTTAGCGGTTTCAACATTGAATTACTCCTAGTAATTATTGAGAAACCAGGTTCAATAATTTCTGCAGAATTGTGGCAATCTGGTTGCAGTACGAATGCTGGTTGTTGCTGCATGTCATATTGAGCATATTGAGCAGGTTCAAGCTGTCGCTGCCTTCAGCGATGGGCAATTTTCCTTGAGAGGAGACATTGATTGGTTTTGCCTGCGGTTTATTTTCTGTCAATGTTGATAAAGCTGGGTCCGGTACTGAGCGCACAGCCTTTTCGATTGAACCAGATGAAGAATTAGAAGATGAGGATTCCGTAAATTGTAATAAAGAGTTGACATCAGAACAAGCAGAGGAGCATTTCGCAAGTAAGGGTTTTGGCTCATCGGTTAAGGAAGTGTTCAGGCAGATACTGAGTAGCTCCTAAATATTACACATTACTATTAATGAATATTGAAAGAGGCGAAGTATGCCGAAAAATATAGTTAGCAAATAAAATGTTTTATTCAGTTTTAACGATCTTGAAGATCAAAGGCATACATGGGAAAGCAAAACTCCAAGTATACAAATCTGTAATGAAACCTGTGCTTTGCTATGGGTGGAAAACGTGGATCCGACCCCAAGCATTCGCAAAAATATTGAACACCTTTGAGAGACTGATCCTGAGGTGGAAAATTAGAGTGAAGCTAGACGGGGACCAATGGCGAATTCGATACAACCATGAGCTGTATGAAATTTTTGACCAGCCGGAGTTCTCATCAATTTGCAGACTGCGGAAGCTGCAAGAGGCTGGCATCATGAGTCCTGCGGACGAACAATGGATACACAAAAAAGGTATCTCCTTCCCCTGTATCTTTCATAGCAAAACTTGTCATTTTGAAACCTGTACTCACCAAGACCTTTCGTTTGATACCCATATTCCCTACATGCGATGAACATTTTTTTTGTGGGCCATTCTCTTATATGGGGACACTCCCCTCAAACACCTTATGAATTTCTTTTTCTGGTGAAACTTTGAAGAGGGCATCTTTTTACACGTACCTACAAAATCGTATGTTTCTAGCTTATGCAGCTTGCGAGAAACAGTGGTGTGACACACAAACAGACGGACAGATAGACAGGATGCGATTTTAGTACGGTTTTTTAAAATGTTTTCACAAAAC
Organism: Odontomyia ornata; assembly: GCA_963969285.1. NCBI lineage: Eukaryota > Metazoa > Arthropoda > Insecta > Diptera > Stratiomyidae > Odontomyia > Odontomyia ornata. Next base: position 76,565,282 of record OZ017742.1, read on the forward strand.
CCTAAAAATGTATAAAATGAATTGAAATGTAAAAAATGAAATTAATTTGTAGTCGCTACATCACACCCTGCCCAGTTTGTTACCTGCTATACGAAATCGTTAGGCTTGGCGATCTCGAAACCTCACAGTTTTTCCGTGTCGTGTTTGGTATGGTGATTGGGAATGATTGTTGCACTGGTTTGGCTGGTCGTCATCGTTGCGGTGGTGTACTAATTTATTGGATTTCAGTGTTTGATCGTCCTAATCTTGTATTGTAAGGCGGGTTTCAATCGATCGATATAAATGTTTTGATGCTTTCCATTAACGATTACATTAAAAATTTAACAGCCACGCTTAATGACAATGTATGGTCCTTTGTACGGTGGTAGAAGTGAAGGAGAGTACAATCTTTTAAAAGAGGGTGGGCGAAAACTTTACTACTGGCATGATGCGTGATCTTTGCAGGTTGAAAAATATTAATTCGTCATCGAGACTTTTTATCAATTCTTCATCACTGGGTTGCTCCTTCGATGGCTCGAAAGTCATTTCTATTGGTGTTATTTTTATATCGTTACCCGAGATGCTGCAAAGTCTTAGTAAAACGAAGGGTAGTTAGTTGTACCAATCATTAGATCATTTGGCTCTAAGAGATGATTTTAACGACCTATGCCATCTTTCGATAGTGCCATTTGACTGCGGGTGGTAGCTTGTCGTTCGCAGATATAATACTTCTAAGATTAAATTAAAACTGTCGTCCATGATCCGTGGTTATTCTTGAGGGGATGCCGTAGCGAAATATTCAGTCAAATATTAGTGCCGATGCAACACTATCCACGGTTTTACTGCTAATTGGAATTGCCTCTAGCCATCATGAGAAACGGTCAATTACTATTGAAATGTATGAGTAATCTCCTGATGGTGAACTAAATCAATATTTATGTATAAAAATCGTCTAGGATTCCCTTGTAAGCGTGTATGAGTGACTTAGTATGGCGAAACAATTTGGTCCTTTGGCAGTTTTGCAGTTTTATACGAAGTTTTTGCTATCGCGGCATACATTCAGCCAAACAAAGCGCTCTTTTACGAGGCGTGTAGTTTCTCTTATTCCGGGATGGGATAAACTGTGAATTTTGGCTAAATTCTTTAAACGAAAGTTTTTGGTAGCCTTCATACTTTTTAAATCGCAGTAGAGGTTAATTTCTGAATAAGGAAGTGTGATGCGCTTAAGCTGCAAAGAAGTTGTGTTTATGTGCAAGATATTTTGTAGTTCATCATAAGTTTTTTGATCTCTAGCTATCGCTTCGAGCTGAATTTCGGCCGAATTGATTGAATTAATCCATGATCGGGGATGATATTTCGACGGGTGGAAATGTAGTGAATATTGGATGAAAACTGACTTATGTAGTCTAATTGCCGAGCTTATCGAGGTGATGCTCTATCACCATCATCACCTATCATTTTTCACCTGAGACCAAGGATCAGTCAAAGCCGTGGACTGAAAAGGGAAAATCGGCTCCAAAGAAAGCAAAGACAGTTCAGTCAGCTGGCAAGCTCATGGCATCCGTTTTATGGAATGCGCGTGGAATAATATTTATTGATTATCTTTATGGAATGCGCGTGGAATAATATTTATTGATTATCTTGAAAAAGGAAAAACAATCAATCAATATTATGTTGCCTTATTGCAGCGTTTGAGTGATGAAATCAAGAAAAAACGGCCCCACCTGACGAAAAAGAAAGTGTTGTTTCATCACGACAACGCACCAGTCCACACGTGCGTCATTTCGATGGCTAAAATCAATGATTTGAAGCTCGAATTGCTTCCTCACGCATCCTATTTGCCAGATCTGGCTCCGTCGGATTATTTTTTTTTCCGAATTTGAAAAAATGGCTCGGCGGCAAAAGATTTGTCAACAATGAAGAGGTAGAGTCTGACGTTAATAGCTATTTTGAGGAGCTTGACGGTTCCTACTATAAAGCGGGTATCGAAGCTATTGAACATCGTTAGGAAAAGTGTACCGAGCTGAAAGGAGAATATGTTGAAAAATAAAAACATTTTCGCAATTTTTTTACTGTTTTCTTTGTCGGATCGGGTACTTTTGGGATCGCCCTCGTAAATAATTTTGGAATTTCATGATTGGGTGATTGTTGTTAGTTGCAAATCCCTTTGACATGTTTCTTGATATTATTCATCGCTGGTGATTGTTTTTTATAAGTTGAGTACAAAAATCTTCTGATATGAGCGTAGGTCTGTCAACCCAACTTGTTTTGTTTGTTTTTCCGTCCCCGCAGCTACATTTTTGCTTCTTGTTTTCCTTTATTTTTGCTGTCTTCGAGAGGACAGTGTGAAAAAGTATCTAGTAACTAGCTTTGCTGACTGTAGTGGCAGAACATCTATTTTTGGCCTCTTATCTTCTTTGGTTTCCAGGAGACTGCATGCCATTCTCAGTATACTTGGAAGGAATGAGAGGTTAGCAGGGGAGTCCAAACTTCTTAGGGACCTCTGTCTTTAAATTTTTCCAGAGTCTCTTAAAGAGGCAAACCCTGTCAAGAACTTATTTTACAAAAGGTCCTAATCTCTAGTATTTGAGCTCTTAAAATTAGCACTAGCCATGCCAGCGCTAATCGAGAATCTGCCTCAACCAAACCAACACAGCTAACTAAATAGAATGAGCTTTGGACGTATTTGGGGGCCTGTCGAAATTTTATCTGGACAGAGACGTTATGATACTTGAATTGGAGGCATTTAAGCGAGAGTGCCATGTTTACCAGCTCAACGCGTTAATTCAAATATCTTAGCCAAATTACAGTCCAGACATGGTTGCTAGGTTAAAGTCCACTAGGTCATTTAGCGTCATCAAGCGTATACCACGCAGAGACGGCCTGTTGCGAGTGAACACATAGAACATGCTCGGATATATTCCCGCTTCATAACTGCAATAGTAACGAGCAAACAACACCTGTGTACTCGCACTTGGCCAATGAAAATTAGCCATGGAAACACATGCGCAAGTAAATTAGCAAGCAGTTAAGTAAACGAGAAAGTTCAACCCGCAATGATATTTACATCATGAACGAACGGGGTACTTCGAAGAAAGGTAAGCGGAAAGGAAAACCGAAAGTTCTGGCATAAACGCTCTTTCGCTAAATGTCCCCAGTTTCGCTATTTTACCTCAAGAGATCATGGCAAAGCCGAAAGCTTAAGCTGAAAGCAATCTTTCGAAGTTAAAAGCTTAAGCGAGAAACACTCTTTCGCTCAATTTCTCCAGTTTCGCATATTCACCAGCCGAGCAAGCGAGACGAAGCAGGGAGGAAAAACGTTCGTGGAACGAGAGCTCACGTGTTCGGCTACTCAGCACCTTTAAAGAGAATTTAGGTTGAAAGCTCACGAAAGAACAGTATTTAAAGTTCTTCGGCAAAGCATTCGAGTGAGTGTGTATTCAAATCCAAAAGGGATCGTGCTGCTACCCAGTTATCATTAACAACATCGAAGTATTCGCGTTTATGTTTGAATTGAAAGTGCTGTCCCGTGTACAAGGAAATGGTGAGGGGTGAGGTGTTGGCTTGCACCGCGATCCTCAATCGGCCTTTTGGCGTTCCATGCCGTGCGGCCACCCCGAACCATTAATACGACAAGTTGATTCCCTCTTCAGGCTGGTGGATAGGTAGAAGCTTAAAATAATTAATTAAGTGAAAATGTAATCAATAAAATCAATTGTAACTAAATGTTTAAAAAAATGGATAGTGTAATAAAATCCATTCTCCAAAGTAACCTCTCGTCTTTGGTGTTCTGGTATTAAATGGAAAGAGTAGCAGGTAAGTGGTGTTACAGTGAGTTCTTTCCCCGGGAGCCTTGATGTTGTATATAGGATACGCATCAAGTTGAGCTCCCAGTTCCTACCAGTATACATAGGGTATACTGGTTTGTAACAGGCCTAAGCTACACTCCAAAAACAATATTTAAATATTTGCTTTAAGTACCATCTTCATCGTGTCTAGAATTCAGCAATTTATTTTTAATATAATTTTATAGATGAACGGATATTTTTCTGCTGATTAAGATCTATGTATGAATGAATATATGAATAAATACGATAATCCAGCAAGTACATATTACTCGTATTATCCTTCAAATTTCAATCATGCTTTTATAACTTGGAACGGTCTAATTAAAAAAGTTAATCAGATTGGTTACTAATTAGCATACTTCATACTAATATGATAACTTAATTTGCTGCAGATATGTGAAATGTTGGAGAAAATAATTTTATGAAGTAATTCAAGCATGGCGCATCCATTACCATTAACATTACCACTGTCATACATTATAGCGAACGATCAAATGAGCCACTTCACCATATCGTTTAATGTTTGAGCTTCAGATTGGTTCCATTCCATTAGCTAATTGCAAACCGATATCGTTAATATCACAAATAAAGCTAAAGTTTCGATGGTCATATCAACATTCATGAGAATTTAAGGCTTTTTCTCTCCCGCATTCATCTCGGGGAAAATGTTCGCTACGTTGTGATGCGGTCGAACTATGTTCTGCATGTTGACTTGAGTACTTGTATGCTTGATTTTTCCAATTTCCCCGATCCCGAGTAAACACACCCACAACGTTAACCAACTCCAATGAATTACACTGGGACGCTGTGACGGTTTATTTTATTAGTCATGTTCATTTAATAATTTAGTATCCCTGCAGAGATGATTTAACCACGCCAAGAGATTCACACTACTGCAGGGTTAATAACTTTGCCCTTTATAGTTGAAAATGTGGTTGGACGATGGGTTGCCCTCACTTTGACCACTTATCAAGTTTACGGCAATTTATGGACACATGTGAAGAACATATGGAAGCATAACATGCTTACAGACTGTAAGCAAAAGGGAATACGGCATCAACCTCCCCTTTTGTACTAAAGTTATTAGGTAAATTGTTACAGTGAAATTGGTTCGAATTATTGTGAATCTACTGGATGTATTATTCAACGAGTACATCATCCAGTTTTTCATTTGCAGGATTAATTTTAAACTTAAGTTCAGCGATATTTTTACTATATTAAATTTAACATGGATATCCTTTTATATTCTATCAACAATGCAATGCTGTTTCCTGCAGAAACTGTGGTTTTCCATTACCCAACAAAACTGTATTGCTTAGCCACGTAGTTGGATAGTATTATTCTTCGTACTCTACTTCAACCCTTATCCATTCAGTTCTCGCTTTCTACAAACTCCATTTTGAAATTTCGCATCGTTCATACTGCCTTGCATCCACAATGTCCGATTTCAATTACTCCAGCGATTCCTTTGGCTCGAAGAGAATGTGTGCCGGATGGAACCAATTATTTGGTTAAGTTCATGTTTTAATCACGTAATTAAGTTACACTCCAGATTTATGTTTTTGCTCATAGTTTAGAATGAACAAAGTTAAAACCACAAATCAACAGAATCAACAGTTATTGCACGTATGTAATATACGAATTATGGTTTAATTTGTTCTCGGGATTGCAGTCATGTTGGTTGAAAAGTATGTTTTGGCATTGAAAAGTTCAAGGATAAATGATTGAAAATAACGTTCAGTTAACGGTTTGGCATAGGAACTTCATTTAGAAGAACATTCGCACAATGGGTGACATTGACATCCCGTCTAGGAATTCATTTTAGGAAGCCAACCCCATTAGGCCCTTGTGTGAAGTATAATGGATTACCTCATCGATTCCGTAACAGAAACACTTTAGGCACTGATGGGATTTTCCATATTAAGGCCAAATGGAGGTTTTCTAAGCAATCACTAATCTAAGAACTGATGGGGTTTACCTAAAGAGTTCAGAATTTCGTTACTAATGGGGCTTGCCTAACAATTTCTCATTAAGGAACTGGTGGGGCTTGCCTAAATAGTCCCTAATTTAGGAACTGAATGGCTTTCCTAAACAGTTCCTAAATATAAAAAGTGTTCTTGTGAAAATCAAAACAACGCTATAAATTTCTTGACAAGAACTTAAAATACTTATCATTTTCTTCACTTCATAACAAAAATTAAACAACCCACATTCTCAATAAACTTTTGTATGTAAACCCAATAACATGTCTCTCATGCAAATCATATGCAATGAAATATTTCAGTTTGAATGTTTCTAGCTCAAGAACTCCGCATTAAGCTCGCATTAGGCAGTGTCGCATTAGGTCACCATTAACTCCACATTAGGCAGTTCCTAACTTAGTCATCCCGCATTAGGTGCTCATAAAGCCCTCATTAGATATGCCTAACTTAGAAAAAAGTGAGGAACTCCTCATCGCATCCGAACTTGAAAACTATTGAAAGCTACGCATCCTCGTCTTTAAGATTCAAGATCTTTATTGGGTCATTTTTTTCCATACAGTAATAACTGCTGTCCATAGAAAACTTAGCCCAAAATTTTTCATACGGGTTTTGCTTTAAGGCCTTTTCCGGAGTTCGTATTGTATTGTCGATTCCTCGACGTGCTCAACATTTGGGCTTGTCTTACGGCTCATTGTGGCGGATTCTGCACTTGGATTGTCATCTCCATCCGTACAAAATCCAACTCACTCAAGAACTTAAGCCTCAAGACCATACACAACGCAGAATGTATGCAAATTGGGTGATTGAACAACAAGCCATTGATAACGATTTTTCGAACAAAATTTTCATTAGTGATGAGACTCAGTGGAATTGCCGCATATGGGGCCACATATGGGGCTCTAAAAATCCTCAGGTGATCGAAGAAAGGCCTTTGCATCCGGAAAAAGTGACCGTTTGGTATGCATTATGGTCTGGTGGTGTTATTGGCCCATATTTTTTTGAAAACGATCAAGGAAGAGCCATTACAGTCAATTCTGACCGCTATGGACGGATGTTAACCGATTATTTTTGGAGAGAAATTGAAGATTATGATCTGGAGAACATGTGGTTCCAACAGGACGGAGCGAAAAGCCACATAACATAGGCTAATCGAGCACTTTTGCAAGAGAAATTTCCAGGACACGTAATTTCGAGATTGAGTGATGTTAATTGGCCCGCAAGATCCTGCGACCTAACACCTTTGGATTTCTTTTTATGGGGCTATGCGAAAGATCGTGTTTGCGCGAACAATCCTCAAAATCTTGAGCAGTTGAAAACCAATATTCGTGAAGTTATGGCCGAGATATTACCGGAAATGGGCGAAAACTCATTGAAAATTACCTCAAAGGATTGAGGCCTGTAAGAGGTCCCGTGGAGGACATTGGAATGATGTTGTGTTTCACGTATAATGGCAAGGTTCAATCTTTATATTGTTTCTATCTGAATACTTTATGTATTTTCTTTAGCTTTACTTTCTCAAGCGTAAAATAGATAAACCTATATTATGTCCTTATGATTATTAGCAACTAATGCAAGATAAGATGTAATACGACAACTCGCGCTCAGTCCTTGAAACCCTAAGTTGCTCGACACTCTTCGGTGAAGTCAGTGTTGTCCGATTGGCTGAAGCTGACAGCTTGGCTACTTCTGACCCATCGTCTTCCCGATGATCGTTTTCATCTTCAACAGTCACTTTCCGCGCTGAGGTAACACCATGGCTCGAGCCGATCAGCGGTATACTATATACTCCGCTGTATTTTCGTCCTCGCTTTCACATATCGGATATCGGGTGACTTGAAACGATCATTTATACTTTGGCTCAAGTTTCAGCAAATAGCCACAAACGGTAGAAACGTTGTCGATTACAACGAGGTCTCCTTCTCGGTACTGGTGCAGTTCCTCGTCGAAACGTGGTTTCCAATACTGTTGCGCGTGAAGGTTACGGTCGGCTTTCGAATGTTGAAGTAGTCTCATCGTCACATTCAGAGCTAACACCACTCGATTGGATGTTACATCATGTACTTGAAAGTAGAACAAAAACTGGCGTAAACCCCGTGGTGGAGTGCAGTTGGAAATTCAGAGTTCACTGAATCATCAGTAGATATTGGTCCCAATACTTACGGCTGATCATCGAGTGTCATAAGGACTGCAGAACTGGGAAAACTCTTTTGATGCGTAAGCGGATACTCTGTCGAATACAATGCGCGTTAGCAGCACAAAGAAAGTTGTTACGTATCAGAGCATCGCGATTACATGTTTGGCGGTTGCATCTCGAACAGCTCGGAGTATTATGTATTTGGTAATCGGATCAACCAGTGCTACTATATGAACGTTTCTACGTTTGCTTCTCGGAAAAGGGCCCAAATGATCCGCGTGTCAGACACAAAAAAGTACAAGAACGACTTCCTCGATGAATATTCACTCGTCCCGCTTACCGGCTGGTATTTTGTTAGGACAACAGTCAATGCAAGGGCTGATGTAAGATTTGACGTAGTGACGTATTCGGGGAAACCAGAAAAGTTTCTGGATCCTATTACCGTTTTTACAAGGGGTCCTTCGGTCAGGCTCTTTTCGGCCCCGGATAGCTCTGTCGGAGATGGCGCACGTGCCACTCGTCCATCCTTGGAGCCCAATTGGAGCCGCGGAACGAGGTTACGGCTCCCCAGAGAACAAAGAGTAGAATCCTACTTACCTCAGATCCTATTCTACCAAATTGTAATCCCCTAGAACACCTGAATAAAACGTTGGAAAAGCCAGGAAGAAACTTTAGGCGTGACCTGACCACGAAGGGTACTTAGCAATCCTGCGACTACAAAACGACCCCAGTAAATTCCCTTCTTGGGAAAAAGATATCTTCCCGGTTACGAGCAGAAAGTTCACGATACGAGTAGCTAAAACAGAAATAAAAACAGTAAAAGAAACAACCGAAAAAAGTTCACTTCAGTTAATCTTTAACTTTAAACTTTAAAATTTCACAAGAAAATATACAATAGAATTGAGGAAAAAACAAAAGAAAAACGGTTGGCTGACATTACGACGGTGATTCCGCTGCCGCTGATGTGGGGATCTCCAAATAATTGGTTTTTGCTTTCTTCACTGATTGTTTTATTTCCAGATCTCCATTACCAACTTCCTCGATCACGTTTCTCCAGTAGATTCCCGTCTCCACTTGCAATCTCCACCAGATGATGTTTTCTGCTAGAAAAAAGAACGGGACATCCTTTTGTCTCCCTTTGGTTAGATTCTCGGCCAACTGCTCATTCCGGTAGGTCGAGGACCTTAAGAATCCCACTACATGTGGTCGGCTATGTAGTTTCTCACCACAAGGATCGGTGCCTTTGGGTTTCATGGAATGTCACTCCTACTGAACGAGTTTGGAGAAATGTCAATAAGACAATTTACTGGCAGTTTGGGTTTGTTACTGTTGTCGCTGAAGTTTGTTTTGTGATGGGTTTGTGGATAGTTTCTTTTACTGTGATGGATTTGTGGGTAGTTTCAAATCACGTATCGTTGAATCTCTTTCTACAAAACGTACACAGGTACCGTTTGATATCCGAATGGCATTTCCAATGAAGATTCAGGAGTCGTTGCAGTGTAAAAGTTTTACGTGACATATGAATTTGTTAGGATCATCTTCGGAATGACAATATTTTTACGTAACATATGAATTTGTTAGGATCATCTTCGGAACGACAATATTTTTTTTTTTTTCATCCTCTCGAAGTCGATGCCCATGAGTATTTTCAATTGCCAATGGATTCTTAATACCATGTCCCCCATTGAAAAATTCTAATTGCACTTCTGCAGGTAGTTCCAGCCGTTGTTGCAATACATGCATTTTGGTTTCTTGTATAAGTGGCGATACCAGTCCCGCGTTCTTGCCGTTGCTGAACTTACACTTTAGATCAGCGATTTCGTATCCACAGGTGAAATATCAAGACCCGATGATCCAGTCGATATATTTCCAGCACTTCCTGCTCTATTGTGGAATGAGCTGCTCGGCGGTGGAAGAGACAGGTTGCTGCTGTGTGAATAAACGTCACTATGGAAGCCACCCATACCGTGTCCTCCCATCCTGCGTTGGGAGGATCATGATGCGGCTGATGATGCAGATGATGATGGTGATGATGACAGTTGTGATGATGATGATGGGGATTGTGATGGTGTTGCTGTTGCTGTTGTTGCATCATCTCACGGGATTGTTCTCATCAAGATCGCACTCTTAGTTGCTAATACTGCACTCCGTCTATTCGTCTAAGAACTTCACGGAGTTTCTTGTCCTTTTCTGCAATTTTTTCAGGATTCAGTTCAATGTCCGGTTTACGTGGAATGTGATAATCAATCGGTTGCTCGTGCTCAGGACAAAACTGAGCGGTATGTATTCCAAGAAGTCCACTTGCAGGTAATTTAATACCTGTTATATCTTTATCCTTTTGTCAAGGACTTGGCCTTTTGGGATCTGTTGACTCTGGTTTTGGTGTACGTTGTATCACAGAACAACGTACAGCTGGCTCGGGTGGTGGTGGTTGGTTGGGTTGTGTATCCACCGCAGGTGGTGATGTTGCAGCCTTTGGTAAACTGAGTGGCTCCTCTTCTGGAACAGCTGGCTTTTCATCAACAATTAATTTATTGGGTTGATCCTTATCCTCGTCGTTTGTATCTTTTTCTTCACACGGTGTAGTTCTATCGAAAGATGCTGGCTTTTTAATTAATGGTGGTGGATATTCTTTACATTTAGTTTGTGTTAGAATGTGACTTCGACTGCTGTACGGTATTTGACCACCTAAGATGGGTGAAATGAAACGTCGCGGATGATAGGCATGTTCCAATCGATCCCTTTCAATTTGTTGTGGATATCTATTGCAATTATTTGTTGTTGGCTTTTGAGGTTCGTCAGCTGTTGTTGATGGTGCTGGTTTTATTATTATTATAATGGTATTGTGGGCTTAGTCTATTACGGTTTGAGTTCGGTGTGCGTTGCAAATCCATCACACCTGGACGGGTTCCTATATGAAGTTCTGCATTTCTGGGTGAGGGTCCGTCACAATGTTGCGAATGTCTCTCTATTCAACTTATACTTTGTTTGTAGGTCGGAACTTCACCAACACGATGATCCCCATGGCCATGGCCCAAGCCAGCCACTCTTAGAATTAGTTGAGCTCACCTAGTACAAATTCATAATACCTAATAAATTTTCGTGTACGTTACTTTACGCTTTCCTTTGTTGAGTTTATAAGATACAAATTCATAATATCTAAGACATTTTAGTCTACGTTATTTAACGCTTTCTGCTCATGGGCTTTGATATTATTCGTGGCTGATTGCGTGAAGCCGTGCCAAGATCCCTTCGTGGTTGTCGCGAATTTAAGCTACATGGCGTTACCCCGTAACAATTTGTTGGATTGAACCCTTGCAACCTAGATGTCCCGATTCATTGTGACGATTTTGTACAATCCTTCATCGTATAGTGGCAGGTACAACGAACTTCAGATCGGCCTTACAATTTAGCGTGAGTCATTCTCCCTTTATTACGTAGTCCTTTTTTGTTTGTTTCGCTTGCAGACTAGTTTTCTGTTCATGTAAGATGTTGATAATATCGTTTAATTGATTATCACATTTTCGTGCTGATAGCAAACAATCGTCTTCGTTTGTACCAATCACCAACATGTTCTCAGCAACGCGTTTCGGTTCTACAAGTTTGTCGGTTGGGCTTCGGCTTAAAGCGACTACGTGAGACATGCAATAGCCTGCTCGGTGTGTCACTTCAAATTCAAACTCCTGAAGTTTAAGCCACCAGCGTCAAATACGATTGTTTGACGGAGTCAACAACTTGGTTCTCGATACGGCTTTGCAATCTGTCATTTGAAATTTTTTTTCCAGTAAGTAAAACTTGAACCGTTCAAGTGCCTCGACAATTGCCAACACTTCCAATTCGTGGCTACTGCATCGTTATTCTGCTTCGTTACATTGACCGCTGTAGTAAAGGAAGTGTTTCTTCATCACCTGGTCTGGTGATTTAAACAGCACGGTGGCAAGTCCAACAACGCTGGCGTCGGTTTGGACTTGGTGAAATCCCGATGGATTTTACAGTACTAAAATCGTTTCAGCACTTAGCAGAATCTTCAATTTTCCAAAGACTCTGTCGTGATTCAGTGTCCAGTCTAATTTCGGTTGATTTTTCGTTTTTAACAACGCGATTAGAGGCCGAAAAATTGTGGCGTACTCCTGGATGAACTTTCGAAAGAAGCCCGACTTCTCTTGCATTTGTCGGTGTTGGGAAATTGCCCACGGCATTGACTTTGACATTTCCTAGTTTAATTCTAGAACACGAGATGGTGTGTCCCAAGAACAACACCTTGGCTACAAAAAATGCACTTTGATGTTCACAACGTCAATCCTTTCTCTTCGAGCACCGTGAGGAATTCCGTTAACAGCTTGATTCTTTCGGCAATGGTATTGCTCGCAATAATCACTTCCTCCATATAGCTGACGATTTTTTTTAACGAAGCTGACGGATGATTGTCGTTACCATCTGCTGAAATACCGGCGGCACGTTCCCTAACTCAAATGGCATGACGGTGTACTCGTAAAGACCACCGTATGTCACAAGGGCTGCCCACCGAGTCTTTGTCCAGCGCTATTTGGTAAAGGCCTGAGAACAAGTTCAGTGTCGTGTAAAACTTGTTTCCAGCTATTTACGAGAGTATCTCGTCAATTGTCGGGAATGGAGTCTTTTGTTTGACTGCGTTGACGGCTAGAAAATCTATACATAGTCGGCTCTCTTTGTTTTGCTATTCACAAACACGATCGAAGATGAATATGTAGATTCGCTGGGGCCGATGATATTGTGTGCCAATAGTTAATCGATTATAGAATCTACAGCAGCTCGTTTGGCAAATGGAGTCTGGTATGGGTGGCTTTGAATCGGTTTCTCAGACGTTAGCTGGATAGTCATCATCGGTGACTTACTTTGTCCCATCTCAGATATTTTGTCGGCAAAACACGATCGAAATTTGGACAACATTGTCCAAATTCGAATGATTCAGATCTCATGAGATCGGACTTTACGGCAACGACCGGCTTACATATATCCTTGATCAAACATATTCTAGACTGTAAGATGACTCGCCTCGAATCATGAATGAGCACACCAGTTCCCCACAATATCGGCGAGGGAATTAATTCATTCTTAACAACAAGTATTTCAGCTAGTAGTGTGCAACTATCCACCCTTGGTCGTAATCGCATTTCCTACGTGCATGCAAAAGTACTTCCTTGAAAACCTTCGTGTGTGATTGATGCGCATTCGATTAAGCAGGAGGAGTCACTTTCACGGTTCAACAAACGGCTACTTCCCGGATCGATATGTTTATTGTTCAAAAACACCTTCTTAACGATACGATTGGATTGATGTGAACTCGGCACAGCGTCTACTTTGTTGATTTGTCCATCACGGCACGTAGGACAATTATCAATAGAATTTCCAACTTTCTGACACTTTGAACAACGGGTGCGACGCTGCAAATTTGGGCATGTAATCGATATTTACCCCGGTTTGAAACAATTATAACACAAACCCTTTTTACGCTTGTACGGACGGAACTATTGGGGGAGGTTTCACTAGTTTAACTTCGGGCGGTTTACAAAATTTCACGGGAAATCGTGAAATGGACATACATAGTTCGTTTGTGTCTTTGAAATTCAATGAGGCTATCGATTTTTGTAGTGTCGGATAATTCAGTCCGCGGCAAATATACCGTACAATGGATCGTTCTGACAATCCACCCCTTTTAATCCTCGACACACACTCAGAAGTGACAGTCCAATACAGGTTCACTGAGTTTTCTCAAGTCAGCGGTCATACGTAAATGAACGTCTGACCCGTCATCATTATCCGGGGATGTTTGCAAGAATTCAATTGTAAACTGTTCGAAGTTTACAAACACGACACTGTTTGAGTCCAGTCAGAGTTTCGGGGGACCCTTGAACTTGGCCTGAATTGTCAAAATTGCAACGGTTCTGTCCGATCGCTGCGGGCACATTAACTTTCGAACCCAATGTACGAAAGTACTCGCGGATAAGCAGCTGGTTTTTCGTGGGTTGAATTCCAGAGGGAGGTCAATCACTACCCTCGCATTGCAAAACATTGATCGCCAATCGGTTTGCTCGCCAACAGACAAATTTGATGCGGCGCCTGCATTTTCGAGGAGTGGAGGTGACGTTTGAGCGGTTCGTTTACTTCTACTCAAAATAAGGACGTCGCCCCTAAGTTGTTCGACAATCGCTGACAGATTCACAATTGACTGCTGCATTTCCGACACTTTGGGGTCAGTCACCTCGTCAACATCGATTTTAGCACCTTCCATGACCTCGGTGAGCCGGAATACAAATGCAGCCTTGTTTCTGGAAGCATTGAGTCCACGTTACCTTAGTTGATCCTTTATCGATGACGTTCCGTCAAAATTCATTTCATTTATTGCATCTTGGATTTGTGTTTACAAAATTTTACAGTATATTAGTTTTTGCGTTTAAACCCCTTTTAAGCGTAAGTTTGCGTAAGGAGCATGTATTTAGTAACTTATTGGCAAAGCAGAACTACAATTATTTTTTATTTTTATAGTTGTCTAAAGGTCATTTGAAACAATTGATAAATTCAGTAAAAGTGATATACTTATTAATATTATTCAGTAAAACGAAAAGAGTATTTCTAATTCTTTCACACTTAAAGAAAGAAGCCATATTTTTAACTTTATTTTGAATTCAGTAATGGTGAGTGATTCTTTGATGTAATTTGGTATTTCACTAGTCAAATACAAAGTAATTGAAGGTCAATGTCGACAATGTCAACAAAATCCCAAACACTGATGAGGCGGAATTCGCAGACAGTAAACGAATACTCAGGGGGTGACGGTGTGGATAAGCAACAGCTGAACACGGATGAGTGCAGCAACAAGATGCAAAGAACGGCGGTGACGATTCACGCAACCATCAGCGGCGGTGCGGTGTTGGTATTACACACACTTGACGTTTCACATGGTGACACGCTGCGACAAATGAATGCGATGGTTGCACACCAGTATCAACAACGACATCAACTCGATGGAAACAGTGACGTATGCAGCTTAAGACGATGACTGCACAAAATGATGATTGCTATCGGTGATATGCATGTGTAGCTAATGCTAACAGCACTATGATGGAATAACAGTATGCTCAGCTTTAAACTATGGCTCCACAGAATGATGTGCACACAGGCAGTCTATGTAGAAAAAAGCTACACACAAGTAGGCAGCGGCGAAGTTTTACAACAAAGTCCTGCGCGTTGGAACTTGCTGAGCAAATTGATGTCGGCCCGCAAACATAATGGATAGTGACGTGTGCAAACAGCAACGATGACTGTACACAATCCAAATTGCCAACAGCAACACAATGATGATTGTGGAGTGCGCAGCTTGAAACAAACACTGCACACTGATGGAATTGATGGCGTCACTTAGGCGTAGTTGATAGCGGTGTGCGCAGGCAATGACGATGACTGCACACAATTCAACTTGCCAACAGCACGATGAAGAAGGTAGGGTGCACACGAACATTGCGCGCCAAGACGGTACGTTGTGTACAGATGGAATTATGCACTTGTGAATGGCAGTAAAATTTTGCAAAGAATTCATTTACGATGAACGTATGGCCCGCAAAGGATAGAAGACAACACAAAAACGTAGTCGATGATACGGAGTATACCGGGAAAGCCATATATAAATGAACAGTGGCAAATTTTCACAACAAAGTCACTTTACGATGAACTTGCCCCCTGGAACAGATCGAATGCACTGTCGATTGCGATGGGCACAGACAATGGCGATGAACGCGTGACACAATGTGTGTACATTAAGCCACACACAAATAGACGACGGCACGGTACGCGACAAGTTTCTGCACGTTCGAGCTTGCACGAGAAGGTTGAAATTTTTCGGGACTGAGTAACTCGCAAGTTTACAAGTTTAAACGATAAATGTTATCACTATAGTTACACATCACACTTCTGAACTGTCAAGGGTGGCTGAAATGGTAGATAGCTAATTGAAACCGGCTGAAGTTAAAATTATTCTACTTTACTTTACAATATTAATAAAGTCATGAAAATAAAATAATAAACTTTCAAATATTGACAAGCAAAACATTATCAAACAATTAATGGATTAATTTAAAAAAAGGTGTGAAAAATCAACAGCTTAAAAAAATTAATTTTCTGAAAATTGGAACTTAATTTGAATAGATTATTTACTTAGCACTAAATTATCAGTTGCTGCTCTACCTATTTCAGCTATGTGCTTTGCTGCTCTCTTTTGCGCTGATGCCTCAAGCTTTTTGGCACATTTCTTGATCGAGACTACTGCTGGCTCCTGGTATAACGCCTCGTTAAAGTAAGATCGTTCGTCCTCCCTTCTCAATTTCCAGTAATATACATTAAGTATCCCACAATTTATCATTTTTTAAAGAAGTTCAATAATCCATACAGAATCAAATGCTTTCTCTATATCAATCAGGCAAGCTACGACAAGTTTGTTACCATTCCAAATTTTCATTATATCAGCTTGGAACACGACCAGAGTACCGTGGAGTGGGCTGTTTTGAAGCCAAATTTTCTTTCCGGCACAATTTTTGCCCCAGTAAAGAATTGGAAAACACCTTCAAGAATTAACTTTTCAAGTAACTTAACGACTTCTTGGGTATTACAAATATTTTTGCTCATTTTTATTGCTAACGGAAGTAGCAAATGTTGATGCAATTATTCAGAATGATCGTGAGGAGAGTAAAGAAAACATGGAAAACTTTTTAAGTGTTTAATTGGAGATGACATCTGCCTCTGCAGCTGTTTTTAGAATTTCACAAAATCTGAACCACTCAGGACTGATAAACAAACCCAGGCCAGTAGGCACGCACAATTGCTCATGGCTCCTGTTGAAAGTTACGGTGGTACTGGTTACTAATGAAAGAACAGAAGAGTTCTCACTTGTTTTCTCTCCTTGAGGAGCTTTCACAAAATGTTTTGCCGTAGAGTCAGCAACATACTTGTCATTCATTCGCATGGAAACATAAAAAGTGAGGACTTTGGTAGCCGTTTACTGCCCATTGTACTGTTGATATGAGGCCTATTTGAACCTCTAGTCAGGAAAGGCTAAAAGTTCTCCTCGAGATCATTTGGCATAATTACCAGGGGAATACGTTCTTACTCCCAGTTGAACATATTCAAATTGTGATTGTAGATCTTTGTGAGTAGCCTTCTAAGCCGACGACATCTAAAATGTCTTCTAGTAAATCTCGATGAAGGTAATTTTTGGAGGATTTTTCAATGGGAATCTCGGGATGACATTATGAAGAGTTACATTAATAAAAGCCATTCCCTCATAAATTTTACGAATAGAAAAATTTTTCCATTTAATGATCGAGGTTTTCTCTGATTTTCCACCAAAGTCAGCACTAACTGTTGACCAATCGATTCGTTTATATGGAATAAAAAGCTGAAGATCTGCAACCTCAAGCTTCACACTCTTTTTTAATTTTAAGCTCCATACTCGAAATTCCTAACTGCAAGATTAGCAAACATGAGAAAAAAGTTGATAACAGAAAGACGGAAAGTAAATTCTTCCGGGGCAATCAAAATGAGATCCATATTTGAACCCAATTAGAAGGACCTGTACCATAGCTTTTAGACACAATATTTCCCCATCAGAATTGTTTATATTGAAGTCACCTCCCGTGGCTTAGAAATCGAATTTTTTGCACAGAGTAATCATTTCTTCCAAGTCTTCAATAAGTTTCTTCACCGAGTATCCATGTCGAACATAGCTCGCTACAAAAGCAAAGGTGTTCCCTCCAAGCATGGAATATATTATTTCTGCCTTTATGCATTTCAAGCGTACTATACCAAATAATGCTTTACTTTAGCATACCAGCCAAATTAGTCTATCTTACCAAATGGCAATAACGTCGACAACCTCCCAAGCCCACATCAATAACCAACTCACCAATGCCTTTGACACAAATATCCGACTAAGGCAGGCTGATGGGCTGGCCCCAATGCTATTCAATTTAGCTGCATTACTATATAAGTCGAGCCAAGTAGTAGCCTATGTGGACAGTATAAACATTTTGTCGCGGTCATTAACAACTACCAAGGGACTCTTCCTAAAACTCGACAGCGAAGCAAAACTAGTAGAGCCACAAATCAATTAAAATAAAACAAAGATCATGACGCAGTCGAGGAAAAAATACCTCAAACACACAAAATATCACACTTGGCGAATCCAAAGTGCAAAGCAACATTGGACGCTTTGTTCATGAAAATCAAATTTAAGAAAAGGACAAAACCGCGCCTAAGAACATTTTCAACTCGTCCAAAGAACGATTTATTGTATGCAAGATCAAGACAAACCCAAAGTTATTGGCTTCAAAACTAGTCACGCAGATACAAAAAGGACTAGGTAAGCCATGCAGTGCAGAAACGGTCCGTCTTGTGCTCTGAGACCATGATTTCAATGGTCCAATAGCTATAAAAAAGGCTTCCATAAGCAAAAAAAAAATATTTTTTAAACTACTCAAAGAGTAAACATTTTTCTTAAGCTTGGAATTTAAATCTTATTATTTTAAAGAGTTTTCCATTAAGGGCACAACAATAAATAAATCAATTTTAATAAATTGATTATAAGGCAGCTGTGTGGTTAGTGGCACCGTCTTGTTGAAAACACATATCGTTGACGTCAAGCTCATCCAATTCTGGCCACGAATAATCTTCTAGCATAACGTGATAGTGCTCTCCGTTGACGGAAATATGACGGTCATTTTCATCCATGAAAAAAAAACGGCCCAATCACACCTCTGGCATGAAAATCGCACCAACCAATAATTTTTGCAAATGCAACGGTATCTCAAGAAGCACATGTGGGTTTGTTACTGACCAATAATACATATTTTGCTAATTAACAAAGCCATTGAGCCAGAAATGAGTTTTGTCGCAGAAGATTATTTTTCGATAATAGAAATTAATGGTAATTTTTAATAATTTCCAAACGTTGCTGGTTTGTGAGCTTTACTATGATGAAAATATCGACTTTAACTAACGTTTCGACATTAATAGTTCCTTAAAAAAAATTAATCGTGCGTTCATATAAAGATCCGAAACTGTTTTATCCCTAATGCAAAACCCTATATATAGCTTTCAAGTAGAACCGTAACAAATTTTAAAATTGGAACTGCATGAAATAAGCTGTGAGCCACTGTATATATCTAATACTTACAGTGTTGAGTACTGGAATTTAATTTGGTATTTTCTCGACATGATTTTGTTAAATTAAATGCAATTCAAAGATCAGGCCATCTACGGTTAGTAGCACTTAGCCACGCTAAGACGCGCACGTATTCCGCTGAATAAACAAAAATCATTTATGAAGTAACTACGTCTCTTCTTTCTTTCGATCCCTTGGACACTTCATTTAGTGACGAGGATGGGATCCATCAGAGGAATCTAACAGAATTGCTTTACAATTTTCCTGATACGATCACTCGTGTGTGCGTAGTGGCTGACTATCTGTCGGAGGTTAGGACTGCTATTATTATAGTGTACAGTTCGCATAATCAAAGTTAAACCTTTTTCCAAATGTGTTGCGTCATTCTCGCAGCAAACGGGCAGTTAAACTCATACTATGAGTAATAAGTTTATGTGCACAGCCCCTCCAAAAGTAACGAGTAATTTTCGAGATATCCATAAGTCTACAAAGCGCCTTTTTTGCATTGGTTCCCGACGCCTTTTTCTTTCGACGTTGAGATACAAAATCAAGGCAAAAATTGAGGAGAGAGTCTACATAAAATTAAGTACACATCGTTCAAGTCAGGAAGCGTACAGCTTATTTAAGTTAATTCGTGGTGGCCCGACAACATTATTGACCGAAACTTCATTTTAGCTTAAATAGGTGTTAGTTCAAGCTAAGTAAAAATGGTCAATTTGGGCGTGGAGGTTGCACAAAGCATGCCATCTGTGGTTGCTACATCGATAAGTAAAAAAACTTTCGATATCATCCACCTCGATGGGTAACATTAATAAATTTCAACTTTACTGCCATACGTATTACAGACGCAGTTATGAAGCGTGTGTATTTTTTCACTTGCTGTGGAGAGGACATGCTTAACCTCACTTGTAACCTGCTACACCCTTTAAAGCCGATGAAGTTTCCTATGATGGTATAATAGCAAAGCTAACTGCTTTTTTAATCCTCAGATGAACGAAGTGGCAGCTTACTACCATTTTCAGCACTGCACTCAGAAAATTGAGCAGACAGCGGCGGAGTTCATGACAGAGCTGAGACGTGTTGCATCTAATTGTGGATTTGGAAGCATTTTGGAATGCGCAATCAGCTAATGTGTTGGCTGTGAAACAACGGTGTGCGCACCCGTTTACTGCAAATCGAAAAGCTAAGCTAAGTTAAGCAAACGCAATTGAGTTGGCTTCTTGAGCAAAAAGTGCAATTTCACACGTACGTGAAATGAACACTACTGGCAATTCAGCGGAACTATTCAAATGGTCCACAAAGCTCGAATTCAAGGCCACAACCCAAATTCACAGAGCAAAAGGGCCATCAATCAATATTTCAGGTTTGCAGCTGATCATAAAGTACCACATTGCACGATGAGTCCAGACTATTTATATTGTACTGAATGCAAAAAATATGGTCACGTCGCTAAAGTATGTCAATCTGAGCAACGTTCACAAGTCAGTAAATTCAAAAAGGAACGAAGGCGATGATTCAAGATCTGAAACGAAAGGATCAGTTGAGTGTCTATCCGACGCGGTGACCCTTCAAACTAAGGCGTACCACAACAAAAATGTGGACTCAACGAATAACTTTGACAGCTCGGCATCGCCCCTCTTCTCCCATTTTGGCTTATTCCACGTGCAATCAGGAATCGACAGGCAAATGATAACAGTTTCAGCTACGATAATAATTCTGGTAAACATTGATGCAAAGCAGTTGTCGATGGAGGTGGATTCAGGTGCTGCCATCACCGTCGTCTATAGGGATGCCTTCTTAAATTATTGGGTCCTCAGTAGAAGCTGGATAAGGTTGCTGGATTGAGACTCGACAGTGAGTATGAACAAGAACTACGTATTTTCGGTAAGAGGACCGTCAAAGTGAATTTCAGCAGCAAAGATCACTCACTTCTAGCGCGTTACTGGCTCAAAGCATTGGGTCTATCGATAGAAGGCATAAACTCTATTTCCGCAAAGTCAGCTTTCCCAGTTTTAAGCGAGTTTACACATCCAGCGCATGCAAACGACGGAGAATTTAAACGACATGCGATAAAACTAGATTTCGATCTCACCGCTTCTTCGATATATTTAAGGAGCCATCCTGTACCTTACGCTTTGTAAAATAGAGTAATTGAAGGGATTCAACGTCTGGTGGATGTTAGCGTTTTGGAAGCGATTCCATATTCTAAATGGACTACGCCTATTGCGGTAGTTCCAAAATGTGATGGAAATCTTCGGCTGTGCAAGGACCACAAAGCTATCATAAATCAAGTTCTCAGGCCTGACCGGTTTCCACTTCCTACTCTTGACGATTGATTCGTGAAACTCTTAGCTGGGATAGTCTTCTCTAAATTGGATTTGGATCAAGCTTTCACGCAGCTGGTAGTCGACAAAGAAGCTTCGCACTTCTTGGCGACAAATACAAAAACAGGCATCTTCGCTGTGAAACGGTCACCCTTCGGCATCTCTGCTACACCTGGATTCTTTCAAAGGTTAACCGAAAATTTATCAGCAGGCATTGACGGAGCGGCAGTGCTAATAAAAGATATTGTTGTAGCAAGCCAAACAAAAGAAGAACCTGCGCAACGCTTGAAAAATGTTCTTGACGACTTATATGAATACAGCTTAAAAATAAAGAAGAAAAAGCACGAACTTTTCGCAAAAAGTGCTAAATTTTGGGGCTACGGAATATATACTCAGGGACCTTATCCGTTGAAAGAAAAAATTTGGGCTATACTGGATGCCCCTAGACCTTGCAACAAAACAGAGCTGCAAGTGCTTTTAGGAATAATCAATTTCTAGCACAGATTCCTGCTAGACCGAGCTACAGAATTAGGGGGCTTTCCATTAGGGACATAACGATTTTGTATTTTTCTATGAACGCACCCTAAAACTGTCTGAATAAACTGTCAATGTCAAAATGTTAGCTAAAGTCATGGTAAAATCTACAAACCAGCAACGTTTGGAAATTATTAAAAATCACTATCGAAATTCTGACTCAGTAGTCGCAATTTTAAGAGCGCTTACTCTAATTTTCGACTGTAATAATCGTCCCACCCGAAAGGCTGTGCGTGCTATAGTGGATAAGTTTGAGTCGCAACATCCACTATTGGATGCTCCGGTGCCAAAAAGATGTCGCACTGCTCGGAGCCAAGGAAATATCACAGCCATAAGTGCATCGATTCAAAATAAGCCAAATTAGTCGATTTCACGTTGTTCTCAAGAATTGTGCATTGCTCAAATGACATTGTGGCATATTTTGCGAGAAAATCTCGGCCTGCATGGTTACAAGATCAAATCAATTTAAGAGCTTAAGCCACTTTATCATTAAAAAGGCCGGAACTTCTCCAATTGGGCTTTGGCAAAGCTTGAAGAAAATGAAGAATTTCATCGAAAATTCATCTTCAGCTATATGCTCATTTCTGGATCAATGGCTTTGTTAATAAGCAAAATATGTTTTATTGTTCAGCAAAAAACCCATCGTGTTTTTTGAGACAGCGTTTCATCCGCAAAAAAATACTGTTTGGTGCGATTTTCATACCGGAGGTGTGGTTAGGGCGTATTTTGTCGTGGGTAAAAGTGACCGTCATGTTATCGTCAATAAAGAGCGCTATCGTGTTGTGTTGGAAGATTTTTTTGGCCAAAATTGGATGAACTTGATATCAACAATATGTGGTTTAAGTAAGATGGTGCCACTAGCCACACAGCGTATCCCACAATTGATTTATTGAAAGGCGAATTTGGTGGGCATGTTATCTCGAGAAAAAGTCCAGTTGGATGGCTGCCTCGTTCATTGGATTTCTTTTTATGGGGCTATATCACTGGTCTATGCTAACAAGCCAGCAACTTTAGACGTACTCAAAGATAACATCCAAGACGGAATTGACAACGTTCCGGTCGAAATGTGTGCCACAGTGATGAAAAATTGGGTCAAAAGAATCGACTGCTGTAGACGGGCTCGTGGTGGTGATCATATGACCAAAGTCAAATTAAATTTATAAAATATAATGCTTGCACTACACCAACTATAAATTTGAATTCAATATCTCAAATGTCTCTTATTAACAGATAAAATTGTTATGTCCTTAATGGCAACCCTGATATAAACTTCTGAACAAAGATGCAGCGTGGAAGTAGAGTGAAGCTCACTCCGATGCAGTGAACCTAGAGGCTCACTACAAGTCCTATTTTTGTCCGTTACGCTGGAAGTCAACAACTGTTGCTCTCCTACGATACGTCACCATACGGGGCATTTGTGGTTTTAGCTCATCTCATGGAGGACGACTCAGAAAGGCCAGATGCATACACGTCACGTACGCTGTCTCCAATAGAGCGAACCTACGCCCAAATTAATAAAGAGGCGTCATTAATTTTCGGAGTATTAAAATTCCATAAATACATTTTTTGTCACCCTAATATTCTCTTTGTTATAGATCACAAGCCACTCTTAGGAGTTTTCAAGAAAGTAGTCGTTAATCCAGCACATCTCTTGCCCCGTATGCTTCATTGGTTGCTGATGCTTGTGTCATACCAATTCATGTATTGGAAAGGCTATCGACATGGTAACGCAGATAGACTTTCACGACTACCACTGCAAGATGGCTTAAGTGATCAGTTTCCGGAGCCAATGGGTATTCAATTGTTATAAGTCAAATCCGGACCTGTAAATTGAATAGACATTGCCACAGTGACTAACTTCAACCCTTACTTGAGCAAAATTCGTATATTTGATCAAAATGGGTGGCCAGACAGCGTGTCATCAGAGTCAAAGCCATTTCGGAACGTTCGCATGGAAATCTCATTATAAAGAGATCATTTACTGCGAGGCGATCAAGTTATTGTACCAAAAGTGGCAGCGTGGAATTACATTTGATGGCCAGGGGTAGACCAATACATTGACGTTGTGGTGAATGCTTGTCAGAGATGCCAAGAAAACCGGGATAACCCACCGTCAGCTGCTCCACTCCCATGGCCGATATCCAGTCACTTGTGGGATCGAGTTCATTTAAATTACGCAGGACCTGTCCAGGGTGACGTATTCCTATTTGCTGTCGATACTTTCTCCAGATTTCAATTCGTTAAAAAGTTTATTTGAGGACCACCACAGGCTCATAAGAAATGTGCAAGTGATGTTTGCAGAATACGGGATGCCTTCACTCATCATGTCGGATAATGGTCGCCAGTTGAGATCCGCGGTATTTTAGGAGTTTTCATTGAAAAATGGAGCACAAATGAAATTTTCGCCACCGTCCTACCATCATCAAACAGAGTGGCAGGACGCACAGCTTGCATCTTTAAAAATCTGTGGTATAAACGCCAAGAAGTAGCCGACAAACGATCAAAATGAGCAAGAGTTCTGTTTACTATAACTTAAACTTGCAAGCTCAAGCTCTTCTCCAGCAGAGATGTTTTATAAAAACTTGAAAATTTCAGCACTAATCCACATAATTTGTTCAAAAAAGAAGTTGAAAAGCCGCTGGGTCGCGAAAAAATAGCCCAAAACTACGAGGTTAATGGAACCGTACGTTTCCAGGACTACCGTAGGGATAAACCCATATAGTCACGCGGAGTCATCAAGTCAAAAGTAAGTGCAAGCCCGTATATAGTAGAGGACAAGATAGGCATACAATACACGAGAAGCATCGATCAACTGGTTACGAGTCATGAATGCAGAGAAGACAAAAATAATAGATTAATTCAGTCAAAACCACCTAGCGGCCTTACTCAGAAAGACCACTATTTGCCAGAGATCACCGAGATTGCCCGTGATCCGATACTCCAGATTCAACATCGCGAACAAGCGCAAAAACCAGAATCTGGAGATAAACAGCCTAGTAATTTCGAAACATATGATGGTGGGAATGCGACAATATTTGTTCATGTGGAAAAGGAGGTAAATACAATAACAAGAGAAGATGAACAAGACGATTCACCAAAAACTTCAGAAACGCAAGAAAAGAAAAGCAGACCTAAGCGCCATTGCGGACCTTATTCAAGATACGGAGGCGTACGACGGTGACGAAAAATGACTTAAATGACTCTAAATTCACTAATTGTTTATAATAAATCTTGTTTTTTTTCTTTTAAAAAACGTTTAAATTTTTTTTCTCAATTTAATATTCTTCTCATAATTTAATATCTTATTTTAATATTAAATCAAAATCTTTTTAACTTTTTGTAAATTCTTTAATTTAAGTAACTCCTGCATTAAATTTGTCAAAATAGGCATTAAAGCCATATGCAAAAAGCTACGGTGGGAAGGGGTGCTGTATACTCGAATTTAATTTGGTATTTTCTCGAAGTTAATTTGTTAAATTTAATGTAATTCAGGGATCGCGCCATCCATGCTTAGTAGCGCTGTATAAGTATGAACGCGGCGACAACAGTACCTTCTTAGCCACGCTAAGATACACACGTATTCCGCTGAATAAACCAAAATCATTTATGAAGAAACTACGTCTCTTCTTTCTTTCAATCCCTTGGACACTTTGTGCAGAAAATGCAGGGATAATAAATGGTTAGAAGTGAAAATCTAACTAAGTACAAAATAATAATATTGTTTTTCAAAGCTCAGAAAAATTTAAGATCAAAAAAGTCGATTCTGCCATTTAATATAGGAAAGAACTATTTTGTTAGAAAGTGAAATAAGTTCCACGATTTAAAAATCGGATGTTTTCCCTCATGCATCATTGATGACTCAACAATGATGCATGATTATTCACAAAAGGATGATTTGTAGCTGCATGCAGTTTCCCTTGCATTCACTATAAAAGGCCAAAAAGATGCTTTCATCTTGATTTAAAATCTAGTGACTATCAGTCTTTGATCAACGCAGCAAAATACTAATCTTGATATGCATAAGAAGTCAACAAGCATTGTTATCCTTCAGAATATTCATTCTATTTTGTGCTGCTCCCTGGAGCTTTTTAAGGAAAAGATTCAGACAGCTAATCTACTAGAATAAATGGAAAACTGAATACACACTACTTATCTAAGGAGAGTAAACAAAAGAAATAATTTATTCTTTTGAAATGCCCCACAACAATTGCAAAACATTTACCATTGCATAAAGGCGAAATCATTCATCTTCTGATTGAAATTCTTTTGCTATAAGATATCTCTATTCAGCCTAGAAAAGTAATTGTAGCATACGCAGGCAGACCATTCTCTTTTGCAAACTCAACTCGATGTTTCATTCCGCCAAAATAGACAAACATTAGTATTGCCTTTCATATTGCTGAAAGGATGAACAACAATGGCACAAACCCAAAAGAAAATGGGAAATGAGTCTCTTGAACATTGGATAAAACAGCAAAAAAGCATCCTCACAGCATAGTGCAACAGAACATCCTGAACATCGTGAAGAAAATTGAAAAGCTAAACGTGCTCTAAAATGGTGTATCCCCGATGAATGAATGACTGGGAAATTGCAATCAGTAAATGCGAAAATTTTCTGTACACGAGAAAAATCACACAACACATACAGTCGATGAGATAGTGAGGTAGTCAGATCAACCCTAACCCTTCCGAAGCCAAACTGGGCAATAGTTTCAATTGAGTCCAACAACAATAGTTTCTGCTCGAATGGTCAATAGGTGAATTGAATGTTGAAGGTATCGCTACATCTTACAAAATAGAGAATGATTGTTATGCTTCGAGTTTGTCTGAAATGGAACAATTCACAGTACATCTTTTGGAAGTAGAATATTGTCTGAAGAAATTTTAGCTACATTAGGTTCTTTCAGTTTGGAATAACGGTCTGCAATTAAAATGTCGTATTCTACACTATCTCATTGTAAGATCCAAGATAACGCTACAAAAAGAAGGAGACTATTATTCCCATGGGGCTTCAATATAAACGAAATCAATGCAGATTTCACCTTTTTCAGATATTTTTAATTTCATTGCGTTTAAATTTATATTGATTATTTCTTGTTTATTTCTTTCATTATATCCTAAACCTCAATAAATTCTTCTCTCTTTGTAACTTTTGTAGTAATCAAGCATCCACTTAGGCAAAATGCTCAAGGAGCCTTTATGAAAAAAGACCATTTCATTATAATAACAACGCAATAAGCGCGGAATAATTTATCACGAAAATTATTAGCATTATTATTTCTAACCCGAAACAGCCCCACCACTATCACCGCTACCATTATCGATAAAAAAGATTTTCCGAAGAAACAATAATCGTCGAGGAGGCAGTAAAAGGAATGCCCAAGTACACATGTGAATGCATACATGAACGCTGGGATGGTGTTTGGTGAGCCCTATTTAATTTCATACCTCGAATAATGGAACATTTAGCATTATGAAAAAAGAGACAATTTAGAGCGCAATCTTGTGAGCTTACCGTAAGCTACTTTTCAACTACGTCTTGACAATTGGATTAAGCTAGACTTGCATACACTCATCACATACACCCGCTAAGAAGGTCAGTTGGGTTGGACTGAATATTTGATGCCGTCTGAACGGATCGTGGTAATAAAGTTTACAAAATCCGAGAGTGATATAATTCCGCTACTGAAAGCAGTGTGGTGCCGCCTTAAGTGTGTACATAATTCACATTGAGTGAAGTTCGAAATCAGAATATTGGTTATGTGTGAGCTTTGATTTGTGTTGCCATTTGAAATTAACATAAATTTAAGGAAATTGATATTATATTATAATTTCGAGATGGTAAAGTTGTTACTATGTTAATTTAAAGGTGTTTAGCCCAGTGTGCATAATTCATTTATTGTATTGTATTGGAACTACATTTGAACAAAATCGCATGGATACTAGTAGCCATTAAGTATTATGTTATTTTTAATAAAGAATATATGTTTGTGATTGGTGTTATAAATTTCTGCATTGTGTTCATAAAGACAAATTCTTCATTAATTTCTTTTCTTCTCGCAACTGAAACAGAAACTCATTTTTATAATTTTTAATAATTCCACATAAAATAATAAAGTATAAAGCCTCATGTGATTCAGTCATATAAGAATATAACATAAATCTGAAACATTTTTATTTTTCATTTAAGGGAAAAGTTGAGGCGAATTACGTTTGTATGAACTTTTCATTTAAATTAAAAAGTATATGGCCACATCTGCAATGGATCTTGAACCGGATGGGGGGTGTGGGGGCTAAGCTTGCACCTGGATACCCTCTCTTATTTGGGGGTCATAATACCACTGGTAGCGATGAAATCCTTTCGAATCCCGCGCGGGTTAATCAGGCTCGGTTTGTCGTTTTTAGTAGTCCATCTCTTCGGTAGGTTATCTTGGCCTCGACATTTTCGAGCCAAGTCCTTTATCTTCCAATTCATGAGTGCGGAATTTTTTTAAATAGTAGGCCCTTGTGCTGGGGAAAAAGATCCACCCAACGGCACCGCAATGCTAGCCTTCCAGTGCATTTACGCGTCCTCAGACGAGGCAAATCCCGGCAAACACTAATATCTTCGCTCGCTGAGACAACTGTGATCAGCTGTTCATTGTCAATAAAGGACTGCAGCGATGATTTGCTGCAGTCCTTTATTGACAATGAACATCTTTTAAATGACTATACTTTTCTAGTTTATTCTGAAATTCATGCTTTAAAAAATATAAAAAATTAAATCGGATATAATCATATATCTTAGAGCATTATCTAACTTCTAACTAATTGGTATGTCCGCTAGCTGCTCGCCTTTATATTATTTTTGGCTTGAGGGACAACTGTTCACGGTTGAGGCCAAACTAGACGTATTGTTATGGGTTTCAAGGGAAATGTTAAGTGGGCATGATAGCGAAAAGCGACACTCATCCAACCACCGTCAAACCGAGTTGTTTTAGAAAACGTTTAACCAGATGAGTCTCCACCAAGCCAATTGTATCAAACGTAGTACATTAAAATGCTATCTTATAAATGCTATTTTTCAACTAGATCAAGTAAAGTAATTTAAGAAGAAGTAAACTAACTTAAGAAGAAGTAAAATTAATTTAATAATATTTTATTTAGCTATATAGAAACCGCCAGAGGTTAGGAGATGGATCGCAGAATAAAACAAGTTGAGTAGACAGACCTATGCTCATGTCAGAACGGTTTTGTACTCAACTTACAAAATGCAATCACCAGCAACGAATAAAATCAAGAAACATATCAAAGAGATTTGCTCGTTCAAAAGGAAATTCATTGTTTCTCCATTTTCAACTAACAAAAATCACTTAAATCATGAAATTCCAAAAGCATCTATGTCACCAATCTTATCCGAAAATTTTAAAAAGTTCAAATCTGGTTTGATGGAAAGTCCATAAAATACCAAAATAGTGTATTGTTGTAATTCGTGAAGTTACAAAGACATATAGCTTCCGTGAATATGATACGAATTTCATCAAACTTACAAAGTATTAGGACCTTGTGTAACGCTACTTGAACATAGAATTTTGTTGGGCTT
Organism: Odontomyia ornata; assembly: GCA_963969285.1. Lineage (NCBI taxonomy): Eukaryota > Metazoa > Arthropoda > Insecta > Diptera > Stratiomyidae > Odontomyia > Odontomyia ornata. The sequence continues at coordinate 76,594,856 of OZ017742.1, forward strand.
AAAGGGATTCATACGATTTTAATGGAGAAAAAGTGAAATTTTAAGATCATACTATTATTTACAAAGTTGAACGAATTTTGACTTTCAAGGTATTTGTTATTGTTATACTAACAAATATTACCCTTGAAATTTTTTTTTAGATTTTTTGAGATCATATGTGTCCAATCGCGAGAGGAGGAAACACATTTTTTCGCGTATTCCTCCCTCTGCCCCCACTGAGGCCAAAACTGTCCGTTTAAGAACTGCTTTGAAGACCTTTCATTTGAAACACATATCGGCTACCTTTGATGAGATTTTTTCAGGACTCTCTCCTATACTGTAATCAACGATTCATGGCATCCGAAAATTTTTCCGAGCCATAGAATAGGTACAAAGCCCTTCTGTAAGGAGCTCTCTCCTGCCTTCTCGAAATTAATCAGCTATAAGTATTAATTGTAGATCTTCATTCATTTATTAAATTGAATCAAGCGTTAAAAGCATGCACCTAATACGTTGAAGTCGGAGAAAAATAGCTCAAAATTAATCAATCTCCGCATTTAAAGCAGCCTTTATTTCTTTTTACGATTACTGATACCACTAGCTGAACCAATTTTTAAAGATATTAATGATGCCTATCATTCCTAAAACATTCATGCAAATTCTAGCAAACGTGTAGTGTCTTAGTCAGTATAAAGCGCATTTTGTTCCATAGTCATATGTTTCCATAGAAATACAGTGCATATTGTACCATGGTAATACAGGAAAACTCAAATCGCTATAACTTCTTTAAATACTATTTGATCTTTGTAAAACTTACAGGGTATTTTATAAAAAGTGATTTGCATACTGAATTTCATTTAATTTAAAGGTACCCTTAAGATTTTATTCAAGAAAATTTAAAATCGGTAAATCATACTATTACTAACAAAGTTGAGGGAATTTTGACTTCTCACATATTTGTTGTTGTTGTACTCATAAAGGCCTACATTCATGATTTTTTTAGATTTTTTGGATGAATAGTGTCCAATCGCAAGGGGGGTTTGTACGCGAAAAATTTCAAACATTTCTCCTTCCTCTGCTCGCCATGGTACTGATAAGGCAATTTTAAGACTAAGTTTGAAAAGATCACATTGCGACCTTTCCAATTACACCCTTCTCAATTACCAATGGCGAAAAAAAAATTTGATGGATCACCTCCCCATATAGGGAGACCCCTTTGAAAAATTTTTCGATGAGAGATTCCAGGATTACCATATCTCAAAAAATCAATAAATTTGCAGAAAAACAAATTCGCTCCATGTAATCTTTTAGTTATTTATTAGCATTTGGCAGCACTCCTATGTTCTGAAATACGTAAAAGAACACGTGTGCTGGAAATTTTATTTGCTTTTTGTTTTGTTTTTTGCATACAATAGGCCTGGGCTCAGCTGATGTGCCCCGGCTCAGCTGGCCGGCCCCTGGAAAAGTTCAGAAAGTGTGCAACACAGGGTAAATGGAAGGTGTGGTTACTATGTGAATGTACTATGCTTGCAAGTATCATCATCGTCATTATGCACATGCTTGTAGCCACCAGAGGCGGCAAAAAGCATCTACGCGACATCAACAAAAGATTCTAATAATCAATTAAAAGAGGCTATAGCAAATGAAAGCCGTCCAACAACAAACATTGCAGCGTCCCCACTGTTAACCAACTCTGCAACCGAAGCATCTCTAAAAATCGATATCTGTGGGACATCAACCATCTCCACAAGCCGTAACATTTACGCTTGTCTTTGGCTGGTAATCATCCTCATCGTCACCACGTTCAGACTTGCAGTTGGCGTCGCCACGACAGCAAGCAGCAGCAAAGTATGCCTCAGCGCCAGCAGCAAGCATCCCAGTGGCAACAACAGCCGTAACAGCGACATTACAGTGCCAAGAACAATAGAAGAGACAACCAGCACGATAACAACCGGCAAATCCACCAAGTTCAAGATGTACTTTCCAGTGAAAATGCATCGAGAATAGCAAAATCATAGCCTTGAAATAGCTAAGCCGTTAAGTCCAAAGCGAGAGAGGTAACGGTGGCTTTTTGTTTTATCTTAGTGGCAAAGCGAGTCGGAGTTTGACTCAAGGTATTATTAAGCAGAAGGAATAGTAAAAAATCCCCGTTGGCAGCACCAGCCGAAAGGTAAATTTCAAGTATGTATCGTAAGATTTTGGAAAAGAATTTGGCTTGCGTACTACTAAATATCTTACTGTAATTTTCGTAATACCACATGGGTATTTATCGACATGAAAAGAATCTAATGACCTTCGTTTTTAAAGACCCTTTATAGAGGCGCAAATATTTTGCTCATTCAATTGACTTGCACATTTATGGATCACATATTGAAATCAGCAGATAATAAATTGTTATGAACTTATTAATACAGGTGTTGTTCTTCTCACATTTGCTGTTTATACATTTCATAGTGTTTACCACACAAAGGTGATAGCTTGTCGGCTTAAATAGCTTAAAAAAACTAATTTTAAAAGATTTCCATAAAAGTTTAAACGGCACTTGCGTTGCTATTAATATAAATATTTTCAATTCTTTTCTGAACCATCAGTGGCCACCACTTTGAATTTTTATTGAAAACGGCTGTTAAAAATACAAAGCTGTAAATTTTCGACTTTTTCATTTGTCATCCGATTTGCATAATTTTTTTGCAGGTTAAATTAACTTGCTTTAACACTCCAATGGTCGCGTCGTTTAGTACCACATTAGTGGTCGCGTTGTATATGTGAGATACATGATTTATCGGTGGACCAACTTAAGATTTCGAGTTTTAAAAAACATAAAACGTTACAAAGAACATATGTAAATTTAATGATAGTCAAATAATCATCAATTGATAATAAGTATGGAATATTTCGTTGGTTTTTAAAAATAGCAAATTTCACTGAGTAAAAAAAATAGACTCAACTTCAAAAGTGCAAAACAACTACATTTTCATTTTAAAATTAAAAAAAGCATTGAATTCGAATTTAAACATAATATTATCCATAAATCAACACAAGAAAACAGAATAAATCAACTTCAATTATTGATTTCAACATCTACATTTACGTCTATATCACATCCATCGATACAAGAAAATTTACAGTCTTGTAGGCATAAATATCGACCACAGTCTTTGCATCTGTACTGAGTAAGTCTTGAAATCTCCTTTCCCTAACATACATGGCAACGTTTTCGTGTTTTGATGTTTTCGACTGCGACGGACACAATTGGTTCCACGCTTTGGGGAAAGAGCTCCTGAAGTCTGAAAGAGATTGTCCGAGGCAGACGGGGAAGTTTAGAGCGTCTTATCAGCTGCTCATTTATGAGTTCTTTCCCAGATTGTGAAGAAAGATACGGCGAGGAGGTACGTCACTTAAATTTCCTAAACAAATACCTTCGCTGTTTATACCAGCAATATTCAGCAAAGAATAAAAAACCACCATTGGCCACCTTCTTGTACCTCGTTGAACGTTATAAGCTGAGCACATTTTATCCACTACATCGACCCCGATTTTATGCCGATTGTAATAGGTTATCATTTCAGGTTTCTTTTTGAACCCTGTTACTTCGTCTATTTTTGGGTCTGTATGCATGCTGGATATCACTAGGACGTTCTTTTTATTTTTTTATTTTGCGGGACATATGAGACCATAATACCCTCTTTGCGGAAAGCAAAAACACTCGAGAATGGCTACCTGTGTCTTATATCCTTTAATTCGATATGAATCTGCCATTTGTTTTTTTCAATGTTCCAGCATATGACAAGTTATATTTTGCGGTTAAGTTGTGAAGCAGTGTAACATCGCTGAAACAATTGTCTGCCGTAATATTCCTGCCAGAGTTTTGAAGCGGAGCAATTAAGCATTCGACAACGTCAACTGGTTTATTACTAGTTTGGAAAGGACCATCCGGCTGCCTTCCTGGGTAAATTTCCAAATTACAGGTATAGTACACACTTGAATCTACTGCCGCAATTATTTTCATCCCATACTTTGCGGGTTTGGATGGAATATATTGTATAAAACCACACCTTCCTCTGAAGGCTTCAAGCTTTTCATCAATAGTTACGTCTTCTCCAACGTAATAGCACTGTTGGCAGTTTCTTACAAACTTTCAAAAAACTTCTCGAATAGGAGCAAGACGATCGATAGCTTTCCGCTCCTCCCTGCTTTCCCTGTCATCAAACCTTAACACGTGAAGCAAAAGCCGGAATCGTTGGAGACTCATAGTGAGTCGAAAAATTTCTATACCAAATCCATCGTTGGCCCATAGATTTATGAATTCCAGTTATATACAAAAGACCGATTAATGCTTTCATTTTTTCATCCATATTGACCTATAAAAAATAAATGAAGACACATTGCAAGACTTAAAAAATTTACAGATTTTGGTAGAAAGAAAGAAAAGCTCAACCTAGTAAAATAATGATAAGTGTATGACATATTACTATAACTGAAATGCGTGCTATCAAACTAGGGTAGAATCGTAAAAAAGTTTGGTAGCTACGAAATGTATTGAAACAAATTTAATGAGTGCTTACTGAGTTAAAAGTGGTAGTGGTTTCCGAAAACATCGTATAACAGAATTAGTCGCGTTGTATCTGAGAGAATATTATTCATTATTTCAGTTGCTATTCAAATAGCGAGTTGCGCTTGCCTTCTGACCTTTGAGGGCCAGCATTTTGAATGCATGCATTTGATTTTGGATTATTTTAAATCTTTGTATGCAAGGACCTCATCAATCAATGCGGCAAATCTCGTTCAAACCAGAGTTTCACTCTAGACAGGGCAAAATTATTCAAATTTTAGTGGTAATAGCAGCTAAAAATATTAACTTTTAGAATTTCGACTGTTTTATTTTTCATTCGATTTAAAAAATGTTCTGCATATTTTAAGTACTTAGCACAAGGATCCATAATCTCAAGTTTCATCAAAATCGATTGGAAAATGTGACCGCTAGAGGGCCCCGAAAACCTTAAAAAAGGCGCATATTTAAACCGCCGCTATTTTGAAAGTTGCACAGGCATGATCTCCAAAATATCAAAGTTTCTAGATCTAATTGATTTCTATCTTAAGTTCAAATTTCATATACATCGAATCAAAATTGCAACTTTTAGAGGAATTTAAAATTTTGAGTTTTACCTGGCCGCCATTTTGTTTTTTTGTGACCTGACCTCCAGTTTTTTTTACATAACTCTTTAGATACTTATAGTTTCTATCGAAGCGCTGAATTTCATTGACATTGGTTGAAAGCTTTGGTCAAAACTACAACAACATTAGTGAACCTTTGTACCAAATTACATCCAAATCGGAGCTTTACTTTGGTAAGCACAGAAATCATGATTTTTCGTCTAAAATGGCCACCATTTTGTTTTTCTCCGGCCGATATAGCTGGTTCATTAACTTAACCGAGATATTTATTCAATACACCTTTCCTAAAGATTTTGTGAAAATCGTGGCAAAATTGCAACCTCTAGCGTGGTCACAAATTTCGTTATATCCCATATACACTTGCCAGTAAAAGTATCTGTACAACATCAAAAGAAAGCAATATATTAGAGAATTTGTGCTAAAGAAGGCTGCTTCATTTAAATATTTAAGCAATAATATTTATTTATTAATGAAATTATTAAAAACTAGATTTTACAAAATAAAAACAAAAAAACCTCACTTAAACGAACCAGAAAAAGCATCCGTGCATGACAATATTAGTTGAAATATTCAAATATTTTATTACATATCAGGGCTTAATAACTTGTTGGGATAACCTTTCCTCTTAAGGACCTCCTTAAGTCGATTTGGCATGGAGTGACCCAATTTGGCTGTGTCTTGAATGGTAATTTTGCCCCATTCATCGGCGATGACGTTTTTCAGCATTTCCTTCGAGGTTATGCTGTGCTGACGGATCCTGCGCTCTCACAAGTCCCACAAATGCTCAATGGGATTAAGGTCTGGGGATCGGGGTGGCGTACACAGTTGATGTTTTGTGTTGTAAAGCAACCTTAGCTTCACATTGTGAGCTGTGTGCTTGGGATCATTTTCTCAACTGCTGAACGCTTTGCTTCAAATTCGCCTTCAAAATATTAAGGTAGTCATATTGATCCATAGTTGATTCTATAAACACAAGTTGGGCCAACTCCTTCTGCCACCATACACCCCCAGACCATCACACCACCTCCACCATGTTTCACAGTCGGTACGAGATTTTTATTTTACAGAGCATTACCGCTCTTCCGCCACACTAACTTTCTTCCTTTAGTGCCAAATATGCAAAATTTGCTTTTGTCAGAGAACTGGACCTGTTCCCAAAAGTCTGGTGGCTTGTTTATATAATTTTTTGCGAAGTCCAAAAGTTTCTTCCTCTTCACTACTATGCGTGAGCGATATCCATCTCTCTCCAGTATTTTTCGTACGTTATGATCGTGGAGAACCTTACCAAAAGAGTTTTTTTATATTTGCAACGATTTGGGAAGCAGTTACTCGAGAATTCTTTTGAACTGCCTGCAAAACGTTTCTTTTCGCGTTCAGTCAATATAGAGGGTCGACCACAACGAAGCTTGGGCATAATTGAACCAGTTGTATTAAATGTTTTCACCACATATTGGACAGAAGAGTGAGTTCTGGCTACTATTTGACCGATTTCATGGTAAATTTTCCCTTCACTCTTAAGTTTCAGCATGATTTTCCTCTCCTTAGCACTGATTTTGCTCATGTCAGAAGGGTTTTGTACTCAACTTACAAAATGCAGTAACCAGCAACGAATAAAATCGAGAAGCACGTCATGTTCGAGGATCATACTATTATTAACAAAGTTTAAAGAATTTTGACTTCTGAGGTATTTGTTAAAGTTATACCCATAAATATCTCCCTTGATAATTTTTCCAGATTTTTTAGATCACGGGTGTCGCGAGGGAGGAAGCACATTTTTCAAGCAAAAACTGTCAGTTTAAGAACTGTTTACAAAAGCTCTCATAGAGAACTTTCAGTTGATACTCATATCGGCTAGCTTTCATGAAATTTTTTTTCAGGATCCACTCCTCTGTACTGTAATCATCGGTTCATAGCCTATTTTTTCGAGTCCTAGAATGGTTACAAAGCCCTTTTGCTAGGAGCTCTCTCCTGCCTCTTCGTCTTGTTTCAATTATATGTACTCATCTTCATGATACCTATCATTCCTGAAATTTTCATGCAAATCCTAGCAAAGCTGTAGGGTCTAAGTCGGTAAAAAGCGCATATGGCTCCATAGCCATATGTTTCCATAGTAATACAGGGCATATTGTTCCATAGTAATACAGGAAAATTCAAATCGCTATAACTTCGTTAAATACTATTCGATCTTTATGGAACTTTCAGAAAAGATCAATCTTACAAATAGTCATCTGTTTGCTAAATTTTATTGCATTTAAGGGTGCCGTTTTTTATTGAAGAAAACATGAAATCGATAAATCATACTATTACTAACAAAGTTGAGTGAATATCGACTTCTCATGTATTTGTTGTTGTTGTACTCATTAAAGCTTACATTCATGATTCTTTTCAGATTTTTCGGCTGGAAGGTGTCCAATCGCGAGGGGAAGGGGTACGCGAAAAGTTCGTACATTTCCCCTTCCTCTCCCCCCTCTATATTCATAAGGCAATTTTAAGACTTGTTTTGAAAAGATCTCATTAAGACCTTTCCAATGACACCCTACTCGACTACCAATGGTGAAAATTTTTTTTTAGGGGTCACTTCCCTATATGAGGAGACCCCCCTTAAACCCCCTTGAAAAAAATTACCACCCTTGAACTTTCAAGAAGGCACCACTTCTGACCTTTCCACAAAGTTTCATGGCTGTAGCCTCTACAGTTTCGGTGAAAAAGTGCTGTGATAAACAGACGGACGGACGGACGGACGGACACAGGTCGTGATTGCAATAGGGTTTTGTATTTTAGTAAAAACCCTAAAAAGTATTCGAATATCTTAGTAATTTAATTGCAACCCAACACTCTTAGCAAAAACGCTGTACATATATATACTTGTAGATATATTGTATATGCAAATATGTATGTATTTATGTAAATAAATATTTATGTATTTTATACATATATATTATCATATATTTATATAAATTATAAAATATAATTTTCAATTCAACTAAAACTTACGTGGTGCTACTTCCAGTTGAAAAGTATGTTCCACCAAACTCCACAGACGAGTGTTATATTCACATTTATTTCAAACCTAACTTCATTCAAATCAAACTTCATGGAGCACTCAATGTTAACAGTAAGCAGAACAATTTCTATTAAGTTTGCACCACAAGATATTAATTGTATTTAAATTTTAAAAATTGGAAATATATTATTATGCTCACAAACAGATGCACAAAGAAAGGAATTTGCTATCTTTTTATACACTTTCGCAATGCTTTAAATGAATAAATTCACCTTTGGGCACAAGTAAACACACAAATTAATGCAAAACAATATAAAAGAATAGAGATGCGTTGTTTTTCATCACTTATGCACTTTTCAAATAACAAAAAAATTCAATTGATCAAGAATTAAATTTTTTTAAATTCACATGTATAGAATTTATTTTTAAAAAAACTTCATATGATTATCGCGTTCAATTGTTCTTCAAGAACTAAATGTATGTTATACATATAGATTGACATACATACGGAACTTCTGATATAAAAAACCCAAAAACTAATGTAACTCCTAGCCATTCATAAAATATCATCAATGAGATGGTAAAAATATTTCCCTCAGTTGCTAAACTGAGCATTAAGCATGCATTTAGATCCTTGGCGCCTCGATAGATCATACTCGTATATTCATTGTACTCGTATATGCCCATATTGTAGTGCAAATTGCATTGGATTGCATATACGGGCAATATACTTGTATGTCTATTAGTTTTCAAATTTGGCAAGGATTATGTTCTTTGCAGATACCTACAATTCATCGACGAGTCTGTTAACAGTAGTAATAAGCGATCGCGAAAAGGAATAATTAGGGAAAACACACAATTAGGTGTGAGTTGATGCAGTGCACGGGTATGTTTTCTGAAATATTTAGTCAATTAGATTCATTAGACGGATTGCTTGAGATGTAGCATTCAGAAACCTATGGGTTTCTTGAAAGACTGTAGTCTGTTTTTGGAAAGCTTTGAAACCGTTATAATGTTTTCGTTCATGAGGTCCTTTCTTCTTTGTATTTTAATACGGCATTGTTTTATTGCGGTAGTTTTTTCATGAATTTACTTTCAATGAAGTATTTCATTAATATTTTCTTTCAAGCATTGCTCGATGTCTTTGTTGCGATTATCAGATTTTGAATCGACTACAACACTTTATATATGGCTCGATTTTTAGTAAATTTTCAGGATATATGTATATATTACTAATAAATTTATTTAAATTATTTTGATCCATTTAGGGATTCCATTATTAACAAATTTTATTGAATTTCATCTTGTGAGATATTTATTGCTCATGCAATTCTAAGGACAAATTTGCATGATTGTAATCGCGTGGGGTTTGATATGGGCTACAAACTGGTTATTTGAGTAGCCACCATTTTCAAAATTTAAAATTTTCATCAAAATTCCTACATCGTTTCAAACCTGTGTTTCCACAGTACTACCTGGTGTTGTTTCTGCAATTGTTAAATTTTCAATCGGCTGTTTCTTGGTTTTTTGTCGCTCGATGGCTATGAAACTTTCAAAATATATACATTTGTTAATAAGAAAAAGATTTTGGTGAATTTTACAACCTCGTTTGGATTTTATAGGCAAAAGCGTAAAATCTATATAATGTAGTATTATAAACAAAGTTGATCGAATTTTTACTACCCAAGTGTTTGTTAGCATTGCACTCATAAAAGCTTGCTTTCTTGCCAACACAATTTTTTCGTATATTTGCCCTCTCTGCACCTCTCGAAGCAAAAAATTCCAATTTAAGACCCATTTCGGTAAGTCCTCAGCAAGACATTTCATTTGATATCCATATTGGCTGCCTTTGGTAAAAAAAATGTTTAAGGGTTACTCCCCATTATGGAGAAACCCCCCTCAAAGCCTTAGAATTTGCTATCTGCAACTTTGAAGAGGACGCCTTTTTTGGCCTACTCCCAAAATTTCGTATTTCTAGCTTATGTGTTTCCGAGAAAACTTGCTGTGAAATAATTTTACAAAACTCTACGTGTTTAAAAGAAAATCCATTGCTTCTCCATTTTTAACGGTCGCAATTTTGTTTCAAACTTACAAAAATCACTCCAGTCATGAATCCCCAAAAACGTCGTATCTTATCAAAAAAGTTTACAAAGATTAAATCAAAACTCCTGTGTCTGATTCCTTGGAAAGTCCATAAAATGCCAAAATCGTGTGTTATTGTTGTTATAATTAGACAAATTTCAAATGGCTATAACTTCCGTGAATATAATCCGATTTTCATCGAACTTACAGAATGTTAGGTCCCAATAAAAAACTACTGAAATGTCGAATTTTGTTGAGTTTAAGGGTACCCATGCAATTTTGTTGAGGAAAGTGTGAAATTTGAAGATCATACTATTATTAACAAAGTTGAGAGAATCTGGACTTCCAAGGTATTTGTTATTGTTGTACTCATAAACAACTGCCTCCATAATTTTTTTCAGATTTTTCGGATCACAGATGTCCAATCGCGAGGGAGGGACACAAATTTTTCGCGTATTTCCCCTCCCTGTGCGCCTCTTGGAGCAAAAAGCGCCAAATGAAAACCTGTTTTGAAAAGTTCTAATCAAGACCTTTCATTTGATACACATATCGACCACCTCTGGTGAAAAATTTTTTTGGGGAGCCACTCCCCTATATGGGGAGACTCTCCTTAAATACCTTATTAAATTTTTTTTAAGTTGAACTTTGAAGAGAACATCACTTTACACCTGTACACAAAATTTTATGTTTCTAGCTTAACTAGTTTGGGAGAAAAAGTGCTGTGACACACGGACGGACGGACAGACAAACGGACAGACAGGACGCGATTTTAGTAGGGTTTTGTAAATATATTTTACAAAACCCTAAAAAGGCACTCACATTTAAACCTCTCACAACTGAAAGTAGAACTATTATCGGACCTGAAAACATTAATATGTATCTGCATATGTCATCGCGTAACACGGGGAATCCTCCGGTTTGTTCTGTACGGATACTTTTTCCGGTCTATTATGTTGTCATAAATTGATTTTGTTTGAATTCCAAGCATTTTTAAATAGTATGTATTATGAAACATACTGGGAATCATGCAAAAGTGTAGATTTTATGATGAAAAAGAAAACATTCAAATTAAGTGGACATTTGCTTTTTACTACAAATATAACTTTGTTATCTTGCATGTACGGATACTATTTCTAGCAAGTGTATATATATACATATATATATATATATATATATATATATATATATATATATATATATATATATATATATATATATATCTATATATATATATATATATATATATATATATATATATATATATAAATATATATATATATATATATATATATATATATATATATATATATATATATATATATATATATATATAAATATATATATATATATATATATCTATATATATATATATATATATATATATATATTTATATATATATATATATATATATATATATATATATATATATATATATATATATATATATATATATATATGATACTCTCCGCAATAGGTAAATTTCTGTCGAGAAATTTACTTTAAAAAAAAAGCTCGGTCTTTCCATTTCCTTGGCACCCTAGACAGGTATACGACCCACCACGTTGGCTGGCTCCTCCACTCATACGCTAGCCATCGGGTGAGTGCACCCCTTTTTAGGGTTTTGTAAAATAACCCCTACTATGATTGCGACCTGTCTGTCCGTCTGTCTGTCCGTGTGTCACGGCAGTTTTTCCCGCCAAGTACTAAAGCTAGAAACAGCAAATTTTACATGTGGGTGTAAAGTGGTGCTTTCTTGAAAGTTCAATTACAAAAAATTTTATGAGGTATTTAAGGGGGGTCTACCTAAATAGGAGAGTGACTCTTGAAAAACAATTTCATCAAAGGTAGTCAATATCGGTATCATATGAAAGGTCTTAATGAGAACTTTTCAAAACAGGTCTTAAACCGATATTTTTTGCTTCAGGAGGCGCACACGCAGGGGAAATACATGAAATATGTATGTCTTCCTCTCGCGATTGGACACCTGTGATCTGAAAAAAGTCATTGAGGTAGATATTTTTCAGTACAACAATAACAAATACCTTAGAAGTCGAACTTCACTCAACTCAACCCAACAATAGTATGATCTTCCAATTTGACATTTTTTCCAATAAAATCGTATAGGTACCCTTAAACTCAACAAAATTCGATATTTAAGTAGTTACACATATGGGCCTAATACTCTGCAAGTTTGATAGCTCAACTTGTTTATTTCAATCATCAAACATATTGACCATACTGTCACCACTGCATGAGTCCTTACAATTTTAGTTCCATTGCGACTATTCTTTCTCGAACTTTGAACTTAAATCTAATGAATTGCTCTGAAATCAATTAATTAAAATAATTTATTTCACCAACTCTTTGTTTTAACACCCCAACAAATATAATACTACTCAACTAAATTTCAGCATCACAACTCTATAATTCTTATGTGTATAGCTATCCTTACCAATAACAAAAGGATTCTTGGATAAAACAAAGCTAAAGTTTATTCTATACTCAATACACTCATTGTATGGAGGCAAAGTTTTCGATTAACCGATTGACTATATCGATTATTGCAATTCTTCGTCTGGTGCATCTTCACTTTAGATATTACTGTATGTTATATTTTGCTGTATGGTTAAATTGCCAGACATTCCTCTAAGTCTATACCAACGTTTGCACAGCCATCGCCTCCACTACGCTTACAATCGTGATAGGAAACTGGCACTAGACTACAATACAGACTCCACCACAGGATATAGAAGGTAGTGGTGGCGGTATACTGCACAAACTGCAGAGGATATACAAAATTGAGATTTGTATTCCATGGAGTATGCCAAACTAATAGAATTAGTCGAGTTGATATTTTATCGGAACAGTCACAACCTGGATTTCAATAAGTAGTGCACCACATCTTGGTAGAGCAAAGATGAAACACTCTCTTTCCAGTCCTGAAAGTTGAAAAACAAAGTATGCTGCTTGCCGGAGCACATACTTTAATGAAGGAGGACTCCTAGCAGTATTGTAAAGCTTTTAGGAGTTGTTGTCAAAGTGTCGAATATATTGAAACATGCAAATTTTAATTGATTATGTCTCCTGAAATTAACTAATAAGTATAATGAATGAATTATTTTGATAGTTTAGCCATGAATCCAGGTAATATCAATTGGGCACGTATATGGCAAGAGAGGGTTCAGGCTGACTGAGTCGGTCAAATCATATATGTATAATATTTCGCGTAGTAGTAAAACGAATCCCTCTAGCTCCAATGTTTTAACGTAATATTCGATTCGCGCCAGGTTTTACTTATATATTCGTACTCGTATTTAAAATTCTACGCCTAGAAATCACAGTGGTTAGACGTGTTTGTAATTAGCTCCGTATTTGTCGATTTTAAAATTAAATGAATGTAACTACTCGCATTCAGACTATAACCGTATGCTGGTGGAATAAATAGAAAATATTTCGTATATTGTCTCAAAACAACTTTATACAGCCGACGTAACAAATTTGCATGTAGAACATTCTTAAGCCGCAGCCCCAAGTAAAACTGCAAATTTGGGTAAATTTTACAGCCGTCTATCTCAGAAACTTTACGAATATTTGCTAAACTTTTTAAGTAGAAATTAAAATGAATCTTTGGCTATTGAAGCAGTTCATTACATTTCACAAAAAGTTTGTTAGGAAAATTTCAAAATTCAAGCAAAATAGCATGTTTTCTTTAGAAAAAGGTAGTAAATCTCGAACACTACTTAACGTACCGAGTTGATTTAAGCTATGTTTATTAGATCTAAATTATTTACATTGAAGAAACTCATCGAAATTTTAAACAAGTTGGGTAGACAGACCTATGCTCATGTCAGAAGGGTTTTGTACTTAACTTACAAAATGCAGTAACCAGCAACGAATAAAATCATGAAACATGTCAAAGACGATTTAATTCGAGAAAATGTGAAATTCGTGGTTCATACTATTATTAACAAAGTTCAACGCATTTTGACTTCTGAGGTATTTGTTATAGTTATACCCATAAATATCTCCTTTGATAATTTTTTCAGATTTTTTAAGATCACGGGTGTCCATTCGCGAGGGAGGAAACACATTTTTCATGTATTTCCCCCCCTGTGCCCCCACTGAAGCAAAAACGGTCAGTTTAAGAACTGTTTTGAAAAGCTCTCATAGAGAACTTTCAATTGATACTCATATCGGCTACTTTTCATGAAATTTTTTTTCAGGGCCACTCTTCTGTACTGTAATCATCGATTCATGGCCTATTTTTTCGAATCCTAGAATGGTTACAAAGCCCTTTTGCTAGGAGCTATCTCCTGCCTCTTCGACTTGTTTCAATTGTATTTACTCATCTTCATGATACCTATCACTCCTGAAATTTTCATGCAAATTCTAGCAAAGCTGTAGTGTCTAAGTCGGTAAAAAGCGCATATGGCTCCATAGCCATATGTTTCCATAGTAATACAGGGTATATTGCTCCATAGTAATACAGGAAAATTCAAATCGCTATAACTTCGGTAAATACCATTCGATCTTTATGAAACTTTCAGAGAAGATCAATCTTATAAATAGTCATCTATTTACCAAATTTTATTGAATTTAAGGGTACCATTTATATTTGATTCAAGAAAACATAAAATCGATAAATCATACTATTACTAACAAAGTTGAGTGAATTTTGACTTCTCGTGTATTTGTTGTTGTTGTACTCATGAAGGCCTACATTCATGATTTTTTTCAGATTTTTCGGATGGAAGGTGGCCAATCGCGAGGGGGGGTACGCGAAAAGTTCGTACATTTCGACTTCCCCTGCCCCCCTCGATACTTACAAGGCAATTTTAAAACCTGTTTGGAAAAGATCTCATTAAGACCTTTCCAACGACACCCTATTCGACTACCAATGGTGAAATTTTTTTTTTGAGGGGTCACCTCCCTATATGGGGAGACCCCCCTTAAACGCCTTTGAAAAATTTTTCCACCCTTGAACTTTCAAGAGGTCACTACTTCTGACCTTTCTACAAAGTTTCATGGCTGTAGCCTTTATAGTTTCGGAGAAAAAGTGCTGTGACATACAGTCGGACGGACGGACGGACGGACAGACGGACAGACGGACACAGGTCGTGACTGCAATAGGGTTTTGTATTTTAGTACAAAACCCTAAAAAGACATTTGCAAAGACTTTCCTAGAGCAAAATGTGTAATTTCCACTCACTGAACAGCATGCACATAGATTAGTATCAATATTCACATTTTGTTCTAGGAAATTTTTTTGCAAAAATCTTTTTAAATTTTTGATGAGTTTATTCAATGTAAATAGGTTAGATCTAACAAACATAGCTTGAATCAACTCGGAAGGTTAAGTAGTGTTCGAGATTTACTAAATTTTTTAACGAAAACATGGTGTTTTGTTTGAATGTAATAACTTTTGCAACAAACTTCTTGCAAAATGTAATGAGTAGATTCAATAGAGAAATGTTCATTCGGACTTTTAGTTAAACATTTTTTGTAAATATTTGTAACGTTTCGAGGTGAACGGCTGTAAATTTTACCCAATTTGCAGTTTTACTGGGGGCTGCGCCTTTAGCGAATGAAAAACGTTTCCAGTTAAGTACAGATGTAAAGAAGGGACACAATATGTGTTTAGCAATCATTTACGTCAAGCACTCGTTGCGTGTAGACGTGTTTTTAATCGCCCCTGTCATTGATTTTTCACAAATGGCAGTTGAAACTAATTTTTCAGATTGAAAATTAACACCTTTAAACTATTCGAACATTTATCGAATACTGGTAGGGTATCAAAATGCGGAAATACATTCAGAGGAAGTCCCGGCTTATGAACGTTCCCTCTAATCTCGCTGCAAAAGCAACGATATGGAGGAGCCCGATGGTTGTAGCCATCAACCAGAACGATTGTGCCCATTGCCAACGATGACGGGCGAAAAAACTAAAACGAAGATTCAATAGCAACGAAAAAAAAACCAAAAATTTTATCAGTCATCGGAGTCGAGCAATTAATCAAAGCTAACGAGAGAGCTGAGAAGGTTGAGAAAGAAAACGAAGAACTCGGACTTCGAATCCAATCGCTAGAAGAACTAGTTGGAAAATTGTTGCTCAATAAAGCAAAAGAAACTGGCAAGAAAGAAAAAAAAGTAAAGTCGTAAGCGACCAAAGAAAAGAAATCTAACAAACCGCAACAAGAACCTAATCAAGAGGATGTCCTCAATGCAGGCTGAGCAAACGTCAGCACAAACTGTTATGCAGCGCTAGCTGGATTAGACAATTCTATGAGTGTTGAAGAGGATATAGGTACCAAACTTCTGCAAATTGTATTACTAAACCTGATAATAGGTTTATCGAATATTTAAAAATTAAAAATAGGGAGAAAAAACCAAAAGTTTTGCCTGCTGGTCCGTCCATCAAGATTCATCAGAAGGAAGAAAAACTCAAACCAATCAATGTATTTGGGCGAATAGGCAAAGATAAGGTTCGGTTTTTGGCAGCCAAAAATAAGTTAAATGATTTCGAGGTCAAGGAAGTCGATGCCGATAAACTGACAATTAGAACTAAGTCATTGGTTGATTTTCAGGCAGATGTTCCGCATTTTACAAATTTTACAAAAGCGAAAAAACCAGACCTTTTTATTGAATGCGAATAGAACACAGTCGACCTCCTTCAGATGTTTCCAAAATTCGTACCAGAAATGGAATTTTTTACAGTTAAAGACTTTGCAACAAGGAGATCGATTGTCAAGCGTAAAAACTTGCCTTATTACTTAGTCTAGATTCCCAGAAAAAGCAGTTTAAGTGCCCTGCAAAAAATAAGGTACTTGAACTTCCGCGAGGTGAGGTGGGAATGCCTCCAGAAAAGTGAGGTCAACCAGTGAAACAGGTGTTAAAGATTCGGTCATTTGGCTGTCGATTGCGCCATGAAATATAGATGTGTAAAGTGGCAAGATGTTCATTCTCGCGGCGAGTGCAAATTGGCTCAGGCGGAGCCAAAAGAAAACTTAAATTGAATGAACCGCAGTGACTTTGGTCATCCACCATCATATTGAGGATGCCCCCGGTATCAAGATCCAAAGATGAAATTTACTCCAAAACAAAGTCCAGTACACTGCAGTGTGATAGCTACCAATTTTGTCAAGCCCGGGGTATCATTTGCATTTACAGCTAGAGGACCAGCAGACAATGTAAATAAAATAAATAATGTAAGTGAAAAACATGAGCTGCTTTGTTAACAATTAAACTCTTTATCCGAGAGAATCGATAAACAGGATTCTAAAATTAGCTTTGCTTTTCAACGCTTAGGGCTTTCAAATGCCTCAAAATAAGTTGTCACCCAGTCATATTCCCATGGATAGGATTCGTATTATCTCAATCAACGTCAACTCCATTGTGAGTCTACGTCAATGAGACTGTCTCTTGGAGCTCCTTGTCAAGCAAAAGCCTGACATCATGCTTCTCATTCAAATCCACCTCAATTTATGGCAATCCATCACATTTAAGGATTTTGAATTCGTAAGAAACGATAGGATAAACGGTGATGGGGGAGGTGGCACCGAGATATTGGTGAGAAGACCTGATTGTTGCCAAAACATTGAAAAAGTTGAATTCAAAAGCTTTGAATCTCTTGAAGTATCCGTTATCAAAATCTCACTGCCAGGTAGGGATCACATCTTCGTTATCTCTACCTATGCAACTGGTCGAAATGTTCTCAAGTTCAAGGAGGAGCTCAATACCTTGTTTGAAATACTCAAATTGAACAGGTTGCATCATTATTATATTTTTGCCAGTGACCTGAATGTCAAGCATACATCATGGCTGAATGCCACCAATAATCCAAGAGGTGTATTCCTGAAATCTTGGATAACAGATAACTAAATTGAATACAGGTGCAATCTTTATTCCCAAAATACCCTAAGGCCAACTGATATTTGAACCTCTGCATTGCTGACGTAAGACTTGAATTCAGCTTTAATAGTCATCAACGGATACTGCAGGTTAGGGTGTCCCAAAAAAATTTAAGTTATTTTTTTTAACGTAAACCCTCTTAATTTGTTTGAATGATCTTGAAACAATTGTAAACCAAATTTGGTTTAGGTAGGATCACGATATCCCGTGCCGATTTGCATCGGAACTTGTCAATACTTGCTAACTACGGTCGACGCGCTCGAGCGATCGATGTGCTTGTTATAATTTGTCTTTCTTTTACAGTAAACAGTTACGCCATAACATGTCTATGTGCAACCAATGTGTTGGCATCAACAAAGGGCAATGCCGACGTAGGAACATTTAAATTAGTAGCTTAAGCAATAAATGGCGATGGCGACACAGGAACATGTAAATTAGTATCTTAAGCAATAAATGTAAGACTAAGTATTTTAGTGTTCACGACGTTTTTATAGAATACATTTATTGCCATAAATTTAGCACCTATTTGTTAGAAAATAAGTTATTGTAAAAAGTCACGAGTAGAATTTAGAGCAATATGGTATTACTAATATTATGCAAATTAAAATTGTTTGTTAGCAAGTAAGGAATTAGTATAAAAGGACAAGGACATGTGATCATAGATTTTTGGCCAGTTGTTTTCACACATTGTTTTTGTTCGTTCAACATGTCAGTGAAATTACGCAGTTCCAAAAAGGATATATTTTTGATAGGTGACAAAAAACATCAAATAACGGGATCAAAACTTCCTTCTAATAGACAAGTTTTAGCAGTG
Source organism: Odontomyia ornata (assembly GCA_963969285.1). Classification (NCBI taxonomy): domain Eukaryota; kingdom Metazoa; phylum Arthropoda; class Insecta; order Diptera; family Stratiomyidae; genus Odontomyia; species Odontomyia ornata. The sequence goes on from OZ017742.1 coordinate 76,613,818, forward strand.
TTATTTTACAACATTCGTCAAGTGAATTTAACTGTGAATGAAAGTGCAAATATCAGTCTCCGCGAGTGTATTATATATTGGGAAAAGGCGCGTATACCTACGAAATCTTTTCCTAATTGTGTAAAGAAACTTGTGAATTTATATCAAGTTTGGAGGGATTTGCAAAAAAATGCACAAAAAACCCAAGACGTATTTAAACAGCGTCGACAAGAGTTTGTCAGGAACTTAGACAATTTGTTTGATATTGCCCACGCCGATGTGCTTCATTTAATAAAAACGAATGAAGGTAAGTCTTTTTTACAACGACAACGGGAGCCAGGTCGACCAGGTCATTTAGGTGGAGTAAACAAAAAAGGGACCGATAAAGAGGAAAGGGCGCGCCTGAGAATTATTGGGGAAGAGAAACGGCAATCTAAATATTTCGCAGAGTCAACTCCATCGACATCGTCATATGATCCTATACAAATAGACTCATCTGATTCGGACGAAGACAGAATACCTCAGATCAAGAGTGCGCAACCCAAAAAATGAAAGTATCTATGCGGAAAGATTTTATCACTCCAAAATTAGTAGCGGCGCTAGACAGGTGCTAGTTAAGTTTGAGAGATTCCGTGTATATTCTTGAAGCTACTATTGAAGCACTTGAATACAATACTGATGAATTTCCGATAAGTAAGTCCTCAATACAAAGAATTCGCACCGAAAAACGCAAAGAGCGCGCGGAGTCCATAAAAATTGATTTTCAAAACGAGATTCCAGAGGTTGTGACAGTTCACTTTGATGGAAAATTATTGCCTGGTTTAAATGCTCGGAAATCAAAAGAAGAGCGTCTTCCGGTAGTTATTTCATATGGAAATAAAGAACAATTGATTGCTGTGCTAAAATTAGAAAACTCATCAGGAAGAGAACAGGCAGATGCCGTTTGGAAAGCGCTTGTAGACTGGAATCTAGAAGATAAAGTACAAATTCTTTGTTGTGATACTACAGCGTCAAACATAGGCCGCATTAAAGGCGCTTGTGTACTTCTTGAACAAAAACTTGATAGAGAATTGCTAATTTTTGCCTGCCGCCATCATATGTATGAGTTAATATTAAAAAGCGTATTCGAAGCAAAAGTCAGTCAAGTGACAACAAGTCCGGATATTGCGCTTTTCAAAAATTTTCGAGATAGCTGGAAGAGTGTTAACCCGAATAAAATACAGTGCTATAAAGATAAGCTAGATTTGCATCTGACTCTTTCCAAAATAGAAAACATGACCAAATTTTACCAATCTGAATTGACCAAAGATATAGTCCGAAATGACTATCGAGAACTAATTGAGCTCTCAGTGATATTTTTAGGCGGAGATAAAGATCGAAAATTTAAAATCTGACCTCCAGGTGCCACGCGCCAAGCCAGGTGGATGGCGAGGGCGATTTATGCACTGAAAATAGCACTTTTCAGCGCTCAACTGAAAATGACGAACAAAGATAAGGCGGCACTGTTGATGTTTGCTTGTTCATCGTGACATCCTGCGTTAAGCTGTGGTTTCAATGTATTTTGGCTGTAAAAGCACCTTATCAGGATTTGTGCTTTTTGAAGGCGATGAAGGCTTACGAAAAAATCGACACAAACGTCTCGAAAGCAGCTTTACAGAAATTAAGCCAGCATCTATGGTATTTAACCGATGAAATAGCTGCCTTATCATTATTTGACGACGATGTGGACCAAGAAATTAAAATAAAAATGGTTGAAGATTTAACCAAAGAGAATCCATCAACCCATGATAAACGCTACATCCCATCCAAAGAAGAACTCTGTGGTTCATTGTATGGTAAGTTTCATTAGTAAATATAGTATTATTTCTTTATTCCATTTTTTTTTAATTACAAATTCTTTTCATTTTTTATTGTAGACAAAAACATGTACGCCTTTGTATCAGTCAAAAGTAAAGCGTTGTTCACCCGGCTTCGAATTATTGACAGTTTTCTGAACGAAGAACCGTCTTTATGGCCAAATAATGCTTCGTTTCAAGATGTCAAGAAGAAGGTTTCAGTGCTAAGGGCAGTAAACGATGCAGCTGAAAGAGCGGTCAAGATGATGCAAGAATTTCATGGTTTAATTACAGTTGAAGAAGAACAAAAGCAATTTTAATTACGCTGCGTACAAGAACACGGGAAAATTTATCCAGACTGTAAAAAACAAACCTTAAAAAGGAAATTTGTAAAATAATGTTTTTTTATGTTAAATATTAAATAGTAATATGTTTTGGGTATATAAGTGTTTTATTTACCAAACAAACTCGAACTTCCAGACATCTTCTATACTAACCCGGAACAAAAATTTATATTTTATGTTTGGAATTAAGTCGGCACGGGTTGTCATGATCCAATCGCAATAATATTTATTATTTAAGTGAATAAGGCCATTTAGAAAAAAATAGAGGGTATGCGGTTTTATTTTCGAGAAAAAAAAATCTTCCCTTATATCTTGGGACACCCTACTGCAAGTGCTTCTTTACGATAGCGACCACAACGCAATCATCATTCCAGTTCAACATGAAAATCATCGGTTGAATTTCAAAAAACAGACAGATGAAATAGATCTATATTTGTCGAAGTTAGAGCAACCAATCTTGGAAACGATTGAAAAAGCACTTCCCAAGATTAAACATCGAAACAATATGGAAGAATATGAAGCACGAACCCTTGCAAGGTTGAAAAGATTGAAAAGCCTCCTTCTCACATGCGTCAACAATATTTATCGGAGTTGGCTTTGTTGAAATCACACCTGAAGAATGTCCGGAACTTAATCCATTCATTCTTCAGGAGTGAGGTCAGCAATCAATTGGGCGGAAAAATTGAGGAGTATTAGCCCACAGGACCCAGATGGCGTTTTCGCGAAAGTGAATAGCATATTCCGGAAAAAGTCTCGAGTAAAGGTATCGAATCTTGAAGTCACTAGTGATGAGATAAATCTTCTCGATAGGGCTGGTATTGAAATTGACAGTACGACTCCGGATAGAAATGGAAGCAGGATTATTTGTGATAGTTTGCATAAACTTGCCCTAATTGGAACACATTTTGAATTGGTTCATCTACCAAACCGTGAGAGAGGGGACGAAATATTTTCAGAGGTCATTAAAGCAAAAGTTTCCAATTTCGAATCAAACCTGAACGGCCAATCAATTCTTCATTTCAATGAAACATTAACATCTAGCTTCATATCGAGCTTGTAGCTTATTGATTATTTTGTCAGTTATGAGGACTTATGCTTTATATTTCGCAGGATAAACAACAAGAAATCATGTGGTACTGATGGTATTCCAAATTTATTCCTCCGACATTTGCCTGAGGCTGCTATTAGGAATTATTGCATATTGCTCAACAACATGTTGAGCGATTCATATCTCCCAAATGAGTGGAAAAAGGCCAAGGTATTTCCGATCTTGCTGCCTAACATCAGCAAAGTGTTTGAAGTGATACCCAACAATGCATTAGACGCCCACATTGAGAGATATGAGTTGATGCCAGGCATTTGACCATACATGCAATAACGAAAGTAACCTCAGACCTTTGTTGGAAACTAAATGATAGAGAATATATTGGAGCGTTTTTCTTTGACATGGAGAGCCTTCAATACGGTGTGGTTAGATGGACTAGTTTTTAAACTCCTTCAGGACAGGTTTCCCAGACACCTTGTCACCATGATGTGCAATATATTATTAGGGAAATCATTTGTTGTAACTGATGGAAATCTGACAAAAATGCGTGAACTCAAGGTCTTGAATGGTCTACAGCAGGGGAAAGTAACTGCATCTCTGATCTTCTCGAAATTTATTCACAAGCTATTGAACGGCTTTGATTTTAACGTCTCGCCAACGCGATCATTGGTTGCGTTTGGTGATAATCTAACCATCTATACGGCAGACCGGAAAGCTGCAATAGTTCAGAAAAATCTTCAAAAAATGTTTAATGATGTCCAGTTGTACACTGACAATTGGCAAATGCAAATCAATGCGCAGAAGTGCGAAACAGTTTTGTTTCAAACAACGCTGCAGGAGGTCAGTAAAGATCTGAAACGCAATTGGAAAGATTTCCACATCATGGCTGGCGAGGGTTGTTCAGAATGGATTCGACATAAATTCTGTACTCAACACCTCAGTGTCCATCTCGATCAGTATCTGTACTATACTGAACATGTCAAAATCATGCTCAGTAAGGCACAAAAAGTAGTCATGGCCCAACAAAGACTTTTTCATTCCCGGTATATTGATCAAAAGGTCAAAATTATCTGTTACAAGACACTGTTAGATCAGTTTTGACAAATGGATCTCAGATCTGGTACAACCAGAGTGCTAGTACTATGGAAAGATTAAGAGTTTTCGAAAGAAAATATCTTCGTGCAATCATTGGTTTGTACAGAAAGCCTGAGATGGATTTGAAGCATTATATATCGAATAGAAGAATTTTCGAACTGCTAAAGTAACAAGAGTCGATATCCTTATATTGAAACTTCTTCGGAATTATATCGCAAGATGTATAACGGTGAGTGAAAATCCTGCATTTCATAGCCGTTCCACCCTACGGACAGGTATATTGCGACTAACCTCGCTACTGGCTTCGTTCTTCCAGAAACGTTTGGGCATGAATCGATATGTTTTCGATTCTGACGGTGTCCCAATCATATATCACATGTATAGACGGGACACCGATAAGAAGATAAAATATCCTCCAAATTCATGAGACCAACAATTCCAATGGAGATACTCATTTGCTAGATTCATTGAAGCTGGTCGACCTGAGACGGAGCAATCTAGGTATTGGTGGCTGAATGACAATGTCTAAATTACTCGTGTTTATTTTCAATTTTTGTGTTTTTCGTTACTTTGTTTATGAGTTTCAGCTCATTATGGCTACATTTGGTGTTGTTTTTTATTTGGGTTAAAAATTAGGGATAGGCTAGGCATAGGTTATGTCTATGATATTATTGTTACATGTACAAATAATTACATGTACAAATAATTCTGCGAGCTGCTGTCGCAATTGTTTTCATAATCATTAAGAACGTCAACGAATGAATTTACTCGAACCCACGAGAACCCAACAAGCATGATCAACATCTGCAAGTGACGTCACTCCATTCATTAATTTGCTCGAATCTACCAGGTACCTCTCGGTAAAACGTTCGCCAAGGTACGAGAAATGGGTGAATAGGTAGAGACCCTATATAAAGGCGAGCTGAATGAATGGGGGGATCATTTTCATTCGACCGCGATAAGAACTGCGATAGTGTGTGGGAAGCGATATTATTCGAGTAGTAGAAAAGTGATTTTCGTAATACTGAAGTGATTTAGAAGACGATTGCGATAAGAAATTTATGGACAAGTGTTAGATTTTTCATAGTGAAAATTAAAATTAGTGAAAGTGTTAAATTTATCATTGTGCACTTTTGTAATTAAATAAACTCTTTTAACTTAAATTAAAAGACATTGCGTTTTCACTTTCCCGGAACATTAAAATTATTGGCCGGGAACCAATAACACGCGACAATATGTAATATTCTTTATTAATTTGAATTTGCTATAGTTTTTTTGATAATGCAAATTTAGAAAGCCATTTGGGCCATTAAGTTTTTCCTTATTGTTTGGAATTCGCTTCATATTCTTTTAAAATTTATAACGATTAGTATTGAATAAAGTGCTTTTGACTTTGACTTCGTATTGAGCAATCGAGGAAACTGATGAGGGCTTCGATGTGTTTAAAGTGGATTGTAAATTGGTTTAACCTCGCTTTTCCCGAAGACAAATTCAGTTTTGCGAATAGGATTGAAAAAACGATTTGTTGTTGTTTTTATCCAAGAAAAAGCCTTAAAATATAATTTATTTAAACATTTCAGTTATTTTGAGTCATCTTTAAGGTCTAATACTACTGTGTCCAAAAAATAAGGTGACATTTGAATGTAGGCTGCGCGCGTCGAAGGATTTGGAGAATTATTTTTTTTAAGGTTGGTAGTACTGTCAGTGACAGCTATGTCAAATTTACATGTCAAAATATTCATTGGTGTTTGAAATACGCGTCGTTTTGTGAACTGCTAAAAGTGAGTTTTTCGTTTTTTGCGATGTCGAAATTTGTTGAGTTTGCATTAAATTTTGTTTGCTTGATCAATTTTCTGCTGCGAATACATTGAAGATGGTGCAGAAAGCCTTTGGTGATGAGACTATGTCTAAAAAAATGTTTACAAGCGGTATAGTGAGTTCCAAGCCGGCCGTGAACGTGTCGAAGATGAAAAGCGTCCTGGACAACCATCGACCTCTTCTCTTCTTCGATTATTGTTGCGTTGTGCATTATGCATTCCTTCCGCCGGGCCAAACAGTCAACAAAGTATATTATTTGAGCGTTATGCGTCGTTTGCGTAACGGTATCTGCCTAAAAAGGTCGGAATTGTGGTAATACAATTCTTGATTTTTACACCACGGTAATGCACCATCCCATACTGCACTCGTAATTCGTGATCATTCGCCAAAAACTCAAACCATATCGTTCCACAACCACCATATTCACCTGATCTGGCGCCGTGCAACTTCTGGCGGTTTAGCAAGCTCAAAAGACCGCTTCGGGGATACCATTTTGATACGATAGAGGAGATTCAAGCCGCAGCGAAGACGGAACTGAAGACGATCCCGGAAACGACGCGTATCTCAAACACTAATGAGTATTTTGACATGTAAATTTAAAAAAGATGTCACTGACAGTACTATCAACCTAAAAAATAAATAATTCTCCAAATCCTTCGACGCGTGCCGTTTAAATTCAAATGTCACCTTATTTTTTGGTCACAATAGTACAAGTGATTTTTACCTCAATGGGATCACAGATGAATTTTAGTTTTGTTTCTCAATATCAGCTGATTTTAAATTGCTGACAAATTGTGCGTGCCTAATAATTACAAATTCTATTGCTTTATATGCCATAGCTTTCATAATCTTGCACTATATTACGTTACGAGATAATTTTTCATCACAATAAAATATCTCTCTGATTGACACGAGGAGCAAATATTCTTTATGATAATAAGTGTCCTTTAAATGAGATTTCAAATAAGATTTTATATTAGTTTTCATGATCACTGACTTATGAACTTATTTTTAACTTATTTACTACTTAAATTTCACTCGCAAGATTTATCACAAAATCAATATTTTTTAATAAGCTTTTCTTATCAGTTTGACAACATGAGAAAGAAGAGGATCAAAAGATCTCCACTATTTCTCACATGACCACCGGTATGAAAAAGAGCGTTCAATGTTTTGAAATTCAGTTTCATGTTGTGTATCGAAATTCCATTCCATGTTTTGTATTTCGCACTGCAAGAGTTCAATATTTTGAAATTGTTTATGTTTTGAAATTCAAAAATTTAATGATAATTATAGTGATAAATTTTATCGGTATTCAATCGAGTTACATTGCGCAACAATATGAATCTCTGGAAGCCTTTCGCGGAATTTTTCATTAATAATGAAATATTATATGCAGAAGCAATCACGAGCAAAGTGCCTAAGAAAGAATTGTAATATTAGAGCCTCAACCATAAAATATCGCAAAAGAATAAACTCTAAAATGAGATAGTTGAAACAAAATAGTCGATACAGAACAAAACACGCAAGAGTTTCCCATAATATATTTAGATATACAATCAATATAAAGTTATAGCATATAATTATTGTGAGTACTTTGATGTATTCTTGGCTTTCGTATGTGTAAATACGAATGAATAAAAATATATGGAATGAAGAATGAAAAATGAATTGTTAAAGAAGAAAAAAATTCGGCCTTCTTCTTTCGCCGTTCGAAGAAACCAGGTAGAAGATCTGCAATGATGTTTAGGAACTTTCTCTAATCCAGCCATCGGATTGTAGTTCTTCTTTTAGCTGTAGAGACTCTCATCAGAGATGGAGAATTCTTTCATGTGGACTCCGCCATCAGAGCCTGACGTCCGGTTGAGAGGGGTGCGAGGCGACACCAATTCCACCTAGATGCCTCAAGTTTTTCCATGCAATACAATTTTCTCCCAAGGACAAGGTCATTTTCTAACAGCGAGCAGGGTTAACAAGAATGGGAAGCATCAAAACTATAAAACATTCAGTTGGGCCTGCACCTTTCTTTTTTTTGTTTTGGGTTTCATGTTTCTTTGAGGTTACCCTACAAATCGTGTGGGGGAAGATTGAGCAGCCCCAGCAGCGGACGTAAGCAGCTAACGATGACCAAGCCGTTCCTTGGATTTACACACATCGCAAAAGAATTAAATCTGCAAATGATCTATGTCCACACAGCCTTCATACACCCAATCCTTACATTTTTGACACTTAGTCCAGTCTTCCTCAAAGGTTGCGCCGCAAATGATGCATTCCGTTTCCTGGTCCCTTGATAGATTTTGCCTTTGTGGATTGATTTGATTTGTTTCTTGCTAGCGGAGTCCGCAGATAGATTTTCATTCACTGTCCTTTTAGTTTTATTTGTTTTCTCTAGCAGTTGATTTTTGAATGGTGACGATGTTAGAACTTCGCTTCTTTGCATTTTTGCGAGCACGTCACAAGACACTTTTTGGAAGTGTCTGGAAAAGGGGACAACTTTTTAAGTAATTGCTCTACAGTTTTGCTGCTTGTGAATGCCTGTTGATTGTGACTAGCAGATTGTTGCAATGTTGCTCCAGAGGCAGTTGGGGTGGACAGTGGATTTTCAGGCAATGTTGAATTCTCTTCAATATTTGTCACGGCAAAAGGCAAGAAATCTAATTCAGTGAAAATATCCCGACTAAGAGGGTCAATTCCGGAGCATTTAAGGCCACTTTGAGTTATGTCCAACCTGGCACCCTTGGCAAGGGCCAAATTAACTAGTCCAGCGATGTCATAATCAGGGATCCTGCTGCCTGCGTTTTTCCTCATCCATAACGAACTTTATGTCAAGAGGTTGTGAGTTGTGTGTAGTGTATGGTAGAGTACTGAGCATGTGCATGTTATTAGAACGGGTAAACTCTAACATATCACTGCCAACTCTTTGTCACTTCCACATCCATCAAGAATTAAAAAAAAACTGGGTTCTCTTTTAAAAGCTGAGCATGTTGTTTCAAATGCTTGAGCCATATTAAAAATACCCCACCGTTCATCCAGCCACTTTTACGTGGAATAGCAAGGTTTTGTGGTGGTGCATCAATCATTAATCGACAATTTTTCTCCATCCCTTTGTCTCGTAAAAATGAAAAGTGGTGGTAAAAAATGGGCTATCACACTCATAGCAAATATCAATATTATGTTACGCTCCTTCTCACCAGAAGTCAATTTTCCAACTTGCTTTTTTTCTTTAATAGAATTTTTTCTCATTTTTATGAACTGTAGATACTCCGGTCACATCAGCGCTGTATATTTTAGACGCAGAAAAATTATACTTCTCTTGTAAATCCTGGAGGTGATCACAAAAACGGTCAACCTGAGGGTTGTTGAACGCAACAGCCCTCGCAATACTAGTTGATTCTGGAGATGTCGGGGAATTTATTTTTAAACTGCAATAAAAATCTTTTCCAGCCATTTGCTTCTCCTTTGAGGAAGTTTCAAATGCTCGGCAAACTGGAATGCCAGTTTGAAAAACTCGATCCTTGTCAATGGCATCAGGTGACTGTCAAGCTCCTTAACGTGATTATATAATTTCCTTAAATGATCATCCGAGAAAGTGTTCTCAAATCTCCCCAATTTTGGTGTAAGTGCAGCCTCTTGTCCACTGTTAAAAGTTTTAATCCAATTCTGAAGGGGTACTTCTTGGCACATTAATATGGTGAGACGCTTCTCTAAGCGATAATTTTTCCTCTTTAACACCTACTATAGCCTGTTTCATTAAATTTTCCTCCCAGTTGCCTCTTTGTGTGATCCTTCTTTTGAACTTTGGCATTTTAATTAACCTACAATAGAATAAATTATGTTACTTTTACACTTTTCTTACCTTCTTCTTCTTTGTAGCCCTACAGCCCCTTTCGGGCCTTCGCTTAGAGATGGTTAGAGTATCTCATTGTCATGATCGAATGTATCGGCACTCAACAAGGTGATATGATCATTATCACGTTTTGGCCGTGTGTCTGTCCACCCAGCTGCGATACGTTCTGATTTTAAACCAGCACGTATCATAACTGAACAGGCTTATAGTCCGTCCGAAGAACCACTCGAACTAAATCTCGTTTACGCCAACGAGACTTGAGCCAGAGACCTTCGGCTCACGGGCTTAGTACTCTAACCACTAAGCCACGTGGACTATCCTTACCTTACAGTACAGAAATTTAAAAAATAGGCATTAGAATAGTAAAAACAAATCATATTCTCATCACTCCAAAAGTTTCCGAGGGTACCCAACGAAATTGTGTCTGGTACAACCCGATGGCCCTCATGTAGTATTTCAACATGTCACAATCACAAAGTAAAATTGAAGGCAAAAAACACACTTAATTTATAAACTAAATCGATAATACAAAGAGATGTTTAATAAATATAGTATATTTCTGAACCTTTAACGAAAAATAACTGCGTCCTACAAGTAAGCCAGGCACACACAATCTGATACAATCTGAATAAACTGCCATCACAAGATCTTTGCTTGGCAGTTTTCTCAACCGATTTGAATTATACAATCTCGCGACGCTGCGGTCATTTCAAGCTAATGCATCATATTCGTGCAATATCATGGAACTGACAGTGGCCGGGGCTACCCGAACTTCCCTTATGCGATAAATAGTTTTTAGTGAGACTAGTAGACTGTAGTGAGTCGTCTGTGTGGTCTAGTGGTTAGAGCATGAACGCATAAGCCGAAGGTCCCAGGTTCAAATCTCGTTGGGAGCAACGTGATTTAGTTCAGGATATTTTTCAGACTGACTGCGAGTGTTCACTCAGTGGTAACATGTACTGATTTAATCAGATCATATCATAGCTGAGCAAGCACACGGGAGCATGGTACTGACCAAACCCACTTCCGAAAAAAATCAATACGGTCATGAAAATGAGATACTCTAACTATCTCTAAGCGAAGGCCCGAGAGGGGCTGTAGTGCTACAAAGAAGAAGAAGAAGGAGACTTGATGCTAGGGAAAAGAAAAACCACAGATTTTAGCCTGCATCTCTGGAACAGCTGTTTCACTGAGTTAGCCCAACATAGCTGGAAATCCTTCATGGGCAATTAACCACACACAAAACTACAATAATGCTTTCTATCCTTCATTTTAGCAATTATATGCTAGTTGCTGGAGGTTCTCGAAGGATTCCTTCATCATTTTGGTATTTTTGTGCATATGATATTGTGGTATTATATTATATAAAAGTTGAAGTAGCAGGAGAGTGCTCCTGCCAGAAAGGTTTGTTAAACCATTCGTAAATCAAACAATATATTCTGCATATCAAAACCTAACTAATATACAGATTCCATTAATTGAGTTCGACAAATTATTATGGTTTTTATTTTTTTAAGTTCGCCGCCATTTTGTTGCGAGTGTTTTGACGCCATCGCTTGGTAAGTGATGACAACACATCAATACGATAAACCATTACTAAAATTTTTATCAAAATTCCTACATATTTGTAGTGTCTAGGTCCGTTGCAAACGTGTTTCTGCTTAATGTTACGTGTTAATGTTGTTGTAATTTTTAAATATTCAATCGGCTGTAGCTTGGCTGCTTATTGTTCAATTATTGTGAAATTTTCAGAATACATACAATTGCTATCTGAAAACTTAAATTGTAGCTTTTGGGAAATTTAAGGGTCCTATTTTGATTTTATTGGACAAAATGTAAAATTTATAAAATGTACTATTATTAACAAAGTTGATCGAATTTCGACTTCTAAGGTATTTGTTGCCTTTGTACTCTCAAAGTCTCACCTCTGTGATTTTTCTTCAGATTTTCGTGTCAAAGGTATCCAATCGCGAGGGGGGAGGGGGGACACAAAATTTTCGTACATTTCCCCTTCCTCTGTACCCGTCAAAGCAAAATTTGTCATTTTAAGACCTGTTTTGAAAAGTTCTCATCAAGACCTTTAATTTATTGCCCATATTGCCTACATGCGATGAAATTTTTTTTCAGTGGCCACTCCCCTATATGGGGGGACCCCCTTTAAACACCTTATAAATTTGTTTTTGTGGCGAAGCTTCGAAGAGGGCGTCATTTTGCATCATTTTGTAAAATGATTTTACAAAACCTTAAAAAGCAAGCGTACAGCTTTTTCTTACTTAACGCATTCTAGCGTAGAGCATACAATGAGTCGTTACCTCTGCTGCGTTGTGCTAAACACCCAATCAATCGTTGCTGCAGTTTCAACTGCTTCCTTCACCTCTATTCAGAGCTCGATGTCTGTCCTGTCTGTTATGTTGTCTAGGATAGGATGTCAAACTTTTGTAGAGAGCTAGTCTTAGTGTATAGTGAATATCGGTATTTTTTTATATATATTTTTTTACGCTATTCTACAGATCCATGAAATAGGTAGTGAAATTAAATATAATACAATACATGCAAGAAAAACAAAGTGAACAACTTGAAATAAGAAAAAAAAAACAAGAAAATAAAACACGAAAAAACTAATGGAAGCTAAGGAGAATATTATGTAATATACTTTTAAAAGCGTTTAAGTTATATAGCAGGGGACCCAGCTGGAGCTCATTGTAACGACCTGATACGTGTACTAAAAACAAATAAAAATAAATAAAAATAAATATTGGTACCAGCAAAGGGTACAATAAATATGTCAGTTGAACGCGGTCTTGAGGTGAGATGTATGTAAAGCCTTTCCCGAAGGTTGGATGAAAGAATACAATGATATAATTTAAACAAGCAACACAGGTCTAAGAATTCTTTCTTTTTTTGAGTGATGGAAAGTTAAGGGTCTGTAAGCGCTCATCGTAGGAGCTGTAAGGGAGGTTATATTTGTAAAAAAGAGAACGTGTGAATCTACGCTGTACAATTTCAACAGCATCCGATAGATTGGTATAGTAAGGAGACCATACTTGGGAGGCATACTCAAGGATTGACCGGGCTAGGAGTACAAATAGATGGACGCTGGTTGAAATGTTAAAGGGTTTGCAGGAGAATCGTAAAATAATACCAGCGACACGTGAAGCTCTAGTGGTTATGGATGAAATATGGATGTTAAATTTCAAATCTGGGTCAAATACCACTCCCAAATCTTTGAATTTGTCCACAAGTGCGAGTAGCAGTCTATCAATCGGGTATTCATATAATACCGAATGAATTTTGTTGGTAGACCTCATATGACAACATTTTGAAATGTTAAGTGGAAGTCAATTACCTTGACACCGATTTTGAAGATTGTCAAGATCATTTTAAAGGTATGAGCAGTCTTTGCTAGAATTTATGGAACGATAAATTTTTAAATCATCAGCGAAAAGACGACAATTAGAGGACAGGAGTTGAGAAAAATCGTTAATGTAAATGTTGAATAGCAATGGGCCTAAAATTCATCCTGAAAACACCAGATTTTGGACTTAATGAGGCCGACGAAAAAAAATTATTAAACGTAACGGTGCAGGAGCGCTGGGATAAGAATGATATGATCTAAGAGAGGATTGAGTCAGAAACGCGGAAAGATTGGCGTTCCTTAGTCAAAAGGCCATGATTAACACTGTCAAAGCCTTTAGGGAAATCAGTGCATATGACATCAACTTGGTGGCTCTTCTCAAAAGCAGGGGAGATGGTATTCGAAGTTCTAACAAATTAGTTATTGTCAAACGACCTTTAATGAAGCTTTTTTGTTCATTTGCAAACAGGATACTGATGGCATCGTACATTCTGTTATGCACAATCGCTCAAAAAGCTTGCCAAAACAAGACAGCAAATAAATCAGACGATAGTTCGAGATTTCACTACGATCTCCAGACTTATGGATCGGAAAGATGTTAGCATGCTTCTAGACGTCGGGAAAGCAGAGGAAAGAAAGGCCAATACAAAATTATTGGTAGTGGGGTAGATAATGAAGAAGATAATGACTTTGCGAACAAATTTGATATTCTATCAAGACCCGGACTAAATTAAATGTCAAAATTAAGCAGTACATTTTCAATTCTCGATGGAAAGGTCACGATAGAATGCACAATAGGGGAAGAAAAGGACACGATGAGTATATAGTGGGGTTTGAGATCTTAAATGTGGAGGAAAAAAATTAAGAAAAAAGGTTCCAGATAGCTTGCCCATCAGAGGCTTGGCAGTTATGCCATGAGAAGATATTAGTGTTATGCGATGTTGTTTTCAGGGAACGGATGTATGTCCAAAAGGGCTAACGACTATTAGATTGTAGTTATGTTTCAATCATAAAATAATAAGATCGCATTGCATTCTCAACCGATTTTTTGGCTTCTCTACGATCGATGCAGGACAAAATCAATGAGTGTCGAGTCGACGTCCGACACGGCTTGCCATGCTCGACCATATTGTATACCGCTAGCTAAAAGAAATAAGATTGAGCAGATTGTGAATGAATTGTTGGCCACAAACGTAATTTATCCAAGTAATTCATTATACTCTTCGCCTATTGTTTTGGTTCTCAAGCAAAATAGGAACGATCATCTTTGTATTGACTTTCGTAAGATAAATGTTATCACCAAAAAGAAGCCGTACCTAATACCAACTGTTGAGGAACAGCACTCACAATACCGCGGGAAAGCAGTTCTTCACGACACTAGATTTATTCTCTGCATACTACCAAATTCCTATGGATGAAAAATCACGTCAGTACACTGGATTTGTGACTCATCTTGATCATTTTGAGTACAACATAATGCCTTTTGGCCTCATTAATGCGCCGATGATTTTCCAAGAGGTCATGATCAACTTAATTCGTCGTATGAAATCAAGAAATATCGTAAGCTATATAGATGAAGTCATTATCTCTAGTATGGTGGCAACTGTAGGCCTCAAAACTCTGAAGGAAGCTTTAGAAATTTCGCGGGTTATGAGTCTTACACTTAGACCGTCAAAGTGTGTTTTTCTTGCACCCGAGTTAACCTTCTTGAATCAACGCACACATAGAGACGGGATGAAGCTTGGAAGCTAGAAAATTGATTCTATCCCGAAATTCCCATTGCTTGAAAATGTGACCAATGTCAAAAGATTTCTTGGATTGGCGGGGTTCTTCCACAAATTTATTGAAGGATTCTCAAAAATTTCTAAGCCGCTAACGAATTTGTTAAAAACGAAGGGACAGAAATCCTTCATATGGGTCAAGACCGCAGACATGAGCTTCAACGAGTTGAAAACTCGTCTCTGTAGCAAACCCGTTCTAGCTCTTTATGATCCACGGGCTGAACACGAGTTACACACCGATGCCAGTTCTATTGGTCTTGCCGGAGCTTTGATGCAATCTACGGAGGAGAAACCATCCCGGCCAGCAATATATTTCAGTAGACATTGCACCGATGCTGAAACGAAGTACTCGTACAGTATCAGAGGTACTGGCAATCGTTGAAACGTTAGATCGATTCCGACTTTATTTGATTGAAAAACACTTCCGAGTGGTATCTGATTGTAATGCAATAACGACGGTGAAGTTGACCACTTCACTTAACAATCGAGTTGCTCGATGATGGCTGAAACTCCAAGAACTCAACTTTGATGTGGTATATCGAGCAGGGAACAATATGAACCATGTCGATGCATTAAGTCGTTGACCACACGAACAACCGCAAGAACCGACAAAAATACCAGATAAAGTGTTACTGATACAAAAACCTGATCAGAGCCACTGGTGGATATCATTACAGCGACAGGACCCGAAACTGAAGGAAATTATAGATATAGTTCACGGAGTATGTAAATCAGCTAAATTTGCCCAATTGAAGTGCGATTACACTCTTAAGAAAGGAAAATTGATGCGGAAAGTAAATGGCGATCCTAAATTTGTAGTGCCATCAGCCGTCTGTTGGAGATTAGTAAAAAGTTGTCATGACGATGCCGATCATTTTGGCGTTGATAAAATGGTCCATAGGATGTTCTGGTTTAATCGAATGCGCTACTACGTGAAGTTGTACATTGCATATTGATCACTTAGGACCATTTCCTAAGAGTAACAAAGGCAATCTATACGTTATCGCAGCAACGGCCCCTTTCAGTAAATTCACAATGGTTCGAACCACGAGAGCAGCTAACAGTCGACCAGTAGTTACCATGTTGAGAGATATCACGTCACACTTTGGATTACCAGTCTGTATTATAAGCGATCGAGGGTCAGCATTTACATCAAAAGAATTCGAGGATCACTGTGCAACGTATGATATTCATCACGTGAAGGTGCCTGTGCGAACTTCACGTGCTAACGGCCAAGTTGAGTGCATTAGTCAATCAATATTGTCATATCTACGATGTTCGATGACGGATTGTAAAAAATGGGACGAGCTTCTACCAAGTTTGCAATGGGTACTAAATTCTTAAATCAACTCGACGATTAGATTCACACCTAATCAGATAGTTTTTGATTTCCGTTTGAGGGATGCAACAGCGATCCGTATCAATCAAGCCCTACTGGACGATAAGGTAGACAATAATTAATTGTCGATAAGGGAAATTCGGCAGAAGGCTGCACAGCGTATTATGACCGAAAAGAAACGATGGAAAATAAGATTCGACGAGAAACATAAGACTCCTGTTTTATACGAAGAAGGCAATTTAGTGGTTGCACCGAACATACCAATAGCAACCGGGGAGTCCCATCAATTGGAGCCAAAGTGTCAAGGGCCATATGAAGTGGCCAAAGTTTTGAAAAACGTGAAGGGAGAGTCTCAGGACAAATACCTGAGTGTCAATGATCTTCACTGTGACATGACGAAATATATGGCGTCATCAATTATCCATATATCCTGGCAGTAGGTAAAATGCTATAGAAACGGAAACCCAGACAGAAAACCAAACCATGCAGGTCCACAAGGGGAACCAAATTACGGTGCAGGGGGTCGGATCCCCAGTATCGGCGGCAGAGGATCGTGAGCGAGCAGGCTCCCGGCCGTCGTCATCTAGCGACTGCAATGTTATAGAAGTGGTGAACTTGCCTTCTGTAACAGGTATAACTACAAGCAAACAGGACGCTAGCACGGAGAACCCTTTCAGGCAAAAACCGCTGTTGGCAAGAACACCGATAAAACAAGTCACCGATTGCGGGGGGAGGCAGCAAACCCCAGAAACACTGTCATCGGAGACAGACGACAGACAGACGGACGAACTAAAGAAGGCAGAGTGCGTTGTGCAACCTGTCATCATTTCGGCCTTTGGGCGCAGTAGAAGGACTATGCGCACCCCGGAACGTCCAGTGCAAGACGTACTCAATCCGGATCAAGCTGCGACACCAACAGAGGCCAGTGTAAGACTGGGGGAGGGAGAAGTTTTGCCGTTGGCCAACGCCACTTCAAACGTCACCCAAGCGGTAGAAGCAAAAGGGCTAGGAAACGGGGGCCTCTCCCAAGAGGTGGCGTCAAATAACACAATTGCCCTTGACCGCGCCGAAGAGGAGCGGCTTACGCGGAAAGCGGGGACCATCGTCAAACAACTGAGGGCTGCCTGCGAAGTGCAGAAAAACATAGGCAAGAGTGTCAGGAATGGCATTCTTGAACTGGAGGAGCACTACAGGCGGAGGTGGCTTGCAACCGAAAAGCACCAAAAAGACACGCTCTCCCTCGAGGTATCACTGGGTCCTAGCAGCAGCAAAAGAATGGCCGGTAGCTCAATTGAAGACGACCGTGAGAAAAGGAGGAAGGACGAGACCATAAACGAAGTTGTCACTCCAGGCGAGGAGTTTCATGTGGTGCGAAACAAGGCAGCGAAAAAAGCGGCCAAAAAGCTACTCCTAGAAAAAACAGACAAAGATCTCAACCACGAAAAGAAGAACAAAGAACCCCCCGATATACCGCAGAAAACAAAAAGCAAACCACGGCGCAAATCCTTGTGGGACGCACTGCTTATTAAGCCCACTAAGGGCCGAACCTTCGCAGATGTCCTGCGTGAAATTAAAGGAGCCGTCAAGCCAGACGACACCAAAACTGCCATCAAAGCAGTTCGACCAACCCAGACCGGTGGCCTGCTGGTGGAACTCGGGCCAGAGGCCACAAACAAAAAGTTCTTGGAGATGCGGCAACCGTTACCTTGCTCGAACCAATGGCCACCCTGGAAATCAGGGACCTCGACTGCGTCACGGACAAAGCTGAAGTAGAGGATGCCATTAGAAGGCAAGGCAAGATTGACACGTGAAAACACAAGGGGGCAACGCATGGCTATTGTCGAACTAGCTGATAAAGACGCCCAGCAAATCCTGGCGAAGGGAAAAATTAAGATAGGTTGGGTGATCTGCAGGATACGGAGAAGAGCGATCCCTATCCGCTGCTTCAGATGCCTCGAATACGGACACACCGCGTATGGCTGTAGGGGACCCGACAGGAGATCTCTGTGCAACAAATGTGGTGAAACGGGGCACAAAAGGAAGGAGTGCACGAACGAGGCAAAATGCATTCTTTGCAAGGATGCTAAGCTAGCACCCGGCGACCTCAAACATGAGTCGGGAACAGGGAGATGCTGGGTTTTCAAGGAGGCCCTAACTAAAGCCAAATTGATACTCAAATGATCCGTACCCTTCAGGTCAATTTGCACCGAAGCACAAACGCCCAGGACCTACTTGAGCAGTTTGCGAGGGATAAGAAAGCTGACCTGCTGTTGCTGAGCGAGCAACATCATAACAAGGACTCGCAAGCGTGGTACACTGACGAATCTAGTACCTCGGCCATCTGGGTTCGAGACAGCACCCGCCTTCAGGTGCAGGGCCATGGACGCGGGGATGGTTTTGTGTGGGTGCGGTGTTCAGGGATAACATATTTCAGTGTTTATCTGACGCCTAACGAGGCAATGCCATCTTTTCGAACCAAACTCGATGCCCTGTCGGACGTTGTCTCGAACATGGGCCACATGCTAGTTGGGGAGACTTCAACGCTAGAGCCATTGAATGGGGTATGCTAAAATCCGACCCAAGGGGAAAGCAAATCTTGGACATGGCGGCCAGAACAGCGCTTTTTGTCCTAAATACTGGTAACACCCCTACTTTTCGCCGCTTGGGTTGCGTAGGAAACATACCCGATGTGACACTCGCTTCGGAGTCCTTGGTACCTAGAGTACACAACTGGCGAGTACTAGAGGACTACTCGGCTAGTGATCACCAGTATATAGCGGTTGAGATTCATGACGGTGCTACTCTGCGTGCATATGCCCAAACTTCAATCTTCGGGTTGAGGACTGGGAGGATGGACGTTGAGAGGTTCGCTGACGCGCTTACGGCAGGCGCACCGTTGCTGGGAGCTCCGGCAGGGAGTGGAGGGCCTACAGCCAAGGATTTGGTGAACTCAACTATGAGTACCATCATAATTACTTGCGAGTCTTCCATGCCCCGTCGGAGACCCCGACACGGTAAGCCTCCAGTATACTGTTGGTCAAACGAGATCGCCGAACAAAGAAGTGAGTGTCACAAACTTTGGCGAGAGGCCCAGCGGGCGCGAACACAAGAGGAGGCAGACACTAGGCTAGCAGCATACAGGTTCGGCAGGAAATATCTTCGCAGGCTTATTAACAAGAGCAAGGCCCGATGCTGGCAAGGCCTCGTGGACGATGTAAATAGGGATCCATGGGGCCTAGGTTACAAGCTGGTCATACAAAAACTTGGTGCCCAACGTAAGCCCTGCTTACATGAAGCAGAGAAGATGGACGAGATCGTATGGGCACTATTCCCCACGCACCCTGTCCGTGTCGATTCAACTCATGCACAAACACCATTAGAATGCTCACCTTTCATAATGATGGAACTGGAGCAGGCAATTCTATCCATGTAAGCAAGGAAGGCACTGGGACCAGATGGCGTTCCTGCTGAGGTCTTGCAGCTTGTCTACAAGCTTTATCCTGACTCGTTGCACAGTATGTTCAACGCTTGCCTTTACGAAGGTGTATTTCCGGAGCGCTGGAAAGTGGCGAGGCTCGTACTGATCAGCAAGGGGAAGGGGAATTTCGAGTTGGCGTCTGCATACCGCCCGTTGTGTATGCTAGACAGGGCTAGGAAAGTGCTCAAGAAACTCATTAAGGGAAGACTCATTGACGCGGTCCGTTCTGCCGGGGACCTATCTCCACCGCAGTATGGTTTTAGAGCAGGTCGCTCCACTATTGACGCGATAGCGGAAGTAGTGAGTGCGGTCCAAAGAGCGGAGGCTCACTGCCAGTCAAACAAAAGGTTTGTGTTGGTCGTGACGCTTGACGTCAGAAACGCCTTCGATTCCGCTAGATGGGCGGATATTCTTGAAGCACTGGAAAACTCTTTTCAAGTTCCAGAATATCTGATACGGATTTTGAAGAACTACCTGACAGACCAGAGCCTGCTCTATGAGACGAAGGAGGGTCGGCGGAGGATGGAAGTTACATCGGGTGTTACACAAGGCTCCATCCTTGGCCCGGACCTGTAGAACATCACGTACGACGGGCTACTGAGAATCGAGCTGCCGGACGAGTCGCGCTTGATCGGCTATGCAGATGATGTCGCGGTGCTAGTTGCGGGACGCACTGTTGAACAAGCGCAACTCAGACTGGGTATGCTAATGCGCTGAGTGAGGGACTGGATGACTGCTCACGGGTTCAGCCTAGCTTTGGAGAAAATCGAAGTAGTCATCTTGACAAAGAAGAGAATCCCTAGAGTAAGAATGATCAACATTGGGGAAGCACTCGTTGAGACTAAGCTAGCAGTGAAGTACCTGGGCATATTGATCGACTCGAAGATGCGTTTCTCCGAGCAAATCAGGGCAATAGCTGACAAGGCTGCAGCGAGTGTTCCGAGTCTCAGCCAACTAATGGCCAACAAAGGGGGTCCCACCTCATCAAGAAGGAGACTTCTGATGAGTGCAGTACAATCTGTGCTGTTGTACGGATCGGAAATATGGTGTGAGGCTCTCAACAAGGAGCTGTATCGAAAGCGCTTGGCACAGGTGCAGCGACGAAGAGCGCTGCGGGTTGCATCTGCATATCGA
The DNA here is from genome assembly GCA_963969285.1 of Odontomyia ornata. Lineage (NCBI taxonomy): Eukaryota > Metazoa > Arthropoda > Insecta > Diptera > Stratiomyidae > Odontomyia > Odontomyia ornata. The sequence continues at coordinate 76,634,868 of OZ017742.1, forward strand.
ACTGTCTCGGAGTCGGCAGTGCTGGTCTTCGCAGGAGTGATACCCATTGCCCTCCTTGCCAAAGAGCGCCGCAGAATCTACCTGCGGAGGAACGAATGCGACAGAGATGCTGTCGCCCAAGAAGAACGACAACGCTGACTCAGTGATTGGCAACAGTCGTGGGTGAGCGATACAAAAGGTAGGTGGACCGCACGCCTTATTGGTGACCTGAGGCCGTGGCTCAATCGAAGGCATGGTGAGACTGACTTCTATCTAACTCAGCTACTGAGTGGAAATGGATACTTTTGGTCTTACCTGCACAAGATTGGTAAGTCACGGTCTCCTGACTGCATATTCTGTGCTGGAGAGGTCAATGATGCCTACCACACATTTTTTGTATGCAAGAGGTGGGAAAGGCAGCGCGGTGACCTCATTGAAGAAATGGGAGATCTCTCTCCGGATGAACTCACTGGAGAGACGCTCACATCCGTTGACAAATGGAACTGTGTGGCACATTACGCTCGGGCAGTCCTTAAGATAAAAAAGAACGTATTTGAGCACCTAGAGGCGTCTAGGGCGGAGGGGTCTCTTTTATAGAAATCCCTCTCCCTTCCCCTCCTCCCGCTGGAAAAGGGATCCCTGTAGCCCGGTGGCGCCTATCCGGGTAGAGAAATGAGGCTTAGCCCGAAGTAATGTGTCAAACGGTTCCAGGCTAGGTTCTCAGATTGACAGGGGAGGTGTTTAGTGGGTAGTCCAAGGGTATCTTCCATGGGAGTCCCACACTGCCAGACTCGGCGGGCGAAAATGCCTTCACCTCCCTACCAAAAAAAAAAGTTTTGAATAACGATCGCTATGTTGTCAAAAGCCTCGAGGATGATCAGAAACGATAATTCAGTTCCATGTTCACGAGTGATAAAATGAAACCATACCTACGACTTTAACGATGATTTCTGGCCAGGAGGGCCGAGCTGTCAACTCAAACCTGGAAACACCGTAGCGAGGTTCTCAGTTAGTCGAGTTGAACCAAGCAAGCGGTTGGTAAGAGCAACGTATCCAATGATATGATGATAAAAGATATTTTAAACGTGAATTCGTGAAGGATAGTTAATATTCATTACGGAAACAAAGCAGTGCTATCTTTTAATTAAAGCAATTCCCTAACATCCACAGTCCTATTATTCCTGACACATTTAGTCGCACAGCAGGAAATTTTTAATGCGAAAATTGAAAATTATTAATAAATATAATTAAAAGCTATAATGTTTTTGTAATGTTATCTGATAAATTAGATTATAAAGTTCACGAAGCACGCTTCAAATTTTTGTGAAAATTTTTTTTTTTGGTTCTAATGTATCTCAAGTACTCCAGTTTTTATTTTATTATTTTTTTTTCATTGTTTCAAAATTATGTATGTTAAAAGATAATTGTGGGATTAAAAGTTGTAAGTGTAATTCAATAGTCCAATAGTTCATACAAAAACCAATTCCATACAGGGCATGGGTGTCAATTGTCTGGTATAAAGGTTAGCGAGCAGTAAGGAGAACCAAACTTTTTTGACCAGCTTCGCTTCGCAACAGAGTATGACTGCTTATTAGTTAGCTTTATTTGTTATCATATAGCGGAGGCTTTTCATCGCATCGTGAAGCTATACTACAACAACACTTTTCACGTAATTTCTACTCTTAAGCCTAGTTGTTTGAAGAAGGTATTGCCATCGGATATTGGTATAATATATATAGTTTGTTGTTACTTTTCCGCTTTTCGATTGAGCATCGCTTTACCGCGGTGCTCAACTTTACCTTCACTTTTAATGCTTAAAATTATCGATAACTTCAAATGCTGTAGCCAGGATTCAGCCATTGCAATGGGTAAAAATCGAAGATTTTACTGGCTGTTATTTGGAGAGTCTGATTAATCTGATTTCATAGATTTTTACTGATTTCATACTCATTAAGAATCACCGAAGCCTGAATATTTCAAGAGATGCAAACTTTTGATATTGATTCCTTATTTCGTTAGTTTTGAATACAGTATATAACCTTGTATGTACTCGTTGATTATATTTGTGTTTCCTGAAAGGTATGTATCAATAAATAATTTAATGAAAGCAAATGGTAAGACAGTAAAACAGATAAAGTATCATAATACTTTTGGAATTATTAAATTGACACAGCCACAATTTCAACATTCTTTTGCAAACAAGATTTTCAGCCGCTTAGCTTCACTTATAATCAGTTTGATGAAGGCATTCATTGAAACTCCGACTCTACAGGATATGTTGAAAATGCCGCATCGCTTCACTCACACTAGTGGTAGATGTGACGGCGGGCAAACAAACCAAAAAGTACATAGTACATATATGCAGTGGAGGAAGAGTCAGAGGGTAAAGAAAAGTTTTCATCAAAAACGGATTTTATCATATGTACATCCAACCGACAACGCTATAAAGTGATTCTTAGCTGTCAGATATTTTCATATTAAGTTTGTGGAAGCAAAGAGGACGTTTATGTATATACGTACATATATGTATAAATTCTGCTGAAATAGAAAATGTGCTGAACGGGTATACGAAAAACAACAAACTTCAATATTTACATTTGAGAAAATTGTGGAAATGTTTTAATCTAAATTGAAATGAAATTAATTCGCTTAGAAATTTATTCTGAAACAAATTGAAGATTTCTATGAATCATTTTAGTGTGAGTAAAAGGTTAATTTGAGTTTGTATCCTTATTTCATTGCGGATATCTCTTTTCGTACAGAAAATATTAAGTGGATCACGTGTGCTATTAATTTAGAGTGAGATTATCAAGAAGAATATTTGGAGGCAAGGGGGGTTTGCAGTCTATTCCACCCGCCGCGCCTTCTTCAACAACAGTACTTTATTGCCAACTTTTATCGAAATCGATTTAAAAATTTAGTTAATTAGAATAGCTGCTAGCTGGTGATATTTTCTGAGGTTTCAGATATAATTGAGCATATAAATCAAACACTTAAAACGGTTTTATGTTTTATTTATTTTACTACAAGTTTATTTCCATATTAGGTAAGATATATGTAATACGTTTTTTACAATGTCTTACAAAATTCGTCTGCACTTAAGCGCAGGAAAATCATTAATTAAGTCTCCACAATTAGGGATGGTATGCGATTTCGCAAACCTGCAATTTTTCACTGAAAAAGAGCAATCATAGGTTGCGATCGCATATGAAAAAGCGCTGCGATTAAAATAGCAGTGTAAAAGAATCAATCACAACCCAATAAGCAAAATATGCTTTGAGCTGACTGCTCTCTAAATCGCAGCGATGTCTTGCCTATACTCACTCATTTGCTTTTGCTTGTATGGTCGCTTCGGAGCATGGCTGCATAAGCATAATGTGCGCTTATGGGCGATGCGGCTTAGGCTGGTACTCATTCAAATCGCAGCTCTTTTTGCTAAGAACTTGGCTATATTGTTCACTGCGATTTGGAGCAATTAAGATTTAACTGCGAATGCGTGTGCAATTTGTAATGAAGAACAGGAGAGCAAACATGCTCTAAAGAGCAGTAGCAGATACAATAATTCTAAGCGATTGATGGTTGATTGGCTTTTGTTTTTCCAGACCATTTGCATTGTAACTTTCATTCGCATTGTATGAAAGGTGTATTGTGAACCTTTTTTGATTTTGAAAAGCGAATTATTTTCAAAACGTGTTCCATGTAACGTTTTGAATTTAACAGAAAATAAAATTTCAAATAAAAGATTGTAAGCACATGTTTTTTGTATATGTTTTAAGCATAAAAAACTGAAAAAATGGTTTATTTTAAAGTCTTCACTTTATCGCCTATGCAAATCTTAAGTCATTATTTATTTTAGTTTTGAAAATTAATTTCTGTTTCGTTCAATGCAAGTGTTGTTTTGCAAATAAAATCACACAAAGTCGTTTGAAATTAACTCAAGTTTTGAGTGAAAATAATATCGCATTCAATGTTCGAATTGAAAACGAAATTGTAATCGTTGTGCAAGAAATTGGTAGTGCTTTCTATTCATGTTGTTGTTAATAATTAGAATAACTGTTTTTGTTCGAAAAAGTGTTTGATACAAAGCACAGTTTTATACTAGAAAATATCGTTTATAAGAGCCTTAAAAATTTGTAATTATTGTAATAAAGCAAATTGATCTCGAATAAAAGGTTTTGAACAAAAACGAGAAATTAGCTTGTCTTATTTTTAAAAATCGGCAAAATATAACCAACTATTGATTTAGTTTCTCATAGTTGAGTATTAACCTTTTATTATTTAACAATTTAAATCAAATTATTTCCCAAAATATGGAAACCAAATCGAAAAGAACAGCCCCGTTTGGGATTTTTTCAATGTTATTGATAGCTGTTTTGCTAAATGTGGAATTTGCAAGGCGAAAATTCTATATAAGACGTCACTCACAAATTTGAAACGACACATGTCATCAAAACACCCAACAATTAAAATCCCGGCTGGTAGATTTGCATCTTCCAGTACCTCCAGGAAGGCCACTGTGAGTATTTTTAGTCGTAAAAGTACATTGAGTTTTCTTTCTTTCCATCTATCTGGGCTTTAATTTAACTACTCTTCTTGTATATTACTTAAAATTTTGCATAACGGATATTTGCGTAATTAAATCCAGCGATACTATTTGACTGGTTTTTAAGTTATTGTTTGTTTTTATTTCATACATTTTAGAATGAACCTATCCAAAATAAAGATGTGACGTTGGCAACGTAATGAACCGCCGCAACCTACCACAAACGCAAACGCTTGTACTGAAGTGAGTAGCCAACCAAAATATCCTTCTAAACGACCTGCATTGGTCCTAGGAACCTTGCATGATTTCGTGCCGAAAAAGTTAACCACAACAGCGAAGCAGCATAGTGACGAGAATTTAATGTCCCTTTTTACGGTTGACCTTCAACCATTTAGCATTGAGGAAGACTACGGGTTCAAAGGATTCGTGAAATCTTTAAATTCTTCTTACAATTTACTAAATTGGCGGCATATTTCCAACACAATGCTACCTGCAATGTATGAGAAAGTTTTGACGGAAGACAAAATTTTGTCGAAATCTGTTCTGAGTGGTAGTTTAACTGCAGATTGTTGGACTTCTACCAACAACGAAAATTTTATAAGAGTAACAATCCATTTCGTCGGTTTTGAATTTACTCTTCAGTCGATTGTGTTAGGTTGCGTAAGCTACAATGAAAGCCATACCGGTTTTAATCTAGCTAAAAAAATTGAGCAGATTACTGATGTATGGAAACTGTCAGAAAAAGTTTCTCTGGCAGTGTCTGATAATGCTGCTAATATAAAATCAGCAATTATTACCCATTTAGGTTGGAAGCATTTTGGATATCTGGCTGACAGTTTAAATCTCGGAACTCAAGACAGCCTTCAGTTTCTTGCATCATTACTCGAAAAAGTTAGGAAAATAGTGGTTCATTTTAAGAGAAGCTATACCGCAAATCATAAGTTTTTGCAGTACCAGCAGAATGCAGGTTAAGAACCTAAAAAACTTATTTTAGATGTTGCGACCTGATGGAACTCTACCTATTCCATGCTTGAACGAATTTTAGAACTAGAAGGAAGCTGTTAAAATGACTGTTGCGCTTATAGGCAAAGATGTTCCAATTTTGTCAGCAAATGAATGGACAATAACAGCGCAAGTAATTAAAGAATTGAAATCATTTGAAGCTATAACAAAAATTACGAGTGGAGAAAAACATTTAACGGCTTCTCTCGTCGTTGTCCTGATAAGTGGTTTGAAAAACGCGGTCAACCAATTACTAAGAGGAAATTTTCATCCCACTGTATTATCATTACTCTCCTCTCTGAAGCCTGGACTAGCGAAACGATTTGATGATCTTGAAGATAACGATACTCTTTGTGTTGCAACATTTTTAGATCAACGATTCAAAAATATCACAAACAAACATCAACTGCCGATCGGATCAAAGAAAGTATTGTCCATGCTGTTACCACCCGAATAAATGAGTGCTGTAGTGGCCAAAATGAAAATTTGTCGCTTACCGCCGAACGAGAAGAAGTAGCTGCTGGAGATAGTTTAAACGATGAATTTTCACTTTGGAGTACCTATGATAAGGCTGTATCGCAAGTAAAACGTATTCAAACGGCCATCTCTAGAGTAGTTGTGGAGGTTCAAAGGTACCGAAGAAAATATTCTGGCAAAAATGAAGATCCTCTACTTTGGTGGCGGGAAAACAAGCACAACTACCCTTATCTCAGCTAGCTAGCAGAGGAAATTCGTGTGCAATAGCTACTTTCGGGCCTTGCGAGTGCCTGTTTTCAAAGGCAGGGTATGTTCTAAGTGAACGCAAAATAAGACTTCATTCTCAAAAAGTGGAGCAAATTTTGTTTTGAACCAAAACTGGCGTCTTTTTGAAAACAGCACTAAGTGATTTGTCCAGTATGTGCATCGTGTATTTAAAATGTAAAAATATAAATATATTCAAAACATTATATTATATTTATTCGTTTTTGTGATTTATTTGGTAAATGTATATATATTGACTGAGTATTTTTAACCACTTATTAATTTTCTGTATTTTTCACATTAAGTAATTTTTCTCAAAAGCCCTCACGGTTTTTTATTTTATTTGTATGTATGAATAAATACCAAATATATTAAGTTCGTAAATCAATTATTTAATTAGAATATTTTGTGTTATTGTATATAATCTGAAATTTCATGAAAACAATTTTTAATTCAATTTTCAAATCATTTAATTTATTTAAAATGAAATATAACTTAATTTCCTAATATAATTGCCTTCAAAGTTTTCTTATTTTCATATTTTGATCTTTAATTAAATTTAATTTTTCTTCGGGCAAAATGGAGTTCAAGGAAATTTTTTTAGAAATCACTGCGATTAGAAGAGCTGCTCTTTTTCACAGATATCGAAAAAGAGCAATCGCAGTGGAACACCCCGAATCAAAAGTAGCAGTATTTGCCATCTCTAATTGTCTACTGCTGTTAAATTGGTCCAAAAATTGATCCATTCCCTACGCAGGTCAGACGGAAGCTCTTAGTCCCAGTCTTGTGTTTCCAAAGTTACTGTACGAAGATTTTTGCAGTAACGACTACTGGTGACATGAGTCCGAGACGGTCAAACAGACGGGCTATATCTGTAGTCACGATTCGGTTAGTAATGCGTTCTGCTTGATCTATTTTTGCCTTAACTCTGAGCTGATCAGTTTTCGGTTGCCATGTTAGTCCTTAGGTCTTAACCTCTGCGTTGGCCTCTTTATTAAAATTTAGCTTAATTTCTTGATCCTCTGGGGCGATGGTTTGCAGAATTGCGGATGATTAGCGCACCATTTACGTAGTTTAAACTCTGCTTGTTGTAAAACATGTTGCAATTGCTTCTGCATAATCTTAGGCTCTGCCAAACTGTCGGAACCAGCCATGCTGTCATCAACGTAAAAGTTGTTCAAGAGAATTTGTGCTCCTAATGGATTGGTGTTGATGTTTTCATGAGTCAGTTTTTAAAGACATTTAGAAGCTAGATATAGAGCCGGCCTGGTGCCGTTTGTTACTGTTAAAAGTCGGTAGCATTTAATGCCTTCTTGCGGATTGTTCCTCCACAGAATAAGTTGGAACATGCCCGTACATTGCCGGTACATTTTTTGTATATCTGTGGTAAATACATACCGCAGCATCCGGAATCGAAGCAGGATGGTAAATAACTCACTCTGGATAGCTGGACCGGAATGTAGAACATCATTTAACGAGTGACCGGGTGATGTTACGCATGAAGCATCAAACACAACTCGCAGTTTCGTGGTGCTGCTGTCTGGTTATATCACACAGTGGTGAGGCAAAATATAATGTTTTGTAGAGATCTGACTCATGTCCACTTCCTTCATATGCCCCAACTGTTTATATTCCTCCAGGAACTTAATATATTCTGGTTTTAACTTCGGATTCTTGATGAAGCGTCTTTCTAAGGCAAGAAACCGATTCAACGCTATTTGTATGGCTTCTCCGAGGATTGCCGGATCCATCCTAAATGGCAATGTTACAATGAAATGCCCACTAGGATTCATTTTGATTGTTTGTATGAAGTGGTTTTCACATCGTTTTTCTGCAGCTGTGAAGTTTGACTCTGAACTATCAATTTCTTCCAGTTGCCAAAATCTTTCTATCAAGCGCTTAATATCGTCTTCACTAGCTGTGTTGATTGCACAAATAGCATTCACGTTGGAAATTGCAGACATTGATGATGCATATTTGAGCTTACCACTGATGATCCACCCGAGAATAGTGTTCTGGAGGATGGGTAGATTTGAATCCATTCGTATTTGGCCATTGGGTAAAAACTGGTGGTAAAACTCAGCTCCAATTAGAACATCGATTCGATCTAGGCGATTAAAATCAGGATCTGCTAGCTCAACATTTTCAAGTATTGCCCATGATGACATTTTCTGTGGCTGTGTTGGCTGAATTGACACTATATGAGGTAAAACAAATGCCTCAAGCCACGAAGATAAATTTCCCGTTCTTGATTTTATTTCAACGTTAACTCACTGGCTGGCGTCGATTTTTCGTTTACCTGTGCCCTCGATGCAAAGAGATGTCTACTTTGGTGAAATTTCCAATATTCTAACCATTCTCTCCGTCACCAGATTGACTTGAGATCCGGAGTCTAAAACTGCTCTGCATTCTAACGTTTGGTGATTAGTTGCTACTACGATGATCCTAGTGGTGCCTAGCAAAACATAGCTTCGAAGTTTTTGTTCACAATCCACAACTTGAAGAGTTGTCAATGGCTGGTAGATGTAACTTGATGTCTCATGATCATCATTATCAACTGATGCAAGAGTCGTGAGTTGATCCTTGGTGCCTTCGGGAGCCAAGTCATGACTTATTGTATTTTGTTCTCCTCCCAAATGAAGCAGTGAATTGTGTTTTCGTCCACATTTTCAACAATGCCGAAAAGTGCATGCATTAGCCTTATAAAGTGGTATTGAACTACAAACCCAGCCAATTACATTCCCTTATATGGCCAAAACCGCTGTTTTCCAGTTGCTAGCAGTGCTTCGGCGCCGCAATGTAGGTTTTTTGTATGAATATGGTCCATGAGTGGTTTTGTGATTGGGTCGCAGAATGGGATAAGCAACTGGTGTTTTGCGTCGTACCAAAGATTTGAGGCTTGCAAACGACCACCGACTCGGATGATCCTTCATTAATCTAAGATCTGTCCGCCAAAATACAATGGTCGTCCTAAAAAAATGATGAATTGCCAGTTATGCGATGGCCATTTGCGTTTTTCAACTTTCAATTTTGCATGAAAATACTAATTTTGATGACGCTTAGGAGGCATAGACATGCATTTGTCTAAAATACGTAAATTTCCTTGTCAGACCTCTGGTTTTAAGTGTTCACTGTAGCCACAATTTCTATTCGATTATCAAAATTTTGGTTTCATTTTATAGCTGTCAGTCTGTAGATTACGTCAAATACAAATTTGTAGTACTTTTTATAAGAATACTAATTTTTATAAGGTTCCTTGTATTTTTAGGGGCAGGTTATGGAAACTTTTTCCATTTACGGCATTCCTGTGGCTTGATTTTTCAACCGATGTGCTATATTTTGGTGTTAATGAATAGATCAGCGTCTGAATTTCCAAAAAAGTATAAACTTGTGGTATTTCGCAAAAGTTTAAGGGCGGGTTTAGTGGTTGAAAGCCAAACGAATGCCAATTTTTCACGTGCAAAGTCCGCAAAACTTTAAATGGCTTTTTCTCCCCTTAAACGTGCGAATTTCGCGTTTTTACGTTTTCATTTAAAAGCTTAGCCCAAACTAGTGTTTTGATGGTCGGAACATGTCTTAGGCAAAATATCGAAAAATTGCTGTTTCTAGAACACGTGCAGTTTTTGTGCAGATTTTCAGCTTTGATTGCTTACTCTGGCCGTAATTTTAATCCGATTGTCGATATTTTGGTCTTATCTCATAGTTGCGTTTGTTTGGTTTGCGCCAAGTGCAAATATGTAGTAATTTGCATGAAAATAATCATTTTTATGACGCTTAGGAGGCATAGACATGTTTTTGTCTAAAATACGTAAATTTCCTTGTAAGACCTCTGGCTTTAATCGTTCACTGTAGCCATAACTTCTATTCGATGATCAGATTTTAGACTCATTTTGTAGCTGTCAGTCAGCTTTGATTGCTTAGCGTGCCCGTAATTTAGATCCGCTTGTTCAAATTTTGGTCTTATCTCATAGTTGCGTTTCTCTAGTTTGCGTGAAATGCAAAAATGTAGCAATTTGCATGAAAATACTAATTTTTATGACGCTTAGGAGGCATAGACATGTATTTGTCTAAAATACGTAAATTTCCTTGTCAGACCTCTGGCTTAAATCGTTCACTGTAGCCACAATTTCTATTGGGTTATCAAAACTTTGGTTTCATTTTATGGCTGTCAGTCTGTTGTTTACGTCAAATACAAATTTGTAGTACTTTTCATAAGAATACTAATTTTTATAAGGTTCCTCATATTTTTGGGGCCAGGTCACGGAAACTTTTTACATTTACGGCATTGCTGTGGCTTGATTTTTCAACCGATGCACTATATTTTGGTGTTAATGAATAGATCAGCGTCTGAATTTTCCAAAAAGTATAAATTTGTGGTATTTCGCAAAAGTTTAAGGGCGGGTTTAGTGGTTGAAAGCCAAAAAAATTCCAATTTTACACGTGTCAACTCCTCAAAACTTTAAATCGATTTGTCTCCCCTTAAACGTGCGAATTTCGCGTTTTTACTTTTTAATTTAAAGGCTTAGCCCAAACTAGTGTTTTGATGGTCGGAACATGTTTTAGGCAAAATATCAAGAATTTGCTGTTTCTAGAACACGTGCAGTTTTTGTGCAGATTTTCAGCTTTGATTGCTGACTGTGCCCGTAATTGAAATCCGATTGTTGAAATTTTGGTCTTATCTTATAGTTGCGTTTGTTTGGTTTGCGTGAAGCGCAAATATGTAGTAATTTGCATGAAAATACTAATTTTTAAGACGCTTAGGAGGCATGGACATGTTTTTGTCTACAATACGTAAATTTCCTTGTCAGACCTCTGGCTTTAATCGTTCACTGTAGCCACAACTTCTATTCGATGATCAAAATTTTAGTCTTATTTTGTCGCTGTCAGTCTGTTGTTAACGTCAAATACAAATTTGTAGTACTTTTCATAAGAATACTAGTTTTTATAAGGTTCCACATATCTTTGGGGGCAGGTCACGGAAACTTTTTCCCCTTACGGCACTGCTGTGGCTTGATTTTTCAACCGATGCACTATATTTTGGTGTTAATGAATAGATCAGCGTCTGAATTTTCCAAAAAGTATAAATTTGTGGTATTTCGCAAAAGTTTAAGGGCGGGTTTAGTGGTTGAAAACCAAAAAAGTCCCAATTTTTCACGTGTCAACTCCCCAAAATTTTAAATGGCTTTTTCTCCCTTTGAACGTGCGAATTTCGCGTTTTAACGTTTTCATTTAAAAGCTTAGCCCAAACTAGTGTTTTGATGGTCGGAACATGTTTTAGGCAAGATATCAAGAATTTGCTGTTTCTGGAACACGTGCAGTTTTTGTGCAGATTTTCAGCTTTGATTGCTTACTCTGCCCGTAATTTTAATCCGATTGTCGATATTTTGGTCTTATCTCATAGTTGCGTTTGTTTGGTTTGCGCCAAGTGCAAATCTTTAGTGATTTGCATGAAAATACTAATTTTTATGACGCTTAGGAGGCATAGACATGTTTTTGTCTACAATACGTAAATTTCCTTGTGAGACCTCTGGCTTTAATCGTTCACTGTAGCCACAACTTCTATTCGATGATCAAAATTTTAGTCTAATTTTGTAGCTGTCAGTCTGTTCTTTACGTCAAATACAAATGTTTAGTACTTTTCATAAGAATACTAATTTTTATAAGGTTCCTCATATTTTTGGGGCAGGTCACGGAAACTTTTTTCCTTTACGGCATAGCTGCGGCTTGATTTTTCAACCGATGCACTATATTTTGGTGTTCATGAATAGATCAGCGTCTGAATTTTCCAAAAAGTATAAATTTGTGGTATTTCGCAAAAGTTTAAGGGCGGGTTTAGTGGTTGAAAGCCAAAAAAATCCCAATTTTTCACGTGTCAACTCCCCAAAACTTTAAATGGCTTTTTCTCCCCTTAAACGTGCGAATTTCGCGTTTTTACGTTTTCATTTAAGAGCTTAGCCCAAACTAGTGTTTTGATGGTCGGAACATGTTTTAGGCAAAATATCAAGAATTTGCTGTTTCTAGAACACGTGCAGTTTTTGTGCAGATTTTCAGCTTTGATTGCTTACTCTGCCCGTAATTTTAATCCGATTGTCGATATTTTGGTCTTATCTCATAGTTGCGTTTGTTTGGTTTGCGCCAAGTGCAAATATGTAGTAATTTGCATGAAAATACTAATTTATATGACGCTTAGGAGGCATAGACATGTTTTTGTCTACAATACGTAAATTTCCTTGTGAGACCTCTGGCTTTAATCGTTCACTGTAGCCACAACTTCTATTCGATGATCAAAATGTTAGTCTCATTTTGTAGCTGTCAGTCTGTTGTTCACGTGAAATACAAATTTTTAGTACTTTTCATAAGAATACTAATTTTTATAAGGTTCCTCATATTTTTGGGGCAGGTCACGGAAAGTTTCTCCCTTTATGGCAATGCTGTGGCTTGATTTTTCAACCGGTGCACTATATTTTGGTGTTAATGAATAGATCAGCGTCTGAATTTTCCAAAAAGTATAAATTTGTGGTATTTCGCAAAAGTTTAAGGGCGGGTTTAGTGGGTGAAAGCCAAAAAATCCCAATTTTTCACGTGTCAACTCCCCAAAATTTTAAATGGCTTTTTCTCCCCTTAAACGTGCGAATTTCGCGTTTTTACGTTTTCATTTAAAAGCTTAGCCCAAACTAGTGTTTTGATGGTCGGAACATGTTTTAGGCAAAATATCAAGAATTTGCTGTTTCTAGAACACGTGCAGTTTTTGTGCAGATTTTCAGCTTTGATTGCTTACTCTGGCCGTAATTTAAATCCGATTGTCGATATTTTGGTCTTATCTCATAGTTGCGTTTGTTTGGTTTGCGCCAAGTGCAAATATGTAGTAATTTGCATGAAAATACTAATTTTTATGACGCTTAGGAGGCATAGACATGTTTTTGTCTAAAATACGTAAATTTCCTTGTGAGACCTCCGGCTTTAATCGTTCACTGTAGCCACAACTTCTATTCGATGATCAAAATTTTAGTCTCATTTTGTAGCTGTCAGTCTGTTGTTTACGTCAAATACAAATTTGTAGTACTTTTCATAAGAATACTAATTTTTATAAGGTTCGTCCTATTTTTGGGGGCAGGTCACGGAAACTTTTTCCCTTTACGGCATTGCTGTGGCTTGATTTTTCAACCGATGCACTATACGAGTATTTTTGTGTTAATGAATAGATCAGCGTCTGAATTTTCCAAAAAGTATGAATTTGTGGTATTTCGCAAAAGTTTAAGGGCGGGTTTAGTGGTTGAAAGCCAAAAAAATCCCAATTTTTCACGTGTCAACTCCCCAAAACTTTAAATGGCTTTTTCTCCCCTTAAACGTGCGAATTTCGCGTTTTTACGTTTTCATTTAAAAGCTTAGCCCAAACTAGTGTTTTGATGGTCGGAACATGTTTTAGGCAAAACATCAAGAATTTGCTGTTTCTAGAACACGTGCAGATTTTGTGCAGATTTTCAGCTTTGATTGCTTACTCTGCCCGTAATTTTAATCCGATTGTCGATATTTTAGTCTTATCTCATAGTTGCGTTTGTTTGGTTTGCGCCAAGTGCAAATATGTAGTAATTTGCATGAAAATACTAATTTTTATGACGCTTAGGAGGCATAGACATGTTTTTGTCTAAAATACATAAATTTCCTTGTGAGACCTCTGGCTTTAATCGTTCACTGTAGCCACAACTTCTATTCGATGATCAAAATTTTAGTCTCATTTTGTAGCTGTCAGTCTGTTCTTTACGTCAAATACAAATTTGTAGTACTTTTCATAAGAATACTAATTTTTATAAGGTTCGTCATATTTTTGGGGGCAGGTCACGGAAACTTTTTCCCTTTACGGCATAGCTGTGGCTTGATTTTTCAACCGATGCACTATATTTTGATGTTAATGAATAGATCAGCGTCTGAATTTTCCAAAAAGTATAAATTTGTGGTATTTCGCAAAAGTTGAAGGGCGGGTTTAGTGGTTGAAAGCCAAAAAAATCCCAATTTTTCACGTGTCAACTCTCCAAAACTTTAAATGGCGTTTTCTCCCCTTAAACGTGCGAGTTTCGCGTTTTTACGTTTTCATTTGAAAGCTTAGTCCAAACTAGTGTTTTGATGGTCGGAACATGTTTTAGGCAAAATATCAAGAATTTGCTGTTTCTAGAATACGTAAAGTTTTTGTGCACATTTTCAGTTTTGATTGCTGACTCTGCCCGTAATTTTAATCCGATTGTCGATATTTTGGTCTTATCTCATAGTTGCGTTTGTTTGGTTTGCGCCAAGTGCAAATATGTAGTAATTTGCATGAAAATACTAATTTTTATGACGCTTAGGAGGCATAGACATGTTTTTGTCTAAGATATGTAAATTTCCTTGTGAGACCTCTGGCTTTAATCGTTCACTGTAGCCACAACTTCTATTCGATGATCAAAATTTTAGTCTCATTTTGTAGCTGTCAGTCTGTTCTTTACGGCAAATACAAATTTGTAGTACTTTTCATAAGAATACTAATTTTTATAAGGTTCGTCAAATTTTTGGGGGCAGGTCACGGAAACTTTTTCCCTTTACGGCATAACTGTGGCTTGATTTTTCAACCGATGCACTATATTTTGATGTTAATGAATAGATCAGCGTCTGAATTTTCCAAAAAGTATAAATTTGTGGTATTTCGCAAAAGTTGAAGGGCGGGTTTAGTGGTTGAAAGCCAAAAAAATCCCAATTTTTCACGTGTCAACTCCCCAAAACTTTAAATGGCTTTTTCTCCCCTTAAACGTGCGAATTTCGCGTTTTTACGTTTTCATTTAAATCCTTAGCCCAAACTAGTGTTTTGATGGTCGGAACATGTTTTAGGCAAAATATCAAGAATTTGCTGTTTCTAGAACACGTGCAGTTTTTGTGCAGATTTTCAGCTTTGATTGCTTACTCTGCCCGTAATTTTAATCCGATTGTCGATATTTTGGTCTTATCTCATAGTTGCGTTTGTTTGGTTTGCGCCAAGTGCAAATATGTAGCAATTTACATGAAAATACTAATTTGTATGACGCTTAGGAGGCATAGACATGTTTTTGTCTAAATTTCCTTGTGAGACCTCTGGCTTTAATCGTTCACATTAGCCACAACTTCTATTCGATGATCAAAATTTTATTCCCATTCTGTAGCTGTCAGTCTGTTGTTTACGTCAAATATAAATTTGTAGTACTTTTCATAAGAATACTAATTTTTATAAGGTTCCTCATATTTTTGGGGGCAGGTCACGGAAACTTTTTCCCTTGACGGCATTGCTGTGGCTTGATTTTTAAACCGATACACTATATTTTGGTGTAAATGAATAGATCAGCGTTCGAATTATACAAAAAGTATAAATTTGTGGTATTTCGCAAAAGTTTAAGGGCGGGGTTAGTGGTTGAAAGCCAAAAAAAGCCCAATTTTTCACGTGTCAACTCCCCAAAACTTTAAATGGCTTTTTCTCCCCTTAAACGTGCGAATTTCGCGTTTTTACGTTTTCATTTAAAAGCTTAGCCCAAACTAGTGTTTTGATGGTCAGAACATGTTTTAGGCAAAATATCAAGAATTTGCTGTTTCTAGAACACGTGCAGTTTTTGTGCAGATTTTCAGCTTTGATTGCTTACTCTGCCCGTAATTTTAATTCGATTGTCGATATTTTGGTCTTATCTCATAGTTGCATTTGTTTGATTTGCGCCAAGTGCAAATATGTAATGATTTGCATGAAAATATTAATTTTTATGGCGCTTAGGAGGCATAGACATGTTTTTGTCTAAAATACGTAAATTTCCTTGTGAGACCTCTGGCTTTAATCGTTCACTGTAGCCACAACTTCTATTCGATGATCAAAATTTTAATCGCATTCTGTGGCTGTCAGTCTGTTGTTTACGTCAAATACAAATTTGTAGTACTTTTCATAAGAATACTAATTTTTATAAGGTTCCTCATATTTTTGGGGGCAGGTCTCGGAAACTTTTTCCTTTTACGCCATTGCTGTGGCTTGATTTTTCAACGAATGCACTATATTTTGGTGTTAATGAATAGATCAGCGTCTGAATTTTCCAGAAGGTATAAATTTGTGGTATTTCGCGAAAGTTTAAGGGCGGGTTTAGTGGTTGAAAGCCAAAAAAATCCGAATTTTCACGTGTCAACTCCCCAAAACTTTAAATGGCTTTTTCTCCCCTTAAACGTGCGAATTTCTCGTTTTTACGTTTTCATTTAAAAGCTTAGCCCAAACTAGTGTTTTGATGGTCGGAACATGTTTTAGGCAAAATATCAAGAATTTGCTGTTTCTAGAACACGTGCAGTTTTTGTGCAGATTTTCAGCTTTGGTTGCTTACTCTGCCCGTAATTTTAATCCGATTGTCAATATTGTGGTCTTATCTCATAGTTGCGTTTGTTTGGTGTGCGCCAAGAGCAAATATGTAGTGATTTGCATGAAAATACTAATTTTTATGTCGCTTAGGAGGCATAGACATGTTTTTGTCTAAAATACGTAAATTTCCTTGTGAGACCTCTGGCTTCAATCGTTCACTGTAGCCACAACTTCTATTCGATGATCAAAATTTTAAACTCATTCTGTAGCTGTCAGTCTGTTGTTCACGTCAAATACAAATTTGTAGTACTTTTCATAAGAATACTAATTTTTATAAGGTTCCTCATATTTTTGGGGGCAGGTCACGGAAACTTTTTCCCTTTACGGCATTGCTGTGGCTTGATTTTTCAACCGATGCACTATATTTTGGAGTTAATGAATCGATCAGCGTCTGAATTTTCCAAAAAGTATAAATTTGTGGTATTTCGCAAAAATTTAAGGGCGGGTTTAGTGGTTGAAAGCCAAAAAAATCCCAATTTTTCACGTGTCAACTCCCCAAAACTTTAAATGGCTTTTTCTCCCCTTAAACGTGCGAATTTCGCGTTTTTACGGTTTCATTTAAAAGCTTGGCCCAAACTAGTGTTTTGATGGTCGGAACATGTTTTAGGCAATATATCAAGAATTTGCTGTTTCTAGAACACGTGCAGTTTTTGTGCAGATTTTCAGCTTTGATTGCTTACTTAGCCCGTAATTTTCATCCGATTGTCGATATTTTGGTCTTATCTCATAGTTGCGTTTGTTTGGTTTGCGCCAAGTGCAAATATGTAGTAATTTGCATGAAAATACTAATTTTCATGTCGCTTAGGAGGCATAGACATGTTTTTGTCTAAAATACGTAAATTTCCTTGTGAGACCTCTGGCTTTAATCGTTCACTGTAGCCACAACTTCTGTTCGATGATCAAAATTTTAGTCTCATTCTGTAGCTGTCAGACTGTTGTTTACGTCAAATACAAATTTGTAGTACTTTTCATAAGAATACTAATTTTTATAAGGTTCCGGATATTTTTGGGGGCAGGTCACGGAAAGTTTTTCCCTTTACGGCATTGCTGCGGCTTGATTTTTCAACCGATGCACTATATTTTGGTGTTAATGAATAGATCAGCGTCTGAATTTTCCAAAAAGTATAAATTTGTGGTATTTCGCAAAAGTTGAAGGGCGGGTTCAGTGGTTGAAAGCCAAAAAAATCCCAATTTTTCACGTGTCAACTCCCCAAAACTTTAAATGGCTTTTTCTCCCCTTAAACGTGCGAATTTCGCGTTTTTACGTTTTCATTTAAAAGCTTAGCCCAAACTAGTGTTTTGATGGTCGAACATGTTCTAGGGTAAATATATGGAATTTGCTGTTTCTAGAACACGTGCAGTTTTTGTGCAGATTTTCAGCTTTGATTGCTTACTCTGCCCGTAATTTTAATCCGATTGTCGATATTTTGGCCTTATCTCATAGTTGCGTTTGTTTGGTTTGCGCCAGGTGAAAACGTGTAATGATCTGCATGAAAATACTAATTTTCTGGCACTTAGGAGGCATAGACATGTTTTTGTCTACAATACGTAAATTTCCTTGTGAGACCTCTGGCTTTAATCGTTCACTGTAGCCATAACTTCTATTCGATGATCAAAATTTTAGTCTCATTCTGTAGCTGTCAGTCTGTTGTTTAAGTCGAATATAAATTTGTAGTACTTTTCATAAGAATACTAATTTTTTAAGGTTGCTCATATTTTTGGGGGCAGGTCACGGAAACTTTTTCCCTTTACGGCATTGGTGTGGCTTGATTTTTCAACCGATGCACTATATTTTGGTGTTAATGAATAGGTCAGCGTCTGAATTTTCCAAAAAGTATAAATTTGTGGTATTTCGCAAAAGTTTAAGGGCGGGTTTAGTGGTTGAAAGCCAAAAAAATCCCAATTTTTCAAGTGTCAACTCCCCAAAACTTTAAATGGCTTTTTCTCCCCTTAAACGTGCGAATTTCGCATTTTTACGTTTTCATTTAAAAGCTTAACCCAAACTAGTGTTTTGATGGTCGGAACATGTTTTAGGCAAAATATCAAGAATTTGCTGTTTCTAGAACACGTGCAGTTTTTGTGCAGATTTTCAGCTTTGATTGCTTACTCTGGCCGTAATTTAAATCCGATTGTCGATATTTTGGTCTTATCTCATAGTTGCGTTTGTTTGGTTTGCGCCAAGTGCAAATATGTAGTAATTTGCATGAAAATACTAATTTTTATGACGCTTAGGAGGCATAGACATGTTTTTGTCTAAAATACGTAAATTTCCTTGTGAGACCTCTGGCTTTAATCGTTCACTGTAGCCACAACTTCTATTCGATGATCAAAATTTTAGTCTCATTTTGTAGCTGTCAGTCTGTTCTTTACGTCAAATACAAATTTGTAGTACTTTTCATAAGAATACTAATTTTTATAAGGTTCCTCATATTTTTGGGGGCAGGTCCCGGAAACTTTTTCCTTTTACGGCATTGCTGTGGCTTGATTTTTCAACCGATGCACTTTACTCGTATTTTGAGGTTAATGAATAGATCAGCGTCTGAATTTTACAAAAAGTATAAATTTGTGGTATTTCGCAAAAGTTTAAGGGCGGGTTTAGTGGTTGAAAGCCAAAAAAATCCCAATTTTTCACGTGTCAACTCCCCAAAACTTTAAATGGCTTTTTCTCCCCTTAAACGTGCGAATTTCGCGTTTTTAAGTTTTCATTTAAAAGCTTAGCCCAAACTGGTGTTTTGATGGTCGGAACATGTTTTAGGCAAAATATCAAGAATTTGCTGATTGCTTTGATTGCTTACTCTGCCCGTAATTTTAATCCGATTGTCGATATTTTGGTCTTATCTCATAGTTGCGTTTGTTTGGTTTGCGCCAAGTGCAAATATGTAGTAATTTGCATGAAAATACTAATTTTTATGACGCTTAGGAGGCATAGACATGTTTTTGTCTAAAATACGTAAATTTCCTTGTGAGACCTCTGGCTTTAATCGTTCACTGTAGCCACAACTTTTATTCGATGATCAAAATTTTAGTCTCATTTTGTAGCTGTCAGTCTGTTGTTTATGTCAAATACAAATTTGTAGTACTTTTCATAGGAATACTAATTTTTATAAAGTTCCACATATTTTTGGGGGAAGGTCACGGAAACTTTTTCCGTTTACGGCATTGCTGTGGCTTGATTTTTCAACCGATGCAGTATATTTTAGTGTTAATGAATAGATCAGCGTCTGAATTTTCCAAAAAGTATAAACTTGTGGTATTTCGCAAAAGTTTAAGGGCGGGTTTAGTGGTTGAAAGCCAAAAAAATCCCAATTTTTCACGTGTCAACTCCCCAAAACTTTAAATGGCTTTTTCTCCCCTTAAACGTGCGAATTTCGCGTTTTTACTTTTTCATTTGACAGCTTAGCCCAAACTAGTGTTTGGATGGTCGGAACATGTTTTAGGCAAAATATCAAGAATTTGCTGTTTCTAGAACCCGTGCAGTTTTTGTGCAGATTTTCAGCTTTGATTGCTTACTCTGCCCGTAATTTTAATCTGGTTGTCGATATTTTGGTCTTATCTCATAGTTGCATTTGTTTGGTTTGCGTCAAGTGCAAATATGTAGTAATTTGCATGAAAATACTAATTTATATGACGCTTAGGAGGCATAGACATGTTTTTGTCTAAAATACGAAAATTTCCTTGTGAGACCTCTGGCTTTAATCATTCACTGTAGCCACAACTTCTATTCGATGATCAAAATTTTAGTCTCATTTTGTAGCTGTCAGTCTTTTCTTTACGTCAAATACAAATTTGTAGTACTTTTCATAAGAATACTAATTTTTATAAGGTTCCTCATATTTTTGGGGGCAGGTCACGGAAACTTTTTCCCTTTACGGCATTGCTGTGGCTTGATTTTTCAACCGATGCGCTATATTTTGGTGTTAGTGAATAGATCAGCGTCTGAATTTTCCAAAAAGTATAAATTTGTGGTATTTCGCAAAAGTTTAAGGGCGGGTTTAGTGGTTGAAAGCCAAAAAATCCCAATTTTGCACGTGTCAACTCCCCGAAACTTTAAATGGCTTTTTCTCCCCTTAAACGTGCGAATTTCGCGTTTTTACGTTTTCATTTAAAAGCTTAGCCCAAACTAGTGTTCTGATGGTCGGAACATGTTTTAGGCAAAATATCAAGAATTTGCTGTTTCTAGAACACGTGCAGTTTTTGTGCAGATTTTCAGCTTTGATTGCTTACTCTGCCCGTAATTTTAATCCGATTGTCGATATTTTGGTCTTATCTCATAGTTGCGTTTGTTTGGTTTGCGCCAAGTGCAAATATGTAGTAATTTGCATGAAAATACTAATTTATATGACGCTTAGGAGGCATAGACATGTTTTTGTCTAAAATACGAAAATTTCCTTGTGAGACCTCTGGCTTTAATCATTCACTGTAGCCACAACTTCTATTCGATGATCAAAATTTTAGTCTCATTTTGTAGCTGTCAGTCTGTTGTTAACGCCAAATACAAATTTGTAGGACTTTTCGTAAGAATACTAAATTTTATAAGGTTCCTCATATTTTTGGGGGCAGGTCACGGAAACTTTTTCCCTTTACGGCATTGCTGTGGCTTGATTTTTCAACCGATGCACTATATTTTGGTGTTAATGAATAGATCAGCGTCTGAATTTTCCAAAAAGTATAAATTTGTGGTATTTCGCAAAAGTTTAAGGGCGGGTTTAGTGGTTGAAAGCCAAAAAAATCCCAATTTTTCACGTGTCAACTCCCCAAAACTTTAAATGGCTTTTTCTCCCCTTAAACGTGCGAATTTCGCGTTTTTACGTTTTCATTTAAAAGCTTAGCCCAAACTAGTGTTTTGATGGTCGGAACATGTTTTAGGCAAAACATCAAGAATTTGCTGTTTCTAGAACACGTGCAGATTTTGTGCAGATTTTCAGCTTTGATTGCTTACTCTGCCCGTAATTTTAATCCGATTGTCGATATTTTAGTCTTATCTCATAGTTGCGTTTGTTTGGTTTGCGCCAAGTGCAAATATGTAGTAATTTGCATGAAAATACTAATTTTTATGACGCTTAGGAGGCATAGACATGTTTTTGTCTAAAATATGTAAATTTCCTTGTGAGACCTCTGGCTTTAATCGTTCACTGTAGCCACAACTTCTATTCGATGATCAAAATTTTAGTCTCATTTTGTAGCTGTCAGTCTGTTCTTTACGGCAAATACAAATTTGTAGTACTTTTCATAAGAATACTAATTTTTATAAGGTTCCTCATATTTTTGGGGGCAGGTCACGGAAACTTTTTCCCTTTACGGCATAACTGTGGCTTGAGTTTTCAACCGATGCACTATATTTTGGTGTTAATGAATAGATCAGCGTCTGAATTTTCCAAAAAGTATAAATTTGTGGTATTTCGCAAAAGTTGAAGGGGGGGTTTAGTGGTTGAAAGCCAAAAAAATCCCAATTTTTCACGTCTCAACTCCCCAAAACTTTAAATGGCTTTTTCTCCCCTTAAACGTGCGAATTTCGCGTTTTTACGTTTTCATTTAAAAGCTTAGCCTAAACTAGTGTTTTGATGGTCGGAACATGTTTTAGGCAAAATATCAAGAATTTGCTGTTTCTAGAACACGTGCAGTTTTTGTGCAGATTTTCAGCTTTGATTGCTTACTCTGCCCGTAATTTTAATCCGATTGTCGATATTTTGGTCTTATCTCATAGTTGCGTTTGTTTGGTTTGCGCCAAGTGCAAATATGTAGCAATTTACATGAAAATACTAATTTGTATGACGCTTAGGAGGCATAGACATTTTTTTGTCTAAATTTCCTTGTGAGACCTCTGGCTTTAATCGTTCACATTAGCCACAACTTCTATTCGATGATCAAAATTTTATTCTCCTTCTGTAGCTGTCAGTCTGTTGTTTACGTCAAATACAAATTTGTAGTACTTTTCATAAGAATACTAATTTTTATAAGGTTCCTCATATTTTTGGGGGCAGGTCACGGAAACTTTTTCCCTTGACGGCATTGCTGTGGCTTGATTTTTAAACCGATACACTATATTTTGGTGTAAATGAATAGATCAGCGTTCGAATTATCCAAAAAGTATAAATTTGTGGTATTTCGCAAAAGTTGAAGGGCGGGTTTAGTGGTTGAAAGCCAAAAAAATCCCAATTTTTCACGTGTCAACTCCCCAAAACTTTAAATGGCTTTTTCTCCCCTTAAACGTGCGAATTTCGCGTTTTTACGTTTTCATTTAAGAGCTTAGCCCAAACTAGTGTTTTGATGGTCGGAACATGTTTTAGGCAAAATATCAAGAATTTGCTGTTTCTAGAACACGTGCAGTTTTTGTGCAGATTTTCAGCTTTGATTGCTTACTCTGCCCGTAATTTAAATTCGATTGTCGATATTTTGGTCTTATCTCATAGTTGCGTTTGATTGATTTGCGCCAAGTGCAAATATGTAATGATTTGCAAGAAAATATTAATTTTTATGGCGCTTAGGAGGCATAGACATGTTTTTGTCTAAAATTCGATGATCAAAATTTTAATCGCATTCTGTAGCTGTCAGTCTGTTGTTTACGTCAAATACAAATTTTTAGTACTTTTCATAAGAATACTAATTTTTATAAGGTTCCTCATATTTTTGGGGGCAGGTCACGGAAACTTTTTCCTTTTACGCCATTGCTGTGGCTTGATTTTTCAACCGATGCACTATATTTTGGTGTTAATGAATAGATCAGCGTCTGAATTTTCCAAAAGGGATAAATTTGTGGTATTTCGCGAAAGTTTAAGGGCGGGTTTAGTGGTTGAAAGCCAAAAAAATCCGAATTTTCACGTGTCAACTCCCCAAAACTTTAAATGGCTTTTTCTCCCCTTAAACGTGCGAATTTCGAGCTTTAACGTTTTCATTTAAAAGCTTAGCCCAAACTAGTGTTTTGATGGTCGGAACATGTTTTAGGCAAAATATCAAGAATTTGCTGTTTCTAGAACACGTGCAGTTTTTGTGCAGATTTTCAGCTTTGATTGCTTACTCTGCCCGTAATTTTAATCCGATTGTCGATATTGTGGTCTTATCTCATAGTTGCGTTTGTTTGGTGTGCGCCAAGTGCAAATATGTAGTGATTTGCATGAAAATACTAATTTTTATGTCGCTTAGGAGGCATAGACATGTTTTTGTCTAAAATACGTAAATTTCCTTGTGAGACCTCTGGCTTTAATCGTTCACTGTAGCCAAAACTTCTATTCGATGATCAAAATTTTGGTCTTATTTTGTAGCTGTCAGTCTGTTCTTTACGTCAAATACAAATTTGTAGTACTTTTCATAAGAATACTATTTTTTATAAGGTTCCTCATATTTTTGGGGGCAGGTCATGGAAACTTTTTCCCTTTACGGCATTGCTGTGGCTTGATTTTTCAACCGATGCACTATATTTTGGAGTTAATGAATAGATCAGCGTCTGAATTTTCCAAAAAGTATAAATTTGTGGTATTTCGCAAAAATTTAAGGGCGGGTTTAGTGGTTGAAAGCCAAAAAAATCCCAATTTTTCACGTGTCAACTCCCCAAAACTTTAAATGGCTTTTTCTCCCCTTAAACGTGCGAATTTCGCGTTTTTACGGTTTCATTTAAAAGCTTGGCCCAAACTAGTGTTTTGATGGTCGGAACATGTTTTAGGCAATATATCAAGAATTTGCTGTTTCTAGAACACGTGCAGTTTTTGTGCAGATTTTCAGCTTTGATTGCTTACTTAGCCCGTAAATTTCATCCGATTTTCGATATTTTGGTCTTATCTCATAGTTGCGTTTGTTTGGTTTGCGCCAAGTGCAAATATGTAGTAATTTGCATGAAAATACTAATTTTTATGTCGCTTAGGAGGCATAGACATGTTTTTGTCTAAAATACGTAAATTTCCTTGTGAGACCTCTGGCTTTAATCGTTCACTGTAGCCACAACTTCTGTTCGATGATCAAAATTTTAGTCTCATTCTGTAGCTGTCAGACTGTTGTTTACGTCAAATACAAATTTGTAGTACTTTTCATAAGAATACTAATTTTTATAAGGTTCCGGACATTTTTGGGGGCAGGTCACGGAAAGTTTTTCCCTTTACGGCATTGCTGCGGCTTGATTTTTCAACCGATGCACTATATTTTGGTGTTAATGAATAGATCAGCGTCTGAATTTTCCAAAAAGAATAAATTTGTGGTATTTCGCAAAAGTTGAAGGGCGGGTTCAGTGGTTGAAAGCCAAAAAAATCCCAATTTTTCACGTGTCAACTCCCCAAAACTTTAAATGGCTTTTTCTCCCCTTAAACGTGCGAATTTCGCGTTTTTACGTTTTCATTTAAAAGCTTAGCCCAAACTAGTGTTTTGATGGTCGAACATGTTCTAGGCAAAATATATGGAATTTGCTGTTTCTAGAACACGTGCAGTTTTTGTGCAGATTTTCAGCTTTGATTGCTTACTCTGCCCGTAATTTTAATCCGATTGTCGATATTTTGGCCTTATCTCATAGTTGCGTTTGTTTGGTTTGCGCCAAGTGCAAACGTGTAATGAGATGCATGAAAATACTAATTTTTATGGCACTTAGGAGGCATAGACATGTTTTTGTCTAAAATACGTAAATTTCCTTGTGAGACCTCTGGCTTTAATCGTTCACTGTAGCCACAACTTCTATTCGATGATCAAAATTTTAGTCTCATTCTGTAGCTGTCAGTCTGTTGTTTAAGTCGAATATAAATTTGTAGTACTTTTCATAAGAATACTAATTTTTTAAGGTTGCTCATATTTTTGGGGGCAGGTCACGGAAACTTTTTCCCTTTACGGCATTGGTGTGGCTTGATTTTTCAACCGATGCACTTTACTCGTATTTTGAGGTTAATGAATAGATCAGCGTCTGAATTTTCCAAAAAGTATAAATTTGTGGTATTTCGCAAAAGTTTAAGGGCGGGTTTAGTGGTTGAAAGCCAAAAAAATCCCAATTTTTCACGTGTCAACTCCCCAAAACTTTAAATGGCTTTTTCTCCCCTTAAACGTGCGAATTTCGCATTTTTAAGTTTTCATTTAAAAGCTTAACCCAAACTAGTGTTTTGATGGTCGGAACATGTTTTAGGCAAAATATCAAGAACTTGCTGTTTCTAGAACACGTGCAGTTTTTGTGCAGATTTTCAGCTTTGATTGCTTACTCTGGCCGTAATTTAAATCCGATTGTCGATATTTTGGTCTTATCTCATAGTTGCGTTTGTTTGGTTTGCGCCAAGTGCAAATATGTAGTAATTTGCATGAAAATACTAATTTTTATGACGCTTAGGAGGCATAGACATGTTTTTGTCTAAAATATGTAAATTTCCTTGTGAGACCTCTGGCTTTAATCGTTCACTGTAGCCACAACTTCTATTCGATGATCAAAATTTTAGTCTTATTTTGTAGCTGTCAGTCTGTTCTTTACGTCAAATACAAATTTGTAGTACTTTTCATAAGAATACTAATTTTTATAAGGTTCCTCATAATTTTGGGGGCAGGTCCCGGATACTTTTTCCTTTTACGGCATTGCTGTGGCTTGATTTTTCAACCGATGCACTATACTCGTATTTTGGTGTTAATGAATAGATCAGCGTCTGAATTTTCCAAAAAGTATAAATTTGTGGTATTTCGCAAAAGTTGAAGGGTGGGTTTAGTGGTTGAAAGCCAAAAAATCCCAATTTTTCACGTGTCAACTCCCCAAAACTTTAAATGGCTTTTTCTCCCCTTAAACGTGCGAATTTCGCGTTTTTACGTTTTCATTTAAAAGCTTAGCCCAAACTAGTGTTTTGATGGTCGGAACATGTTTTAGGCAAAATATCAAGAATTTGCTGATTGCTTTGATTGCTTACTCTGCCCGTAATTTTAATCCGATTGTCGATATTTTGGTCTTATCTCATAGTTGCGTTTGTTTGGTTTGCGCCAAGTGCAAATATGTAGTAATTTGCATGAAAATACTAATTTGTATGACGCTTAGGAGGCATAGAAATGTTTTTGTCTAAAATACGTAAATTTCCTTGTGAGACCTCTGGCTTTAATCGTTTACTGTAGCCACAACTTTTATTCGATGATCAAAATTTTAGTCTCATGTTGTAGCTGTCAGTCTGTTGTTTATGTCAAATACAAATTTGTAGTACTTTTCATAGGAATACTAATTTTTATAAAGTTCCACATATTTTTGGGGGCAGGTCACGGAAACTTTTTCCGTTTACGGCATTGCTGTGGTTTGATTTTTCAACCGATGCACTATATTTTGAAGTTAATGAATAGATCAGCGTCTGAATTTTCCAAAAAGTATAAACTTGTGGTATTTCGCAAAAGTTTAAGGGCGGGTTTAGTGGTTGAAAGCCAAAAAAATCCCAATTTTTCACGTGTCAACTCCCCAAAACTTTAAATGGCTTTTTCTCCCCTTAAACGTGTGAATTTCGCGTTTTTACTTTTTCATTTAAAAGCTTAGCCCAAACTAGTGTTTGGATGGTCGGAACATGTTTTAGGCAAAATATCAAGAATTTGCTGTTTCTAGAACACGTGCAGTTTTTGTGCAGATTTTCAGCTTTGATTGCTTACTCTGCCCGTAATTTTAATCCGATTGTCGATATTTTGGTCTTATCTCATAGTTGCGTTTGTTTGGTTTGCGCCAAGTGCAAATATGTAGTAATTTGCATGAAAATACTAATTTATATGACGCTTAGGAGGCATAGACATGTTTTTGTCTAAAATACGAAAACTTCCTTGTGAGACCTCTGGCTTTAATCATTCACTGTAGCCACAACTTCTATTCGATGATCAAAATTTTAGTCTCATTTTGTAGCTGTCAGTCTGTTGTTAACGCCAAATACAAATTTGTAGGACTTTTCGTAAGAATACCAAATTTTATAAGGTTCCTCATATTTTTGGGGGCAGGTCACGGAAACTTTTTCCCTTTACGGCATTGCTGTGGCTTGATTTTTCAACCGATGCACTATATTTTGGTGTTAATGAATTGATCAGCGTCTGAATTTTCCAAAAAGTATAAATTTGTGGTATTTCGCAAAAGTTTAAGGGCGGGTTTAGTGGTTGAAAGCCAAAAAAATCCCAATTTTTCACGTGTCAACTCCCCAAAACTTTAAATGGCTTTTTCTCCCCTTAAACGTGCAAATTTCGCGTTTTTACGTTTTCATTTAAAAGCTTAGCCCAAACTAGTGTCTTGATGGTCGGAACATGTTTTAGGCAAAATATCAAGAATTTGCTGTTTCTAGAACACGTGCAGTTTCTGTGCAGATTTTCAGCTTTGATTGCTTACTCTGGCTGTAATTTAAATCCGATTGTCGATATTTTGGTCTTATCTCATAGTTGCGTTTGTTTAGTTTGCGCCAAGTGCAAATATGTAGTAATTTGCATGAAAATACTAATTTTTATGACGCTTAGGAGGCGTAGACATGTTTTTGTCTAAAATACGTAAATTTCCTTGTGAGACCTCTGGCTTTAATCATTCACTGCAGCCACAACTTGTATTCGATGATCAAAATTTTAGTCTCATTTGGTAGCTGTCAGTCTGTTGTTTACGTCAAATACAAATTTGTAGTACTTTTCATAAGAAT
Source organism: Odontomyia ornata (assembly GCA_963969285.1). Lineage (NCBI taxonomy): Eukaryota > Metazoa > Arthropoda > Insecta > Diptera > Stratiomyidae > Odontomyia > Odontomyia ornata. The sequence continues at coordinate 76,663,096 of OZ017742.1, forward strand.
ACTAATTTTTATAAGGTTCCTCATATTTTTGGGGGCAGGTCACGGAAACTTTTTCCCTTTACGGCATTGCTGTGGCTTGATTTTTCAACCGATGCACTATATTTTGGTGTTAATGAATAGATCAGCGTCTTAATTTTCCAAAAATTATAAATTTGTGGTATTTCGCAAAAGTTTAAGGGCGGGTTTAGTGGTTGAAAGCCAAAAAAATCCCAAATTTTCAAATGTCAACTCCCCAAAATTTTAAACGGCTTTTTCTCCCCTTAAACGTGCGAATTTCGCGTTTTTACGTTTTCATTTAAAAGCTTAGCCCAAACTAGTGTTCGGATGGTCGGAACATGTTTTAGGCAAAATATCAAGAATTTGCTGTTTCTAGAACCCGTGCAGTTTTTGTGCAGATTTTCAGCTTTGATTGCTTACTCTGCCCGTAATTTTAATCTGATTGTCAATATTTTGGTCTTATCTCATAGTTGCGTTTGTTTGGTTTGCGTCAAGTGCAAATATGTAGTAATTTGCATGAAAATACTAATTTATATGACGCTTAGGAGGCATAGACATGTTTTTGTCTAAAATACGAAAATTTCCTTGTGGGACCTCTGGCTTTAATCATTCACTGTAGCCACAACTTCTATTCGATGATCAAAATTTTAGTCTCATTTTGTAGCTGTCAGTCTATTCTTTACGTCAAATACAAATTTGTAGTACTTTTCATAAGAATACTAATTTTTATAAGGTTCCTCATATTTTTGGGGGCAGGTCACGGAAACTTTTTCCCTTTACGGCATTGCTGTGGCTTGATTTTTCAACCGATGCACTATATTTTGCTGTTAATGAATAGATCAGCGTCTGAATTTTCCAAAAAGTATAAATTTGTGGTATTTCGCAAAAGTTTAAGGGCGGGTTTAGTGGTTGAAAGCCAAAAAAATCCCAATTTTCACGTGTCAACTCCCCAAAATTTTAAATGGCTTTTTCTTCCCTTAAACGTGCGAATTTCGCGTTTTTACGTTTTCATTTAAAAGCTTAGCCCAAACTAGTGTTTTGATGGTCGGAACATGTTTTAGGCAAAATATCAAGAATTTGCTGTTTCTAGAACACGTGCAGTTTTTGTGCAGATTTGCAGCTTCGATTGCTAACTCTGCCCGTAATTTTAATCCGATTGTCGATATTTTGGTCTTATCTCATAGTTGCGTTTGTTTGGTTTGCGCCAAGTGCAAATATGTAGTAATTTGCATGAAAATACTAATTTTTATGACGCTTAGGAGGCGGAGACATGTTTTTGTCTAAAATGCGTAAATTTCCTTGTGAGACCTCTGGCTTTAATCATTCACTGCAGCCACAACTTGTATTCGATGATCAAAATTTTTGGTCTCATTTGGTAGCTGTCAGTCTGTTGTTTACGTCAAATACAAATTTGTAGTACTTTTCATAAGAATACTAATTTTTATAAGGTTCCTCATATTTTTGGGGGCAGGTCACGGAAACTTTTTCCCTTTACGGCATTGCTGTGGCTTGATTTTTCAACCGATGCACTATATTTTGGTGTTAATGAATAGATCAGCGTCTTAATTTTCCAAAAATTATAAATTTGTGGTATTTCGCAAAAGTTTAACGGCAGGTTTAGTGGTTGAAAGCCAAAAAAATCCCAATTTTTCACGTGTCAACTCCCCAAAATTTTAAATGGCTTTTTCTCCCCTTAAACGTGCGAATTTCGCGTTTTTACGTTTTCATCAAAAGCTAAGCCCAAACTAATGTTTTGGTGGTCGGAACATGTTTTAGGCAAAATATCAAGAATTTGCTGTTTCTAGAACACGTGCAGTTTCTGTGCAGATTTTCAGCTTTGATTGCTTACTCTGCCCGAAATTTAAATCCGATTGTCGATATTTTGGTCTTATCTCATAGTTGCGTTTGTTTGGTTCGCGCCAAGTGCAAATATGTAGTAATTTGCATGAAAATACTAATTTTTATGACGCTTAGGAGGCATAGACATGTTTTTGTCTAAAATACGTAAATTTCCTTGTGAGACCTCTGGCTTTAATCGTTCACTGTAGCCACAACTTCTATTCGATGATCAAAATTTTAGTCTCATTTTGTAGCTGTCAGTCTGTTCTTTACGTCAAATACAAATTTGTAGTACTTTTCGTAAGAATACTAATTTTTATAAGGTTCCTCATATTTTTGGGGGCAGGTCGCGGAAACTTTTTCCCTTTACGGCATTGCTGTGGCTTGATTTTTCAACCGATGCACTATATTTTGGTGTTAATGAATAGATCAGCGTCTGAATTTTCCAAAAAGTATAAATTTGTGGTATTTCGCTAAAGTTTAAGGGCGGGTTTAGTGGTTGAAAGCCAAAAAATCCCAATTTTTCACGTGTCAACTCCCCAAAACTTTAAATGGCTTTTTCTCCCCTTAAACGTGCGAATTTCGCGTTCTTACGTTTTCATTTAAAAGCTTAGCCCAAACTAGTGTTTTGATGGTCGGAACATGTTTTAGGCAAAATATCAAGAATTTGCTGTTTCTAGAACACGTGCAGTTTTTGTGCAGATTTTCAGCTTTGATTGTTTACTCTGCCCGTAATTTTAATCCGATTGTCGATATTTTAGTCTTATCTCATAGTTGCGTTTGTTTGGTTTGCGCCAAGTGCAAATATGTAGTAATTTGCATGAAAATACTAATTTTTATGACGCTTAGGAGGCATAGACATGTTTTTGTCTAAAATACTGTCGCGTGTTATTGGTTCGCGGCCAATAATTTTAATGTTCCGGGAAAGTGAGATCGCAATGTCTTTTAATTTAAGTTAAAAGATTTTATTAAATGAAATGCACAATAATCAGTTAACACTTTCACTAATTTTAATTTTCACTATTACAAAAAAATCTAACACTTGTCCATAAATTTCTTATCGCAATTGTCTTCTAAATTACTTCGCTATTACGAAACACACTTTCCACACACAATCGCAGTTTTATCGCGGTCGAATGAATGATCCCCCCATTCATTCAGCTCGCCTTTATATAGGGTCTCTACCTATTCACCCATTTCTCGCACATTGGCGAACGTTCTACCTGGTAGATTCGAGCAAATTCATCAATGGAGTGACGTCACTTGCAGATGTTGATCATGCTTGTTGGGTTCTCGTGGGTTCGAGTAAATTCATTCGTTGACGTTCTTAATGATGATGAAAACAATTGCGACAGTAGCTCGCAGAATTATTTGTACATGTAATTATTTGTACATGTAACACTGCCCCCACCTCAGTTCTTTTCGCCCCGAAAAGATGTGTCGCTATTTGTAGTCAATTCTCCCTGGGTGTAACATGGGGCAAGACGGTCCAGATGCACGATTTTCATTTTAGCTCTCGGCTTACGATGTTCCAGTATTCGGTATACGACGTCGTTGATTCGCTTTGTAATGCAGTATGGTCCCTCCCAATTATGTTGCAACTTTGGAGACCTACCCTTTCGCCGTTGCGGGTTATAAAGCCACACCAAGTCATCTTGCTGGAAGCCAGTAAAATTAGCCTTTAGATCATACCTGGTCTTCATGCGGTCAGTAGCCGATTCTAGGTGTTTTCGCACTGTCCGATGTATCTGGTTCAACCGTTGCCTTAGATCACTTGCGTACTCCGAGATCGTTTGGGGTTTCTCAGGAGGTGTTCCGAACTTTATATCGGATGGCAAACGAATAGTCTTTCCAAAAATGACTTTGGCTGGGGCTTGGCCCGTCGACGCATGTTCAGCGGCTCTATACGCCATCAAAAATAGTGGGATATGTCGGTTCCGGTCCCTTTGGTTCTCGTCAACCATCTTGGCCAGATGTTTATTGAGCGTGCCGTTGAAACGTTCGACCATTCCATCGGATTGGGGATGCAGCGGTGTTGTCCTCGTTTTCCGTATTCCCAGCTGCTCGCACATTTCGCTAAAAACTAGTGACTCAAAGTTTCGGCCTTGATCCGAATATACTTCACAAGGCACGCCGTACCTGCTGACCCAATTTAACACTAGCTGTTTGGCTACAGTAGTTGCTTCCTGGTTGGGAATGGGGTAGACCTCGGGCCACTTGCTGAAATAATCAGCTACAACCAGCGTGTATCGATTTCCCCATTCAGATTCAGGAAAGGGTCCAGCGATGTCAACAGCAATCCTTTCGAATGGCACCCCTGCGTTATAGGTTTGCATTTGTCCTCTCAGTCGTCGCTTTGGGCCTTTGACGGAAGCGCAAATTGTGCATCTGCGACACCAGTCCTCTACGTCTTCTCGAGCGTGGAGCCAGTAGAATCTTTCCCGCAATTTCGCTAAGGTTTTGTTAACACCAAGATGGCCTCCCGAGGATCCTTCATGCATTTCCTTTACCACATCGTGGATTCAGCTTGTGGGTAGTATAGTTTGCATCCTATAGGAGCTTCCATCCGCCGTTTCCCATTTCCCCTTGAGTACACCACCCTCCACCTGAAGGGAGTTCCATTGTGCCCAATAGCTTTTCAGGGTTGCGCCATGCGTTGAAACGTCCTTCCACTCAGGTCGCCCAGTCGTCTCCTTCCATACGAGCAATGGTCCGATGTCTTCATCGGCTAGCTGGGCATGTCGAATCTCCTCCGATGACCAACCTTCATCGAATTCGACCGTTATCAGTCGCAGATCAACGGGTGGTTCCTTTTCCTCAATCCGTCGGCAATGCTTGCAGTTAGCTGGACATGGGCGACGAGATAGGGCGTCAGCATTTCCATGAACTCCGCCCTTCCGATGAAAAATTTCGTAGTCGTATGACTGCAATCTTTCGATCCATCTCGCAACTTGTCCCTCGGGATTTTTGAAGTTGAGCAACCAGCTCAGTGATGCATGGTCCGTTCGAAGAACAAATTTCTGGCCATATAGATACTTGTGGAACTGCTTGGTGGCCTCTATTATAGCCAATAGCTCCTTCCTGGTCACACAGTAATTCCTCTCACTTTTTGAGAGAACTCGACTGTAATAAGAGAGGACTCTTTCTTCGCCATTGATCTGCTGGGAGAGTACAGCTCCAATACCGCCGTTGCTTGCATTGGTGTCAACTACAAACATTTTTCCGGTTTTCGGATACGCCAGCACGGGTGATTCACACAGCTTTTCCTTCAGGGTCTCAAAGGCTGTCTGGCATTGTTCATTCCAGACATACGGACGATTTTTCTCGGTTAGCTGATGGAGACACTTAGCTATTTTGGCAAAGTCTTTGACGAATCCTCGATAGTAGGTCGCCAGACCCAGAAAACTTCGTAGTTGGCGCTTGTTGTTTGGTGTTGGCCAACTTTTCACGGCTTCAATTTTCTCAGGGTCTGTTTTGACCCCTTCTGCTGATACGACGTGTCCCAGGTATTTTACTTCATCTGCGAAAAGAGTACACTTCTCGGGACTAAGTTTCAAATTTGCCAGTCGTAATCGGGAGAAAACCTCTTCTAAGTTCCGCACATGCTCTTCGAACGTTCTACCGATGACGATGATGTCATCTAGGTATACCAAGCAGGTTTTCCAGGTTAGACCACGTAGCACATATTCCATCAAGCGTTCGAAAGTGGCTGGAGCATTGCAAAGCCCAAACGGCATCACCACAAATTGCCACAATCCGGTCCCAACTGAAAATGCGGTCTTCTCTCGGTCCTTCTTGTCAATTTCTACCTGCCAGTAGCCACTCTTGAGATCGAGTGTAGAAAACCATTTTGCGTCGGCTAAAGTGTCCATGATGTCATCGATGCGTGGGAGCGGGTAACTATCTTTCTTAGTGACGTCGTTAAGCTGCCTATAGTCGACACAAAAGCGAGTGCTACCATCCTTTTTCTTCACTAGAACTACAGACGCGGCCCATGGACTGACAGAAGGTTCAATAACGCCTTGTTCTTCCATGTCCGAGATCAGCACGCTCACTTCTCCTTGTTTGGCTATAGGGAGACGTCTTGGTGCTTGTCGAATCGGCTTGGCTCCCTGTGTATCTATGACGTGACTTACCATACTCGTTCGGCCTTGGTCATCCGGGCTTGTTGAGAAGATGTCACTGTACTTGGTGACCAGATCAGAGGCTCGTTTGAATAGCTGCACTGGCAATTTGACCTGCTTCAATATTGCAGACGTGGATTCCCAGGCTTTGTCTGTGTCTTGCCTCCTTTTCCAATGATGGTCGTGAGTAGCTTCCAAAGAGGTGATGGTGAAAACAGGCTGGCAGCTGCCGATGACTTCTCCCGCTTTGATGCTCGTGGTTGAATCTGCGGTGTTAAGGACTCTAACCGGCACATATCCGTTCCTTAAAGATCTTACAAGGCATCGTCCTACAATCAAACTGCGTAATGCGGACGTCTTCGTTGGCTCTATCAGATAAGATCGGTGGTCTCCAGAATCACCATCAAGCTTGGCCCATACAATGCTTTCGGAAGAATTCGGTACATCAGTGTCAGTACATACCACTACATTCATCTTGGGGATTTGGACGCTGGGATCCTCCATCAGTACTTCTACATTCTGCCATTTCAGTACACGTTTGCCCAAATCCAACGTGATTCCATGTGGTCGCAGAAAATCCATTCCGAGAATGCAGTCATCCATAATGTTCGCGACCAGAAAATTATGTCGGAACACAAGGTCTCCCAACTGTATCTGGAGGTTGACCTCTCCATGAACAGGTGCAGTTTCTCCCGTGGCTGTCCGTAATGAGGAAATTCTGCCCTTGTGAAGTTGTTGCTGTCTAACTAGGTCTGGTCGGATAATCGATCGGGTTGCACCAGTGTCGATTGTTATGGTGCAGTGTTCTCCGTCAATTTGACCCGGAAGGCATAAGTCCGCTTCTCCACGATGTAGTCTTGACACGGTGATGGTGGTGCTGGGGACGTTGATCCTCCTAGCCAACCTCTGCCCCACGAAGTTGGCTCTTACATGTTTCCCGACCCCTCTGTTTGAAGGGCTTCCATTCTGGGCTCCTGACTCGGTCTGGATCTCCTCCTAGCTGCACACCCTGGACAATAGCTCGGTTTTCTTCGCTTCTTGCAGTCTCTTTGCAAGTGCCCCTTCTCTCCGCAATTCCAGCATCTAGGCGCACCATTTACATGCGGGTCTCGCTCAATTTCCCACGCGTTCACACCTGCACTCGTCTGTCACTACTTCACGAGCCCGGGCAGTGGTACGAGTCACATTTTTCGCTGCCTCAAAGTTCAGACTGTAAGCCAATGCGTCCTTAACCGTTTGCTTTTGAGCTAAACGCACGGCTTGTTGCAATTCCGGGTCCTTTAGTGCGCTGATGAATGCCTCTGTCGCTGCATCATCTCGGTGTTCTGGGTCGTAGGCTGGGTAAGCCAAAAGTGCTAGTCGCTCAATGTCTTGGGCTAGCTGCTGTAGGGTCTCACCAGACTTCTGCACCCGATGCCTTAGCTGTGACCGATAAATCTGCTTTAGATGATCGTCTCCATAACGCATGTCGAGCGCATTCATTATAGCATTCGGGTTTGAGTGCAATTCATCGGGGATGGTCTGCAAAAGCTCGGCAGCTGGGCCTCTTAGAGCAAGAATCAATGCAGTTGCTCATTCCTGGTCATTCCAGCGATTCGCCCTTGCGGCAGCTTCAAACTGGGTCTTGTAAATACTCCAGACCGTTTGCCCATCGAATATTGGTGCTTGGACATTTCTGGATGTGCTTTGCGCTGCGGTTATAAGCGAGGCTGGTGAAGAGGTTACTTTTGCCTTTGCTGCTTCCAATTCCTTTTTCATGTTTCCCATCTCATGGTTGATTCTCTCCTCTACCTGGCTGATATCATGGTTTATTCTCTCCTCGACCTGGCTGATCTCATGGTTAATTCTCTCCTCGACCTGGTAAACCTTTTCCTCGACCTGGTCAAGCTTTTCCTCGACGCCTTTAATTTGTTTGTTCAGATGACCGAGTTCCGCTTTTATTTCGGTTGACTGTTTCTCCAGCTTCTGTGTGATGTCTGCCTTGATTTCGATCGCTTGTTGGTCCAGCTTCACTGATTGTTCATTTAGCTTCGCAGTTAAACTGGATGACTGTTCATCTAGCTTCGCAGTCAGACTGGATGACATCAGCATTAACATTTGCATTAGCGCATTTTCTGGCTCCTTTGATTTTGGTGTTTCTACTTCTCCACCTTCTGCGCCTTTTTCCGCATCTCAGAGCTCACCCGAATCCAGATTCCTGCCTTCCGACTCGATCGCGTCACGCAAGCGTGCGATCAGTATGGCCTTTGTACCTTGCGTGGCCAGATTTCGCTGTTCCAACTCCTGTTTGAGCTCCGATATGCTCAATTGATTAATTTTTAAGATGTAAGTTTCCTGGCATCTTTATTGTTTCGGCTATTTTTCCACCAGTTTTCACGTTAATTTACACTATTGTGCACTTTAAAAATGTTGAAACGTTTTCACATCCAAAATGTTCTTTCTTACTTCTTGACACCACTGTCGCGTGTTATTGGTTCGCGGCCAATAATTTTAATGTTCCGGGAAAGTGAAAACGCAATGTCTTTTAATTTAAGTTAAAATAGTTTATTAAATGAAATGCACAATAATCAGTTAACACTTTCACTAATTTTAATTTTCACTATTACAAAAAAATCTAACACTTATCCATAAATTTCTTATCGCAATTGTCTTCTAAATTACTTCGCTATTACGAAACACACTTCCCACACACAATCGCAGTTCTTATCGCGATCGAATAAATGATCCCCCCGTTCATTCAGCTCGCCTTTATATAGGGTCTCTACCTATTCACCCATTTCTCGTACATTGGCGAATGTTCTACCTGGTAGGTTCGAGCAAGTTCATGAATGGAGTGACGTCACTTGCAGATGTTGATCATGCTTGTTGGGTTCTCGTGGGTTCGAGTAAATTCATTCGTTGACGTTCTTAATGATGATGAAAACAATTGCGACAGTAGCTCGCAGAATTATTTGTACATGTAATTATTTGTACATGTAACAATACGTAAATTTCCTTGTGAGACCTCTGGCTTTAATCATTCACTGTAGCCACAACTTCGATTCGATGATCAAAATTTTTGGTCTCATTTTGTAGCTGTCAGTCTGTTGTTAACGTCAAATACAAATTTGTAGTACTTTTCATAAGAATACTAATTTTTATAAGGTTCCTCATATTTTTGGGGGCAGGTCACGGACACTTTTTCCCTTTACGGCATTGCTGTGGCTTGATTTTTCAACCGATGCACTATATTTTGGTGCTAATGAATAGATTAGCGCCTGAATTTTCCAAAAAGTATAAATTTGTGGTATTTCGCAAAAGTTTAAGGACGGGCTTAGTGGCTGAAAGCCAAAAAAATCCCAATTTTTCACGTGTCAACTCCCCAAAACTTTAAATGGCTTTTTCTCCCCTTAAACGTGCGAATTTCGCGTTTTTACGTTTTCATTTAAAAGCTTAGCCCAAACTAGTGTTTTGGTGGTCGGAACATGTTTTAGGCAAAATATCAAGAATTTGCTGTTTCTAGAACACGTGCAGTTTTTGTGCAGATTTTCAGCTTTGATTGCTTACTCTGCCCGTAATTTTAATCCGATTGTCAATATTTTAGTCTTTTCTCATAGTTGCGTTTGTTTGGTTTGCGCAAAGTGCAAATATGTAGTAATTTGCATGAAAATACTAATTTTTATGACGCTTAGGAGGCGTAGACATGTTTTTGTCTACAATACGTAAATTTCCTTGTGAGACCTCTGGCTTTAATCGTTCACTGTAGCCACAACTTCTATTCGATGATCAAAATTTTAGTCTTATTTTGTAGCTGTCAGTCTGTTGTTTACGTGAAATACAAATTTGTAGTACTTTTCATAAGAATACTAATTTTTATAAGGTTCCTCATATTTTTGCGGGCAGGTCACAGAAACTTTTTCCCTTTACGGTATTGCTGAGGCTTGATTTTCCAACCGGTGCACTATATTTTGGTGTTAATGAATAGATCAGCGTATGAATTTTCCAAAAAGTATAAATTTGTGATATTTCGCAAAAGTTTAAGGGCGGGTTTAGTGGTTGAAACCCAAAAAATTCCCAATTTTTCACGTGTCAACTCCCCAAACTTTAAATGGCTTTTTCTCCCCTTAAACGTGCGAATTTCGCGTTTTTACGTTTTCATTTAAAAGCTTAGCCCAAACTAGTGTTTTGATGGTCGGAACATGTTTTAGGCAAAATATCAAGAATTTGCTGTTTCTAGAACACGTGCAGTTTTTGTGCAGATTTTCAGCTTTGATTGCTTACTCTGCCCGTAATTTTAATCTGATTGTCGATATTTTGGTCTTATCTCATAGTTGCGTTTGTTTGGTTTGCGCCAAGTGCAAATATGTAGTAATTTGCATGAAAATACTAATTTTTATGACGCTTAGGAGGCATAGACATGTTTTTGTCTACAATACGTAAATTTCCTTGTGAGACCTCTGGCTTTAATCGTTCACTTTAGCCACAACTTCTATTCGATGATCAAAATTTTAGTCTCATTTTGTAGCTGTCAGTCTCTTGTTAACGTCAAATAGAAATTTGTAGTACTTTTCATAAGAATACTAATTTTTATAAGGATCCTCATATTTTTGGGGGCAGGTCACGGAAACTTTTTCCCTTTACGGCATTGCTGTGGCTTGATTTTTCAACCGATGCACTATATTTTGGTGCTAGTGAATAGATCAGCGCCTGAATTTTCCAAAAAGTAAAAATATGTGGTATTTCGCAAAAGTTTAAGGACGGGTTTAGTGGTTGAAAGCCAAAAAAATCCCAATTCTTCACGTGTCAACTCCCCAAAACTTTAAATGGCTTTTTCTCCCCTTAAACGTGCGAATTTCGCGTTTTTACGTTTTCATTTAAAAGCTTAGCCCAAACTAGTGTTTTGATGGTCGGAACATGTTTTAGGCAAAATATCAAGAATTTGCTGTTTCTGGAACACGTGCAGTTTTTGTGCAGATTTTTAGCTTTGATTGCTTACTCTGCCCGTAATTTTAATCCGATTGTCGATATTTTAGTTTTTTCTCATAGTTGCGTTTGTTTGGTTTGCGCCAAGTGCAAATATGTAGTAATTTGCATGAAAATACCAAGTTTTATGACGCTTAGGAGGCATAGACATGTTTTTGTCTACAATACGTAAATTTCCTTGTGAGACCTCTGGCTTTAATCGTTCACTGTAGCCACAACTTCTATTCGATGATCAAAATTTTAGTCTCATTTTGTAGCTGTCAGTCTGTTCTTTACGTCAAACACAAATTTGTAGTACTTTTCACAAGAATACTAAGTTTTATAAGGTTCGTCCTATTTTTGGGGGCAGGTCACGGAAACTTTTTACCTTTACGGCATTGCTGTGGCTTGATTTTCCAACCGATGCACTATATTTTGGTGTTAATGAATAAATCAGCGTCTGAATTTTCCAAAAAGTATAAATTTGTGGTATTTCGCAAAAGTTTAAGGGCAGGCTTAGTGGTTGAAAGCCAAAAAAATCCCAATTTTTCACGTGTCAACTCCCCAAAACTTTAAATGGCTTTTTCTCCCCTTAAACGTGTGAATTTCGCGTTATTACGTTTTCATTTAAAAGCTTAGCCCAAACAAGTGTTTTGATGGTCGGAACATGTTTTAGGCAAAATATCAAGAATTTGCTGTTTCTAGAACACGTGCAGTTTTTGTGCAGATTTTCAGCTTTGATTGCTTACTCTGCCCGTAATTTTAATCCGATTGTCGATATTTTGGTCTTATCCCATAGTTGCGTTTGTTTGATTTGCGCCAAGTGCAAATATGTAGTAATTTGCATGAAATTACTAATTTTTATGACGCTTAGGAGGCGTAGACATGTTTTTGTCTACAATACGTAAATTTCCTTGTGAGACCTCTGGCTTTAATCGTTCACTGTAGCCACAACTTCTATTCGATGATCAAAATTTTAGTCTCATTTTGTAGCTGTCAGTCTGTTCTTTACGTCAAACACAAATTTGTAGTGTTTTTCACAAGAATACTAATTTTTATAAGGTTCCTCATATTTTTGGGGGCAGGTCACGGAAACTTTTTACCTTTACGGCATTGCTGTGGCTTGATTTTCCAACCGATGCACTATATTTTGGTGTTAATGAATAAATCAGCGTCTGAATTTTCCAAAAAGTATAAATTTGTGGTATTTCGCAAAAGTTTAAGGGCAGGCTTAGTGGTTGAAAGCCAAAAAAATCCCAATTTTTCACGTGTCAACTCCCCAAAACTTTAAATGGCTTTTTCTCCCTTAAACGTGCGAATTTCGCGTTTTTACGTTTTCATTTAAAAGCTTAGCCCAAACTAGTGTTTTGATGGTCGGAACATGTTTTAGGCAAAATATCAAGAATTTGCTGTTTCTAGAACACGTGCAGTTTTTGTGCAGATTTTCAGCTTTGATTGCTTACTCTGCCCGTAATTTTAATCCGATTGGCGATATTTTGGTCTTATTTCATAGTTGCGTTTGTTTGGTTTGCGCCAAGTGCAAATATGTAGTAATTTGCATGAAAATACTAATTTTTATGACGCTTAGGAGGCATAGACATGTTTTTGTCTACAATACGTAAATTTCCTTGTGAGACCTCTGGCTTTAATCGTTCACTGTAGCCACAACTTCTATTCGATGATCAAAATTTTAGTCTCATTTTGTAGCTGTCAGTCGGTTCTTTACGCCAAACACAAATTTGTAGTACTTTTCATAAGAATACTAATTTTTATAAGGTTCCTCATATTTTTGGGGGCAGGTCACGGAAACTTTTTCCCTTTACGGCATTGCTGTGGCTTGATTTTCCAACCGATGCACTATATTTTGGTGTTAATGAATAGATCAGCGTCTGAATTTTCCAAAAAGTATAAATTTGTGGTATTTCGCAAAAGTTTAAGGGCCGGCTTAGTGGTTGAAAGCCAAAAAAATCCCAATTTTTCACGTGTCAACTCCCCAAAACTTTAAATGGCTTTTTCTCCCCTTAAACGTGCGAATTTCGCGTTTTTACGTTTTCATTTAAAAGCTTAGCCCAAACTAGTGTTTTGATGGTCGGAACATGTTTTAGGCAAAATATCAAGAATTTGCTGTTTCTAGAACACGTGCAGTTTTTGTGCAGATTTTCAGCTTTGATTGCTTACTCTGGCCGTAATTTAAATCCGATTGTCGATATTTTGGTCTTATCTCATAGTTGCGTTTGTTTGGTTTGCGCGAAGTGCGAATATGTAGTAATTTGTATGAAAATACTAATTTTTATGACGCTTAGGAGGCATAGACATGCTTTTGTCTACAATACGTAAATTTCCTTGTGAGACCTCTGGCTTTAATCGTTCACTGTAGCCACAACTTCTATTCGATGATCAAAATTTTAGTCTCATTTTGTAGCTGTCAGTCTGTTCTTTGCGTCAAATACAAATTTGTAGTACTTTTCATAAGAATACTAATTTTTATAAGGTTCCTCATATTTTTGGAGGCAGGTCACGGAAACTTTTTCCCTTCACGACATTGCTGTGGCTTGATTTTCCAACCGATGCACTATATTTTGGTGTTAATGAATAGATCAGCGTCTGAATTTTCCAAAAAGTATAAATTTGTGGTATTTCGCAAAAGTTTAAGGGCGGGTTTAGTGGTTGACAGCCAAAAAAAACCCAATTTTTCACGTGTCAACTCCCCAAAACTTTAAATGGCTTTTTCTCCCCTTAAACGTGCGAATTTCGCGTTTTTACGTTTTCATTTAAAAGCTTAGCCCAAACTAGTGTTTTGATGGTCGGAACATGTTTTAGGCAAAATATCAAGAATTTGCTGTTTCTAGAACACGTGCAGTTTTTGTGCAGATTTTCAGTTTTGATTGCTTACTCTGCCCGTAATTTTAATCCGATTGTCGATATTTTAGTCTTATCTCATAGTTGCGTTTGTTTGGTTTGCGCCAGGTGCAAATATGTAGTAATTTGCATCAAAATACTAATTTTTATGACGCTTAGGAGGCATAGACATGTTTTTGTCTACAATACGTAAATTTCCTTGTGAGACCTCTGGCTTTAATCGTTCACTGTAGCCACAACTTCTATTCGATGATCAAAATTTTAGTCTCATTTTGTAGCTGTCAGTCTGTTGTTTACGCCAAATACAAATTTGTAGTACTTTTCATAAGAATACTAATTTTTATAAGGTTCCTCATATTTTTGGGGGCAGGTCACGGAAACTTTTTCCCTTTACGGCATTGCTGTGGCTTGATTTTTCAACCGATGCACTATATTTTGGTGTTAATGAATAGATCAGCGTCTGAATTTTCCAAAAAGTATAAATGTGTGGTATTTCGCAAAAGTTTAAGGGCGGGTTTAGTGGTTGAAAGCCAAAAAAATCCCAATTTTCACGTGTCAACTCCCCAAAATTTTAAATGGCTTTTTCTCCCCTTAAACGTGCGAATTTCGCGTTTTTACGTTTTCTTTTAAAAGCTTAGCCCAAACTAGTGTTTTGATGGTCGGAACATGTTTTAGGCAAAATATCAAGAATTTGCTGTTTCTAGAACACGTGCAGTTTTTGTGCAGATTTTCAGCTTTGATTGCTTACTCTGCCCGTAATTTTAATCCGATTGTCGATATTTTGGTCTTATCTCATAGCTGCTTTTGTTTGGTTTGCGCCAAGTGCAAATATGTAGTAATTTGCATGAAAATACTAATTTTTATGACGCTTAGGAGGCATAGACATGTTTTTGTCTAAAATACGTAAATTTCCTTGTGAGACCTCTGGCTTTAATCGTTCACTGTAGCCAGAACTTCTATTCGATGATCAAAATTTTAGTCTCATTTTGTAGCTGTCAGTCTGTTGTTAACGTCAAATACAAATTTGTAGTACTTTTCATAAAAATACTAATTTTTATAAGGTTCCTCATATTTTTGGGGGCAGGTCACGGAAACTTTTTCCCTTTACGGCATTGCTGTGGCTTGGTTTTTCAACCGATGCACTATATTTTGGTGTTAATGAATAGATCAGCGTCTGAATTTTCCAAAAAGTATAAATTTGTGGTATTTCGCAAAAGTTTAAGGGCGGGTTTAGTGGTTGAAAGCCAAAAAAATCCCAATTTTCACGTGTCAACTCCCCAAAATTTTAAATGGCTTTTTCTCCCCTTAAACGTGCGAATTTCGCGTTTTTACGTTTTCATTTAAAAGCTTAGCCCAAACTAGTGTTTTGATGGTCGGAACATGTTTTAGGCAAAATATCAAGAATTTGCTGTTTCTGGAACACGTGCAGTTTTTGTGCAGATTTTCAGCTTTGATTGCTTACTCTGCCCGTAATTTTAATCCGATTGTCGATATTTTAGTTTTTTCTCATAGTTGCGTTTGTTTGGTTTGCGCCAAGTGCAAATATGTAGTAATTTGCATGAAAATACCAAGTTTTATGACGCTTAGGAGGCATAGACATGTTTTTGTCTACAATACGTAAACGTAACGTCAACTCCCCAAAACTTTAAATGGCTTTTTCTCCCCTTAAACGTGTGAATTTCGCGTTTTTACGTTTTCATTTAAAAGCTTAGCCCAAACTAGTGTTTTGATGGTCGGAACATGTTTTAGGCAAAATATCAAGAATTTGCTGTTTCTAGAACACGTGCAGTTTTTGTGCAGATTTTCAGCTTTGATTGCTTACTCTGCCCGTAATTTTAATCCGATTGTCGATATTTTGGTCTTATCTCATAGTTGCGTTTGTTTGGTTTGCGCGAAGTGCAAATATGTAGTAATTTGCATGAAAATACTAATTTTTATGACGCTTAGGAGGCATAGACATGCTTTTGTCTACAATACGTAAATTTCCTTGTGAGACCTCTGGCTTTAATCGTTCACTGTAGCCACAACTTCTATTCGATGATCAAAATTTTAGTCTCATTTTGTAGCTGTCAGTCTGTTCTTTGCGTCAAATACAAACTTGTAGTACTTTTCATAAGAATACTAATTTTTATAAGGTTCCTCATATTTTTGGGGGCAGGTCACGGAAACTTTTTCCCTTTACGACATTGCTGTGGCTTGATTTTCCAACCGATGCACTATATTTTGGTGTTAATGAATAGATCAGCGTCTGAATTTTCCAAAAAGTATAAATTTGTGGTATTTCGCAAAAGTTTAAGGGCGGGTTTAGTGGTTGACAGCCAAAAAAAACCCAATTTTTCACGTGTCAACTCCCCAAAACTTTAAATGGCTTTTTCTCCCCTTAAACGTGCGAATTTCGCGTTTTTACGTTTTCATTTAAAAGCTTAGCCCAAACTAGTGTTTTGATGGTCGGAACATGTTTTAGGCAAAATATCAAGAATTTGCTGTTTCTAGAACACGTGCAGTTTTTGTGCAGATTTTCAGCTTTGATTGCTTACTCTGGCCGTAATTTAAATCCGATTGTCGATATTTTGGTCTTATCTCATAGCTGCTTTTGTTTGGTTTGCGCCAAGTGCAAATATGTAGTAATTTGCATGAAAATACTAATTTTTATGACGCTTAGGAGGCATAGACATGTTTTTGTCTAAAATACGTAAATTTCCTTGTGAGACCTCTGGCTTTAATCGTTCACTGTAGCCAGAACTTCTATTCGATGATCAAAATTTTAGTCAAATTTTGTAGCTGTCAGTCTGTTGTTAACGTCAAATACAAATTTGTAGTACTTTTCATAAGAATACTAAGTTTTATAAGGTTCCACATATTTTTGGGGGCAGGTCACGGAAACTTTTTCCCTTTACGGCATTGCTGTGGCTTGATTTTTCAACCGATGCACTATATTTTGGTGTTAATGAATAGATCAGCGTCTGAATTTTCCAAAAAGTATAAATTTGTGGTATTTCGCAAAAGTTTAAGGGCGGGTTTAGTGGTTGAAAGCCAAAAAATCCCAATTTTCATGTGTCAACTCCCCAAAATTTTAAATGGCTTTTTCTCCCCTTAAACGTGCGAATTTCGCGTTTTTACGTTTTCATTTAAAAGCTTAGCCCAAACTAGTGTTTTGATGGTCGGAACATGTTTTAGGCAAAATATCAAGAATTTGCTGTTTCTGGAACACGTGCAGTTTTTGTGCAGATTTTCAGCTTTGATTGCTTACTCTGGCCGTAATTTAAGTCCGATTGTCGATATTTTAGTCTTTTCTCATAGTTGCGTTTGTTTGGTTTGCGCCAAGTGCAAATATGTAGTAATTTGCATGAAAATACCAAGTTTTATGACGCTTAGGAGGCATAGACATGTTTTTGTCTACAATACGTAAATTTCCTTGTGAGACCTCTGGATTTAATCGTTCACTGTAGCCACAACTTCTATTCGATGATCAAAATTTTAGTCTCATTTTGTAGCTGTCAGTCTGTTATTTACGTCAAACACAAATTTGTAGTACTTTTCACAAGAATACTAATTTTTATAAGGTTCCTCATATTTTTGGGGGCAGGTCACGGAAACTTTTTACCTTTACGGCATTGCTGTGGCTTGATTTTCCAACCGATGCACTATATTTTAGTGTTAATGAATAGACCAGCGTCTGAATTTTCCAAAAAGTATAAATTTGTGGTATTTCGCAAAAGTTTAAGGGCGGGTTTAGTGGTTGAAAGCCAAAAAAATCCCAATTTTTCACGTGTCAACTCTCCAAAACTTTAAATGGCTTTTTCTCCCCTTAAACGTGCGAATTTCGCGTTTTTACGTTTTCATTTAAAAGCTTAGCCCAAACAAGTGTTTTGATGGTCGGAACATGTTTTAGGCAAAATATCAAGAATTTGCTGTTTCTAGAACACGTGCAGTTTTTGTGCAGATTTTCAGCTTTGATTGCTTACTCTGCCCGTAATTTTAATCCGATTGTCGATATTTTGGTCTTATCCCATAGTTGCGTTTGTTTGATTTGCGCCAAGTGCAAATATGTAGTAATTTGCATGAAAATACTAATTTTTATGACGCTTAGGAGGCATAGACATGTTTTTGTCTACAATACGTAAATTTCCTTGTGAGACCTCTGGCTTTAATCGTTCACTGTAGGCACAACTTCTATTCGATGATCAAAATTTTAGTCTCATTTTGTAGCTGTCAGTCTGTTCTTTACGTCAAACACAAATTTGTAGTACTTTTCATAAGAATACTAATTTTTATAAGGTTCCTCATATTTTTGGGGGCAGGTCACGGAAACTTTTTCCCTTTACGGCATTGCTGTGGCTTGATTTTCCAACTGGTGCACTATATTTTGAAGTTAATGAATAGATCAGCGTCTGAATTTTCCAAAAAGCATAAATTTGTGGTATTTCGCAAAAGTTTAAGGGCGGGTTTAGTGGTTGAAAGCCAAAAAAATCCCAAATTTTCACGTGTCAACTCCCCAAAACTTTAAATGGCTTTTTCTCCCCTTAAACGTGCGAATTTCGCGTTTTTACGTTTTCATTTATAAGCTTAGCCCAAACTAGTGTTTTGATGGTCGGAACATGTTTCAGGCAAAATATCAAGAATTTGCTGTTTCTGGAACATGTGCAGTTTTTGTGCAGATTTTCGGCTTTGATTGCTTACTCTGCCCGTAATTTTAATCCGATTGTCGATATTTTAGTCTTATCTCATAGTTGCGTTTGTTTGGTTTGCGCCAGGTGCAAATATGTAGTAATTTGCAGGAAAATACTAATTTTTATGACGCTTAGGAGGCATAGACATGTTTTTGTCTACAATACGTAAATTTCCTTGTGAGACCTCTGGCTTTAATCGTTCACTGTAGCCACAACTTCTATTCGATGATCAAAATTTTAGTCTCATTTTGTAGCTGTCAGTCTGTTCTTTACGCCAAATACAAATTTGTAGTACTTTTCATAAGAATACTAAGTTTTATAAGGTTCCTCATATTTTTGGGGGCAGGTCACGGAAACTTTTTCCCCTTACGGCATTGCTGTGGCTTGATTTTTCAACCGATGCACTATATTTTGGTGTTAATGAATAGATCAGCGTCTGAATTTTCCAAAAAGTATAAATTTGTGGTATTTCGCAAAAGTTTAAGGGCGGGTTTAGTGGTTGAAAGCCAAAAAAATCCCAATTTTTCACGTGTCAACTCCCCAAAACTTTAAATGGCTTTTTCTCCCCTTAAACGTGCGAATTTCGCGTTTTTACGTTTTCATTTAAAAGCTTAGCCCAAACTAGTGTTTTGATGGTCGGAACATGTTTTAGGCAAAATATCAAGAATTTGCTATTTCTAGAACACGTGCAGTTTTTGTGCAGATTTTCAGCTTTGATTGCTTACTCTGCCCGTAATTTTAATCCGATTGTCGATATTTTGGTCTTATCTCATAGTTGCGTTTGTTTGGTTTGCGCCAAAGGCAAATATGTAGTAATTTGCATGAAAATACTAATTTTTATGACGCTTAGGAGGCATAGACATGTTTTTGTCTAAAATACGTAAATTTCCTTGTGAGACCTCTGGCTTTAATCGTTCACTGTAGCCAGAACTTCTATTCGATGATCAAAATTTTAGTCTCATTTTGTAGCTGTCAGTCTGTTGTTAACGTCAAATACAAATTTGTAGTACTTTTCATAAGAATACTAATTTTTATAAGGTTCCTCATATTTTTGGGGGCAGGTCACGGAAACTTTTTACTTTTACGGCATTGCTGTGGCTTGATTTTTCAACCGTTGCACTATATTTTGGTGTTAATGAATAGATCAGCGTCTGAATTTTCCAAAAAGTATAAATTTGTGGTATTTCGCAAAAGTTTAAGGGCGGGTTTAGTGGTTGAAAGCCAAAAAAATCCCCAATTTTCACGTGTTAACTCCCCAAAATTTTAAATGGCTTTTTCTCCCCTTAAACGTGCGAATTTCGCGTTTTTTACGTTTTCATTTAAAAGCTTAGCCCAAACTAGTGTTTTGATGGTCGGAACATGTTTTAGGCAAAATATCAAGAATTTGCTGTTTCTGGAACACGTGCAGTTTTTGTGCAGATTTTCAGCTTTGATTGCTTACTCTGCCCGTAATTTTAATCCGATTGTCGATATTTTAGTTTTTTCTCATAGTTGCGTTTGTTTGGTTTGCGCCAAGTGCAAATATGTAGTAATTTGCATGAAAATACCAAGTTTTATGACGCTTAGGAGGCATAGACATGTTTTTGTCTACAATACGTAAATTTCCTTGTGAGACCTCTGGCTTTAATCGTTCACTGTAGCCACAACTTCTATTCGATGATCAAAATTTTAGTCTCATTTTGTAGCTGTCAGTCTGTTATTTACGTCAAACACAAATTTGTAGTACTTTTCACAAGAACACTAATTTTTATAAGGTTCCTCATATTTTTGGGGGCAGGTCACGGAAACTTTTTCCCTTTACGGCATTGCTGTGGCTTGATTTTCCAACCGATGCACTATATTTTGGTGTTAATGAATAGATCAGCGTCTGTATTTTCCAAAAAGTATAAATTTGTGGTATTTCGCAAAAGTTTAAGGGTGGGTTTAGTGGTTGAAAGCCAAAAAAATCCCAATTTTTCACGTGTCAACTCTCCAAAACTTTAAATGGCTTTTTCTCCCCTTAAACGTGCGAATTTCGCGTTTTTACGTTTTCATTTAAAAGCTTAGCCCAAACAAGTGTTTTGATGGTCGGAACATGTTTTAGGCAAAATATCAAGAATTTGCTATTTCTAGAACACGTGCAGTTTTTGTGCAGATTTTCAGCTTTGATTGCTTACTCTGCCCGTAATTTTAATCCGATTGTCGATATTTTGGTCTTATCCCATAGTTGCGTTTGTTTGATTTGCGCCAAGTGCAAATATGTAGTAATTTGCATGAAAATACTAATTTTTATGACGCTTAGGAGGCATAGACATGTTTTTGTCTACAATACGTAAATTTCCTTGTGAGACCTCTGGATTTAATCGTTCACTGTAGCCACAACTTCTATTCGATGATCAAAATTTTAGTCTCATTTTGTAGCTGTCAGTCTGTTCTTTACGTCAAACACAAATTTGTAGTACTTTTCACAAGAATACTAATTTTTATAAGGTTCCTCATATTTTTGGGGGCAGGTCACGGAAACTTTTTCCCTTTACGGCATTGCTGTGGCTTGATTTTCCAACCGATGCACTATATTTTGGTGTTAATGAATAGATCAGACTCTGAATTTTCCAAAAAGTATAAATTTGTGGTATTTCGCAAAAGTTTAAGGGCGGGTTTAGTGGTTGAAAGCCAAAAAAATCCCAATTTTTCACGTGTCAACTCCCCAAAACTTTAAATGGCTTTTTCTCCCCTTAAACGTGCGAATTTCGCGTTTTTACGTTTTCATTTAAAAGCTTAGCCCAAACTAGTGTTTTGATGGTCGGAACATGTTTTAGGCGAAATATCAAGAATTTGCTGTTTCTAGAACACGTGCAGTTTTTGTGCAGATTTTCAGCTTTGATTGCTTACTCTGCCCGTAATTTTAATCCGATTGTCGATATTTTGGTCTTATCTCATAGTTGCGTTTGTTTAGTTTGCGTCAAGTGCAAATATGTAGTAATTTGCATGAAAATACTAATTTTTATGACGCTTAGGAGGCATAGACATGTTTTTGTCTACAATACGTAAATTTCCTTGTGAGACCTCTGGCTTTAATCGTTCACTGTAGCCACAACTTCTATTCGATGATCAAAATTTTAGTCTCATTTTGTAGCTGTCAGTCTGTTATTTACGTGAAATACAAATGTGTAGTACTTTTCATAAGAATACTAATTTTTATAAGGTTCCTCATATTTTTGGGGGCAGGTCACGGAAACTTTTTCCCTTTACGGCATTGCTGTGGCTTGATTTTTCAATCGATGCACTATATTTTGGTGTTAATGAATAGATCAGCGTTTGAATTTTCCAAAAAAGTATAAATTTGTGGTATTTCGCAAAAGCTTAAGGGCGGGCTTAGTGGTTGAAAGCCAAAAAAATCCCAATTTTACACGTGTCAACTCCCCAAAACTTTAAATGGCTTTTTCTCCCCTTAAAAGTGCGAATTTCGCGTTTTTACGTTTTCATTTAAAAGCTTAGCCCAAACTAGTGTTTTGAAGGTCGGAACATGTTTTAGGCGAAATGTCAAGAATTTGCTGTTTCTAGAACACGTGCAGTTTTTGTGCAGATTTTCAGCTTTGATTGCTTACTCTGCCCGTAATTTTAATCCGATTGTCGATATTTTGGTCTTATTTTATAGTTGCGTTTGTTTGGTGTGCGCCAAGTGCAAATATGTAGGAATTTGCATGAAAATACTAATTTTTATGACGCTTAGGAGGCATAGACATGTTTTTGTCTACAATACGTAAATTTCCTTGTGAAACCTCTGGCTTTAATCGTTCACTGTAGCCACAACTTCTATTCGATGATCAAAATTTTAGTCTCATTTTGTAGCTGTCAGTCTGTTTTTTACGTCAAACACAAATTTGTAGTACTTTTCATAAGAATACTAATTTTTATAAGGTTCCTCATATCTTTGGGGGCAGGTCACGGAAACTTTTTCCCTTTACGGCATTGCTGTGGCTTGATTTTTCAACCGGTGCGCTATATTTTGGTGTTAATGAATAGATCAGCGTCTGAATTTTCCAAAAAGTATAAATTTGTGGTATTTCGCAAAAGTTTAAGGGCGGGTTTAGTGGTTGAAAGCCAAAAAAATCCCAATTTTTCACGTGTCAACCCCCCAAAACTTTAAATGGCTTTTTCTCCCCTTAAACGTGCGAATTTCGCGTTTTTACGTTTTCATTTAAAAGCTTAGCCCAAACTAGTAATTTGATGGTCGGAACATGTTTTAGGCAAAATATCAAGAATTTGCTGTTTCTAGAACACGTGCAGTTTTTGTGCAGATTTTCAGCTTTGATTGCTTACTCTGCCCGTAATTTTAATCCGATTGTCGATATTTTGGTCTTTTCTCATAGTTGCGTTTGTTTGGTTAGCGCCAAGTGCAAATCTGTAGTAATTTGCTTGAAAATACTAATTTTTATGACGCTAAGGAGGCATAGACATGTTTTTGTCTAAAATACGTAAATTTCCTTGTGAGACCTCTGGCTTTAATCGTTCACTGTAGCCACAACTTCTATTCGATGATCAAAATGTTAGTCTCATTTTGTAGCTGTCAGTCTGTTGTTTACGTGAAATACAAATTTGTAGTACTTTTCATAAGATCACTAATTTTTATAAGGTTCCTCATATTTTTGGGGGCAGGTCACGGAAAGTTTTTCCCTTTACGGCATTGCTGTGGCTTGATTTTTCAACCGATGCACTATATTTTGGTGTTAATGAATAGATCAGCGTCTGAATTTTCCAAAAAGTATAAATTTGTGGTATTTCGCAAAAGTTTAAGGGCGGGTTTAGTGGTTGAAAGCCAAAAAAATCCCAATTTTTTACGTGTCAACCCCCCAAAACTTTAAATGGCTTTTTCTTCCCTTAAACGTGCGAATTTCGCGTTTTTACGTTTTCATTTAAAAGCTTAGCCCAAACTAGTGTTTTGATGGTCGGAACATGTTTTAGGCAAAATATCAAGAATTTGCTGTTTCTAAAACACGTGCAGTTTTATTGCAGATTTTCAGCTTTGATTGCTTACTTTGCCCGTAATTTTAATCCGATTGTCGATATTTTGGTCTTATTTCATAGTTGCGTTTGTTTGGTTTGCGCTAAGTGCAAATATGTAGTAATTTGCATGAAAATACTAATTTTTATGACGCTTAGGAGGCATAGACATGTTTTTGTCTAAAATACGTAAATTTCCTTGTGAGACCTCTGGCTTTAATCGTTCACTGTAGCCACAACTTCTATTCGATGATCCAAATTTTAGTCTCATTTTGTAGGTGTCAGTCTGTTCTTTACGTCAAATACAAATTTGTAGTACTTTTCATAAGAATACTAATTTTTATAAGGTTCCTCATATTTTTGGGGGCAGGTCACGGAAACTTTTTACATTTACGGCATTGCTGTGGCTTGATTTTTCAACCGATGCACTATATTTTGGTGTTAATGAATAGATCAGCGTTTGAATTTTCCAAAAAAGTATAAATTTGTGGTATTTCGCAAAAGCTTAAGGGCGGGCTTAGTAGTTGAAACCCAAAAAAATCCCAATTTTTCACGTGTCAACTCCCCAAAACTTTAAATGGCTTTTTCTCCCCTTAAACGTGCGAATTTCGCGTTTTTACGTTTTCATTTAAAAGCTTAGCCCAAACTAGTGTTTTGAAGGTCGGAACATGTTTTAGGCGAAATATCAAGAATTTGCTGTTTCTAGAACACGTGCAGTTTTTGTGCAGATTTTCAGCTTTGATTGCTTACTCTGCCCGTAATTTTAATCCGATTGTCGATATTTTGGTCTTATCTCAAAGTTGCGTTTGTTTGGTGTGCGCCAAGTGCAAATATGTAGGAATTTGCATGAAAATACTAATTTTTATGACGCTTAGGAGGCATAGACATGTTTTTGTCTACAATACGTAAATTTCCTTGTGAAACCTCTGGCTTTAATCGTTCACTGTAGCCACAACTTCTATTCGATGATCAAAATTTTAGTCTTATTTTGTAGCTGTCAGTCTGTTGTTTACGTGAAATACAAATTTGTAGTACTTTTCATAAGAATACTAATTTTTATAAGGTTCCTCATATCTTTGGGGGCAGGTCACGGAAACTTTTTACCTTTACGGCATTGCTGTGGCTTGATTTTTCAACCGGTGCGCTATATTTTGGTGTTAATGAATAGATCAGCGTCTGAATTTTCCAAAAAGTATAAATTTGTGGTATTTCGCAAAAGTTTAAGGGCGGGTTTAGTGGTTGAAAGCCAAAAAAATCCCAATTTTTCACGTGTCAACCCCCCAAAACTTTAAATGGCTTTTTCTCCCCTTAAACGTGCGAATTTCGCGTTTTTACGTTTTCATTTAAAAGCTTAGCCCAAACTAGTGTTTTGATGGTCGGAACATGTTTTAGGCAAAATATCAAGAATTTGCTGTTTCTAGAACACGTGCAGTTTTTGTGCAGATTTTCAGCTTCGATTGCTTACTCTGCCCGTAATTTTAATCCGATTGTCGATATTTTGGTCTTATCTCATAGTTGCGTTTGTTTGGTTAGCGCCAAGTGCAAATCTGTAGCAATTTGCTTGAAAATACTAATTTTTATGACGCTTAGGAGGCATAGACATGTTTTTGTCTAAAATACGTAAATTTCCTTGTGAGACCTCTGGCTTTAATCGTTCACTGTAGCCACAACTTCTATTCGATGATCAGATTTTAGACTCATTTTGTAGCTGTCAGTCTGTTGTTTACGTCAAATACAAGTTTGTAGTACTTTTCATAAGAATACTAATTTTTATAAGGTTCCTAATATTTTTGGGGGCAGGTCACGGAAACTTTTTCCCTTTACGGCATTGCTGTGGCTTGATTTTTCAACCGACGCACTATATTTTGGTGTTAATAAATAGATCAGATTCTGAATTTTCCAAAAAGTATAAATTTGTGGTATTTCGCAAAAGTTCAAGGGCGGGTTTAGTGGTTGAAAGCCAAAAAAATCCCAATTTTTCACGTGTCAACTCCCCAAAACTTTAAATGGCTTTTTCTTCCCTTAAACGTGCGAATCTCGCGTTTTTACGTTCTCATTTAAAAGCTTAGCCCAAACTAGTGTTTTGATGGTCGGAACATGTTTTAGGCAAAATATCAAGAATTTGCTGTTTCCAGAACACGTGCAGTTTTTGTGCAGATTTTCAGCTTTGATTGCTTACTCTGCCCGTAATTTTAATCCGATTGTCGATATTTTGGTCTTATCTCATAGTTGCGTTTGTTTGGTTTGCGCCAAGTGCAAAAATGTAGTAATTTGCATGAAAATACTAATTTTTATGACGCTTAGGAGGCATAGACATGTTTTTGTCTACAATACGTAAATTTCCTTGTGAGACCTCTGGCTTTAATCGTTCACTGTAGCCACAACTTCTATTCGATGATCAAAATTTTAGTCTCATTTTGTAGCTGTCAGTCTGTTGTTTACGTCAAATACAAATTTGTAGTACTTTTCATAAGAATACTAATTTTTTAAGGTTCCTCATATTTTTGGGGGCAGGTCACGGAAACTTTTTCCCTTTACGGCATTGCTGTGGCTTGATTTTTCAACCGATGCACTATATTTTGGTGTTAATGAATAGATCAGCGTCTGAATTTTTCAAAAAGTATAAATTTGTGGTATTTCGCAAAAGTTCAAGGGCGGGTTTAGTACTTGATAGCCAAAAAAATCCCAATTTTTCACGTGTCAACTCCCCAAAACTTTAAATGGCTTTTTCTCCCCTTAAACGTGCGAATTTCGCGTTTTTACGTTTTCATTTAAAAGCTTAGCCCAAACTAGTGTTTTGATGGTCGGAACATGTTTTAGGCAAAATATCAAGAATTTGCTGTTTCTAGAACACGTGCAGTTTTTGTGCAGATTTTCAGCTTTGATTGCTCACTCTGCCCGTAATTTTAATCCGATTGTCGATATTTTGGTCTTATCTCATAATTGCGTTTGTTTGGTTTGCGCCAAGTGCAAATATATAGTAATTTGCATGAAAACACTAATTTTTATGACGCTTAGGAGGCATAGACATGTTTTTGTCTAAAATACGTAAATTTCCTTGTGAGACCTCTGGCTTTAATCGTTCACTGTAGCCACAACTTCTATTCGATGATCAAAATTTTAGTCTCATTTTGTAGCTGTCTGTCTGTTCTTTGCGTCAAATACAAATTTGTAGTACTTTTCATAAGAATACTAATTTTTATAAGGTTCCTCATATTTTTGGGGGCAGGTCACGGAAACTTTTTACCTTTACGGCATTGCTGTGGCTTGATTTTTCAACCGATGCACTATATTTTGGTGTTAATGAATAGATCAGCGTCTGGATTTTCCAAAAAGTATAAATTCGTGGTATTTCGAAAAAGTTTAAGGGCGGGTTTAGTGGTTGAAAGCCAAAAAAATCCCAATTTTTCACGTGTCAACTCCCCAAAACTTTAAATGGCTTTTTCTCCCCTTAATCGTGCGAATTTCGCGTTTTTACGTTTTCATTTAAAAGCTTAGCCCAAACTAGTGTTTTGATGGTCGGAACATGTTTTAGGCAAAATATCAAGAATTTGCTGTTTCTAGAACACGTGCAGTTTTTGTGCAGATTTTCAGCTTTGATTGCTTACTCTGGCCGTAATTTTAATCCGATTGTCGATATTTTGGTCTTATCTCATAGTTGCGTTTGTTTGGTTTGCGCCAAGTGCAAATATGTAGTAATTTGCATGAAAATACTAATTTTTATGACGCTTAGGAGGCATAGACATGTTTTTGTCTAAAATACGTAAATTTCCTTGTGAGACCTCTGGCTTTAATCGTTCACTGTAGCCACAACTTCTATTCGATGATCAAAATTTTAGTCTCATTTTGTAGCTGTCAGTCTGTTGTTTACGTCAAATATAAATTTGTAGTACTTTTCATAAGAATACTAATTTTTATAAGGTTCCTCATATTTTTGGGGGCAGGTCACGGAAACTTTTTCCCTTTACGGCATTGCTGTGGCCTGAGTTTTCAACCGATGCACTATATTTTGGTGTTAATGAATAGATCAGATTCTGAATTTTCCAAAAAGTATAAATTTGTGGTATTTTGCAAAAGTTCAAGGGCGGGTTTAGTGGTTGAAAGCCAAAAAAATCCCAATTTTTCACGTGTCAACTCCCCAAAACTTTAAATGGCTTTTTCTCCCCTTAAACGTGCGAATTTCGCGTTTTTACGTTTTCATTTAAAAGCTTAGCCCAAACTAGTGTTTTGATGGTCGGAACATGTTTTAGGCAAAATATCAAGAATTTGTTGTTTCTAGAACACGTGCAGTTTTTGTGCAGATTTTCAGCTTTGATTGCTTACTCTGCCCGTAATTTTAATCCGATTGTCGATATTTTGTACTTATCTCATAGGTCCGTTTGTTTGGTTTGCGCCAATAGCAAATATGTAGTAATTTGCATGAAAATACTAATTTTTATGACGCTTAAGAGGCATAGACATGTTTTTGTCTAAAATACGTAAATTTCTTTGTGAGACCTCTGGCTTTAATCGTTCACTGTAGCCACAACTTTTATTCGATGATCAAAATTTTAGTCTCATTTTGTAGCTGTCAGTCTGTTCTTTACGTCAAATATAAATTTGTAGTACTTTTCATAAGAATACTAATTTTTATAAGGTTCCTCATATTTTTGGGGGCAGGTCACGGAAACTTTTTACCTTTACGGCGTTGCTGTGGCTTGATTTTTCAACCGATGCACTATATTTTGGTGTTAATGAATAGATCAGATTCTGAGTTTTCCAAAAAGTATAAATTTGTGGTATTTCGCAAAAGTTCAAGGGCGGGTTTAGTGGTTGAAAGCCAAAAAAATCCCAATTTTTCACGTGTCAACTCCCCAAAACTTTAAATGGCTTTTTCTCCCCTTAAACGTGCGAATTTCGCGTTTTTACGTTTTCATTTAAAAGCTTAGCCAAAACTAGTGTTTTGATGGTCGGAACATGTTTTAGGCAAAATATCAAGAATTTCCTGTTTCTAGAACACGTGCAGTTTTTGTGCAGATTTTCAGCTTTGATTGCTTACTCTGCCCGTAATTTAAATCCGATTGTCGATATTTTGGTCTTATCTCATAGTTGCGTTTGTTTGGTTTGCGCCAAGTGCAAATATGTAGTAATTTGCATGAAAACACTAATTTTTATGACGCTTAGAAGGCATAGACATGTTTTTGTCTAAAATACGTAAATTTCCTTGTGAGACCTCTGGCTTTAATCGTTCACTGTAGCCACAACTTCTATTCGATGATCAAAATTTTAGTCTCATTTTGTAGCTGTCAGTCTGTTCTTTACGTCAAATACAAATTTGTAGTACTTTTCATAAGAATACTAATTTTTATAAGGTTCCTCATATTTTTGGGGGCAGGTCACGGAAACTTTTTACCTTTACGGCATCGCTGTGGCTTGATTTTTCAACCGATGCACTATATTTTGGTGTTAATAAATAGATCAGACTCTGAATTTTCCAAAAAGTATAAATTTGTGGTATTTCGCAAAAGTTCAACGGCGGGTTTAGTGGTTGAAAGCCAAAAAAATCCCAATTTTTCACGTGCCAACTCCCCAAAACTTTAAATGGCTTTTTCTCCCCTTAAACGTGCGAATTTCGCGTTTTTACGTTTTCATTTAAAAGCTTAGCCCAAACTAGTGTTTTGATGGTCGGAACATGTTTTAGGCAAAATATCAAGAATTTGCTGTTTCTAGAACACGTGCAGTTTTTGTGCAGATTTTCAGCTTTGATTGCTTACTCTGGCCGTAATTTTAATCCGATTGTCGATATTTTGGTCTTATCTCATAGTTGCGTTTGTTTGGTTTGCGCCAAGTGCAAATCTGTAGTAATTTGCTTGAAAATACTAATTTTTATGACGCTTAGGAGGCATAGACATGTTTTTGTCTACAATACGTAAATTTCCTTGTGAGACCTCTGGCTTTAATCGTTCACTGTAGCCACAACTTCTATTCGATGATCAAAATTTTAGTCTCATTTTGTAGCTGTCAGTCTGTTGTTTACGTCAAATATAAATTTGTAGTACTTTTCATAAGAATACTAATTTTTATAAGGTTCCTCATATTTTTGGGGGCAGGTCACGGAAACTTTTTCCCTTTACGGCATTGCTGTGGCCTGAGTTTTCAACCGATGCACTATATTTTGGTGTTAATGAATAGATCAGATTCTGAATTTTCCAAAAAGTATAAATTTGTGGTATTTTGCAAAAGTTCAAGGGCGGGTTTAGTGGTTGAAAGCCAAAAAAATCCCAATTTTTCACGTGTCAACTCCCCAAAACTTTAAATGGCTTTTTCTCCCCTTAAACGTGCGAATTTCGCGTTTTTACGTTTTCATTTAAAAGCTTAGCCCAAACTAGTGTTTTGATGGTCGGAACATGTTTTAGGCAAAATATCAAGAATTTGTTGTTTCTAGAACACGTGCAGTTTTTGTGCAGATTTTCAGCTTTGATTGCTTACTCTGCCCGTAATTTTAATCCGATTGTCGATATTTTGTACTTATCTCATAGCTGCGTTTGTTTGGTTTGCGCCAATAGCAAATATGTAGTAATTTGCATGAAAATACTAATTTTTATGACGCTTAGGAGGCATAGACATGTTTTTGTCTAAAATACGTAAATTTCTTTGTGAGACCTCTGGCTTTAATCGTTCACTGTAGCCACAACTTTTATTCGATGATCAAAATTTTAGTCTCATTTTGTAGCTGTCAGTCTGTTATTTACGTCAAATATAAATTTGTAGTACTTTTCATAAGAATACTAATTTTTATAAGGTTCCTCATATTTTTGGGGGCAGGTCACGGAAACTTTTTACCTTTACGGCGTTGCTGTGGCTTGATTTTTCAACCGATGCACTATATTTTGGTGTGCATGAATAGATCAGATTCTGAATTTTCCAAAAAGTATAAATTTGTGGTATTTCGCAAAAGTTCAAGGGCGGGTTTAGTGGTTGAAAGCCAAAAAAATCCCAATTTTTCACGTGTCAACTCCCCAAAACTTTAAATGGCTTTTTCTCCCCTTAAACGTGCGAATTTCGCATTTTTACGTTTTCATTTAAAAGCTTAGCCCAAACTAGTGTTTTGATGGTCGGAACATGTTTTAGGCAAAATATCAAGAATTTGCTGTTTCTAGAACACGTGCAGTTTTTGTGCAGATTTTCAGCTTTGATTGCTTACTCTGCCCGTAATTTAAATCCGATTGTCGATATTTTGGTCTTATCTCATAGTTGCGTTTGTTTGGTTTGCGCCAAGTGCAAATATGTAGTAATTTGCATGAAAACACTAATTTTTATGACGCTTAGGAGGCATAGACATGTTTTTGTCTAAAATACGTAAATTTGCTTGTGAGACCTCTGGCTTTAATCGTTCACTGTAGCCACAACTTCTATTCGATGATCAAAATTTTAGTCTCATTTTGCAGCTGTCAGTCTGTTCTTTACGTCAAATATAAATTTGTAGTACTTTTCATAAGAATACTAATTTTTATAAGGTTCCTCATATTTTTGGGGGCAGGTCACGGAAACTTTTTCCCTTTACGTCATTGCTGTGGCTTGATTTTTCAACCGATGCACTATATTTTGGTGTTAATGAATAGATCAGCGTTTGAATTTTCCAAAAAGTATAAATTTGTGGTATTTCGCAAAAGTTTAAGGGCGGGTTTAGTGGTTGAAAGCCAAAAAAATCCCAATTTTTCACGTGTCAACCCCCCAAAACTTTAAATGGCTTTTTCTCCCCTTAAACGTGCGAATTTCGCGTTTTTACGTTTTCATTTAAAAGCTTAGCCCAAACTAGTGTTTTGATGGTCGGAACATGTTTTAGGCAAAATATCAAGAATTTGCTGTTTCTAGAACACGTGCAGTTTTTGTGCAGATTTTCAGCTTTGATTGCTTACTCTGCCCGTAATTTTAATCCGATTGTCGATATTTTGGTCTTATCTCATAGTTGCGTTTGTTTGGTTAGCGCCAAGTGCAAATCTGTAGTAATTTGCTTGAAAATACTAATTTTTATGACGCTAAGGAGGCATGGACATATTTTTGTCTAAAATACGTAAATTTCCTTGTGAGACCTCTGGCTTTAATCGTTCACTGTAGCCACAACTTCTATTCGATGATCAAAATTTTAGTCTTATTTTGTAGCTGTCAGTCTGTTGTTAACATCAAATACAAATTTGTAGTACTTTTCATAAGATCACTAATTTTTATAAGGTTCCTCATATTTTTGGGGGCAGGTCACGGAAACTTTTTCCCTTTACGGCATTGCTGTGGCTTGATTTTTCAACCGATGCACTATATTTTGGTGTTAATGAATAGATCAGCGTCTGAATTTTCCAAAAAGTATAAATTTGTGGTATTTCGCAAAAGTTTAAGGGCGGGGTTAGTGGTTGAAAGCCAAAAAAAGCCCAATTTTTCACGTGTCAACTCCCCAAAACTTTAAATGGCTTTTTCTCCCCTTAAACGTGCGAATTTCGCGTTTTTACGTTTTCATTTAAAAGCTTAGCCCAAACTAGTGTTTTGATGGTCGGAACATGTTTTAGGCAAAATATCAAGATTTTCAGCTTTGATTGCTTACTTTGCCCGTAATTTTAATCCGATTGTCGATATTTTGGTCTTATTTCATAGTTGCGTTTGTTTGGTTTGCGTTAAGTGGAAATATGTAGTAATTTGCATGAAAATACTGATTTTTATGACGCTTAGGAGGCATAGACATGTTTTTGTCTAAAATACGTAAATTTCCTTGTGAGACCTCTGGCTTTAATCGTTCACTGTAGCCACAACTTCTATTCGATGATCCAAATTTTAGTCTCATTTTGTAGGTGTCAGTCTGTTCTTTACGTCAAATACAAATTTGTAGTACTTTTCATAAGAATACTAATTTTTATAAGGTTCCTCATATTTTTGGGGGCAGGTCACGGAAACTTTTTACCTTTACGGCATTGCTGTGGCTTGATTTTTCAACCGATGCACTATATTTTGGTGTTAATGAATAGATCAGCGTCTGAATTTTCCAAAAGGGTTGAATTCGTGGTATTTCGCAAAAGTTTAAGGGCGGGTTTAGTGGTTGAAAGCCAAAAAAATCCCAATTTTTCACGTGTCAACTCCCCAAAACTTTAAATGGCTTTTTCTCCCCTTAAACGTGCGAATTTCGCGTTTTTACGTTTTCATTTAAAAGCTTAGCCCAAACTAGTGTTTTGATGGTCGGAACATGTTTTAGGCAAAATATCAAGAATTTGCTGTTTCTAGAACACGTGCAGTTTTTGTGCAGATTTTCAGCTTCGATTGCTTACTCTGCCCGTAATTTTAATCCGAATGTCGATATTTTGGTCTTATCTCATAGTTGCGTTTGTTTGGTTAGCGCCAAGTGCAAATCTGTAGTAATTTGCTTGAAAATACTAATTTTTATGACGCTTAGGAGGCATAGACATGTTTTTGTCTAAAATACGTAAATTTCCTTGTGAGACCTCTGGCTTTAATCGTTCACTGTAGCCACAACTTCTATTCGATGATCAGATTTTAGACTCATTTTGTAGCTGTCAGTCTGTTGTTTATGTGAAATACAAGTTTGTAGTACTTTTCATAAGAATACTAATTTTTATAAGGTTCCTAATATTTTTGGGGGCAGGTCACGGAAACTTTTTCCCTTTACGGCATTGCTGTGGCTTGATTTTTCAACCGACGCACTATATTTTGGTGTTAATAAATAGATCAGATTCTGAATTTTCCAAAAAGTATAAATTTGTGGTATTTCGCAAAAGTTCAAGGGCGGGTTTAGTGGTTGAAAGCCAAAAAAGTCCCAATTTTTCACGTGTCAACTCCCCAAAACTTTAAATGGCTTTTTCTTCCCTTAAACGTGCGAATCTCGCGTTTTTACGTTTTCATTTAAAAGCTTAGCCCAAACTAGTGTTTTGATGGTCGGAACATGTTTTAGGCAAAATATCAAGAATTTGCTGTTTCCAGAACACGTGCAGTTTTTGTGCAGATTTTCAGCTTTGATTGCTTACTCTGCCCGTAATTTTAATCCGATTGTCGATATTTTGGTCTTATCTCATAGTTGCGTTTGTTTGGTTTGCGCCAAGTGCAAAAATGTAGTAATTTGCATGAAAATACTAATTTTTATGACGCTTAGGAGGCATAGACATGTTTTTGTCTACAATACGTAAATTTCCTTGTGAGACCTCTGGCTTTAATCGTTCACTGTAGCCACAACTTCTATTCGATGATCAAAATTTTAGTCTCATTTTGTAGCTGTCAGTCTGTTGTTAACGTCAAATACAAATTTGTAGTACTTTTCATAAGAATACTAATTTTTTAAGGTTTCTCATATTTTTGGGGGCAGGTCGCGGAAACTTTTTCCCTTTACGGCATTGCTGTGGCTTGATTTTTCAACCGATGCACTATATTTTGGTGTTAATGAATAGATCAGCGTCTGAATTTTTCAAAAAGTATAAATTTGTGGTATTTCGCAAAAGTTCAAGGGCGGGTTTAGTGGTTGATAGCCAAAAAAATCCCAATTTTTCACGTGTCAACTCCCCAAAACTTTAAATGGCTTTTTCTCCCCTTAAACGTGCGAATTTCGCGTTTTTACGTTTTCATTTAAAAGCTTAGCCCAAACTAGTGTTTTGATGGTCGGAACATGTTTTAGGCAAAATATCAAGAATTTGCTGTTTCTAGAACACGTGCAGTTTTTGTGCAGATTTTCAGCTTTGATTGCTCACTCTGCCCGTAATTTTAATCCGATTGTCGATATTTTGGTCTTATCTCATAATTGCGTTTGTTTGGTTTGCGCCAAGTGCAAATATATAGTAATTTGCATGAAAATACTAATTTTTATGACGCTTAGGAGGCATAGACATGTTTTTGTCTAAAATACGTAAATTTCCTTGTGAGACCTCTGGCTTTAATCGTTAACTGTAGCCACAACTTCTATTCGATGATCAAAATTTTAGTGTCATTTTGTAGCTGTCAGTCTGTTCTTTACGTCAAATACAAATTTGTTTTACTTTTCATAAGAATACTAATTTTTATAAGGTTCCTCATATTTTTGGGGGCAGGTCACGGAAACTTTTTACCTTTACGGCATTGCTGTGGCTTGATTTTTCAACCGATGCACTATATTTTGGTGTTAATGAATAGATCAGCGTCTGGATTTTCCAAAAAAAAATAAATTCGTGGTATTTCGAAAAAGTTTAAGGGCGGGTTTAGTGGTTGAAAGCCAAAAAAATCCCAATTTTTCACGTGTCAACTCCCCAAAACTTTAAATGGCTTTTTCTCCCCTTAAACGTGCGAATTTCGCGTTTTTACGTTTTCATTTAAAAGCTTAGCCCAAACTAGTGTTTTGATGGTCGGAACATGTTTTAGGCAAAATATCAAGAATTTGCTGTTTCTAGAACACGTGCAGTTTTTGTGCAGATTTTCAGCTTTGATTGCTTACTCTGGCCGTAATTTTAATCCGATTGTCGATATTTTGGTCTTATCTCATAGTTGCGTTTGTTTGGTTTGCGCCAAGTGCAAATATGTAGTAATTTGCATGAAAATACTAATTTTTATGACGCTTAGGAGGCATAGACATGTTTTTGTCTAAAATACGTAAATTTCCTTGTGAGACCTCTGGCTTTAATCGTTCACTGTAGCCACAACTTCTATTCGATGATCAAAATTTTAGTCTCATTTTGTAGCTGTCAGTCTGTTGTTTACGTCAAATATAAATTTGTAGTACTTTTCATAAGAATACTAATTTTTATAAGGTTCCT
Source organism: Odontomyia ornata (assembly GCA_963969285.1). Taxonomy (NCBI): domain Eukaryota; kingdom Metazoa; phylum Arthropoda; class Insecta; order Diptera; family Stratiomyidae; genus Odontomyia; species Odontomyia ornata. The sequence continues at coordinate 76,698,262 of OZ017742.1, forward strand.
CATATTTTTGGGGGCAGGTCACGGAAACTTTCTCCCTTTACGGCATTGCTGTGGCCTGAGTTTTCAACCGATGCACTATATTTTGGTGTTAATGAATAGATCAGATTCTGAATTTTCCAAAAAGTATAAATTTGTGGTATTTTGCAAAAGTTCAAGGGCGGGTTTAGTGGTTGAAAGCCAAACAAATCCCAATTTTTCACGTGTCAACTCCCCAAAACTTTAAATGGCTTTTTCTCCCCTTAAACGTGCGAATTTCGCGTTTTTACGTTTTCATTTAAAAGCTTAGCCCAAACTAGTGTTTTGATGGTCGGAACATGTTTTAGGCGAAATATCAAGAATTTGCTGTTTCTAGAACACGTGCAGTTTTTGTGCAGATTTTCAGCTTTGATTGCTTACTCTGCCCGTAATTTTAATCCGATTGTCGATATTTTGTACTTATCTCATAGTTGCGTTTGTTTGGTTTGCGCCAATAGCAAATATGTAGTAATTTGCATGAAAATACTAATTTTTATGACGCTTAGGAGGCATAGACATGTTTTTGTCTAATATACGTAAATTTCTTTGTGAGACCTCTGGCTTTAATCGTTCACTGTAGCCACAACTTTTATTCGATGATCAAAATTTTAGTCTCATTTTGTAGCTGTCAGTCTGTTCTTTACGTCAAATATAAATTTGTAGTACTTTTCATAAGAATACTAATTTTTATAAGGTTCCTCATATTTTTGGGGGCAGGTCACGGAAACTTTTTACCTTTACGGCGTTGCTGTGGCTTGATTTTTCAACCGATGCACTATATTTTGATGTTAATGAATAGATCAGATTCTGAATTTTCCAAAAAGTATAAATTTGTGGTATTTCGCAAAAGTTCAAGGGCGGGTTTAGTGGTTGAAAGCCAAAAAAATCCCAATTTTTCACGTGTCAACTCCCCAAAACTTTAAATGGCTTTTTCTCCCCTTAAACGTGCGAATTTCGCGTTTTTACGTTTTCATTTAAAAGCTTAGCCCAAACTAGTGTTTTGATGGTCGGAACATGTTTTAGGCAAAATATCAAGAATTTGCTGTTTCTAGAACACGTGCAGTTTTTGTGCAGATTTTCAGCTTTGATTGCTTACTCTGCCCGTAATTTAAATCCGATTGTCGATATTTTGGTCTTATCTCATAGTTGCGTTTGTTCAGTTTGCGTCAAGTGCAAATATGTAGTAATTTGCATGAAAACACTAATTTTTATGACGCTTAGAAGGCATAGACATGTTTTTGTCTAAAATACGTAAATTTCCTTGTGAGACCTCTGGCTTTAATCGTTCACTGTAGCCACAACTTCTATTCGATGATCAAAATTTTAGTCTCATTTTGTAGCTGTCAGTCTGTTCTTTACGTCAAATACAAATTTGTAGTACTTTTCATAAGAATACTAATTTTTAGGGTTTTGTACTAAAATACAAAACCCTATTGCAATCACGACCTGTGTCCGTCTGTCCGTCTGTCCGTCCGTCCGTCCGTCCGTCCGTCCGTCCGTCCGTCCGTCCGTCTGTATGTCACAGCACTTTTTCTCCGAAACTATAGAAGCTACAGCCATGAAACTTTGTGGAAAGGTCAGAAGTGGTGACCTCTTGAAAGTTCAAGGGTGGAAAAATTTTTCAAAGGGGTTTAAGGGGGTCTCCCCGTATAGGGAGGTGACCCCTCAAAAAAAAAATTTTCACCATTGGTAGTCGAGTAGGGTGTCATTGGAAAGGTCTCAATGAGATCTTTTCAAAACAGGTCTTAAAATTGCCTTATCGGTACCGAGGGGGGCAGGGGAAGGGGAAATGTACGAACTTTTCGCGTACCCCCCCCTCGCGATTGGAAACCTTCCATCCGAAAAATCTGAAAAAAATCATGAATGTAGGCCTTGATGAGTACAACAACAACAAATACATGAGAAGTCAAAATTCACTCAACTTTGTTAGTAATAGTATGATTTATCGATTTTAAGTTTTCTTGAATAAAATCTAAACGGTACCCTTAAATTCAATAAAATTTAGCAAACAGATGACTTTTGACAAGATTGATTTTTTTTGAAAGTTTCATAAAGATCGAATAGTATTTAACGAAGTTATAGTGGTTTGAATTTTCCCGTATTACTATGGAACAATATGCCCTGTATTACTATGGAAACATATGGCTATGGAGCCATATGCGCTTTTTATCGATTTAGACACTACAGCTTTGCTAGGATTTGCATGAACATTCCAGGAATGATAGGTATCATGAAAATGAGTACATACAATTGAAACAAGTCGAAGAGGCAGGAGAGAGCTCCTAGCAAAAGGGCTTTGTAACCATTCTAGGATTCGAAAAAATAGGCCATGAATCGATGATTACAGTACAGAGGAGTGGGCCCTGAAAAAAATTTCATGAAAGGTTGCAGATATGAATATCAACTGAAAGTTCTCTATGAGAGCTTTTCAAAACAGTTCTTAAACTGACAGTTTTTGTTTCAGTGGGGGCACAAGGGGGGGAAATACATGAAAAATGTGTTTCTAAAAAATCTGGAAAAATTATCAAGGGAGATATTTATGGGTATAACTAAAACAAATACCTCAGAATTCAAAATTCTTTCAACTTTGTTAATAATAGTATGATCCTCGAATTTCACATTTTCTCCGATAAAATCGTCTTTGACATGTTTCTTGATTTTATACGTTGCTGGTTACTGCATTTTGTAAGTTGAGTACAAAACCCTTCTGACATGAGCATAGGTCTGTCTACCCAACTTGTTATAAGGTTCCTCATATTTTTGGGGGCAGGTCACGGAAACTTTTTACCTTTACGGCATCGCTGTGGCTTGATTTTTCAACCGATGCACTATATTTTGGTGTTAATGAATAGATCAGCGTCTTAATTTTCCAAAAATTATAAATTTGTGGTATTTCGCAAAAGTTCAAGGGCGGGTTTAGTGGTTGAAAGCCAAACAAATCCCAATTTTTCACGTGTCAACTCCCCAAAACTTTAAATGGCTTTTTCTCCCCTTAAACGTGCGAATTTCGCGTTTTTACGTTTTCATTTAAAAGCTTAGCCCAAACTAGTGTTTTGATGGTCGGAACATGTTTTAGGCAAAATATCAAGAATTTGCTGTTTCTAGAACACGTGCAGTTTTTGTGCAGATTTTCAGCTTTGATTGCTTACTCTGCCCGTAATTTTAATCCGATTGTCGATATTTTGGTCTTATCTCATAGTTGCGTTTGTTTGGTTTGCGCCAACTGCAAATATGTAGTAATTTGCATGAAAATACTAATTTTTATGACGCTTAGGAGGCATCGACATGTTTTTGTCTACAATACGTAAATTGCCTTGTGAGACCTCTGGCTTTAATCGTTCACTGTAGCCACAACTTCTATTCGATGATCAAAATTTTAGTCTCATTTTGTAGCTGTCAGTCTGTTGTTTACGTCAAATATAAATTTGTAGTACTTTTCATAAGAATACTAATTTTTATAAGGTTCCTCATATTTTTGGGGGCAGGTCACGGAAACTTTTTCCCTTTACGGCATTGCTGTGGCTTGATTTTTCAACCGATGCACTATTTTTTGGTGTTAATGAATAGATCAGATTCTGAATTTTCCAAAAAGTATAAATTTGTGGTATTTTGCAAAAGTTCAAGGGCGGGTTTAGTGGTTGAAAGCCAAAAAAATCCCAATTTTTCACGTGTCAACTCCCCAAAACTTTAAATGGCTTTTTCTCCCCTTAAACGTGCGAATTTCGCGTTTTTACGTTTTCATTTAAAAGCTTAGCCCAAACTAGTGTTTTGATGGTCGGAACATGTTTTAGGCAAAATATCAAGAATTTGTTGTTTCTAGATCACGTGCAGTTTTTGTACAGATTTTCAGCTTTGATTGCTTACTCTGCCCGTAATTTTAATCCGATTGTCGATATTTTGTACTTATCTCATAGTTGCGTTTGTTTGGTTTGCGCCAATAGCAAATATGTAGTAATTTGCATGAAAATACTAATTTTTATGACGCTTAGGAGGCATAGACATGTTTTTGTCTAAAATACGTAAATTTCTTTGTGAGACCTCTGGCTTTAATCGTTCACTGTAGCCACAACTTTTATTCGATGATCAAAATTTTAGTCTCATTTTGTAGCTGTCAGTCTGTTCTTTACGTCAAATATAAATTTGTAGTACTTTTCATAAGAATACTAATTTTTATAAGGTTCCTCATATTTTTGGGGGCAGGTCACGGAAACTTTTTACCTTTACGGCGTTGCTGTGGCTTGATTTTTCAACCGATGCACTATATTTTGGTGTTAATGAATAGATCAGATTCTGAATTTTCCAAAAAGTATAAATTTGTGGTATTTCGCAAAAGTTCAAGGGCGGGTTTAGTGGTTGAAAGCCAAAAAAATCCCAATTTTTCACGTGTCAACTCCCCAAAACTTTAAATGGCTTTTTCTCCCCTTAAACGTGCGAATTTCGCGTTTTTACGTTTTCATTTAAAAGCTTAGCCCAAACTAGTGTTTTGATGGTCGGAACATGTTTTAGGCAAAATATCAAGAATTTGCTGTTTCTAGAACACGTGCAGTTTTTGTGCAGATTTTCAGCTTTGATTGCTTACTCTGGCCGTAATTTAAATCCGATTGTCGATATTTTGGTCTTATCTCATAGTTGCGTTTGTTTGGTTAGCGCCAAGTGCAAATCTGTAGTAATTTGCTTGAAAATACTAATTTTTATGACGCTTAGGAGGCATAGACATGTTTTTGTCTAAAATACGTAAATTTCCTTGTGAGACCTCTGGCTTTAATCGTTCACTGTAGCCACAACTTCTATTCGATGATCAAAATTTTAGTCTCATTTTGTAGCTGTCAGTCTGTTGTTAACGTCAAATACAAATTTGTAGTACTTTTCATAAGATCACTAATTTTTATAAGGTTCCTCATATTTTTGGGGGCAGGTCACGAAAACTTTTTCCCTTTACGGCATAGCTGTGGCTTGATTTTTCAACCGATGCACTATATTTTGGTGTTAATGAATAGATCAGCGTCTGGATTTTCCAAAAAGTATAAATTCGTGGTATTTCGAAAAAGTTTAAGGGCGGGTTTAGTGGTTGAAAGCCAAAAAAATCCCAATTTTTCACGTGTCAACTCCCCAAAACTTTAAATGGCTTTTTCTCCCCTTAAACGTGCGAATTTCGCGTTTTTACGTTTTCATTTAAAAGCTTAGCCCAAACTAGTGTTTTGATGGTCGGAACATGTTTTAGGCAAAATATCAAGAATTTGCTGTTTCTAGAACACGTGCAGTTTTTGTGCAGATTTTCAGCTTTGATTGCTTACTCTGCCCGTAATTTAAATCCGATTGTCGATATTTTGGTCTTATCTCATAGTTGCGTTTGTTTGGTTAGCGCCAAGTGCAAATCTGTAGTAATTTGCTTGAAAATACTAATTTTTATGACGCTAAGGAGGCATAGACATGTTTTTGTCTAAAATACGTAAATTTCCTTGTGAGAGCTCTGGCTTTAATCGTTCACTGTAGCCACAACTTCTATTCGATGATCAAAATTTTAGTCTCATTTTGTAGCTGTCAGTCTGTTCTTTACGTCAAACACAAATCTGTAGTACTTTTCATAAGAATACTAATTTTTATAAGGTTCCTCATATCTTTGGGGGCAGGTCACGGAAACTTTTTCCCTTTACGGCATTGCTGTGGCTTGATTTTTCAACCGATGCACTATATTTTGGTGTTAATGAATAGATCAGCGTCTGAATTTTCCAAAAAGTATAAATTTGTGGTATTTCGCAAAAGTTTAAGGGCGGGTTTAGTGGTTGAAAGCCAAAAAAAGCCCAATTTTTCACGTGTCAACTCCCCAAAACTTTAAATGGCTTTTTCTCCCCTTAAACGTGCGAATTTCGCGTTTTTACGTTTTCATTTAAAAGTTTAGCCCAAACTAGTGTTTTGATGGTCGGAACATGTTTTAGGCAAAATATCAAGAATTTGCTGTTTCTAGAACACGTGCAGTTTTTGTGCAGATTTTCAGCTTTGATTGCTTACTCTGGCCGTAATTTAAATCCGATTGTCGATATTTTGGTCTTATCTCATAGTTGCGTTTGTTTAGTTTGCGTCAAGTGCAAATATGTAGTAATTTGCATGAAAATACTAATTTTTATGACGCTTAGGAGGCATAGACATGTTTTTGTCTAAAATATGTAAATTTCCTTGTGAGACCTCTGGCTTTAATCGTTCACTGTAGCCACAACTTCTATTCGATGATCAAAATTTTAGTCTTATTTTGTAGCTGTCAGTCTGTTGTTTACGTCAAATACAAATTTGTAGTACTTTTCATAAGAATACTAATTTTTATAAGGTTCCTCATATTTTTGGGGGCAGGTCACGGAGACTTTTTACTTTTACGGCATTGCTGTGGCTTGATTTTTCAACCGATGCACTATATTTTCGTGTTAATGAATAGATCAGCGTCTGAGTTTTCCAAAATGTATAAATTTGTGGTATTTCGCAAAAGTTTAAGGGCGAGTTTAGTGGTTGAAAGCCAAAAAATCCCAATTTTTCACGTGTCAAGTCCCCAAAACTTTAAATGGCTTTTTCTCCCCTTAAACGTGCGAATTTCGCGTTTTTACGTTTTCATTTAAAAGCTTAGCCCAAACTAGTGTTTTGATGGTCGGAACATGTTTTAGGCAAAATATCAAGAATTTGCTGTTTCTAGAACACGTGCAGTTTTTGTGCAGATTTTCAGCTTTGATTGCTTACTCTGCCCGTAATTTTAATCCGATTGTCGATATTTTGGTCTTATCTCATAGTTGCGTTTGTTTGGTTTGCGCCAAGTGCAAATATGTAGTAATTTGCATGAAAATACTAATTTTTATGACGCTTAGGAGGCATAGACATGTTTTTGTCTAAAATACGTAAATTTCCTTGTGAGACCTCTGGCTTTAATCGTTCACTGTAGCCACAACTTCTATTCGATGATCAAAATTTTAGTCTCATTTTGTAGCTGTCAGTCTGTTGTTTACGTCAAATACAAATTTGTAGTACTCTTCATAAGAATACTAATTTTTATAAGGTTCCTCATATTTTTGGGGGCAGGTCACGGAAACTTTTTACCTTTACGGCATTGCTGTGGCCTGAGTTTTCAACCGATGCACTATTTTTTGGTGTTAATGAATAGATCAGATTCTGAATTTTCCAAAAAGTATAAATTTGTGGTATTTTGCAAAAGTTCAAGGGCGGGTTTAGTGGTTGAAAGCCAAAAAAATCCCAATTTTTCACGTGTCAACTCCCCAAAACTTTAAATGGCTTTTTCTCCCCTTAAACGTGCGAATTTCGCGTTTTTACGTTTTCATTTAAAAGCTTAGCCCAAACTAGTGTTTTGATGGTCGGAACATGTTTTAGGCAAAATATCAAGAATTTGTTGTTTCTAGATCACGTGCAGTTTTTGTGCAGATTTTCAGCTTTGATTGCTTACTCTGCCCGTAATTTTAATCCGATTGTCGATATTTTGTACTTATCTCATAGTTGCGTTTGTTTGGTTTGCGCCAAGTGCAAATATGTAGTAATTTGCATGAAAATACTAATTTTTATGACGCTTAGGAGGCATAGACATGTTTTTGTCTAAAATACGTAAATTTCCTTGTGAGACCTCTGGCTTTAATCGTTCACTGTAGCCACAACTTCTATTCGATGATCAAAATTTTAGTCTCATTTTGTAGCTGTCAGTCTGTTGTTTACGTCAAATACAAATTTGTAGTACTCTTCATAAGAATACTAATTTTTATAAGGTTCCTCATATTTTTGGGGGCAGGTCACGGAAACTTTTTACCTTTACGGCATTGCTGTGGCCTGAGTTTTCAACCGATGCACTATTTTTTGGTGTTAATGAATAGATCAGATTCTGAATTTTCCAAAAAGTATAAATTTGTGGTATTTTGCAAAAGTTCAAGGGCGGGTTTAGTGGTTGAAAGCCAAAAAAATCCCAATTTTTCACGTGTCAACTCCCCAAAACTTTAAATGGCTTTTTCTCCCCTTAAACGTGCGAATTTCGCGTTTTTACGTTTTCATTTAAAAGCTTAGCCCAAACTAGTGTTTTGATGGTCGGAACATGTTTTAGGCAAAATATCAAGAATTTGTTGTTTCTAGATCACGTGCAGTTTTTGTGCAGATTTTCAGCTTTGATTGCTTACTCTGCCCGTAATTTTAATCCGATTGTCGATATTTTGTACTTATCTCATAGTTGCGTTTGTTTGGTTTGCGCCAATAGCAAATATGTAGTAATTTGCATGAAAATACTAATTTTTATGACGCTTAGGAGGCATAGACATGTTTTTGTCTAAAATACGTAAATTTCTTTGTGAGACCTCTGGCTTTAATCGTTCACTGTAGCCACAACTTTTATTCGATGATCAAAATTTTAGTCTCATTTTGTAGCTGTCAGTCTGTTCTTTACGTCAAATATAAATTTGTAGTACTTTTCATAAGAATACTAATTTTTATAAGGTTCCTCATATTTTTGGGGGCAGGTCACGGAAACTTTTTACCTTTACGGCGTTGCTGTGGCTTGATTTTTCAACCGATGCACTATATTTTGGTGTTAATGAATAGATCAGATTCTGAATTTTCCAAAAAGTATAAATTTGTGGTATTTCGCAAAAGTTCAAGGGCGGGTTTAGTGGTTGAAAGCCAAAAAAATCCCAATTTTTCACGTGTCAACTCCCCAAAACTTTAAATGGCTTTTTCTCCCCTTAAACGTGCGAATTTCGCGTTTTTACGTTTTCATTTAAAAGCTTAGCCCAAACTAGTGTTTTGATGGTCGGAACATGTTTTAGGCAAAATATCAAGAATTTGCTGTTTCTAGAACACGTGCAGTTTTTGTGCAGATTTTCAGCTTTGATTGCTTACTCTGGCCGTAATTTAAATCCGATTGTCGATATTTTGGTCTTATCTCATAGTTGCGTTTGTTTGGTTAGCGCCAACTGCAAATCTGTAGTAATTTGCTTGAAAATACTAATTTTTATGACGCTTAGGAGGCATAGACATGTTTTTGTCTAAAATACGTAAATTTCCTTGTGAGACCTCTGGCTTTAATCGTTCACTGTAGCCACAACTTCTATTCGATGATCAAAATTTTAGTCTCATTTTGTAGCTGTCAGTCTGTTGTTAACGTCAAATACAAATTTGTAGTACTTTTCATAAGATCACTAATTTTTATAAGGTTCCTCATATTTTTGGGGGCAGGTCACGAAAACTTTTTCCCTTTACGGCATAGCTGTGGCTTGATTTTTCAACCGATGCACTATATTTTGGTGTTAATGAATAGATCAGCGTCTGGATTTTCCAAAAAGTATAAATTCGTGGTATTTCGAAAAAGTTTAAGGGCGGGTTTAGTGGTTGAAAGCCAAAAAAATCCCAATTTTTCACGTGTCAACCCCCCAAAACTTTAAATGGCTTTTTCTCCCCTTAAACGTGCGAATTTCGCGTTTTTACGTTTTCATTTAAAAGCTTAGCCCAAACTAGTGTTTTGATGGTCGGAACATGTTTTAGGCAAAATATCAAGAATTTGCTGTTTCTAGAACACGTGCAGTTTTTGTGCAGATTTTCAGCTTCGATTGCTTACTCTGCCCGTAATTTTAATCCGATTGTCGATATTTTGGTCTTATCTCATAGTTGCGTTTGGTTGGTGTGCGCCAAGTGCAAATATGTAGTAATTTGCATGAAAATACTAATTTTTATGACGCTTAGGAGGCATAGACATGTTTTTGTCTAAAATACGTAAATTTCCTTGTGAGACCTCTGGCTTTAATCGTTCACTGTAGCCACAACTTCTATTCGATGATCAAAATTTTAGTCTCATTTTGTAGCTGTCAGTCTGTTCTTTACGTCAAACACAAATTTGTAGTACTTTTCATAAGAATACTAATTTTTATAAGGTTCCTCATATTTTTGGGGGCAGGTCACGGAAACTTTTTCCCTTTACGGCATTGCTGTGGCTTGATTTTTCAACCGATGCACTATATTTTGGTGTTAATGAATAGATCAGCGTCTGGATTTTCCAAAAAGTATAAATTCGTGGTATTTCGAAAAAGTTTAAGGGCGGGTTTAGTGGTTGAAAGCCAAAAAAATCCCAATTTTTCACGTGTCAACTCCCCAAAACTTTAAATGGCTTTTTCTCCCCTTAAACGTGCGAATTTCGCGTTTTTACGTTTTCATTTAAAAGCTTAGCCCAAACTAGTGTTTTGAAGGTCGGAACATGTTTTAGGCGAAATATCAAGAATTTGCTGTTTCTAGAACACGTGCAGTTTTTGTGCAGATTTTCAGCTTTGATTGCTTACTCTGCCCGTAATTTTAATCCGATTGTCGATATTTTGGTCTTATCTCAAAGTTGCGTTTGTTTGGTGTGCGCCAAGTGCAAATTTGTAGGAATTTGCATGAAAATACTAATTTTTATGACGCTTAGGAGGCATAGACATGTTTTTGTCTACAATACGTAAATTTCCTTGTGAAACCTCTGGCTTTAATCGTTCACTGTAGCCACAACTTCTATTCGATGATCAAAATTTTAGTCTCATTTTGTAGCTGTCAGTCTCTTTTTTACGTCAAACACAAATTTGTAGTACTTTTCATAAGAATACTAATTTTTATAAGGTTCCTCATATCTTTGGGGGCAGGTCACGGAAACTTTTTCCCTTTACGGCATTGCTGTGGCTTGATTTTTCAACCGGTGCGCTATATTTTGGTGTTAATGAATAGATCAGCATCTGAATTTTCCAAAAAGTATAAATTTGTGGTATTTCGCAAAAGTTTAAGGGCGGGTTTAGTGGTTGAAAGCCAAAAAAATCCCAATTTTTCACGTGTCAAGTCCCCAAAACTTTAAATGGCTTTTTCTCCCCTTAAACGTGCGAATTTCGCGTTTTTACGTTTTCATTTATAAGCTTAGCCCAAACTAGTGTTTTGATGGTCGGAACATGTTTTAGGCAAAATATCAAGAATTAGCTGTTTCTAGAACACGTGCAGTTTTTGTGCAGATTTTCAGCTTTGATTGCTTACTCTGCCCGTAATTTTAATCCGATTGTCGATATTTTGGTCTTTTCTCATAGTTGCGTTTGTTTGGTTAGCGCCAAGTGCAAATCTGTAGTAATTTGCTTGAAAATACTAATTTTTATGACGCTAAGGAGGCATAGACATGTTTTTGTCTAAAATACGTAAATTTCCTTGTGAGACCTCTGGCTTTAATCGTTCACTGTAGCCACAACTTCTATTCGATGATCAAAATTTTAGTCTCATTTTGTAGCTGTCAGTCTGTTGTTAACGTCAAATACAAATTTGTAGTACTTTTCATAAGATCACTAATTTTTATAAGGTTCCTCATATTTTTGGGGGCAGGTCACGGAAACTTTTTCCCTTTACGGCATTGCTGTGGCTTGATTTTTCAACCGATGCACTATATTTTGGTGTTAATGAATAGATCAGCGTCTGAATTTTCCAAAAAGTATAAATTTGTGGTATTTCGCAAAAGTTTAAGGGCGGGGTTAGTGGTTGAAAGCCAAAAAAAACCCAATTTTTCACGTGTCAACTCCCCAAAACTTTAAATGGCTTTTTCTCCCCTTAAACGTGCGAATTTCGCGTTTTTACGTTTTCATTTAAAAGCTTAGCCCAAACTAGTGTTTTGATGGTCGGAACATGTTTTAGGCAAAATATCAAGAATTTGCTGTTTCTAGAACACGTGCAGTTTTATTGCAGATTTTCAGCTTTGATTGCTTACTTTGCCCGTAATTTTAATCCGATTGTCGATATTTTGGTCTTATCTCATAGTTGCGTTTGTTTGGTTTGCGCGAAGTGCAAATATGTAGTAATTTGCATGAAAATACTAATTTTTATGACGCTTAGGAGGCATAGATATGTTTTTGTCTAAAATACGTAAATTTCCTTGTGAGACCTCTGGCTTTAATCGTTCACTGTAGCCACAACTTCTATTCGATGATCCAAATTTTAGTCTCATTTTGTAGGTGTCAGTCTGTTCTTTACGTCAAATACAAATTTGTAGTACTTTTCATAAGAAAACTAATTTTTATAAGGTTCCTCATATTTTTGGGGGCAGGTCACGGAAACTTTTTACATTTACGGCATTACTGTGGCTTGATTTTTCAACCGATGCACTATATTTTGGTGTTAATGAATAGATCAGCGTCTGAATTTTCCAAAAAGTATGAATTCGTGGTATTTCGCAAAAGTTTAAGGGCGGGTTTAGTGGTTGAAAGCCAAAAAAATCCCAATTTTTCACGTGTCAACTCCCCAAAACTTTAAATGGCTTTTTCTCCCCTTAAACGTGCGAATTTCGCGTTTTTACGTTTTCATTTAAAAGTTTAGCCCAAACTAGTGTTTTGATGGTCGGAACATGTTTTAGGCAAAATATCAAGAATTTGCTGTTTCTAGAACACGTGCAGTTTTTGTGCAGATTTTCAGCTTCGATTGCTTACTCTGCCCGTAATTTTAATCCGATTGTCGATATTTTGGTCTTATCTCATAGTTGCGTTTGTTTGGTTAGCGCCAAGTGCAAATCTGTAGTAATTTGCTTGAAAATACTAATTTTTATGACGCTTAGGAGGCATCGACATGTTTTTGTCTAAGATACGTAAATTTCCTTGTGAGACCTCTGGCTTTAATCGTTAACTGTAGCCACAACTTCTATTCGATGATCAAAATTTTAGTGTCATTTTGTAGCTGTCAGTCTGTTCTTCACGTCAAATACAAATTTGTAGTACTTTTCATAAGAATACTAATTTTTATAAGGTTCCTCATATTTTTGGGGGCAGGTCACGGAAACTTTTTACCTTTACGGCATTGCTGTGGCTTGATTTTTCAACCGATGCACTATATTTTGGTGTTAATGAATAGATCAGCGTCTGGATTTTCCAAAAAGTATAAATTCGTGGTATTTCGAAAAAGTTTAAGGGCGGGTTTAGTGGTTGAAAGCCAAAAAAATCCCAATTTTTCACGTGTCAACTCCCCAAAACTTTAAATGGCTTTTTCTCCCCTTAAACGTGCGAATTTCGCGTTTTTACATTTCCATTTAAAAGCTTAGCCCAAACTAGTGTTTTGATGGTCGGAACATGTTTTAGGCGAAATATCAAGAATTTGCTGTTTCTAGAACACGTGCAGTTTTTGTGCAGATTTTCAGCTTTGATTGCTTACTCTGGCCGTAATTTAAATCCGATTGTCGATATTTTGGTCTTATCTCATAGTTGCGTTTGTTTGGTGTGCGCCAAGTGCAAATATGTAGTAATTTGCATGAAAATAGCAATTTTTATGACGCTTAGGAGGCATAGACAGTTTTTGTCTAAAATACGTAAATTTCCTTGTGAGACCTCTGGCTTTAATCGTTCACTGAAGCCACAACTTCTATTCGATGATCAAAATTTTAGTCTCATTTTGTAGCTGTCAGTCTGTTGTTTACGTGAAATACAAATTTGTAGTACTTTTCATAAGAATACTAATTTTTATAAGGTTCCTCGTATTTTTGGGGGCAGGTCACGGAAACTTTTTCCCTTTACGGCATTGCCGTGGCATGATTTTTCAACCGATGGACTATATTTTGGTGTTAATGAATAGATCAGATTCTGAATTTTCCAAAAAGTATAAATTTGTGGTATTTCGCAAAAGTTGAAGGGCGGGTTTAGTGGTTGAAAGCCAAACAAATCCCAATTTTTCACGTGTCAACTCCCCAAAACTTTAAATGGCCAATTTTTCACGTGTCAATTTGTTGTTTCTAGAACACGTGCAGTTTTTGTGCAGATTTTCAGCTTTGATTGCTTACTCTGCCTGTAATTTTAATCCGATTGTCGATATTTTGTACTTATCTCATAGTTGCGTTTGTTTGGTTTGCGCCAAGTGCAAATATGTAGTAATTTGCATGAAAATACTAATTTTTATGACGCTTAGGAGGCATAGACATGTTTTTGTCTAAAATACGTAAATTTCTTTGTGAGACCTCTGGCTTTAATCGTTCACTGTAGCCACAACTTTTATTCGATGATCAAAATTTTAGTCTCATTTTGTAGCTGTTAGTCTGTTCTTTACGTCAAATTTAAATTTGTAGTACTTTTCATAAGAACACTAATTTTTATAAGGTTCCTCATATTTTTGGGGGCAGGTCACGGAAACTTTTTACCTTTACGGCATTGCTGTGGCTTGATTTTTCAACCGATGCACTATATTTTGGTGTTAATGAATAGATCAGCGTCTGGATTTTCCAAAAAGTATAAATTTGTGGTATTTCGCAAAAGTTCAAGGGTGGGTTTAGTGGTTGAAAGCCAAAAAAATCCCAATTTTTCACGTGTCAACTCCCCAAAACTTTAAATGGCTTTTTCTCCCCTTAAACGTGCGAATTTCGCGTTTTTACGTTTTCATTTAAAAGCTTAGCCCAAACTAGTGTTTTGATGGTCGGAACATGTTTTAGGCAAAATATCAAGAATTTGCTGTTTCTAGAACACGTGCAATTTTTGTGCAGATTTTCAGCTTTGATTGCTTACTCTGCCCGTAATTTTAATCCGATTGTCGATATTTTGAACTTATCTCATAGTTGCGTTTGTTTGGTTTGCGCCAAGTGCAAATATGTAGTAATTTGCATGAAAATACTAATTTTTATGACGCTTAGGAGGCATAGACATGTTTTTGTCTAAAATACGTAAATTACCTTGTGAGACCTCTGGCTTTAATCGTTCACTGTAGCCACAACTTCTATTCGATGATCAAAATTTTAGTCTCATTTTGTAGCTGTCAGTCTGTTCTTTACGTCAAATACAAATTTGTAGTACTTTTCATAAGAATACTAATTTTTATAAGGTTCCTCATATTTTTGGGGGCAGGTCACGGAAACTTTTTACCTTTACGGCATTGCTGTGGCTTGATTTTTCAACCGATGCACTATATTTTGGTGTTAATGAATAGATCAGCGTCTGGATTTTCCAAAAAGTATAAATTCGTGGTATTTCGAAAAAGTTTAAGGGCGGGTTAAGTGGTTGAAAGCCAAAAAAATCCCAATTTTTCACGTGTCAACTCCCCAAAACTTTAAATGGCTTTTTCTCCCCTTAAACGTGCGAATTTCGCGTTTTTACGTTTTCATTTAAAAGCTTAGCCCAAACTAGTGTTTTGATGGTCGGAACATGTTTTAGGCAAAATATCAAGAATTTGCTGTTTCTAGAACACGTGCAGTTTTTGTGCAGATTTTCAGCTTTGATTGCTTACTCTGCCTGTAATTTAAATCCGATTGTCGATATTTTGGTCTTATCTCATAGTTGCGTTTGTTTGGTTTGCGCGAAGTGCAAATATGTAGTAATTTGCATGAAAATACTAATTTTTATGACGCTTAGGAGGCATAGACATGTTTTTGTCTAAAATACGTAAATTTCCTTGTGAGACCTCTGGCTTTAATCGTTCACTGTAGCCACAACTTCTATTCGATGATCAAAATTTTAGTCTCATTTTGTAGCTGTCAGTCTGTTGTTTACGTCAAATATAAATTTGTAGTACTTTTCATAAGAATACTAATTTTTATAAGGTTCCTCATATTTTTGGGGGCAGGTCACGGAAACTTTTTCCCTTTACGGCATTGCTGTGGCCTGAGTTTTCAACCGATGCACTATATTTTGGTGTTAATGAATAGATCAGATTCTGAATTTTCCAAAAAGTATAAATTTGTGGTATTTTGCAAAAGTTTAAGGGCGGGTTTAGTGGTTGATAGCCAAAAAAATCCCAATTTTTCACGTGTCAACTCCCCAAAACTTTAAATGGCTTTTTCTCCCCTTAAACGTGCGAATTTCGCGTTTTTACGTTTTCATTTAAAAGCTTAGCCCAAACTAGTGTTTTGATGGTCGGAACATGTTTTAGGCAAAATATCAAGAATTTGTTGTTTCTAGAACACGTGCAGTTTTTGTGCAGATTTTCAGCTTTGATTGCTTACTCTGCCCGTAATTTTAATCCGATTGTCGATATTTTGGTCTTATCTCATAGTTGCGTTTGCTTGGTTTGCGCCAATAGCAAATATGTAGTAATTTGCATGAAAATACTAATTTTTATGACGCTTAGGAGGCATAGACATGTTTTTGTCTAAAATACGTAAATTTCTTTGTGAGACCTCTGGCTTTAATCGTTCACTGTAGCCACAACTTCTATTCGATGATCAAAATTTTAGTCTCATTTTGTAGCTGTCAGTCTGTTGTTTACGTGAAATACAAATTTGTAGTACTTTTCATAAGAATACTAATTTTTATGAGGTTCCCCTTATTTTTGGGGGCAGGTCACGGAAACTTTTTACCTCTACGCCATTGCTGTGGCTTGATTTTTCAACCGACGCACTATATTTTGGTGTTAATGAATAGATCAGCGTCTGAATTTTCCAAAAAGTATAAATTTGTGATATTTCGCAAAAGTTTAAGGGCGGGTTTAGTGGTTGAAAGCCAAAAAATCCCAATTTTTCACGTGTCAACTCCCCAAAACTTTAAATGGCTTTTTCTCCCCTTAAACGTGCGAATTTCGCGTTTTTACGTTTTCATTTAAAAGCTTAGCCCAAACTAGTGTTTTGATGGTCGGAACATGTTTTAGGCAAAATATCAAGAATTTGCTGTTTCTAGAACACGTGCAGTTTTTGTGCAGATTTTCAGCTTTGATTGCTTACTCTGCCCGTAATTTTAATCCGATTGTCGATATTTTGGTCTTATCTCATAGTTGCGTTTGTTTGGTTAGCGCCAAGTGCAAATATGTAGTAATTTGCATGAAAACACTAATTTTTATGACGCTTAGGAGGCATAGACATGTTTTTGTCTAAAATACGTAAATTTCCTTGTGAGACCTCTGGCTTTAATCGTTCACTGTAGCCACAACTTCTATTCGATGATCAAAATTTTAGTCTCATTTTGTAGCTGTCAGTCTGTTCTTTACGTCAAATATAAATTTGTAGTACTTTTCATAAGAATACTAATTTTTATAAGGTTCCTCATATTTTTGGGGGCAGGTCACGGAAACTTTTTCCCTTTACGGCATTGCTGTGGCCTGAGTTTTCAACCGATGCACTATATTTTGGTGTTAATGATTAGACCAGATTCTGAATTTTCCAAAAAGTATAAATTTGTGGTATTACGCAAAAGTTCAAGGGCGGGTTTAGTAGCTGAAAGCCAAAAAAATCCCAATTTTTCACGTGTCAACTCCCCAAAACTTTAAATGGCTTTTTCTCCCCTTAAACGTGCGAATTTCGCGTTTTTACGTTTTCATTTAAAAGCTTAGCCCGAACTAGTGTTTTGATGGTCGGAACATGTTTTAGGCAAAATATCAAGAATTTGCTGTTTCTAGAACACGTGCAGTTTTTGTGCAGATTTTCAGCTTTGATTGCTTACTCTGGCCGTAATTTAAATCCGATTGTCGATATTTTGGTCTTATCTCATAGTTGCGTTTGTTTGGTGTGCGCCAAGTGCAAATATGTAGTAATTTGCATGAAAATAGTAATTTTTATGACGCTTAGGAGGCATAGACATGTTTTTGTCTAAAATACGTAAATTTCCTTGTGAGACCTCTGGCTTTAATCGTTCACTGTAGCCACAACTTCTATTCGATGATCAAAATTTTAGTCTCATTTTGTAGCTGTCAGTCTGTTCTTTACGTCAAATATAAATTTGTAGTACTTTTCATAAGAATACTAATTTTTATAAGGTTCCTCATATTTTTGGGGGCAGGTCACGGAAACTTTTTACCTTTACGGCATTGCTGTGGCTTGATTTTTCAACCGATGCACTATATTTTGATGTTAATGAATAGATCAGCGTCTGAATTTTCCAAAAAGTATAAATTTGTGGTATTTCGCAAAAGTTTAAGGGCGGGTTTAGTGGTTGAAAGCCAAAAAATCCCAATTTTTCACGTGTCAAGTCCCCAAAACTTTAAATGGCTTTTTCTCCCCTTAAACGTGCGAATTTCGCGTTTTTACGTTTTCATTTAAAAGCTTAGCCCAAACTAGTGTTTTGATGGTCGGAACATGTTTTAGGCAAAATATCAAGAATTTGCTGTTTCTAGAACACGTGCAGTTTTTGTGCAGATTTTCAGCTTTGATTGCTTACTCTGGCCGTAATTTTAATCCGATTGTCGATATTTTGGTCTTATCTCATAGTTGCGTTTGTTTGGTTTGCGCCAAGTGCAAATATGTAGTAATTTGCATGAAAATACTAATTTTTATGACGCTTAGGAGGCATAGACATGTTTTTGTCTAAAATACGTAAATTTCCTTGTGAGACCTCTGGCTTTAATCGTTCACTGTAGCCACAACTTCTATTCGATGATCAAAATTTTAGTCTCATTTTGTAGCTGTCAGTCTGTTGTTTACGTCAAATATAAATTTGTAGTACTTTTCATAAGAATACTAATTTTTATAAGGTTCCTCATATTTTTGGGGGCAGGTCACGGAAACTTTTTCCCTTTACGGCATTGCTGTGGCCTGAGTTTTCAACCGATGCACTATATTTTGGTGTTAATGATTAGATCAGATTCTGAATTTTCCAAAAAGTATAAATTCGTGGTATTACGCAAAAGTTCAAGGGCGGGTTTAGTAGCTGAAAGCCAAAAAAATCCCAATTTTTCACGTGTCAACTCCCCAAAACTTTAAATGGCTTTTTCTCCCCTTAAACGTGCGAATTTCGCGTTTTTACGTTTTCATTTAAAAGCTTAGCCCGAACTAGTGTTTTGATGGTCGGAACATGTTTTAGGCAAAATATCAAGAATTTGCTGTTTCTAGAACACGTGCAGTTTTTGTGCAGATTTTCAGCTTTGATTGCTTACTCTGGCCGTAATTTAAATCCGATTGTCGATATTTTGGTCTTATCTCATAGTTGCGTTTGTTTGGTGTGCGCCAAGTGCAAATATGTAGTAATTTGCATGAAAATAGTAATTTTTATGACGCTTAGGAGGCATAGACATGTTTTTGTCTAAAATACGTAAATTTCCTTGTGAGACCTCTGGCTTTAATCGTTCACTGTAGCCACAACTTCTATTCGATGATCAAAATTTTAGTCTCATTTTGTAGCTGTCAGTCTGTTGTTAACGTCAAATACAAATTTGTAGTACTTTTCATAAGAATACTAATTTTTATAAGGTTCCTATATTTTTGGGGGCAGGTCACGGAAACTTTTTCCCTTTACGGCATTGCTGTGGCTTGATTTTTCAACCGATGCACTATATTTTGGTGTTAATGAATAGATCAGCGTCTGAATTTTCCAAAAAGTATAAATTTGTGGTATTTCGCAAAAGTTGAAGGGCGGGTTAGTGGTTGAAAGCCAAAAAAATCCCAATTTTTCACGTGTCAACTCCCCAAAACTTTAAATGGCTTTTTCTCCCCTTAAACGTGCGAATTTCGCGTTTTTACGTTTTCATTTAAATGCTTAGCCCAAACTAGTGTTTTGGTGGTCGGAACATGTTTTAGGCAAAATATCAAGAATTTGCTGTTTCTAGAACACGTGCAGTTTTTGTGCAGATTTTCAGCTTTGATTGCTTACTCTGGCCGTAATTTTAATCCGATTGTCGATATTTTGAACTTATCTCATAGTTGCGTTTGTTTGGTTTGCGCCAAGTGCAAATATGTAGTAATTTGCATGAAAATACTAATTTTTATGACGCTTAGGAGGCATAGACATGTTTTTGTCTAAAATACGTAAATTACCTTGTGAGACCTCTGGCTTTAATCGTTCACTGTAGCCACAACTTCTATTCGATGATCAAAATTTTAGTCTCATTTTGTAGCTGTCAGTCTGTTGTTTACGTCAAATATAAATTTGTAGTACTTTTCATAAGAATACTAATTTTTATAAGGTTCCTCATATTTTTGGGGGCAGGTCACGGAAACTTTTTACCTTTACGGCATTGCTGTGGCTTGATTTTTCAACCGATGCACTATATTTTGGTGTTAATGAATAGATCAGCGTCTGAATTTTCCAAAAAGTATAAATTTGTGGTATTTCGCAAAAGTTTAAGGGCGGGTTTAGTGGTTGAAAGCCAAAAAATCCCAATTTTTCACGTGTCAAGTCCCCAAAACTTTAAATGGCTTTTTCTCCCCTTAAACGTGCGAATTTCGCGTTTTTACGTTTTCATTTAAAAGCTTAGCCCAAACTAGTGTTTTGATGGTCGGAACATGTTCTAGGCAAAATATCAAGAATTTGCTGTTTCTAGAACACGTGCAGTTTTTGTGCAGATTTTCAGCTTTGATTGCTTACTCTGGCCGTAATTTAAATCCGATTGTCGATATTTTGGTCTTATCTCATAGTTGCGTTTCTCTGGTTTGCGTCAAGTGCAAATATGTAGTAATTTGCATGAAAATACTAATTTTTATGACGCTTAGGAGGCATAGACATGTTTTTGTCTAAAATACGTAAATTTCCTTGTGAGAGCTCTGGCTTTAATCGTTCACTGTAGCCACAACTTCTATTCGATGATCAAAATTTTAGTCTCATTTTGTAGCTGTCAGTCTGTTGTTTACGTCAAATATAAATTTG
The DNA here is from genome assembly GCA_963969285.1 of Odontomyia ornata. NCBI lineage: Eukaryota > Metazoa > Arthropoda > Insecta > Diptera > Stratiomyidae > Odontomyia > Odontomyia ornata. The sequence goes on from OZ017742.1 coordinate 76,718,766, forward strand.
TAGTACTTTTCATAAGAATACTAATTTTTATAAGGTTCCTCATATTTTTGGGGGCAGGTCACGGAAACTTTTTCCCTTTACGGCATTGCTGTGGCCTGAGTTTTCAACCGATGCACTATATTTTGGTGTTAATGATTAGATCAGATTCTGAATTTTCCAAAAAGTATAAATTTGTGGTATTACGCAAAAGTTCAAGGGCGGGTTTAGTAGCTGAAAGCCAAAAAAATCCCAATTTTTCACGTGTCAACTCCCCAAAACTTTAAATGGCTTTTTCTCCCCTTAAACGTGCGAATTTCGCGTTTTTACGTTTTCATTTAAAAGCTTAGCCCGAACTAGTGTTTTGATGGTCGGAACATGTTTTAGGCAAAATATCAAGAATTTGCTGTTTCTAGAACACGTGCAGTTTTTGTGCAGATTTTCAGCTTTGATTGCTTACTCTGGCCGTAATTTTAATCCGATTGTCGATATTTTGGTCTTATCTCATAGTTGCGTTTGTTTGGTTTGCGCCAAGTGCAAATATGTAGTAATTTGCATGAAAATACTAATTTTTATGACGCTTAGGAGGCATAGACATGTTTTTGTCTAAAATACGTAAATTTCCTTGTGAGACCTCTGGCTTTAATCGTTCACTGTAGCCACAACTTCTATTCGATGATCAAAATTTTAGTCTTATTTTGTAGCTGTCAGTCTGTTGTTTACGTGAAATACAAATTTGTAGTACTTTTCATAAGAATACTAATTTTTATAAGGTTCCTCATATTTTCGGGGGCAGGTCACGGAAACTTTTTACCTTTACGGCATTGCTGTGGCTTGATTTTTCAACCGATGCACTATATTTTGGTGTTAATGAATAGATCAGCGTCTGAATTTTCCAAAAAGTATAAATTTGTGGTATTTCGCAAAGTTTAAGGGCGGGTTTAGTGGTTGAAAGCCAAAAAAATCCCAATTTTTCACGTGTCAACTCCCCAAAACTTTAAATGGCTTTTTCTCCCCTTAAACGTGCGAATTTCGCGTTTTTACGTTTTCATTTAAAAGCTTAGCCCAAACTAGTGTTTTGATGGTCGGAAGATGTTTTAGGCAAAATATCAAGAATTTGCTGTTTCTAGAACACGTGCAGTTTTTGTGCAGATTTTCAGCTTTGATTGCTTACTCTGGCCGTAATTTAAATCCGATTGTCGATATTTTGGTCTTATCTCATAGTTGCGTTTGTTCAGTTTGCGTCAAGTGCAAATATGTAGTAATTTGCATGAAAATACTAATTTTTATGACGCTTAGGAGGCATAGACATGTTTTTGTCTAAAATACGTAAATTTGCTTGTGAGACCTCTGGCTTTAATCGTTCACTGTAGCCACAACTTCTATTCGATGATCAAAATTTTAGTCTTATTTTGTAACTGTCAGTCTGTTGTTTACGTCAAATACAAATTTGTAGTACTTTTCATAAGAATACTAATTTTTATGAGGTTCCTCATATTTTTGGGGGCAGGTCACGGAAACTTTTTACCTTTACGGCATTGCTGTGGCTTGATTTTTCAACCGATGCACTATATTTTGGTGTTAATGAATAGATCAGCGTCTGAATTTTCCAAAAAGTATAAATTTGTGGTATTTCGCAAAAGTTTAAGGGCGGGTTTAGTGGTTGAAAACCAAAAAAATCCCAATTTTTCACGTGTCAACTCCCTAAAACTTTAAATGGCTTTTTCTCCCCTTAAACGTGCGAATTTCGCGTTTTTACGTTTTCATTTAAAAGTTTAGCCCAAACTAGTGTTTTGATGGTCGGAACATGTTTTAGGCAATATATCAAGAATTTGCTGTTTCTAGAACACGTGCAGTTTTTGTGCAGATTTTCAGCTTTGATTGCTTACTCTGGCCGTAATTTAAATCCGATTGTCGATATTTTGGTCTTATCTCATAGTTGCGTTTGTTTAGTTTGCGTCAAGTGCAAATATGTAGTAATTTGCATGAAAATACTAATTTTTATGACGCTTAGGAGGCATAGACATGTTTTTGTCTAAAATATGTAAATTTCCTTGTGAGACCTCTGGCTTTAATCGTTCACTGTAGCCACAACTTCTATTCGATGATCAAAATTTTAGTCTTATTTTGTAGCTGTCAGTCTGTTGTTTACGTCAAATACAAATTTGTAGTACTTTTCATAAGAATACTAATTTTTATAAGGTTCCTCATATTTTTGGGGGCAGGTCACGGAGACTTTTTACTTTTACGGCATTGCTGTGGCTTGATTTTTCAACCGATGCACTATATTTTCGTGTTAATGAATAGATCAGCGTCTGAGTTTTCCAAAAAGTATAAATTTGTGGTATTTCGCAAAAGTTTAAGGGCGGGTTTAGTGGTTGAAAGCCAAAAAATCCCAATTTTTCACGTGTCAAGTCCCCAAAACTTTATATGGCTTTTTCTCCCCTTAAACGTGCGAATTTCGCGTTTTTACGTTTTCATTTAAAAACTTAGCCCAAACTAGTGTTTTGATGGTCGGAACATGTTTTAGGCAAAATATCAAGAATTTGCTGTTTCTAGAACACGTGCAGTTTTTGTGCAGATTTTCAGCTTTGATTGCTTACTCTGGCCGTAATTTAAATCCGATTGTCGATATTTTGGTCTTATCTCATAGTTGCGTTTGTTTAGTTTGCGTCAAGTGCAAATATGTAGTAATTTGCATGAAAATACTAACTTTTATGACACTTAGGAGGCGTAGACATGTTTTTGTCTAAAATACGTAAATTTCCTTGTGAGACCTCTGGCTTTAATCGTTCACTGTAGCCACAACTTCGATTCGATGATCAAAATTTTAGTCTTATTTTGTAGCTGTCAGTCTGTTGTTTACGTGAAATATAAATTTGTAGTACTTTTCATAAGAATACTAATTTTTATAAGGTTCCTCATATTTTTGGGGGCAGGTCACGGAAACTTTTTCCCTTTACGGCATTGCTGTGGCTTGATTTTTCAACCGATGCACTATATTTTGGTGTTAATGAATAGATCAGCGTCTGGATTTTCCAAAAAGTATAAATTCGTGGTATTTCGAAAAAGTTTAAGGGCGGGTTTAGTGGTTGAAAGCCAAAAAAATCCCAATTTTTCACGTGTCAACTCCCCAAAACTTTAAATGGCTTTTTCTCCCCTTAAACGTGCGAATTTCGCGTTTTTACGTTTTCATTTAAAAGCTTAGCCCAAACTAGTGTTTTGAAGGTCGGAACATGTTTTAGGCGAAATATCAAGAATTTGCTGTTTCTAGAACACGTGCAGTTTTTGTGCAGATTTTCAGCTTTGATTGCTTACTCTGCCCGTAATTTTAATCCGATTGTCGATATTTTGGTCTTATCTCAAAGTTGCGTTTGTTTGGTGTGCGCCAAGTGCAAATTTGTAGGAATTTGCATGAAAATA